>CM038042.1:47381380-48104261 GCA_021397845.1 Areca catechu
AGGGATTGGACTTTTAAATCAGCCACATGGCTGGTTTAATTCAGATTGGACTCTATCCTAAATTAAGCACCTAAAGGTTTGACTGGGTGAAACTATTTCTACGTAATAGTTACGTTAAAAGTTTTTTATGAAGAGGCGCCATATTAGAAGAGTCCTTCTGCTGCTGAAACATAGTAGAGGACCAGATAAACCATCATCCTTGCCACCCCTTGCAGATAAGTCTTTGATATTTTTCATGCACCATTTCCTATGACCCATCAAAGTAAGAAAGACAAGGGGCGTGGACTCTTCCTTCACGCCCCTTGGTGTTTCACGCCATATGGCACTTGGCATGGATAAAGGTGGCCATTTGATGGCTGATGGGTGGCCATGATGCAAGGATATTCGTGCAACAGAAATAGAAGGAAGCGACTCTTCGTAAAGTTTTTCATCTGAAGAGTCCTTCTATTTTAATTCTCTTAAGTTTTGAACGAAGAGAAGTGTTGTCTGGATAAGGGACATGTTCTATTGGAAAGGACATGTCTTATGGCATGGAAGGGATGCCTTAAAGCATCCCTCAGATTGCTATTTAAGGAGATGGGTGCCCGGGGAATGAAGTTCGGAGTTTTTATTCTGAAAAACATTTCTTTCCTGCATTCTTTTTCTTTGTCCTAAAAGATCTCTAGTCAAATTAAGACAAGCCCTTAACTTTGGTTAGGAGAGTCCTATTTGAGTGATCTTACAAGCATTGAAAAGAGGAAGAAAGAGGAGGAAAGAAAGGTTGATAGGATGAATATCAATCCAAATAAGAGGAGTTTCTGCCTGAATTAAATTAGGCCTTAGAGGTCTAATTGGAGGAACCAGTTTTGAAGCGGTGCATTTGTCTTAATCAAAGCCCTGTGTGGATCACTGTTGGAGGGTGAACACTTGGGCACCTGGTGAGCAGATCAGAAAGACATGATTAAGGTTTATACATCGAATTGAATTTTTGTGATCGAGGTTGGTGTTTAAATCCTAATTTATATTTTTATGATTTATGTTCTTAATAAGGTGTTCTTGGGATTAAGGGTTAGGTTATGATTTCATAATATTTTGAAATCCATGCTTCTGCCCTAGTAACCGAACCCATCACATCTCTATGTGCTGACCTAGTCCTAACACCATGAGAAGGATCACCAATAATTAAATCTTTAGGATGTGAAGGTACATTCCTCCATTCCTTTGATAAATCAGTATGATCCTTGCTTACCACTTCATTTTCATCTTATGTTGGCTTGTTTTGAATGCTTAGATCTTCTATTTTCTTTTGTAGTGTACCTGCATCATTATCTACACACTCATCTTTTCTAGATGGTGAGTGGTTAGCTTCATCAAAAACAACATGAATTGACTCTTCTTCAGTAAGAGTCCTCTTATTAAACACTCTATATGCTTTGCTATGTAAGGAATAACCAAGAAATATAGATACATCAGATTTTGCATCAAACTTTCCTATGTTATCTTTGCCATTATTTAACACAAAGCATTTACACCCAAAAACATGAAAATAGTTAATTTTTGGTTTTCTTCCATTCCAAAGTTTATAGGGGGTTTTCTTTGAAATTGGTCTTATTAAAACTCAGTTTAATATGTAAGAAGCAGTGTTCACCACTTCTACCCAAAAGTACCTTGGAAGATTACCTTCACACAATATGGTTCGGGCCATTTCTTCCAAAGTCCTATTCTTTTTCTCTATAACACCATTTTGTTATGGTATTCTAGGAGCGGAGAAGTTGTGATCAATGTCGTGCTCAGTGCAGTATTCATAAAAAAATCATTGGTCATAGACTAATACTCAATTCATCATATATGAATTCAGTTTGAAGCTCAGGGGATGATACCTCATTTTCAAGACCCATCAGATATAAATTTATAGATTTTATGGTCACTTCTTCTTCAGTGGATGAGGATGCTTTGCTGTCGCTCCACATCACTGCCATAGCTTTCTTTTTCTTTTTTTTAAAACCCTTCTTCAATAACGGACAATCTGGTCGAATGTGCCCTGGCTTTTTACATTCATAGCAAGTGGGCACTTCTTTCTCTTTTTCCTTTTCCTTGTCCTTCTCCTTATTGAATTCTTTGTTCTTGTGGAATTTTCTAAAATGTCTTCCTTTTCTTCTTCCCAAGAACCTTCTGAATTTTCTAGCGACCATGGCAACATCTTCGTCTTCCATGTCGCTTTCAGTAGAGGAGCATTCTTCTTCCGATTCTTCATCCTTTCTAGAATCATAGCAGTTTTGAAGGCAATAGATTTCTTTTTCTTTTGATCATCTTCAGTTCAGTGCTGCATGGTTAGTTCATGTGTGATGAGAGATCCTAGTAGTTCATCCAGCAGTAAGGTGTTCAAATCTTTTGCTTCCTGGATGGCTATCACTTTCGGATCTCATTTGTTCGGAAGAGATCTCAGAATCTTTTGTACTAGATCAGCATTAGTATATATCCTGCCAAGACTCTTTAAGCCACTAATAATATCAGTGAAACATGAAAACATGGCAGAGATTATTTCATTAGGTTCCATTTTGAATAATTCGTAACTATGCACAAGAAGATTAATTTTAAAAGACTTCACTTGAGAAGTTCCTTCATGGGTCACTTCGAGTTTATCCAAAATTTCTTTTGCAGAGGAGCAAATAAAAATTCGATTAAACTCATTACTATCCAAAGCACAGTATAAGAGATTCATTGCTTTGGCATTTAACTCACTCATCTTCATGTCATGTTCATCCCAATTTTCTTTAGGTTTTGGAACATCCACTCCATCAATTTTAATCATGGGGATATAAGGACCCTTTAGAATGACCTTCCATAACTGAAAATCAACTACTTGAACATAAATTTTCATTCTAGCTTTCCAGTATGCATAATTTGTGCCAATGAAGAGTGGAGGTCTATTGGTTGATTGGCCTTCCGCCAAGGATGTACTCATTAGATGAGCCATCGATCTTTACTCTTATGTATTCAGAGGCACTGCTCTGATACCAGTTGTTGCGCAGATGGCTACCCAAGAGGGGGATGAATTGGGAATTTAAAATTTAAAGCAGATAATGTGCAATTAAAAATCCATTATAAGTGGTAGGTGCTATGACAGAGTATTAAATTGCAGAAGCTAAATAGAGTCAAGTAAACACAATACAAACACACAAAATTTATAGTGGTTCGGAGCAACCCAGCTCCTACGTCCACCACCCAAGATACCACTTAGGATTTTCACTATATTCACACCTGAATATAGTCGAATTATTTTGCAGGATCATAATCCAAAACCTCTACACTTTGGTTTTAATGGGATCACCAAAGAAAATCCAACATCCTTTGATTTTGAACAGGCTCACCAAAGAAACCTAACTTGGTTTTACCAAAATCACCATGAACCTAACACTTAGTTTTTATCAAGGCTCACCAAGAACCTATTTGGTTTTTCAACTGGGCTCACCAATAACCCAACAACAATTCAGAAATAAAATTGAAGTAAATGCAATAATAAATGACAAACTCAATTTGTCAGATAATTGCCGGTGCAGCTTGATAGAAGTCCACTTGAATGAGCTTTAATTGCTTCAGTGACTTCTTCTAAAATTGCTTCAAGCTTCAGATCAGAGTTGATGAAGACTTGAAGGCTTGCTTGAATGCTCTTGTGCTCTCTTTCTTTTGGTAGGTAAGATATTCAATGTAGCTCTCAAAACTTTGAAGAACTTTCTTAGTTATTGCTTCAAGGAAGTTCAAATCCTTTAAATATAAGATCTTCCATCACTTCAAGATAGTTCTAGCCTTTGTAGACTATTGGGAAGTGGTTTGTGACTATTGGAGCACTTTTTGGCATTCAAAAATAAATTCTGGAACTAGCCATTGGATACCTGAAAGCGATGTTCGAGTCGGCTCGGATTCCTTCGAGTTAGCTCGGATCCTTCAAGTCGATAGGTCGAGTCACCAAATCTTCAGTGCAATCGGCTCTTTGTCTCAGGGTGAAAAACTTTACTCTAGACGAGTCGGCTCTTGATATCTCAGGTCAGCTCAAACTTATATCTTTGAAAAACTTGAACTCGAGGAGTCGGCTCTTTTGATCTTTGGTCGGCTCTTCTTTGCAAGTTCTAAAATCATCACTCTGGAAGAGTCAGCTTGATGCAAGTCAGGTCAGCTTTCCTTCTCAAGTCTTCAAAATTAGGTCTAGCAGAGTTAGCTCTTTTTGGTTCGGGTCAGCTCACCTGGCTGTTCTTAGAATTTTTCAAAAATAGGACTCTGGAGGAGTCGGCTCGGACATATTCTAGTCGACACGGATTCATTGGAGTCGACTCGATTACCTTCGAGCTGGCTCAGATTGCTGCGTACCAGAATCCTTGCTGCGTGCCATGAAGTAAAGTCGGCTCTTCAACATGCTGGGTCAGCTCGAGTATCTTCTTCAGGACTTTTATAATTGAACTCAAAGAAAAACTCTTACTAACACTCTTACAACTTTTCAATCATACCAACTCAAATTAATTCTAAGGCACACACACATAGAAGTAACCCTTTTTACATAATTTTTTCTTAGCTTTTTTATTGGGTTCTTCTTTACAAAAATAAATTACAATACAACTCAAACAAGAAACAAAGGTGTAGGAGTTGAAGTTTGAACAATTAACTCATCCTACAAAAACTTGTAAAACACTTGAAGAGTTGTTAGAGATAAACGTACATGCTCCAATGTTTGGTTATCATCAAAATCACTTATGGGGTCAACAAGCACCTATGAGTACAAGCTAAGTCTAAGTCAAGTATCTCTTAGTCAACACACCCCTGCTATCCCAGACACTCATCAATTTTTCCTTAGTTGACCCATTCCTACTACCCCATTGGCTCACCAAGATGCTATTGAAAAAGAAGTCTATGAAGCGGATGTGAGCTTAGTAGATGAGTATGTAGATGAAGAGATACAGGAGGTAGACCTAGAGTTAGTTGACCCTGACCATACCTTGATTGAAGGACAAGCAGTAAAAGAAAATAATGAGTTTAACCCTCCTACTAGGACCTTACCTGAGGAAACCCTAGAAAAGAGTCAAGCTATAAAGCTTAGTCCTGAAGTAATCAGTGAGGACTTGATTTTTCCAAACCAGCAACCTCAGAAAGAATTCACTCCATCAGTCCCCATTGAAGATCATTTTCCTGAAATTCTTGACTCATCCTTTCTTCAGGCTAAACCTTTATTCCCTATAGGTGTGAATCAATGTCCAACCCTTAAGATCAACCCCATTAGTTTAGGACAAATCCATGAGCCCTTTTCTTATTTCCTACCCTACCAAGTCACCCCTGAATCTACTTCTTATTTCCTACCCTTCCTTAAGATTTCCAATGTTTCTAGAACCATTAGATTATACTTTGTTAAGGTTAGCATGTTTCATCAATCCTTTAGCCTTGTTAGATTTGCCACCTATTTCTGGAGAACCTTATGGCATCTATTAATAGTTCATGTTAAGTTTTCATCTGCATGTCACCCGCCGACCAAGGATCAAGCACATAATCGAAATTAAGGACTTAAAAAGATAAAAATAAATAAATAAATAAATAAGTTTTTTTCACTAGTAATGCATAGTGAGTCTATTAGACATTTATAGAGTCATATGCACAACATATTAAAGAATTGCATAAGAATCATATGGCTGATTCAATGAAAAGACTCAAAAAATTTATGAAGGAGACTTTGTCATGGTTAGGCTACGACCTGAACGGTTCCTACAAGGAAACCATGAAAAAGTTACATGCCTATAGTAGTGGACCATACAAAGTAGTTAGGAAAATTGGACCTAATGCCTACGTACTTGAGTTACCACCTGAGCTAGGAATTAGTTCTACTTTCAATGTTTCAGACCTTATAGAGTATAGGGAGCCAACGTTGATACCTAGTGAGCCTTTTGGGCCTAATCCAAACCATAAGAGTGAGTCAACCCATGTGTGTCCACCTGCCATACTACCAGCCCGGAAAGATAGGATCGAGCGGATCTTGGATGACAAGATTATCGCTACTCAAAGTAAAGACTATCAACGATATCTAGTTCATTGGCAAGGACAACTCGAGACTGACGATTCTTAGATCACTAGAGAAGACTTGCAAAGAATTGACCCAAACTTACTAGAGCACTGTCACAGCAAGGTTGACCCATACTCGACAGGGTCGAGTTCCTCCCACCCAGGAAGAATTGGTGCGGACACTAGGACCAGAAGAAATCGACAGGTCAAACCCATATCCCTATGGATCACCTGTGAATAAAGCCCTAAGCCCAAGCCCTAGATCACTTGTAAATATTTATTTTAGCCCAGCTGGTTTTAGCCCTAAAATCCAAAATTGAGTCTATAAAAAACCCCTGGATCCAAAATTGAGTATGTAAAAGTTCACCTGAATCAAAAAGAAACCTGTACATGTATATAAACCCTATTTACCCAGTTGAGTCAAATCCTTTTTACCAAGTTAAAATATTTGTTTAGTTGGTTATGCCTTTTGATCAAATTGGATTCTAATTGATTAAGTTGGGCTTGAAATTAGTTATAATTGAGTCTTTGTAATTAGTTAGTTGGGTTTAATTAGTCATATGATTAGTTATTAAGTCCTGTAATACAAGAGAGGACCCAAGTCAAGACCCATGTGACTCCATGTGCCAACCCAACACATCATGTGCCAACTACCTCTTGGCCCCACACCATCACATGGGATCCATTTGGAGCACCAATTAAGAATTACAACTTGATTTCAAGTCATCCAGATATCCAGACACCCAGACATCCAGAATTTAGACATCTGATAACTAAGACCTCATCTTATCTTATCTTATCCAAGGAGGGCACCTCATTTAAATTCCAAGATGTCGATGGTTTTAAGAGAAGTAAAACAGAAGGAGTCCAAGCTTTGTTTAGCATCAAGAAGGAGTTTTGGTCACCCATCTTTCTCATTATTTGTTGCCAAATCCAAAAGAAGTTGACCAAGAATCCAAGGACACCCATCATGAAAAAGGTTCAAGGGAGTTTCTTTCTTCAAGCCAATCAAGTTCCAAGTAATCAATAATTCAAGAACTTTAGAGTCCCATTTAAAAGAAAGCATTTGAATTTGAAATCCAAGAGGAGGATGCCATTTTGTCGCCAACATCTCATGATATATTAGCACCTCATCCTTCTTATTATCATACATTTAAAATATATACAAGGCATCACTGATTTTAAGAGTAAACAAGAAGAACTCCTCATTTCTTGTCGACAAAAAGGATGGAGGTTCCTTGTTGTCGCCCACCCAGATGGAGCCAATTCAAGTTGTCGCCCACTATGGATGAAGACCCAGCTAAAGCCAAGCACAAGAGTTCCAAGACACCAACACAAGGATTCAAGGAGTTGCTGCTCAAGAAGAACTAATTCTACTCTTTGTAACCCACACTTCTCATATAGGCGGTCTATAAATACCACCATCAATCTCTCTTGTAAATTGATTCTATTATTCATCAAATAAAGATGTCATTCTGCCAATCCTTTGCTGTGTGCATCGCTGGGTGTGAGGCCCTATTCTTTTGTTCTTCAGAGCATCGCGGGGTGTGAGGCCCTATTCCTTTGTTCTTCGGAGCATCGCTGGGTGTGAGGCCCTCTATCTCTCACACCATCAGAAACACTAGTCGCCTACAAGCTTCTTCCTCTCCTTTCCTTTCCTTTTTTTCATTGAAATTTCTTCTTCCTTCCATGTTTACTTTTGAGTGTTTGACTGATTGTAGGTGATCGAGATCAAAGTGATGGTTATCTTTGCCTTGAAACTAGTTGAGCTGAAGATTGAGCCCGAAGATCAAAATCTAGAAGTCCTGCCGCAAGATCTTAGAGAGTCCAATCATATTTACAACAAAAGAGTAATAATCTTCATTGGTAAAAATAAAAACCTTCTCTACTCTTTATTTTATGATCCTTTGAAAAGTAGAAACCTAGTTTAAGGTGATTTCTTAATCACCAGATCCTTCTTTCCTAACTAGATTTGTTAGTTCGATATTGCGGGCATATACTAGCTGACTAATCTTATTAATTTTAATTACTTTGAGTCTTTATTCTAAAAAATCCAGAAAAAATAATCTCTATTAATTTTAGTTAATTAGTTTAATATTCAATAATTTAGTTTTTGCATATTATACTGCATTACATGTTTGATAAATATTGCCTTGTATTAATCACAAAAAAGCAACACCATCAATCATGCCATAAAGCATAAAAAATGCACTAAGACAATATCATATCAAATCCTAGAGTAGGCCTTGTGTCAATCACGACAAACCTACTATAGATTTTTGATATGGATTTGGCTTAGCATGAAGGAAGGCAATTTGTAGTGTGCTTAATCAATTAGCATTTCAAATTTAGGATTTAGTTATGACCAAATTAACCAGGTAAGTGGAAGAGATGAGGGGGTCTCCCCATTGCTTTCCTTAGACACCAATTAAATTGGCCAGGTTAGATAACAGAATCAATTAAAAACTTTATTCCTTTTACCTTCCCAGAACCACTTTGCCTAGACACCAATTAGCTAATCAAATCCTAATCTGATTTGCATCATGATTAACTTACACTACGACTAAATATAATTTTATGAGGGCTTTGATGGTCTCTAACACATCCTAATTAATCATGTCAATGTAATATTCATTCTAACAATCAAGCATATTAACCTTAATATGCATATCATAAGCATGATTATAACATCAATCCATTTACCTCACTTGTTCATGGAATAAGGCCACAACGGCACCCCAACACACAATAGGAGACCCCATTGTATAGGAAAGAGAGCCATGAAATCCTAATTAACTCCTATGACTGGATGGCCATGGTGACTAACCTAATCTGAAGCAGTTATTAGGATATAATGTATTATATATGTAATATTTGAACTAATCATGCATCAATTCATAGCATAGTAAGCAAACAACACTAAAGAGATTACTAATTGTATGCATCAAGGTGGCTCTGATACCACTGTTGGATTTTCTAGGATGGGCATAGCAAAAAACACGGTTTCAAAATTTTCATATTCAAAACCCTGACTGGCCGGAACCCTAAACCCTAGGACCACTTAATCATGACAATTACTAAATCCTATCTTTAGGGTTATAAAAGATACCTGGAATCCTATATTCCTTTATTTTCACTAGGCACACAAGTGCATGCCCTCCAGAGGTGATCCACATAGGAATCGGACCAATGTAGCACTCCTATGAAGGTTGAATGTTTGCTTGGTACTCTTCCAGCAACCTTTCAGACTTTCCTTCTTTACTGAATCCCCTACCCTCCTATAGGGCTCTTAGAGAATACTTTGAATCCACTCTCAGTTACTTAATACTCCTTTTATTTTTCTTCCTATGCTCTTGTCTTAATTAGACTAGCCTTGTCTAGAAAGAACAAGTTGTCTTACAGAGACAAACTTGTCTTAAGGGAGAGGGAGAGAAAATAGGAGATAGTATTCTGATGGGAGTCTCATCTGCCTTGGCATCATATTATCAATGTCATTATATGTTGAGAATTTGATTCCAAACCCAACTAGATTTCACGAACCAAATCTTCTAGAACAGCCTTGTTCCTGATCAAGAACGAACATCCTGATCAACAAAGCAATTATGGAAGCGTATCACCAGGTTGTGGATGACCATCTGCCAGCAATCTTCATTGAAGATCACGGTAGGATTCAGGTCTATGAAGATCAAGAACAACAAGAACGTGAGAAGAGGAAAAAAGAAGAAGAACAGAGGAGTTTTCACAGGAGAAAAGGATTTCCACTTCCAAGAAGTTCGTTACACTACACCTCACATCCTCTTACGAGAATACAATATATATACCTCGGCCACACATGCCCGAGATCCCAAAAAACTCCCCCAGCTGGTAGCGTTCAAAATAGTTCACCTGTCCTTCGAGCCGACTCAAAAACATTCAAGCCAACTCGTCCAGAACAAATTTCCTGACTGTTCATCCGAGCTGACTCTAATATATCGAGCTGACTCGAATCCATTCGAGCTGACTCGAATCCATTCGAGCTGACTCTAATACATCCGAGCCGACTCTTCCAGATATAGATTTCTTGTCTGTGCATCCGAGCCAACCAATCCATCCGAGCTGACCCATCCAGTCCACAATCACCTGTTCTGAGACGTGCCAACCAACAGAGTCGACTCTTACAACAGAAGAGCCAACCCAAAGATCCAGACTGACCAAAACTGAGCCTAAACACCTAGAACTCATACCGGACTCAACCCTATCCCTAGACACATCATGGAAAACCATGATAGACCAGATCAACTTATGTACATTAACCCGACTAGCCATGAATGCATCACCTGAGACTCAACAATCTCCACCTTGGTGCTTCAAGGCTACATATGCCAGACTCCTCAAATCCATTAACCACATACAAGAGTAGAAGCTATCCCTTGGTAGAGCCTTCGTAAGTGCATCCGCCTAGTTCTCTGTAGTATGAACCTTCACCAGCGCCACTTCTCCTTCCTCCAACAGCTCTCTGACTCTGTGGTACCTCACATCTATATGCTTGGTCCTAGCATGATAGACTGGGTTTTGTGTGATGTGGGCACTAGAATCAGGAAAAGACTCCAACCAATTCAGGTCAAGTCCGAGTCCTTGTGGTTGGAGTAGCAAAAGAGAAGTCCTGTAATTTTTCTTTTTTGAGTCCAAATAATCTTGTAGTTAATTTCGAGTCCATGTTGGGTCTGGTTTAATATCTTAGTTAACCCTGCAATTGAGAGTTGGGTCCAGTTAAATCAAGCCCAATCCATGAGTCCATGAAGCATCAAGACAAGAAGAAGCCACCTCATCAAGTGACCCCCACCTTGTGCCACATGTCAAAAGCTCCAATGGATGTCGCCACCTCAACAAGTGGTCCCCACTTTATGCCACATGTCAAGAGCTCCAAAGGACACCGCCACCTCATCAAGTGGTCCCCACCTTGCGCCACATGTCAAGCTTTGAAGGAGTTTCAAGCAACAAATGCCACCATATCCTCCAACTCCCCACATTTCAAGCAACAAATGCCACCATATCCTCCAACTCCCCACATTTCAAGCAACAAATGCCACCATATCCTCTAACCCCCCTTGTAATCCTCCTAATCCTATGGGTTTTCAAATTTTAAAAATGTTGTAAGGCTTCTATTTATGCTATGGGATGCCCATTGAGAATGATGGTTAATGAATGAAGTTGGTATTTTTTCTTTATGTATTTTTTTTTTTTCTATGTGTCTATGTGGTAGTTTAGCCTTTCTATTCCTCCACGCCAACCCTAATCTTTCCTTCTTCCATTCCCAACGCCAAAGACTTCCTCTTCTTTCATAACTTCAAACTAGCTCCAGCGTTCAAGGGTGAATCAAGAAGATCATCACAAGGCGACCAACCTACTCCACTTCAAGCATTCCACCATGACGCCAAGATGGATCTCCTTCAATGCCTCTTTCACCCTTCTTTCTTTTCTCTAGTTGATTGCTTGTTAAGTCACTCATCTTAGGGTTTCTTTGTTGCAGGGTTCTCCGGGATTCCGGCTTCAAGAGGAAGGTTTACTTGCCATAGATCCAGAAAACAAGAGAGGCCTTCAGTGGCATTATGTTCATGTCATCCGGGAGACCTCTTCAAGAGTGAATCTATTCTAATTGAAGGGCCAGTGTCAGGTATGTCTAGTGTTGATTAAGTCTGCAATGTTAAATTAGACCTAGCTTGGCTTGCGTGGTTCTCTTCTGGTCCTATTCCTTTCTTATTCTGAGAGTCTCGATCACTAGGTTTATGTTAGATCCTTCGAGCTTCTTCACTAGATCTCTTTGATAGTTTATGTTGAGTTGTTTATATGCAAATAGGGAATTGCTTCGTTAATCATTTGCTAATCTCCATTAGGGTTGCATAGTTTTATTTTACATTCTACACCATTCTTGGTATCAGAGCATGGTCGGATAATTTCCTGCATTTAGATATGTTGCATGCATACTTGTTATCTAGTTATTTTTTTTAAAATCCAAGCAAGATCTAAAATCATGCCTCCTGAGCGGGTGTACTCCAGTACACTGTCACGACCCATGGGAATAATGAGCCCCTGGCCGGACGTGAATTTTAGATTGAAGTTTGGGTAAGCCAATGCACTTGTTTGATTAGGTTCTATTTACTGAAAATTTGCATCTACTTACTGTAATCCATCTGCAGCTCTAAAGGTAAGTCACTAATTTCTTGTTGAACTATTTTTTTTCTTGTTCCTTTCTAAGTCAGTTATCACCATATTAAATTTCATCATCAGAAAAAAATACAAAAAAAATGAAAATTCCTACTTCAATCTTCTGTCCTGCTGAAATAGTCTACAGTACATGGTCTGTTGTTTTTATTGTTTCTCTTTATATACAGATCTAAATTTTTTATTTTTGTTTTTTTGGGATCCTCATAATTCATATTATTTTTTAACATTTTTCAGATTTTATTTCGATTGTTAGAGTTTCTAGCATTCGAAATACTCTCTGAGATTCAGTCTGAACTGAAATTCCAGCAAGAACCAATCTCAGAAAGTTTTTTTGAATTTGAAGTTCAAATTTTTAAATTTAAAATTTTGAATTCTGACATTCTAGAATCTGAAACTTGAAGTTTGAAATTTAAATTTTAAAATTTATGTTTGAATTTGAAATTGTTTGAAAACTAATCAAGTCAAATAATTAAGTCAGCTCATAAAACAAAAAAATATATATATATTTTTGCATTCATTTGAAAACATCTTAAGGGCATCAATATGACATGGGGGCAAGAATTCATCACTTGTCCTTATCCCAAAACCACAACCCATCATCTCGATCCCAATCCTTAATTAAAACCAATTAGACCTAATCACCCTAGTGGGTTAGGGACACCAACGAGTCGGGTTCGGATTAGGGTCAAGTTAATTGTGTCCACTAATTGGTGTGTGCTTACGGGCTTGGTGTCTAGGATTAGTGTATTAGGGCTTGTGGGTTGGTCCGCCTACCTGGCCAATCACAGATTGGTGTCTAAGGTTAGCAGAACAGGGACCTCCACTCCCCTTCCCACCAACCTGGCCAAGTCACGTAAGTTACTACTAGCTAGTTGGTCCTTTTAATTAGATCTCTAATTCGTACTCTAGGTCTAGAAATCCTTAGCCCGAATTTGAGTCTAATTGTTTGTATGACAACTAGATCAGGAACTCCTTACCACCCTTCACAAGACCAACCAAGTTCATCCATGGACACTAGTATGGAAACCCTTATGAGATCTATGATTGAGCGATTGGAACGTTTGCATGCTAGGTTTGATCAGTTCGAGGAAAGGATAGGAACCCTAGAGGAATCTAGGTTGACCCCAACTGAACCACCTTCACCCAGATTACCTTCAGTTCGCCCTAGAGCCCAACGACAGGAACATACACCTAATCCAATTCATAGAAGGCCACATCAGGATTATGCTGATCACACTCCAGAGCCATATCTTGAAGACCTCGCCATTTGATCAGGATGATCGGCCTTAAGGAATATCCATCTAGATGCACCAACCTTTGAGGGAAGCCTAGATCCTAAGGTGTACATAGACTGGGAGGCTGACATGGACCAATATTTTGACTGGTATGATATGTTTGAAGAGAGAAGATTCAAGTTTGCCAAAATCAGACTAGTCCATCAGGCTAGGTTGTATTGGGGAAATGTCGAACGCATAGCTAGGCAAAGGGGAGACTTACCTATAGCGACCTGGAGAGACATGAAGAGAAAGCTTAGAGAGAAATATTTGCCTATGTCTTATCAGCAAAGGTTGTTAGATCAGTGGCAGCGATTGACACAAGGAAATAAGACCGTTTCTGAATACGTTGCTAAATTTGATGAGTTTGTAATGCGATGCAACGTAGTCGAGTCTGAGGCAGCCACTTTATTGAGGTTTAGATCAGGATTGAATGAAGATATAAAAGGGAATTATTTTTGAGAGAAGTCCATGATTTAGAACAGGCATACCAAGTTGCCATGGACTATGAGAGGTTTTAGAGGAGAGCTTCATTTAGGCGACCAGAGCCCACAGGTTTAATCCTCCTGTTAGTCGACCTAGTTCAGTCCCTAATACAGCCAATAGACCAGGACCCAGCTCGAATCCAACCCCTAGACCCAACCCTGCCATTCCTCCAATTCCTAGAGAAGACAAAGGAAAGAGCCCTGAAGTTCAAGGTGATAGGGAGCGAGTCTGCTATAGGTGTCATAAACCCGGTCATTTCCTGAGCCAATGTCCCTCTAGAGTTTTACATATAGGGGAGGTAGAAGAAGAAGAAGAATCAGAACCCCTGGAGAATAATGAAGAGGAGGTTTATGAAGCAGGGGATTGCTTAGCTGATGAGTATGAAGGAGATGAAGAAAATGTAGACTTATCAGATGTGTTAGGAGTTGTGAGATGTATCATGACACAGACCAAAGAGCAGGAAGACTGGCGTAGGACTAGCATCCTACATACATTTGTCAAAATAGGAGAAAAGGTCTGTAAAATCGTGATCGATAGTGGAAGCTGTGTCAACGCCATTTCCACTAGTGCAGCCAAGAGTCTAGGATTATCCACTGAACCACATTGCAATTCATATAAGGTATCCTGGATCAATTCCACTTCTATCCCAATCAAGCAGAGATGTCAGGTCCGAATCCAACTTCAGTCTTATCAGGAACGAATTTGGTGTGATGTGCTCCCTATGGGAGTAAGTAGCATCATCCTAGGTAGGCCATGGCTGTTTGACCATGATGTGACAATTTTTGGTCATCAAATTCCTGTGCTTTCAATTTCAATGGCAAGAAAATTGTCATTCATCCAACCCAGCCTAAGGACAACACCAAAAGAGGAGCTAGCAGCCTGAAAGAAAAAAGGATTGGATAAATTTGATAGGTGCAAGAGAATTAGAAAAAGACATTAATGAGGGAGCACCTATTTGGATGGTAGCTGTAAGGAAACTAAGGACCACACCCCTATAAAATACCCGCAAGAGGTGGTCCAATTATTGAAAGAATTTGAAGACGTATTTCCCGAGGACCTACCCGATAGTCTTCCACCTTTAAGGGACATACAGTATGCATAGATTTAGTCCCTAGCGTGACTTTACCTAATTTGCCTCATTATAGGATGAATCCAACTAAACATCAAGAGTTACAAAGGCAAGTTAGTGAACTTCTTAGAAAGGGGTTTGTTAGAGAAAGTCTAAGCCCATGTGCAGTCCCTGCCTTGTTAACCCCTAAGAATGATGGCACCTGGAGGATGTGTGTAGACAGCCATGCCATCAACAAGATTACTGTCAAATATAGGTTTCCAATCCCAAGATTGGACGATATGTTAGACATGATAGCCGGATCAATGATTTTCTCCAAGATAGACTTAAAGAGTGGCTATCACCAGGTTAGGGTTAGGCCTGGAGATGAATGGAAGACCGCTTTTAAGACTAAAGATGGATTATATGAGTGGTTAGTCATGCCGTTCGGTCTGTCCAATGCACCTAGCACCTTTATGAGAATTATGAATCAGGTGTTGACAACTTTCATCGGGAAATTTGTGGTGGTCTACTTTGATGACATTCTTATCTATAGCAAGACTAAGGCAGACCATTTAATCCACCTAAGGCAAGTTTGCCAAGTCCTTAGAAAGGATAGCCTCTATGCCAATATCAAGAAGTGTGATTTCTTAACACATAGAGTTATCTTTCTGGGATTCGTGTCACATCTGAAGGAGTGTCCGTTGACCCTGCGAAAATTAAGTCCATAGTAGAGTGGCCTGTACCCAAAAGCTTCCATGATATCCGTAGTTTCCACGGTTTAGCCACCTTCTATAGGAGATTCATTAGAGGGTTCAGTACGATAGTGGCTCCAATCACTGATTGTATTAGGAAGGAAACTTTTGAGTGGACTAAAGCAGCAGACAAAGCCTTCCTAACAATTAAGGAAAAAATGACACACGCACCGGTCTTGAGGTTACCCGATTTTACCAAAGTGTTCGAGGTTGCTTGTGATGCTTCTGGGGTAGGAATTGGAGGTGTCTTGAGTCAAGAGAATCACCCAGTAGCATATTTTAGTAAAAGTTAAATGAAACGAGACTAAGGTATTCCACCTATGATAGGGAGCTGTATGCGGTAGTTCAGGCATTATGTTATTGGAGGCATTATCTTGTACCACAAGAGTTTGTCCTATTTTCTGACCACGAAGCTCTTAGGTTCCTTAGTTCTCAGAAGAAATTGAACCCTAGGCACGGGAAATGGGTAGAGTTCATACAAGCTTATACGTTCATACTGAAACATCGTGCCGGTACTGAAAATAGGGTTGTCGATGCATTGAGTCGTCGTTCCATGTTGTTGACTTCTGTGAGCACTGAGGTAGTAGGGTTTGATAGATTGAAAGAGGAGTATCCTACATGCCCTAATTTTGGTAACATCTATTGATCCCTTCAACAAGGACCATCTAGTAAGCATAGTGATTATACCCTTTTAGATGGATACCTTTTCAGAGGAAATCAGTTATGTATTCCCAAGACCTCTGTTAGGGAATTTCTGATTTGGGAAGTTCATGCTAGAGGCTTGTCAGGACATTTTGGTAGGAATAAGACCATCTTAGCAATAGAATACCAATTCTTTTGGCCTGGTCTCAAAAGAAATGTGGCCCAGATTATAGCTCAGTGCCATACCTGTGCTGTTGCAAAACAGCAAAGATAGAACACTGGTCTGTACACACCCTTACCTGTCCCTGATTGTCCATGGCGGATATCAGCATGGATTTTGTAGTAGGCCTCCTTAAGACGTCTAGGAAGCATGATTCTGTCATTGTGGTTGTCGATCGTTTCTCCAAGATGGCTCACTTCATTCCTTGTTCTCAAACTTTAGATGCTTCGAAGGTGGCCAAGCTTTTTCTCGATCAGGTCGTTAGGCTTCATGGTTTACCCAAAACCATTGTGTCCGATAGAGATGTCAAATTTACTAGCTATTTCCGAAAACCCTCTGGCACATGTTCAGTACCAAGCTGAAATTCTCTACTGCCTATCATCCTCAAACCAATGGCCAGACAGAGGTAGTAAACCGAAGCTTAGAAAATCTGTTGAGATGTTTAGTTGGTGACAACCTGGGAAACTGGGACCTATTACTTCCTCGTGCTGAATTTGCCTACAACAGCTTAGTTAATAGGTCTATTGGGAAAAGTCCGTTCGAAGTGGTCCATGGATACAGACCTAGGAAACCTTTAGACCTAGCTCCATTACCCACACATGCACGAGTGTCTGAGTCTGCTGAGTCATATGCACAGCATATTAGGGAATTGCATAAGGAGATTAGCCAAAAGATCCAATCGAGCAATGAACTCTATAAGCATATGACTAATTCACATAAACGGTTAAAAAATTTAATGAAGGGGACTCCGTTATGATCAAATTTAAACCTGAAAGGTTTCCGCCGAGAACTATGAAGAAACTCCATGCCCGGGGAGCCGGACCTTTCAAAATAATAAATAAAATTGGACCTAATGCTTATGTATTAGAATTACCACCAAGTTATGGCATTAGTTCAACATTTAACGTTTCAGACTTAAAAGAATACAAAGAACCTGCATTGATACCTGATGAGCTTTTTGGTTCTAATACTTCTTTTGAGAGTGAAGCCCCAAAAAAATGCCCACCACTGAGTGTTCCTGAGCGAAGGGAGAAAATTGAAAGGATCTTGGATGACCAGATCATTACCACTAGAAATAAGGGCTACCAACATTATCTGGTTAGATGGCAAGGATGTCCTGATTCTGAAGACTCCTGGATCACCCGAGAGGACCTACAACAAATCGATCTAGATGCATTAGAAGCTTATCAAGCTAATCCTTACTCGACAGGGTCGAGTTCCTCCCACCCCGGGAGAATTGATGTGGGCACTAGAATCAGGAAAAGACTCCAACCAATTCAGGTCAAGTCCGAGTCCTTGTGGTTGGAGCAGCAAAAGAGAAGTCCTGTAATTTTTCTTTTTTTTTTTGAGTCCAAATAATCTTGTAGTTAATTTCGAGTCCATGTTGGGTCTGGTTTAATATCTTAGTTAACCCTGCAATTGAGAGTTGAGTCCAGTTAAATCAAGCCCAATCCATGAGTCCATGAAGCATCAAGACAAGAAGAAGCCACCTCATCAAGTGACCCCCACCTTGTGCCACATGTCAAAAGCTCCAATGGATGTCGCCACCTCAACAAGTGGTCCCCACTTTATGCCACATGTCAAGAGCCCAAAGGACACCGCCACCTCATCAAGTGGTCCCCATCTTGCGCCACATGTCAAGATTTGAAGGAGTTTCAAGCAACAAATGCCACCATATCCTCCAACTCCCCATATTTCAAGCAACAAATGCCACCATATCCTCCAACCCCCCCTTGTAATCCTCCTAATCCTATGGGTTTTCAAATTTTAAAAATGTTGTAAGGCTTCTATTTAGGCTATGGGATGCCCCATTGAAAATGGTTAATGAATGAAGTTGGTATTTTTTCTTCTATGTGTTTTTTTCCTATGTGTCTATATGGTAGCTTAGCCTTTCTCTTCGTCCACGCCAACCCTAATCTTTCCTTCTTCCATTCCCAACGCCAAAGACTTCCTCTTCTTTCATAACTTCAAACTAGCTCCAGCGTTCAAGGGTGAATCAAGAAGATCATCACAAGGCGACCAACCTACTCCACTTCAAGCATTCCACCATGACGCCAAGATGGATCTCCTTCAATGCCTCTTCCACCCTTCTTTCTTTTCTCTAGTTGATTGCTTGTTAAGTCACTCATCTTAGGGTTTCTTTGTTGCAGAGTTCTCCGGGATTCCAGCTTCAAGAGGAAGGTTTACTTGCCATAGATCCAGAAAACAAGAGGGGCCTTCAGTGGTATTATGTTCATGTCATCCGGGAGACCTCTTCAAGAGTGAATCTATTCTAATTGAAGGGCCAATGTCAGGTATGTCTAGTGTTGATTAAGTCTGCAATGTTAAATTAGACCTAGCTTGGCTTGCGTGGTTCTCTTCTGGTCCTATTCCTTTCTTATTCTGAGAGTCTCGATCACTAGGTTTATGTTAGATCCTTCGAGCTTTTCACTAGATCTCTTTGATGGTTTATGTTGAGTTGTTTATATGCAAATAGGGAATTGTTTGATTAATCATTTGCTAATCTCCATTAGGGTTGCATAGTTTCATTTTACATTCTACACCATTGTGTCAAGTGTATGGCACTCTGGCTGTCACTGTGCAGGACCACCATACACTATTTCACCCCATTTCAGACACTAGCCTTCTCAGCCATAGTGTTTCTTTGGCAGCTTTAATAATCCCTATATGCACAGCTTCTGTTGTAGACAAAGCAGTAATAGGTTGAAGAGTTGATCTCCAAGAAACCGGTCCACCATACATGCAGAAGAGATAACCTGTTGTAGACCTCCTTGTTTCAAGATCATCTGCATAGCTTGCATCAACAAACCCTTCCAAAGGACCTGAATCCTCACATGATTCTATGAAGTTCCATCCATGTCCTTCAAGCTGCCCACCAAATACTAGTCCATGTCTTTGAGTCCCCTGCAGATATCTCAAAATTCACTTCAATGCCTTCCAGTATTCCTTCCCAAGATTAGCCATGTACCTGCTCACCTGGCTTACAGCATATGCTATGTCCGGCCTGCAACAAACCATAGCATACATCAAACTGCCCACTGCATTGGCATATGGAACTTTTTCATGTACTCTCTCTCCTCCTCTGATTGGGGGCACTGCTTTTTCGAGAGAGAAAAATGCCCTGGTAATGGTGTTTCCACAGGTTTGGCCTTATCCATCCCAAATCTCTCGAGTACCTTTTTATTGTACCCATCTTATGACAAATGGAGTATTCCTTTGCACCTATCTCTGCAAATCTCCATTCCAAGGATTTTTGAGCTGATCCCAAGTCCATCTCAAATTCCTGAGATAATGCTCTCTTCAGCCCTTTCACAGCTATCATACTTCTGCTGGCTATCAACATATCATCCACATACAATAGTAAATACAAAGCATCCTTAGTATCCACATCCTTCACATAGACACAATGATCATGTTCACATCTAAGAAATCCAAGGCTCAAGATAAATGTATCAAATATGTGATAACACTGACGAGGTGATTGTTTCAATCCATACAATGACCTCTGAAGTAGACATACCTTGTTCTCCTGTCCAATCTCAATGAAGCCATCAGGTTGCTTCTTATAGATTTTTTTTTCTAGTCTTTCATGTAGAAAGGTGTCTTCACATCCATCTGCTCCAATTCCAAATTATGTTTTGCCACCAAAGACAACAACACCCGAATTGAAGTATGGCGTACTATAGGAGAAAACACTTCTATATAGTCTACTCCTTCCCTTTGTGAGTATCCATTTGCTACCAATCTTGCCTTGTATCTTACTCTACCTTGCTCTAAAGGTAATGATTTCTTAGTGAACACCCATTTGGAGCCAATAGCATGAGCATCTCTAGGTAGATCCACCAACTGCCATGTCTGATTCCTCCTGAGAGATTCCATCTCTTCCATCATGCCTTGCATCCATGACTCTTTATCAGGACTTTCCATGGCCTCTACAAAACTTTTGGATCTCCATTCATAGATATAAGAGCATATGAAATTGCTTCATCCAAGCCATATCTAACCAGCTTCCGGATTATGCGTTAAGGCTTATCAATGCCACTCCCCTTGCACTGTCCTGCAAGTCTAATGTCTGTGGCTCCTCCAGCACTTCCTTTAAACAGCTGATTCTTCTTGCCTCTCCTTCACCCCTGGAGAATCTTTCCTGTCCAACTCCACCTCAACTGAAACTCCATTTCCAGCTGATGTTGAAGACTTATCCTCCACCTGTGACGGGCTCTCACTGTTGTTCATCTTATTGACTTCATTTCTTGTTGCAGTCCCCAGTTTCACCAAGATACTCCTCTCATCAAACATAACATCTCTACTGATCATAGCCTTTTGAGACTATGAATCCCACAGTAAGTAACCTTTGACTCCTTGTGGATATCCTATAAAGATCATCTTCTTAGACTTAGGATCCAGTTTGCTTCTTTCAGTTGCCTCCACATGAACATAAGCTGGGCAACCAAAAACTTTCAGGTGGCCAAGCTCCACCTTCTTCCCACTCCAAGCTTCTTCTGGAAGTCCACCATCCAACTTGAAGTGAGGGGACCTATTTATGAGAAAACATGCCTGAGTAATAGCATTACCCCAAAAAATTTTGATAGTGATGACTGCAGCCTCATACTCCTTACCCTCTCCAATAGTGTCCGGTTCAACCTTTCCGCGACACCATTTTGCTATGGGATCATTCTTAGTATGTAATGATGTTTGATACCATTTTCTTCATAGTATCTTCTAAACTCTGTACTAGAGTACTCCCCACCATTATCAGTCCGAAGGCACTTTACATGTCTTCCTGTCTCCTTCTCTAAGCTCTCCAAGCTTTAAATCGGCAAATACATATGATTTTTTCCTTATCAGATACACCCACAATTTCTTAGAGAAGTCATCAATGAAGGTAACAAAATACCTTGCTCCACCTCTGGATAAAATAGGTGCTAGTCCCCATACATCCGAGTGCACCAAATCCAGCACTCCTTCACTTGGCTTGGTACAAACAGCAAATTTAACTCTATGCTGTTTACCAAAGATGCACGGCTCACACAGATCATTTCCATCCTTTTTCAAAGCTAGAATGTTCCTACTTTTGCTTAACTCCATGAGCCCTCGGTCACTCATACGACCCATTCGATAATGCCACAGTTTATATTTCAACTGTTCCTCCTATGCCGCTGCAAGCACTTCAGCACTATCACTTATCACTGAGCCTTCCATCCTATATAGATTGTTGCTCAGTCTTCTTCCTTTCATTACCACCAAAGCTCCCTTGGTAATTCTCAAACATCCACTACCAGATTGGCAACTAAAAGCATATCCCTGCTCTTCTAAGTAGCCTAAAGAAATCAAATTCTTTTTCAATTCTGGTACATGTTTGACATTAGATAGAGTCCTTATCACTCCATCATACATCCTCACCCTAATAGTGCCTACTCCAGCTACCATACAAGGGTGATCATCACCAAGACTTACACTACCTCCATCTGACCTGTCATAGGTGTAAAACCAATCCTGATGTGAGGTATAGTGGTATGAGCATGCAGAATCCAGAATCCAGGTATTCTTCCAATCCACAGATCCATCTGATACAACCAGTACTCCTTCTCCATTGCTTTCCAAAGCATTAGCACCACTAGTGTTGGCTCTCCTCTTTTCTGTCTTCCAAAGAGGACAATTCTTCCTGATATGCCCAAGCTGATGACACTTATAGCATTTCACATTCTTGTGGTTCGAGACTGAGATCTGCCCTTGGACTTTCCCCTAGCTCTTTTCTTAGATCTTCCTCGCCTCTCATTTACAGCAAGAACCTCTGAGTTAGGATTACCTTTGCAGATCTTTTCCTTTTGCTCATTGGATCTGAGCACACCAACAACCTCTTCATAGTTTAGGGTTTCCTTCCCACCATCATACGATCCAGGGAGTGAACACAGCTGCAACAATGCCCGATCTTCTTCATCAATCTTTACATCCAAGCTCATCACCTCAAAACAAACCTGATTGAACCTCTGAATATGTGCAACAAGATCTCCTCCTTCAGGCATTCTCAAGCTATACAGTTGCTTCTTTAGCCATATCTTGTTCGTCATGTTCTTTCCCATGTATGTGTTCTCCAGTCTTCTCTAAAGACCTTTTGCAGTAGTCTCTGAACACACCTTAGGTAAAACTTGATCAGCCAAACACATCCCTATGATGCTGAAAGCAATCTCTTCTAAGTCTTCCCATTCTTCAACACTAATCTTTTCGGTCTTTCTTTCACCAAGACCTTGTAGATTCTCTGTTGAACCAGCAAATCTTTAACCCTTTGCTGTCATAGGGTGAAGTTTCCCTTGCCATTGTACTTCTCAAAGTCTACTTTGAATCCACTTGATGCCATTACCACAATCAAGAATTCAAGAGATATGAAAAACCATACCTGCAAGAAGCCTTACTTCCAACCCTCTGATCTTGAGATCTTTCTTCCATGAACCTTGCTCTGATACCAAATATTAAGAATTTGATTCCAAACCTAACTAGATTTCACGAACCAAATCTTCTAGAACAGCCTTGTTCCTGATCAAGAATGAACACCCTGATCAACAAAGCAATTGCGGAAGCATATCACCAGGTTATGGATGACCATCTGCCAGCAATCTTCATTGAAGATCACGGTAGGATTCAGATCTATGAAGATCAAGAACAACAAGAACGTGAGAAGAGGAAAGAAGAAGAAGAACAGAGGAGTTTTCATGGGAGAAAGGGATTTCCACTTCTAAGAAGTTCGTTACACCATACCTCACATCTTCTTATGAGAATACAATATATATACCTCGGTCACACGTAACCGAGATCCCAAAAAACTTTCCCAGCTGGCACCATTCAAAACAATTCACCTATCATTCGAGCCGACTCAAAAACATTCGAGCTGACTCATCCAGGATAAATTTCCTGACTGTTCATCCGAGCTGACTCTAATATATCCAAGCTGACTCGAATCCATCCGAGCCGACTCTTCCTGACAACAGATTTCTGTCTGTGTATCCGAGCCGACCCGAATCTATCTGAGCCGACCCGTCTAGTCCACAATCACTGTTCTGAGATATGCCAACCAACAGAGTCGACTCTTACAATAGAAGAGCCGACCCAAAGACCCAAACTGACCAAAACTGAGCCAATATACCTAGGACACATACCGGACTCAACCCTAGCCCTAAACATATCATGGAAAACCATGATAGACCATATCAACTTATGTACATTGACTCGACTAGCCATGAATGCACCACCTGAGACTCAATATTATATAGAGTGGGATGAGGCACCTGATATGTCTATCCACCTGTCATTTGATAAGACTCTTCAAATAGAAGGAGTCTTTTAAGGATAGAAAAATATATTTGGATAAGACCTTTCATGTGCCAAGAGACAAGTCTTTGTCTCTTCGATTTCTAGTAATTTTTCTCCTTCTGCCACTTGGCTTTGACCAATTATGGGAAGGCCAAACAGTGTGATTTCATATACGAGGCATCGTAGAAACATAAGAGCCTTCAGACAGAAGGACTCTTGGTCTTAAATTAGCACCAACATGAAGAGACACAACTCTTCATTTTGCGCCAACCCCTTTCACACTGAACTCCACCCTTTTGACTAGTCAATGCCCTTCCAAATGGGCATGGAGATGAGTATGAAGTCCTTTAAACTTTATCTGGCCTTGGTGACTGACAGGCAAAAGGACTCTTGGTCCTTCTTTTCACATGCATTTTGGCGCACACTCATTTTGGCGCCAAGAGCCCATGCCTTGTAGGACTCTTCAAAATGACCAAGATAAATGCAATATCAATTTAGATAAATATTGAATTAGGCTGCCCCACTTAGGGCTCAACCCAATTTAAATACCGCTTAAATTGGTAAGTGTTGACCCCTGGAATGATTTTGATGATAACAAAATATTGGAGCATGTATTTGATACTAATACTTTTGAATGTTTAAGAAGTTTTTGTAGGATGTTTCAAATGAACAATCATTCTACCTACATTTTTGTAATCTTTGTAGTATATCGATGTACTCATAATAAAATGTTCAAATATTAAAGAGCCCTAGAAAACTTAATTGTATATACTTGTAAAAATGGGGGCAATTCTATATAATTTTTGATAAATTACTTAGATTAAGCTTAGAAAAAGTTGGAAAGTCATTGAAAGAAATTTGGAGATGTTTTGAAGTTTTTAGACAAGGATCACTCAAGTTGACTCGAAGGATAGAGCCGACTCACTGTTTTGGCTTGGCACAAAGGTTTCAAGCATCAGGCAACCGAACCGACTTGACAAAGTTAGAGCTGACTTGTCGAGAGCTGCCAAAGTTTAGTTGTTTGAAATCAGTCATTGTCATTCGAGCCAACCAAATGAGTAACCGAGCTCACTCTTCTAAAGCAAATTATTTTTAGTTTTGAGAAAACTAGTCAAGCGAACCAACTCGATTGAGAAGAGCTGACTCGACCAAAGTATAGATTTAACATGTCTAAGACTCAAGTTGACTCGACCCATCCAAGCCGACTCGAATCCTAATTTTATGAAACATAATGGCTAGTTCCAGAATTGATTTTTTGAATCCAAAAAGTGCTCCAATGGCTAAATTTTGGCTCCCAAGGCACTATAATGGTCATATCTACATGGGATCAGTTCTAAAGACTATAAATGAAGGTTTTAAATAAGTTTTTGAAAAACTTTTTGAAAAAGAAGAACTTTTGAAAGAGAAATTTTTCAAGAGGGCTTGAATATCCAAAGAGAGCATTCAAGAAAGAACTCAAGACTTCACCAAACTCCAATCATTCTCTCAAGTAATTTATTGGAGAAGTTTGAAAGCCTTAAAGAGTATTGAAGGAGCAATCAAGAAGGCTTTTCAAAGGGCATCAACTGCAACCATCCGACAAAGTTTGGTTTGTCATTAATGTTGCTTTGCTTTTTTACTCTTTGATTGAGTTGTTCCAAGTACAGCAGGGGCTGTAACTTAGGTATTATTTAAGGTTTTCGGTGAGCCTTGAAAACCAAGTTTGGATTGTTAGTGAACCCGAGAACACTAACACTTTATTGGGTTCTTGGTGATCCCGGTGTAAAACCAAGATTGGATTTTAGTTTGTGAGCCGGGTGTAAAACAAACTAGCTGTATTCCATGGTGAATATAGTAGAAATTCCAAGTGGTATCTTGGACAGTGGATATAGGAGCTAGGTTGCTCCGAGCCACTATAAAATTTATGGTGTTTGTGATTGGTTTGTTTGTATTCTTTCTCTTGCTTTCGCATTTAATTCCTAATTCACCTCACTCACCATACTAAGATTTCTAAAGAGCACATATTTATGGAAAAAGTTTTCAAATCCAATTCACCCCCCCTCTTAGGTTAGCCAACTGGGCAACAATTGGTATCAGAGTAGTATCTCTGTAATCTATTTTTCTAAAAAAATGATCTATGGCAAACTTTATGAGTACCTCTTTGGCCGAAGGCCAATATACAAATAGACCTCCACTTTTCACAGGCACAAATTATACCTACTTGAAAGCATGAATGAAGATTTATATTCAAGAAGTAGATTTTCAATTATGAAAAGTTATCTTAAAAGGACCTCACACACCCACTAAAAAGGTTGATGGCATATATGTAACAAAACCTAAAGAGGAATGGGATGAACCTGACATGAAGATGGGTGAACCGAATGCCAAAGCAATGAATCTCTTATATTGTACTTTGGATGCTAATGAGCTTAACCGAATTTCTACTTACATGTCTACATAAGAAATTTGGGATAAACTTAAAGTTATCCATGAAGGAACCTCAAGTTAAAAATTCAAAAATTAATATTCTTGTTCATAACTATGAATTGTTTAAGATGGAGCCCAATAAAATAATAGCTACCATGTTCTCAAGATTTACAGATATTATTAACGATTTAAAAGTCTTGGCAGGATATACTCAAATACAAACCTTATGTAAAAAATTTTAAGATCACTACCAGATAAATGGGATCCAAAGGTCATTGCTATTCAAGAGGCTAAGGACCTGAACACACTACAATTGAATGAGCTTCTTGGATCATTAATCACACATGAGCTTATAATGCAACACCGTAGCGAGGACGATAGCAAAAAAAAGAAACCAATAGCCTTCAAAGTTGTAGCTAAATTAAAGAAGCAAGAAGAAGAAATAGAAGAAGAAAGCCCCTCCTCAGATGAAGAACTTGAAAAGGGAGAAATTAGCAAAGAAAAAGAGAAGGATAAAGAAAGAGATAAAGAGCAACAACTGATATACTACGAGTGTAAGAAGCCAGGGCATTATCATTTAGATGTCCCACATTAAAGAAAGGATACAAGAAAAGAAGAAGAAAGCGATGGTTGCTACATGGAGTGACAGCTGTTCACCCCTGGAATGATTTTGATGATCACAAAATATTGGGGCATGTATTTGATACTAACTCTTTTCAAATTGTTTAAGAAATTTTGCAGGAATTGGTTACCTTTGTTTAAAATGGTTTTCAAATTTACTTAAGGGTAATTCAATTGAGTTTGTAAAAGCCCTAACTTATGGATGCTGTAATCATGTAAAATGGGCTTAAAATTATGAAAATTTGATAGAGTATGTATATTAGCTTCTAGTAGATTCAATATTGAAGATTTTTAGAGAAGCTTGAAGCAATTTTTAAAGACTTGCAAGAGTCGACTCATGGTGGCACGGCATGGAGAAAGTTTCATAGTTTCAGAACCAAGAGCCAACTCCCAGTCCAAGAGCCGACTCTTCCAGAAATATATGTTTTGAAGTTCTGAGAACTAGAGCTGACTCCTAGTCTAAGAGCCAGCTCCCACAAAATTTATTTTTGGCCTGTCTGAGACTTCAAGCCGACTCCTGGAGCTCGAGCCAGCTCATGGAGCCATTTTCTGTACTCCAATAGCTAGTTGCTGAAATTGAAATTTGAATCCCAATTCGTCTCCAATGGCCATTTCATGAATTTCAAGGCCCTACAATGGCCATATCTCATGGAAAACTATAAAGGAGATTATTTTTGAAGGATTAAAAAAATTATTAGAGATTTATTGTTGAATTTTCTTGAGAAATCAAAGAGCCTTCAAGTCACTCAACTACCTACCTCAAAGAGCATTCAAGTTGGATTCAAAGCTTCACCAACTCTACTCCATCATTGAATCCACTCATTAAAGAAGGGAAGAAGCAGCATTGAAGAGCACTCAAGGCTTGACTTCATCTTGATCTACATTGGCAACACCAAAATAAACTTGGTTTGTTGTAGTTGCTTGATTACATTGTCTTTATCTTTGTTTACTCTCTAAGAATAGTAATTGGATGTGTCTTAAGAGAGAGTTTGATGCGGGACTAATATGCATGCAATTCTTTTTGTATATTTTATATGTGGTGTTAGGTGATTAATTCCCAAATTTCAGATCAAAATTAGTTGTAGAGAATTTTATATGAATTTTTGAAGCCAAGTATGCAGATTAGAACCTAGAAAAGTACTAAAGAAGGATCGCCGGGGCTGAGAAGCTCGATTAGGGCAAGTTCTCCTACAATAATAAGACTGGAGGTAGAGGGGGTGTACCTGACAATGTCTGAAGTGCCCGGTGAAGATCGCAGCGAAGGGATCTCTCGTTTCTCGATGGATGCGGTCTAAAAAATCGAGCCAAAGACCCGCGGATACCCGATTTTTGCTCGGTGGTACGATTGAGGCTTGGCTGGAGTCGTTGGATTCGTAAGAACTCGGAGACCTGTAAACGACCTGTCAGGGGTTAGAAAACTCAGAGAAAATCAAAAAACAAAGAAAATAGCAAAGAGAAGAAAGTTTTGGAGGGGGCTGGAAGGATGGTTGGCGGCAGGAAGATGGTTGCAAACACCGGGAAGAAGAACTCTCAAACCCCTTTATGCACACAGCAGGGTAACACTCAAAGCAATAGAAGAACTCAAGGTTTATTTCATATATCAAAATCTCCCCTCATACAAGAGGCTAGGGTCCCTTAAATAGACCCTTAACCTTGGGCCCCAAGTAAGGGTACTTTAGACTTTACATAAGAATCCTACTCCTACTCAAACCCTAGCTAGAAAATAAGGAAACATTAGGTAGAAAAAATCCCTAAAAATTCTCTTGACTTGGTCAACACTCCAAGGACACCTAGGGGGCGTGTTGAGCTTCTAAGAGCAGCAAGAGACTGGCCCAAAGGGGCTTGGGCGTATGGGCTTGGGCCTCTGGAAGCTAGGGTGGCCTGGTAGCCAAGTAGCAGGAATATTCCTTGGTATCTTGCTTCTTAGGGGCTTGGGCTTGGCGCATGGGCTTGATTTCTTTGGACTAGGATGCAGATGGACCTCTAAAATCATGAATGCCTTGGTCTATGAATATACTTTGGCATCTGGAAGTGAATCTAGGCATCTAGAGGGCATCTGCAAGGAATCAGGGTTTCTGATTTTCCTCCTGGAGTCTTCGTATCTTCAAGCTGGGTTGGACTTGGGCTAAACTTCCATGTCTTCAATCTAGTTGGACTTGGTTTTCACTTGTATGATGTAGTCTTGAGTCTTCAATATGGTTGAATAGGACTCAAAAAAAATAAAATTAGCTCGACATGAGCTGACTAACACTGGACTGAACTAGCTCAACATGAGCTGACTAGAACAGAACTGAAATAACAACTCAAAAGACTCAAATAACAACTAAAATGGACTCAGATGGGCTAAGTCCTTATTATAGATGGACTCATAAATTATTGATCAATCCATAGAGGGTTAAAAAGCTTCTATCTTATTCTGGTGCCTCTGGTGTTCGTACTAGAGTTAAAGGTTGTTAGGTGAACCTTGTAAAACCTAAGTTGGGTTCTTGATTTTTTGGTTTAAAACCAAGTGTTTGGGTTTTCTTTGGTGATCCCATGTAAAACCAAAGGGAGTTAAGGTTTCTTTGATGATTCTGGTAAAACCAAAGTGTATAGATTTAGATTGTGAGCCTAGTAAAATAATCCGACTATATTCCAGTTGGGAGATATAGTGGAAATCCCAAGTGGTCCTTGGGTAGTGGACGTAGGAGCCGGTTGCTCCAAACCACTCTATTTCTTTGTTTTTATGATTATGCATTCATTATTTTACTGCTTCAACTTATTTACTTTCGCTTTGCATGCTTCACTTCTACACTAAAAGAATTTCAAAGTACACATACTTGCAAAAGTTTTTAAGTTCAATTCATCCCCTCTTGGGAAGCCATATGGGCAACAAGTTGTATCAAAGTAGAGTCTATGAAAGTTAGTTAGAGTAAAGATACATGGCATATCCCATGAGCGCATCATTGGTCGAA
Organism: Areca catechu; assembly: GCA_021397845.1. Lineage (NCBI taxonomy): Eukaryota > Viridiplantae > Streptophyta > Magnoliopsida > Arecales > Arecaceae > Areca > Areca catechu. Next base: position 47,411,314 of record CM038042.1, read on the forward strand.
GGTCAATCCACAAATAGACCACCACTTTTCATAGAAATTAATTACACTTATTGGAAGGCAAGAATGAAGATATACATTCAAGTCATAGACTTTCACTAATGGAAAATCATCATGAAAGGACCTCACACACCCATAATTAAAGTTAATGATGTAGAGGTTCCCAAACTAGAAGAGGATTGGGACGAGAATGATATGAAATTAGCTGAATTGAATGTCAAAGTAATGAATTTATTATATTGTGCTTTGGATCCAAATGAGTTTAACAGAATTTTAACTTACAATTCTGCTATAGAAATTTGGGACAAATTAGAAATCACACACAAAGGCACTTCTCAAGTTAAAACATCAAAAATCAATCTACTTGTACATAATTATGAGTTGTTTAAGATGGATCCTAGTAAGACTATATCTACTATGTATACTCATTTTACTGATATCATAAATGGTCTCAAGAGTCTGGGTAGAACTTATTCTAATGCTGATATTGTCCAAAAAGTATTAAAATCTTTGCTAGATAAGTGGAAAGCCAAAGTGACAGCAATTCAAGAAGCAAAGGACCTAAATACACTGCCACTAGATGAACTACTTAGATCCTTGATTACACATGAATTGGTTATGCAACAAAGGATTGAAGAAGATACAAAAAGAAAGAAGGCCATTGCATTTAAAGCTACAGAGGAAGATAAGAATGAAAAATCTGATTCATCAGATGATGATGATCTTGGAAATGATGAAATTGCCCTAGTCATGAGAAAATTTAAAAGGTTTATGGGCAGAAGAAAAACAAACAAATGGAGAAAGCATTATAGAAAAGGTGACTTTGGAAAAGAAAAGAAAAAAGATAAAGAAAAGATAAAGAGAAAGATAAAGATCAAGTACCTATCTGCTACGGATGCAAGAAGCCAAGACACATCCATCCTGATTGTCCTGAAGGGAAGAAAAATATATTCTCTAAAAAGAAGAAGAAGGCAATGCTAGCTGCTTGGAGTGATTGTGATGAAACTACATCCACTAAAGAGGATGGAGAGACAACAAAAATGGTACAAATCTATCTTATGGGTTTGGAGGACTAGATAAGTACTTCTGAACCTAATTTAGAATTCTCTTATGATGAATTGCATAATGCTTTTTGTGAACTATTGATAGAATACAAAAATGCTGGTTTAAAAATGAGAGATTTAAAAAATCAATGTGATGTTTTTGAAAAAGAAAAAAATGAATTTGGTAAAAGAAACAAAATCTTGCAAAGAGAATTAAATTTTGTTTGTGAAAGACTTAAGATTGTTCAAGTTGAAAAAGAAGAGCTTTTTGAGAAAAATAAGGTTTTGAAAAATGAAAATGATGATCAAAAGAAAGAAGTTCAAAAATTGAAACCCTTAGTTGAAAAATTAATCCTAAGTTCTAACAAACTTGAATTAATTTTAAAGAATCAAAAAGAAACAAATAATAAATTTGGAATTGGTAATAAAGGCTCTATTTCAAACAAATCTTCAACTTCTACTCATATGCTCCTAAGTTCATTAGTTCAAAACATGTTAGATCTAAATTTGCATCATCTCATGGTTATTATTCAAATTCAAAGATTGTATGCTATGCATGTAATAATATTGGTCATAAAGCATTTGAATATCATTTGAAATACAATGGCAAAAAGAAAATTAAGAAAGTTTGGGTTCCAAAAGGAACCATTTCCACTAACTTGCAAGGACCCAAGAGAGCTTGGATACCTAAATTTATTAAATGATTATTTTACAGGGATGTCTTGCAGCCATAAGCATAAAGAAAAGATGGTATTTGGATAGCGGCTATTCAAGATACATGATGGGTGATGCTGATCAATTCTTCATCCTAGAACAGAAGGATGGTGGAATAGTAACATTTGGTGACAATAGAAAAGGAAGGATAATCAGTATTGGTAAAATCAATATTACTCCTTCTACATTTATTGAAAATGTATTACTTGTAGAAAAATTAAAGCATAATCTTTTGAGTATTAATCAGCTATGTGACATTGGTTTTTACGTATGCTTCAAGTCATCGATGTGTATAGTAGTTGATCCACTTGACTCTAGTACTAAATTCATTGGATACAGACTTAGTAACATTTATGTGGTAGATCTTAATGATTTAGCTATGTCAAGTAATGTAAGTCTTGTAGCAATGAATGACAAGAGCAAGGAATAAAGTTTACTATGGCATAGGTGACTTGGTCATGCTAGTATGGACACAATAGCTAAACTTATTGCAAAAGATTTAGTTAAAGGTTTGCCGGAACTTAAAGTTAATTTTGACGATGTTTGTGATGCATGTCAGTTAGGAAAACAAGTGTGGGGGAATTTTAGATCCAAATACATTGTTTTAACTTCTAGACCCTTAGAGCTACTTTACATGGACCTATTTGGACCTACTAGGACTACCAGCCTAGGTGGTATGAAATATGGACTTGTGATTGTAGATGACTTTTTAAGATACACATGGGTTTTGTTTATTGCACGTAAAGATGATACTTTTAATGTATTCAAAAAGTTTTATAAAAGAGTTACAAATTTGAAAAACTTATCTATTATTTCAATTCGTAGTGATCATGGCACCGAATTTGAAAATCAGTATTTTGATCATTTTTACTCAAAGCACGATATTGATCATAACTTTTCTGCACCTAAAACACCATAACAAAATGGTGTTGTAGAAAGAAAGAATCGTACTTTGGAAGAGATGTCCAGAATAATGCTTTATGAAGGAAACCTTCCAAAATACTTTTGGGCAGAAGCTGTTAATACCGCATGCTATATTTTAAATAGAGTTTTGATTAGACCTATTATCAGAAAAACCTCCTATGAACTTTAAAACAATAGAAAACCAAATATCAAATATTTTCATGTTTTCGGATGTAAATATTTTGTTCTTAACAATGGAAAAGATAATCTTGGTAAATTTGATGCAAAATCCGATGAGGCATTTTTCTTGGATATTCTTTAAATAGTAAAGCCTATAGAGTTTTCAATAAAAGAACTTTAACTATTGAAGAATATGTTTATGTTATTTTCAATGAATCTGACATTACATCTTCAAGAAAGGAAGATTTTGCTGATGATGATGCAAGTATATTAGAGCATGGACTAAAGGACCTGACTCTTAAAAACAAACAATCAAGTGAACTACATGAAGAAGAGGTAAGTAAAAAGCATGATGATATACCTAAAGAATGGAGGTATGTACAATCACACCCTAAAGAATTAATTATAGGAGACTCATCTCAAGGTGTTAAAACTAGATCTGCATATAGAGATGCACATGATTTAATTGCTTTTGTTTCTCATGTAGAACCACATAATATAGAAGAAGCCGAAACTTATCCTAATTGGATGTTAGCAATGCATGATGAATTAAACCAATTTAGAAGAAATAATGTTTGGACCTTAGTAGAAAGACTCAATGATCATCCTGTTATAGGCACTAAGTGGGTTTATAGAAATAAACTAGATGAAGATGGAAATGTAATTAGAAATAAGGCTAGATTAGTTGCACAAGGATATAATCAAGAAGAAGGAATAGATTTTGATGAAACTTATGCACCAGTAGCTAGATTAGAAGCCATTAGATTGTTACTAACTTATGCATGCTTTATGAACTTTAAATTATTTCAAATGGATGTTAAGAGTGCATTTTTGAATGATTTTTTATCTGAAAAAGTTTTTGTTGAGCAACCTCCTAGTTTTATCGATCATACTTTCCTAATCATGTTTTCAAACTGAATAAAGCTTTATATGGTCTGAAACAGGCACCTAGAGCCTGGTATGATAGACTAAGTAAATTTTTAATTGCAAATGAATTTGTAAGAAGTAGTGTTGACACCACACTATTTATTCAAAGAAAGAAAAATTATATTTTAGTTGTTCAAATATATGTTGATGATATTATCTTTGGATCTACTGATGAATCCTTGTGTCAAGACTTTGCTAAGCTAATGCAGGGAGAATTCGAAATGAGCTTGATGGGTAAATTAAGTTACTTTCTTGGATTTCAAATTAAACAAACTAAAGAAGGTATCCTAATCAACCAGACCAAGTACATCAAAGAAATAATCAAGAAATTTGGCATGGAATCAAGCAAAGTATGTGGAACACCAATGAGTCCTACATGTAGACTAGACAAAGATGAGAATGGCACAAATGTTGATCAAAAATTGTATCGAGGTATGATCGGATCATTACTTTATTTAACTACTAGTAGACCTGATATATTATTTAGTGTTTGTATGTGTGCACATTTTGAATCTAATCCTAAAGAATCACACATCATAGCTATTAAGAGAATTATTAAATACCTAAAAGGCACCTATAATGTAGGTTTATGGTATTCTAAGCACACATCATTGAAGTTAATTAGTTATTCTGATGCTGATTATGGAGGATGTAAAATAGATAGAAAGAGCACAAGTGGCACTTGTCATTTTCTAGGTGTTAACTTGATTTCTTGGCACTGTCGCAAATAGAACTCTGTAGCTCTATCTACTACTGAGGCAGAATATGTAGCTGTTGGGAGCTATTGTGCTCAAGTGTTGTGGATCAAGCAACAACTAGAAGATTACGGTGTTGTCCAATCCAAAATTCTTATTAAATGTGATAATACTAGTGCTATCAATTTATCAAAAAATCTAATTCAGCACTCACGAACTAAGCACATTGAGATTCGACATCATTTTATTCGTGATCATGTTTTAAACAATGTTATTGAACTAGAATTTGTATCTACTGAAGACCAACTAGCGAACATTTTTACTAAACCATTAAGTCAAGATAGATTTGAGAAAATTAGAGACGAATTAGGGCTATGTGATCCATTTTAGACCTATTTGACCTAATTTTTGAAAATTGAGGAAAAATTATCTAGAAATTTCAAATTTTTCTTTAGAGCATAGGACAACCTAGTTTAGACTTTAGAAACCTTTAAAAATTGAGTTTGACCCTTTCTAACCTTTAGTTTGAATTTTTGCTCGAGCCGACTCGAGTTCTCAGGGCTCTGGGCGAGCCAACTCGAAGGTCGGGCCGAAGCTTTTTAAGTAGGGTTTCCATATTTCTTATTCATTGTGTTTTCTAGGTTTTGACCATTTCATCTTAGTCGACTCCTCACTCCACTCCAGGAAACTCTCCAAAAACCCTCTTAAATCTCTTCAAACCTTTAATCATTGCAAAATGGCTCCTCGCAAGGCTGTGGCAAAGAAAGCAAAGAGAGTAATTCAGTCTGTGGCTGAAGAATGAAGGACCAAGAGGTGACTGGACACTTCGATTCCGCAAGAGGATCAGCCGATTGAGCAAGAGGAAGAAGTTCATGCACCCTGGAAAGTTATTCTTATGGAAAATCGATAGGTTACCCCTGGTAGGTGCATCGATTTCAATTTTCTAGAACAAGAATAGTTGAGTATTGGTGTTTGGCTTGAAAAACAGGGTTGGAAGGATTTTTGTCAATTAAATGTTCCAACTTATCCTAATCTGGTTCGTCAACTTTTTGAGAGCATGTCACTAGGAGCTTTTCATTTGGAAGGAATAGTGAAAGGGAAATTCATAGAAATAAGTGAGCATAGGCTTTCAAATTTACTGAATATACCTAAAGAAAGAGAATACTATTTAGTTATGAAGGAAAAGGTGAAGACACTTAGACTCATTTTGGGGAGATCTAATGTGAAGGGCATTATACATGTAAGTGCAAATCAGCTCTCATTGGAGATGAGGCTGTTGCACAATATCATTAGCATGATTTTCTTATCCCAAACGGGGAGATTCGATTGGGCTAGCGAGAAAGATCTTATATTCATGAGGCGACTAATTGAGGGGGAGCCCCTCAACCTTCCATTTATTATGATTTCTCAGATGAGAGAGGCAGTACGTAGGGCACGAGCCTGTTTGCCTTATGGGATGGTGTTTACATTACTATTCCAAGATGCCGATGTTGATCTTACTGAAGAGGGCTGTCGTCTGTTGCTACATATCGATAGGTACATAGTGAAATCCCTGACTAGAATGGGATTTATTAAAGTTGATGAAAATTGGATCAAGAAGACATCAGGTGTTCCTGCAGCTCATTCAGAGGATTCAGATGATGATGCATAAGCTGCTCAGGGACATGGTGAGGAGACTGAGGCACAGACTAATGAGGCTGGACCATCCGAGCTAGCTCCTGCTTCACCTCACTCACTAGTCAGGACTCCTACTGCTGCTAGACATGATACTGATGTAGACTTCAGAGAGTCTTGGAGGAGATTTCTTGTCTCATGACCGACACTGACAGGAGGATTAGTTCACTTCAGTCCGAGATGCAGCAGGGTTTTCATGATATTATGGCTTTACTGAGACAGCTATCTGCGGCCAGCCAGCATGCACCTTCTACTTCCACAGTGACCGGCACGGGCACTGGGACTGGTACTGCCACTCATGCGGAGCAGGGACAGGCGACACATTGCACTGATGCACCTCTTCACGCCACACCTGCTGTTGGTGAGCCTCAGGATAGTATGGAGGCTACTAGATCTGCTGATATTGGAGTGACTCCGGCTACTCAGATGCTTTTGTCTACCAGCACTTTGGCCCTATCTGTTGATCTACCTACTGCCAGAGCTACACCTATCCTTATTTCATCAGAATCAAAAACCAAAGTTAAACCTAAAACTAAAGCGACTAGGACTTCTACACCTACTAGGACTAGGATTAGGGATCTCCGCCCTAGGTTCCCCAAGTTCAAACCTAGTCTAGGTATCCTAGAGGTTGGTTCCTCCTCTGATGAGGATGAACCTGATAGTGATCCTAGCCCTTCATTCTGATGTTTAGGTTTTATCCTTGTTTTTGAGACTTTATTTTTTTGTATTCTAATTGTGTGATACTATTTTATCATGCCGTGGCACATTTATAAAGTATCACATATGCTATGTACTGGCTTATTTCATATATATATACTTCACTTGTTATAATACATATTCACTTGAATTAGTGTTATGAATGAATTAATGTTATGATTGAATTAGTATTATGAATGAATTAATGTTATGATTGAATTAGTATTATGAATGAATTAATGTTATGATTGAATGTCCATTTCTCATATACCTTTTGTTGATGACAAAAAGGGGAAGAATGGAGACTATGTGTGGCATGAAAAAGAAAAAGCTACATTGATTCATGGAAGCTATGTTGATTCATGAAAATTTCTTAGAAATGAAAATTTCTTAGAAATCTATATTGATTCATGAAAATTGCTCAAGAATTGTTTACAAATGCTATATGAATAATTGAATGTTATGAAACTTTGATAAAATGAATGTTTGATTCATAGAAATTTGATGAAACTTAAGTTTACTTCAAAAGTTTGAAAATTCCATAAGTTTCGATACGCATTGTATAATTAATACCCTTGATATATTATGTTATGATACATATGATACATCATGTTTCAATACACTTGATACACATGATATTTGGTATTCCATTCTATACATTTGATACATTATGGCACATTGTATTGGTACATTGATACCTAACCTATATGATACACATAGACTTGAAAATACTACAATTGTAAAGTGCTTTTAAATTTTTTAATCATGCCCAGTATTTTATCATCATCAAAAAGGGAGAGATTGTTGACCCCTGGAATGATTTTGATGATCACAAAATATTGGAGCATGTATTTGATACTAACTCTTCTCAAATTGTTTAAGAAGTTTTGCAGGAATTGGTTACCTTTGTTTAAAATGATTTTCAAATTTACTTAAGGGTAATTCAATTGAGTTTGTAAAAGCCCTAACTTATGAATGCTGTAATCATGTAAAATGGGCTTAAAATTATGAAAATTTGATAGAATATGTAGATTAGCTTCTAGTTGATTCAATGTTGAAGATTTTTGGAGAAGCTTGAAGCAATTTTTAAAGACTTGCAAAAGCCGACTCATGGTGGCACGGCACGGAGAAAGTTTCAAAGTTTCAGAACCAAGAGCCGACTCCCAGTCCAAGAGCTAACTCTTCCATAAATATATTTTTTGAAGTTCTGAGAACTAGAGCCGACTCCTAGTCCAAGAGCCGACTCTAGGTATATATGTTTTGACTTGACTGAAAGCTAGAAGGTAAGAGCCGAGTCCAGCCTGAAGAGCCGGCTCCCACAGAAGTTTGTTTTTGGCCTGTTTGAGACTTCAAGCTGACTCTTGGAGCTCGAGCCGGTTCGTGGAGCCATTTTCTGCACTCCAATGGCTAGTTGCTGAAATTGAAATTTGAACCCCAATTCATCTTCAATGGCCATTTTATGAATTTCAAGGTCCTACAACGGCTATATCTCATGAAAAATTATAAAGGGGATTATTTTTGAAGGATTAAAAAAATTATTAGAGATTTATTGTTGAATTTTCTTGAAAAATCAAAGAACCTTCAAGTCACTCAACTACCTACATCAAAGAGCATTCAAGTTGGATTCAAAGCTTCACCAACTCTACTCCATCATTGAATCCACTCATTAAAGAAGGGAAGAAGCAGCATTGAAGAGCATTGAAGAGCACTCAAGGCTTGACTTCATCTTGATCTACATCAGCAACACCAAAACAAACTTGGTTTGTTATAGTTGCTTGATTACATTATCTATATCTTTGTTTACTCTCTAAGAACAGCAAGGGGCTTTGTCTTAAGAGAGAGTTAAATGTTTTTAGATGAACCATGAAAAACCTAAGTTGGGTTTTTGGTTTTTCCGGTTTAAAACCAAGTGTTTGGGTTTTCTTTGGTGATCCCGTGTAAAACCAAAGGGAGTTAGGGTTTCTTTGGTGATCCCAGTAAAACCAAAGTGTATAGGTTTGGATTGTGAGTCTAGTAAAACAATCCGACTGTATTCCAGTTTGGGGATATAGTGAAAATCCCAAGTGGTCCTTGGGTAGTGGACGTAGAAGCCGATTGCTTCGAAACACTCTATTTCTTTGTGTTTGTGATTGTGCTTTCATTGTTTTACTGCTTCAACTTATTTACTTCCGCTTTGCACACTTCACTTCTACACTAAAAGAATTTTAAAGTGCACATACTTGCAAAAATTTTTAATCCCAATTCATCCCCCTCTTGGGAAGCCACCTGGCCAACAACAGCGATGAGTCCACATCAAATGAAGAGAAAGAGACATCCAAAACTGTAAATATATATCTCATGCAACTTGAAGATGAGGTATTGTCTCCTGAACTGATGATGAATTTACATATGAAGAGTTGAATACTACATTTTATGAACTTTTGTCGGAATACAAAAAAGCTAGTTTAAAGATTAAAACTTTGAAAAATAATTGTGATACTTTGATGAAAGAAAAGGAAGAGATTTCATAAAAAGAATAGAATTTTGTAAAAAGAATTGAATAGTCTTTCTAAAAAATGCAATGTTTTGCAAGCTGAAAAGAATGAATATCTTGAAAAGAACAAAAGTTTGCAAAATGAAATGAATCAACTCAAGCCCTTAGTTGATAAATTAACTTTAAGTTCAAACAAGCTTGAGTTGATTTTAAAAAATTAAAGAGAAACAAATAATAGAGTTGGAATTGGATATAATCCATTAAATGCAAATAAGTTTTCAGCTTCAAAATTTTTTGTATCGAAGTTTTCAACTCCAAAACCTTTTATATCAAGAGTTTTAGCTACAAAGTTTTATACTTCAAAATTTTCAGCACATGTTTCATATCAAAAATAAAAAATAGTTTGCTTTAATTGTAATGGGGTTGGACACAAATCTTTTGAATGCAATTTAAAAATGAAAAATAGAAGTAAAGTGAAAAAGATTTGGGTTCCCAAAGGAACCACTCCTACTAACCTGCAAGGACCCAAGAAAGCTTGGGTACCTAAAAGAATTACTTGATTATTTTGCAAGAATATCTTACAGCTTAGAATTTAAAGAAAAGATGGTATCTGGATAGCGACTGCTAAAGATATATGACAGGTGACAAAGAACAATTCATTACCCTAGAAATGAAAGATGTAGGATTAGTAACTTTTGATGATAATGGTAAGGAAAAGATCATTGAAATTGGTGAGATCAGAATCACCTCTTCTACTTTTATTGAAAATGTATTGCTAGTAGACAAGTTGAAGCACAATTTATTAAGTATAAGTCAATTGTGTAATAAAGGCTTCAAGGTTGTCTTTGAATCTTCAATATGCATAGTAAATAGTTCTCTTGATTCTAGCACTAAATTTATTGGTCATAGACTTTGAAATATTTATGTGATAGACTTAAATGATCTAGCCATATCAAGTAGTACAAGTCTCATGGCAATGAATGCTAAAATCAAGGAATCTAGCTTATTGTGGCATAGAAGATTAGGTCATGCTAGCATGAATACTATAGCTAAATTAATTTTCAAAGATCTAGTTTAAGGTTTATCTAAATTTAAAGTTAATTTTGAACATGTTTGTGATGCATACTAATTTGGTAAACAAACTAGGGGAAGTTTTAAATTGAAAAATATGGTTTCAACTTCTAGACCTTTAGAGCTACTATATATGGACTTATTTGGACCAACTAGGATCACAAGCCTAGGAGGTAAGAAATATGGACTTATGCTAGTAGATAATTTTTCAAGATTTACATGGATTTTGTTTATTGCTCATAAAGATGAAGCTTTTAAAGTATTTCAAAAATTTTACAAGAAAGTTTCAAATCAGAAAAATCTTTCAGTTATTTTAATTAGAAGTGATCACGATACTAAATTTGAAAACCAATATTTTGAAGAATATTGCACTGAGCATGGCATTGATCACAACTTCTCTGCTCCTAAAACATCACAGCAAAATGGTATTGTAGAGTAAAAAAATAGGACATTCGAAGAGATGGCCCAAACTATATCATGTGAAGGCAATCTTTCAAGGTATTTTTAGGCAGAAGCTGTGAACACTGCATGTTATATATTGAACCGTGTTTTGATAAGACCTATTTTAAAGAAAACCTCCTATGAACTTTGGAATGATAGAAAACCTAGTATTCACTATTTTCATGTTTTTGGTTGCAAATGCTTTGTACTAAATAATGGAAAGGATAACCTTGGAAAATTTGATGCTAAATCTGATGAAGCAATATTTCTTAGTTTTTCAACATCTAGCAAAGCATATAGAGTATTCAATAAAAGAACATTAACTATTTAAGAATATATCCATGTTATATTTGATAAAACTATCCCTCACCTTCTAGAAAAGAAGAGTGCATTAATAATGATGCAAGTACAATTGACAAAGCCATGAAGGACATGAGCTTAAAAGATAAACAAGTTGAAGAAGGAGAAGAAATGGTAAACAAAGATCATGCTAATTTACCCAAAGAATGGAGGTATGTAATATCACATCCTAAAGATTTAATTATAGGTAATCCCTTACAAGAAATTAGGACTAGGTCATTACTTAGAGATGCACATGATTACCTAGCTTTTATTTCTCAAGGATAACCTAATAGCATAGAAGAAGCCGAAAATGATCCGTATTGGATGATGGCCATGCATGAAGAACTTAATCAATTTAAAAGAAATAATGTTTAGACCTTAGTGAAGAGACCCTCTAATCATCCTGTTATAGGCACTAAATGGATTTATAGGAATAAATTAGATGAAAAAGACAATGTAATTAGAAATAAAGCTAGATTAGTTGCCAAAGGATATAACCGAAAGAAGGAATAGATTTTGATGAAACCTATGTACCTGTAGCAAGATTAGAAGCTATTAGATTATTACTTATATTTGCTTGCTACATGATTTCAAATTATTTTAAATGGATGTAAAAAGCGTATTTTTAAATAGTTTTATTTTTGAAGAAGTTTTTGTAGAACAATCACCAGGATTTGAAAATCATGCTCTTTCAAATCATGTTTTCAAACTCAATAAAGTATTGTATGGTTTAAAACAAGCACCTAGAGCATGGTTTGATAGATTGAATAAATTCTTGCTTGAAAATGATTTTATTAGAGGTAATGTAGATACCACTCTATTCATTAAAAAAAAAGAAAATGACATGTTAGTTGTACAAATTTATGTAGATGATATAATTTTTGGTGCAACTAATAAAGATTTATGTGGAGAATTTGCTAAGCTTATGCAGGGCAAACTTGAAATGAACCTAATAGGTGAACTGACCTACTTTCTTGAACTCCAAATTAAACAAACAAAAGAAGGAATATTAATCAACCAAGCTAAATACATCAAGGAGATCATCAAGAAGTTTGGTATGAAGTCAGTCAAAGAAATTAGCATACCCACGAGCCCCACCTGCAGACATGACAAGGATGAAGATGGAAACAACATTGATCAAAAGATTTATCGAGGTATGATTAGATCATTGTTGTATTTAACAGCTAGTAGACTTGATATCTTGTTTAGCATTTGTATATGTGCTAGATTTCAATTTAATCCAAAAGAATCATATATACTTGCTCTTAAAAGAATCATAAAATATTTAAAAGGAATAAGTAATCTAGGTCTATGGTATTCTTAGCAATCTTTATTAAATTTAATTGGTTTTTCTGATGCTGATTATGGTGGATGTAAAATTGATAGAAAAAGCACTAATGGTACTTGTCAATTTCTAGGGCTGAACTTAATTTCTTGGCACTGTAAGAAGCAAAACTCCGTAGAACTATCTACTCCTGAGATAGAGTATGTGGCTGTAGGAAGTTGTTGTGCTCAAGTACTTTGGATTAAGCAACAACTAGAAGACTATGGTATTATTCAAACTAAAATTCCTATCAAATGTGATGACATAAGTGCTATTAATCTGACAAAGAATCTAATTCAGCATTCTAGGACTAAACACAGAAATTAGACATCATTTTATTAGGGATCATGTATAAAATGGTAATATTGAACTTGAATTTGTTCCAACTGAAGATCAATTAGCTGACATCTTTACTAAGCCACTTAATGAAGATATATTTCAATTGATTAGAGGAGAATTAGGTTTGTATAACCCTTTTTAGAAATTCTGACCTAATTTCTTCAAAATTAAGAAAAAATTATCTAGAAGACCTCCATCATCAATTTAAGGATAAAAACCACCCTATCTAGTGTATATCTAGGGAATAGAAACTTTTTATTGAACTTTTAGAGCCTTTTTCTATGTTTTGGCTCGAGCCGACTCGAGCAGGAAAACTTCGCTAGTCGAGCTGACTCGAATGTCGGGCACCCTTATAAGTCGATAGCCCTAAAAAATTCTTTTCATTTCTCTTTCACTATTCCAAATAGAGCCCTAGGGGACCACTCCACTTTCAATCTTAAGACCACTCGAATCCTCACTTTCCCACCTTAGATCTTGACCAAATGGCACCAAGGAAAGCCATTGCTAAAAAGATCCAAGCGTTCGACTCCAAGATCAGTCCAAGAAGAAAGAAGATCAAAACGAAGAGCAGATGAGCCAACTCTTCGGGAAGCATAAAGTGAACTTCAAGATCAGTCCCCAGCACCTCAGAGACAAGTCTTTCTTATGGGTAACCATCCTGTAACCTCTGGTAGACATATAAATTTCACATTTCTTGAGAATCAGGGTTTTAGAATAGGTGAATGGATTGAGCATCAGGGCTGGGAGTACTTTTGTTCTTTGGATATTCCAACTTAACCGAGCTTAGTCAGAAGTTTCTTTGAGAATATGTCCTTGGGAGCAAATGAGGTAATATCAACTGTTAAGGGGATAACTTTATCTATTGATGAATCAAGGCTAAGTACGTGATACGGCTGTATCCGCTGACGTGGAGTCTATCTGGATGCCGACTATCACGAGTGGAGGTGCCACCTAAGCATGGTGCCCAAGCGAGGAGCCAAAGTGAGCCCCCTGTTGAAGTCAGCTCCCAGCTAGGGTCGAGCTCATACTATCACCAACTAAAGGAAAGAGGATGACAGAGATTCAAATCATGGTAAGAAAGGGGGTTGTCTTCATCAAGACCTCGTCATTGGGATGGTACAATTGACAGGCGACGGCTCGTCGCCTGAGGCCTACGGAGGGAGACACCTCACCAGAGCACCAGGATCCCCTCAGGCCCCAGTTTACACCAATTGAGAAGGAATGCCCCATTTAAGGTGCAGCACCCCTCAACCTACCATCTGTATCACCCACAAGAAGAAGGTCACACCAGAGGATTCAAACCCTGGGGTGGCTGCCCGCATGCCAATGCTCTGCCAAGCTTCCTAAAATATGGCAACTAACCAGAATGTTAGAGCTAGCGACATAACTCCCTGCCACGATGGGAGAAAGGGAAGCTCATGCACAGTCCTCGAATGCTACCAGATGTCAACCCTCGGGACTCCCCCAAAAGGGGAACATCTGGGAAGCAAGCTCAAGGGAAAACACTACCTCTCTATAACAAACTCAAAAGGGGCCTCCGAACAAGAAGAGGGAGGAAGAAGAGGACAAGCAAGCAAGGGGCAAGCAAGGTAATCATTGGCACACAGAAGAGGAGAGAAAACCAAACAAAATACTCTGAGGCTACCAAGGAATTCATCAGAAGAATCCCAAAGACACAGCCAACCCTTCTCAGGCTCTCCTTCTCTACTAACACTCCCTTCTCACTTTCTTACTTTCCTTTCTCTAAAAGAAAACCTCTGAACATAGAGACCTCATCGGGATCCACCGAGGGGGATCTGTTCTCTTGGATCGCCCACTGACTTGATCATCGGAGTGCCCCCACCAGAATTCCCGGCCTAGGTCTCTTTTCTTTTGCAAGAAAAGGTACGCATGCAGAATTCCAAACGAGGAGGGCAATACCCAATGCCACATCGGAGCCACAGGCCATGATGGTCCAGGCAGTAATAGATTGGCATGCCAGGAAGGGGGGCGGATGGGACGCGGAAATGTCAAACTAGTCCCCCCACCACAAAAGCAGCTCCATTTGAGGCATGGTAGTGACACGCATGCAGGAAGCCTCCACAAGCCGCATTGGAGGTCCTCCTTCTCACGAAGGCCCATGCAACCCAGAGGGGGAGCTCCCCGCTCCATCGCAATAGCTCCCGGTGTATGTTCAGCTCATCATGCTCATCCAGTAGATGCAGACTCTAACCATGGTCGTGCGACAGTTGCAGCATCAGCACCGGTCCCTGGCCCCCTGATAATAGCCAAAGACCCCTACGGCCCTAGTCGCTCAATCCTGCGGTAGCTTGCACTCCTTCCAAGGTAGGCCACCGCAACCACAGGACATGACTGATTCTTGAGGTAGCCTTCAAACCCTGGCAAAGCAACAAAGGAGTGGGTCGGTCGATCTGGAGAGCCAGTCCCTAGTCTTGAAGCACTCCACCCTTAGGCATCGTAGATGCTGCCAGAGCAAGGCCTCCCTGTTGGAAATTATATCCCTAAGCCAATCGCCTAGGCTATAGACAGTTGTGCTCAGTATTGTAATTTGTATATGAATTAATAAAACTTTATTTTGGTAGCTCATCACATTATTCATTTCCTTATAATGAACTTAATTTATATGATAAAGTCCTTAGGACTACACTGACTTCGATATAGAGAGGATATCTCGAGTGATCCTTTAAAAAGGTTCACAACCAAAGGATACATTGTACAGGACGGCAATGTATTAAGTGTAGTTTGTTGTGGTTCACATCGTTTGGTTGTCCTCTTGATCAAAGGAGTGTGGTGACACTGATGTGATCTGCAAGTGAGATGTGTGACATCTCATTGAACGTGACTCCGTGGAGCTCCTTTCTGCCAAAGGATTGCTCGCGATTGGATATGGGTATATATGTACCTCCGACCTGAGGTCACAGGGTAGCTTGCAAGCAACTCCCTATGCTTCGGTGCCGGACTACCCAGATTTCTAATCCAGTGATGGAAGGTTTTTGGGTTCAGGAAAATACTTGTAGAGCAGTGGTGGACCAAGATGGAATTGACCTGTCCAAATTATTTGGATTGAATGTCTCGCAGTGTCTCAATTTAGCAAATCCTCGACCGGGGTAGTCCTAGTGAGGAGTCACTGGACTTGGGAGGTTGAAACATCTTTCGGATTGACATATTTAGGGTTGGCGGTCTAACCCTAGGTCATCTTGAGCATTGGAGGTCAAAGGGATGAATTATACGGTAACCATATGCCAGTGGTTCGATAGATTTCTCTGGCATCTTCGGCCTATTCGGATGCCGGGACCCATTGCTAAATGGTATCTTGTACTGGTACTGAAAGTATTCTGGTACTATCATTTAGGTTCGAACCTATGAGGTCACATGCCATAGAGGATTTTTATCTGATCCAGGAACCGATCAACAATTAGGAATCATTTCGGTATTAAGGTCAAACGGACTGATTAAGCACACTTTTTTTTTTTTTCTGGTCTACCTGGTCTGATATGGATCGACCAGGATAGATTTGGGTCAACCAGGAATTATTCCTGGTAGACCATGACCGGACCTGATTTTCATATTGATCGGGTTTGGTCGGATCGGGGTCTGTTGAACCGAATTTTGGGTCTGATTTTTGAACTTGCACGTTTACACCGGTTTTGTTTTTCTCCCAGCGATTTATAAATCACCATTTTAAAGACTTGTTGGCTTCCCCGGTTCCCTGTTTTTACCATGGATGAGATTAGATCAGCTTGAGATCGAATGCACTTGGGATTTTGTTCCTTTGCCCAGCGATCTGGATTGGGATTTGGACCGCATCACCGCATGGGAGATCAGGTTTCATCATGAAATGGAAGGGCTCGTTCGATGTTTCTTCCCGCACGTCACTCCTCTCGGTCCATGTTTTCACCGTGTCTTTGCCCGTATGGTTCTCTTCCAGCATCGGTTTCCAGCTTCTCAAACCAATCCAAAGTCTTTGGATTGGTGTTGGGGTTTTATCCAAACTCTCTCACGCATCTTCCTAGCCTTCACGGATGTTCTATGCCTGTTGTTTTTCTTGAAGCCATGCGATGGAGTTTGGTTTTATCTGGTTTTTCCTATGGCGTATTCCTGGCCTTCACGGGTTTTCACGCATCCTTTATAACCTGGTGGCTGGCCTTGAGAGGGGAAGTAACAGGTGGAGGAGAGGAGATTACAAGGCCGTGCATTGAGGGAGAAGGGTTGAAACAAGGCACGGGATTTCTCAGCCGGTGATTGATCTTGGTTGGAGGCTGGGTGTTGGGAGGAGGAAAAAAAAATAGAGCATGCGTTTTTTGAGGGGAAGAACAGGGGATGAGATTGAAAGAAGAACAGAGTTCTTTTGTTTTATTGTTCTTAGTTCCTTTCGTTTCTCTCGGTTTTCATCTGCCACCGAAAGTTTTCCCTCTTTGTTGGCACGCTGGTACTCCCTGTACCTCGGCTCGTTTGTTCTCCTTTGTTCTCATCCAGCGATCGATTCCCAGGGTTTTTGAATGCCGATCAAGAGTGATTAACAGCAAGCGTTTTTCATTGTGTGCTCAAGGCGGGGTTTTGGGCGGTCTTGGAGAAGACCAAGTTTTTATTTTGGTGTTCCCTGCTCCACATACCAGTGACCTGTTTTGATTCTCGGAGGACTAGCATCCTTCCGGTAGTTAGATCAGTGTGAGCCCGCACATGGATACTTTAGAGGATGGATATTTGGATACCTCGAGAGGTTGAATCGATCTCTTTTTCTTGCTGTTGCAGATCTGATTGCTGCTGATCTGTTCTGAAGACTGAGGGAGTCGGCTTCTTTTTGCTTCAATCAGGTATATTATTCATTTTTATTATCATGTATGCTTAGATCTGGAAATTATCATGTTATTTATAATTATTGCACTTGCCTTTATATGCCTCTGTATCTATTTTATGCATCATTTTATGCTAGATCTTGTGCATGAGTAAGTATTTTCTGTATGCATGTTTAAAAAGTTTAATTATGCAATACCTACTTCCTAGTATAGTATGTCTAGGATAGGTGTCTGGTGCACTAATTTTCCTTCAGTAATATTAGAGCACAGTTCCTGTGTAGCATATCATGATTGTATGTATTAGATTTGTATCTAGATTAGGGATTACTTTTAGAAACCTAGTTAAGACCTTCACCATGGCCGTGTGTCCGTAGAGATTAATCAGGATTTAAAACCCCTAATTATCTACCGCACGAGACGGTTCGTCTGTGTTGGCCTTTTAAGAAGGATCCTTTAAGAAAACCTACGATATTAAAAATATTTTAATCCTGATACATGATTATACATTGGCATAATGGCTTGCAATATTATAAATTAATATGATAGGACTAGATATGATGCATGAAAGATGTCAAAGGGTTTTACATGAATTTAATTAAAAATATTTTAATTAAAAGTTGGCTTATAATCTAATAATTATGAATTGAAAGATTAATTAAATGACAAACCAGATTAGGGTTTATGAAACCTAATGTCATTTGAATAAGTCATCTGGGTTAATTGGGTTAGCTGTCTGATTGGGTCCATTTATTGGGTTAGACCTAAGGTTAGTTGAATTGGATTTAAGAGAACTAATCAAATGTTGATTAAAGACTTTTTCTTTAGTATCTATCTAATAGTTAGATGGGTTAGTCCATTCTTCTAAAATGGATCTATTTAGTGGCTCTGTGGAAAGCCTGAGTTCTTAGGCTGGTATAATCGAGTCTATTAAATCGATTGATGTCTAGGCAGGTTTGGCATTTTTTATTATGGTTGCATGAGGCTACCTCTTTCCTGGCTAACTTTGTTGGTGTCTAGGAAAGATGGTTAATGGCGGATACTCACCCATGATCTTACCTACCTGGCCAATTCGATCAACCAGAACTGATTAGAAAAGCTTATTAATTCGAGTTAACCCATGTCATCCAAGTTGATCAGCCTGTCTGATCTTTAGGTGCCCATGGACAAACTTGTTGAATTTAATTCAACCCTCCTAAGAATTGATTTGATCAGTGGGAGGTTAGTCCATGTTCTTCTCCTCTAAAATTATTAGGTCCTAAAAAAGACTAAGTCAATGAGTTAATGGTGTCTTAGCCTCCCATTAAGTGGGTTAGTAATGAGTCCTTCAGCTTGGTGTACATCGGTAGTTCCAAAGAATGGATGTGCATTTGGTTACTGGGATTACTCTCCCATAGATGATGATTCAGTACAACCTTCTTAACGGTGATCAGGTGGGCCGGCCAAAGTCATGCTTGGTCATTCGTTAGCTGGAAGCATTGGATTTGTCATATTGATGGTTGGACCTAACCAGAGACTCGCAACAGAAGGCCCCAAGGCCGATTGGGGGTTCTATGGGGCAAAAATTTATTATTGAAAGTTGCTTAGGGAAGCAATTGGTTAGAGAACCTGCCTAAAAGGCACGTATGGGTGAGCCGGCCAAAGTCGGGCTCATACGTGGTTTATTGGATTTCAGTACCCACTATGAAATAATGATTTCACGGATTGGAGTTAAAGGCTCCCAATCTAAAAAATTAGTGGGAGGGATCTTTAGACTAAGTCCAAGTCTTTTGGTTTAATTGATTAATTCATATACTAATTTGATCCTAATTTTCCTTTTAGATGTCTTCAAGCCTTTCGCTCTGGTCACTTCTCGATAGTGAGAAGTTAAAGGGTCCCAATTTCGATAGCTAGTATCAAAAATTGATGATAGTCCTGAAGCACGAGCAGATCCTTTATGTGATAACGGATCCAGCATCCAAAATCCCTCCTGCCAATGCTCGAAGTTCGGTCAGGGATACTTATTTGAAGTGGGTTTTTGATCGGACTACTGTCCAATGCATAATGTTGGCAGCGATGAACGACGAGTTCAGTCACAAATTCGAGATGGCCCAGCCAAACGAGATTCTTCAAAAGTTGAAGAAATCTTTTGGCACGCCAGACGATGTGGAGCGGTACAAAGTTTCTTGTGCCATCTACAATGCCAAAATATGCAATGGCGGTTCGGTCACTGATCATGTATTATACATGATCGAGATAATCGAACGATTAGACAAGCTCGGGTGTCCCTTGCACGAGCAACTCGGCAAGGATGCGATCCTGAATTCTCTACCTTCCTCATATATTGTCTTTCTCAATCATTATAGAATGAATAAGCCTACAGTCAATTACCATGGTTTGATGGGGTTGCTGCAGATTTACGTGAAGGACCACCAACTGAATAAGGGGGTTGTGAAGCCCAGTTCTTAATGGGCTGATTTTGGACTGAAGTCGGTAAGGGCCGCCGACTTCAGTTCAAATTTCTTCTGGTTCGGGAGTTTGGATTTCCCGGCGGGAAATCCGGAGAGGCTCGTCGACGCCGTCGGAGGTGGGGGAGATAAGGTCCTTCCTCGGGTTTTAGGGGCATGGGGAGCCTCGGTTGATCCGGGAAAACCCTCCCTGTGGGTGGAGCGTCGACGGATCCTTCGAGTGCCCTGCCCTCACCGGAACGCCCTTCGCCGGAGGTCGTGCGATCGGAGTCGCCCTCACCGGTAAGTCCTCTCCCCCTGGTTAGGACGTTGAGTGTCCGTGTGGCTCGACGGAGGGGAGAATCCGGTTGATTTTCCTCTCCATTGAAGCCTTGGGCTGTGGCCGGCAGTGAGGAAGCCACCGCCGGACTCCTCCTCTCCGGCAACCGTCTTTGGGCGGCCGATCGCGGGGATTGCCGCCGTCCCATCGCTTGCTTTGGGGGGGGGGAGAGTGCAGGAGGGAGAGATGGTTTTGGTCGGCCGTGAGGGACTGTTGCAGGCGACAGTCTCCGGCTCGGTGCTCGCCGGCTGTCGGTCGGACGGCCACCATAAGGGTCGCCGGACTCCCTTCCTTCTCCGGCGTGAGCACCATGGCGGTCGGACGGGAGGATCGCCGTCGATCCTCCCTGCTTCTCTCATGGGGTCGGGCGAATGCCTGGCCGAAGGGGGACGGGGGGCTCGGTTTGATCAGGCTTGGCTGGGCCAAGCCTGTTGTGGGCCGGGTTTAGCTGGGCCGGGCCGGGCTGGGCCGGGCTTGGCTGGGCCGGGCTGGGCCGGGCTTGGCTGGGCCAAGCTGGATTGGACTAGGTTTAGCTGGGCCGGGCTTGGCTGGGCCGGGTCTCGTTGGGCCAGTCTTGGTTGAGCCATGCCCTGTTGGGCTAGGTCTATTTCTTGGTTGGGCCGGTCCAGTAAAAACTCCATTGGAAAAAAAATAAAAATAAATAATAATAATAATGATTATATTAATAATATTAAATAAAGGGGGAGAAGGGGAAAAGATCTGTGGACAAGGTTGTTCCAAGAAAATTTAGTTTATATATAATTTCTTTTTAATTTGTGATTCAGGATCGTCGTTGTCTCTGGAAGATCGGATCTAGGGAATTGAACTGCACGTTGTTGGTGGATGCTCTTGAGTAAGTTATCTTGACCTCTGATATGTATGCCAATATATATATATTTATAACTTAGTAGATATATGTGATATATCTGCATTTGATTGTGTTGGATTGCGTGCATCATGCTGGTGTGGGTGCTGTGTTGGCGTGAGTACATTGTGTTGGTGTGGGTACATTATGGGATTGCATTGGATTGCGTGCATCATGCTCTGTGTTGGCATGAGTACATTGTGCTGGTGCGGGTATATTGTGGGATTGCTTTGGATTGCGTGCATCGTGTTGATGTGGATGCATTGTACTGGTGTTGAGTGGTGCGGTTGGTAGTGAGTGCTCTCTAGTCTGACTATGATCATACGAGAACCTAGTCTCCTTTTGGGCCTCCAGCAGGGCTATTGCTGGCACATGACTGTTGAGCGGTATGTGACACAGGAGCTAGATGTCTTATTTTAGCCATGAGTGGTCGGCACATGCAGAGGATGCATGTTTCTCGTATGATACTCAGAGCTAGTTTTCCTTTTGGGCCTCCAGCAGGGCTATTGCTGGCACATGACTGTTGAGCAGTATGTGACACAGGATCTAGTCTCTTTTGGGGTGAGCCATGGGCCGATCGTGACCATAGTCTGAGGGACTAGGAGAGTTAAGTAAATGGTTGGCCATCCATAGTCGTGTCGTGTCTGTGTCGGTCGCATTAAGTGTACGTATTTGCATCAGGTCATGGGTTATTATTATTATATTGCTGGACATCTTGTTGCATGATGTATTATGCTTGTTGTTATTAGATGCATATTGGTGTATGTATATTGAAGGTGTTGATAACTTACTGAGCCTGTGTAGCTCACCCATGATTTCTTATATTTTTGTTTCAGATATCGAAGATCATTTGGGTTTTGGAACCAGTCAGTGAGGAGCTAGGATTTAGGTGTTAATCCCTGAGTTTATATTTTATCTGTATTTTATATTCTGTTAATCTTTATGGAAAGTTGTTCCATACTATTGTTTGGTTGTAGATTTGAAAGTTAGGCCTGGCATGATCTCTAGAAGATATCTAGGATTGTGCGGCCGGTCACGTAGCCGATCCTTGATCTGGATTCGGGGCGTGACAGAGTGGTATCAGAGCAAAGGTTAAAAATGTCATAGTTAGTGAGAGTGGGGTAGAATTAGGGTATTGAAAGATATTTGATGATTTGAAAATTTTATATCAGTGTGCGCAGCAGCGAAAGTGTGGTAGACTAAAGACATTAGAATTAATTTAAAGTATGTATGATGGAAGAAGAGATGCTCTTATTGGAATTATTGAAATTGGGTAGAATGGTACTTGTGAGTATTGAATCATGAGTTTTGGATTGTGCATCTTTGGGTTTAGAAGACTTAAATTTCGAGGGCGAAATTTTTTTTAGGTGGGGAGAATGTGAAGCCCAGTTCTTAATGGGCTGATTTTGGACTGAAGTCGGTAAGGGCCGCCGACTTCAGTTCAAATTTCTTCTGGTTCGGGAGTTTGGATTTCCCGGCGGGAAATCCGGAGAGGCTCGTCGACGCCGCCGGAGGTGGGGGAGATAAGGTCCTTCCTCGGGTTTTAGGGGCATGGGGAGCCTCGGTTGATCCGGGAAAACCCTCCCTGTGGGTGGAGCGTCGACGGATCCTTCGAGTGCCCTGCCCTCACCGGAACGCCCTTCGCCGGAGGTCGTGCGATCGGAGTCGCCCTCGCCGGTAAGTCCTCTCCCCCTGGTTAGGACGTTGAGTGTCCGTGCGGCTCGACGGAGGGGAGAATCCGGTTGATTTTCCTCTCCATTGAAGCCTTGGGCTGTGGCCGGCAGTGAGGAAGCCACCACCGGACTCCTCCTCTCCGGCAACCGTCTTTGGGCGGCCGATCGCGGGGATTGCCGCCGTCCCATCGCTTGCTTTGGGGGGGGGAGAGTGGAGGAGGGAGAGATGGTTTTGGTCGGCCGTGAGGGACTGTTGCAGGCGATAGTCTCCGGCTCGGTGCTCGCCGGCTGTCGGTCGGACGGCCACCATAAGGGTCGCCGGACTCCCTTCCTTCTCCGGCGTGAGCACCATGGCGGTCGGACGGGAGGATCGCCGTCGATCCTCCCTGCTTCTCTCATGGGGTCGGGCGAATGCCTGGCCGAAGGGGGATGGGGGGCTCGGTTTGATCAGGCTTGGCTGGGCCAAGCCTGTTGTGGGCCGGGTTTAGCTGGGCCGGGCCGGGCTGGGCCGGGCTTGGCTGGGCCGGGCTGGGCCGGGCTTGGCTGGGCCGGGCCGGGCTGGGTCGGGCTGGGCCGGGCTTGGCTGGGCCAAGCTGGATTGGACTGGGTTTAGCTGGGCCGGGCTTGGCTGGGCCGGGCCTCGTTGGGCCAGTCTTGGTTGAGCCATGCCCTGTTGGGCTAGGTCTATTTCTTGGTTGGGCCGGTCCAGTAAAAACTCCATTGAAAAAAAATAAATAAATAAATAATAATAATAATGATTATATTAATAATATTAAATAAAGGGGAGAAGGGGAAAAGATCTGTGGACAAGGTTGTTCCAAGAAAATTTAGTTTATATATAATTTCTTTTTAATTTGTGATTCAGGATCGTCGTTGTCTCTGGAAGATCGGATCTAGGGAATTGAACTGCACGTTGTTGGTGGATGCTCTTGAGTAAGTTATCTTGACCTCTGATATGTATGCCAATATATATATATTTATAACTTAGTAGATATATGTGATATATCTGCATTTGATTGTGTTGGATTGCGTGCATCATGCTGGTGTGGGTGCTGTGTTGGCGTGAGTACATTGTGTTGGTGTGGGTACATTATGGGATTGCATTAGATTGCATGCATCATGCTCTGTGTTGGCGTGAGTACATTGTGCTGGTGCGGGTATATTATGGGATTGCTTTGGATTGCGTGCGTCGTGTTGATGTGGATGCATTGTACTGGTGTTGAGTGGTGCGGTTGGTAGTGAGTGCTCTCTAGTCTGACTATGATCATACGAGAACCTAGTCTCCTTTTGGGCCTCCAGCAGGGCTATTGCTGGCACATAACCGTTGAGCGGTATGTGACACAGGAGCTAGATGTCTTATTTTAGCCATGAGTGGTCGGCACATGCAGAGGATGCATGTTTCTCGTATGATACTCAGAGCTAGTTTTCCTTTTGGGCCTCCAGCAGGGCTATTGCTGGCACATGACTGTTGAGCGGTATGTGACACAGGATCTAGTCTCTTTTGGGGCGAGCCATGGGCCGATCGTGGCCATAGTCTGAGGGACTATGAGAGTTAAGTAAATGGTTGGCCATCCATAGTCGTGTCGTGTCTGTGTCGGTCGCATTAAGTGTACGTGTTTGCATCAGGTCGTGGGTTATTATTATTATATTGCTGGACATCTTGTTGCATGATGTATTATGCTTGTTGTTATTAGATGCATATTGGTGTATGTATATTGAAGGTGTTGATAACTTACTGAGCCTGTGTAGCTCACCCATGATTTCTTATATTTTTGTTTCAGATATCGAAGATCATTTGGGTTTTGGAACCAGTCAGTGAGGAGCTAGGATTTAGGTGTTAATCCCTGAGTTTATATTTTATCTGTATTTTATATTCTGTTAATCTTTATGGAAAGTTGTTCCATACTATTGTTTGGTTGTAGATTTGAAAGTTAGGCCTGGCATGATCTCTAGAAGATATCTAGGATTGTGCGGCCGGTCACGTAGCCAATCCTTGATCTGGATTCGGGGCGTGACAGGGGTGGTGAATTTAGTGGGAGGTTTTAGAGGTTGTCGTCCCTTTAAGAAAGAAAAGAAGAAAGGTAAGGGAAAGAAGGTGCAGAGTGCTCCTGGCCCAAGTCAGGCCAAGAAAGTGAAAGCTGATCAAGCTAGTGCAGAGTGCTTCTATTATAAGAAGCAGGAACCCTAGAAAAGAAACTATCCTCCTTATCAGGCATCCTTAGACCCGAATAGCCCAAGGATAAATAATGTCAGTGACTTGTATCTATGGCACTATAGGCTAGGTCATGTTAACCAGAATAGGATAAACAAGTTACGAGGAGAAGGCCTCCTCGAGGTCAATGATTCTGACTCACTGCCCACTTTTGAATCATGTTTGCTTGGTAAAATGACCAAGTCACTTTTTACTGGAAAAGGTGAATGAGCTACAGAACTTCTGAGTCTCATACATACTGATGTATGCGGACCCATGACTGTTAGTGCCAGAGGTGGATACAGATATTTCATTACATTTACAAACGACCTTTCCAAGTATGGTTATGTCTTTTTGATGAGACATAAATCTGAGTTGTTTGAAATGTTCAAACGATATCGTAATGAAGTGGAGAAACAAACTAGAAAGAGTATTAAAACCCTTCGATCTGATCGAGGTGGTGAATACCTATCAAGTGAGTTCATGATATATCTTGAGGAGAATGGGATTCTCTCTCAGTGGACTCCTCCAGGAACATCCCAGTTGAATGGTGTATCCGAAAGGAGGAATCGAACCCTGTTGGATATGGTTCAATCCATGATGGGCTTTGCAACTCTGCCGCTATCCTTCTGGGGATATGCACTTGAGATAGCTTGTTACTTGCTGAATAATGTTCCGAGTAAGTCTGTTGTCTCCACTCCATATGAGTTATGGACTGGACATAAGCCCTCAATTTCATACATTCGAGTCTAGGGTTGTCCAGCTTATGTAAAGCATTTAGACTCAGATAAACTTGGTCCTAGGTCTGATCGGTGCCTGTTTATTAGGTACCCTAAGGAAACAAAAGGGTATTTCTTCTACTTTGAGGATGAACAGAAAGTGTTCGTTGCTCTTAGGGCTATCTTTTTGAAAAAGAAGTTCCTTGGAGAAGGAACTGTAGCCTCTAAGATTGAACTTGGTGAAGTTCAACCAGTGGAAGAACCTGCACACTCTAAAGACATCATAAAATCATTTGTGATTGAATCATACCTGGAATCCATTATTAGAAGATCCAGTAGAGTACTGCATCAGCTAGACAGATACTACGATTTCTTGGTCCGGGACGGTAATCCAATTAAGCTCGATGAGAACGATGAGGATCCGATCATCTATATGGATGCACTTCAAAGATCTAACTCTGAGGCATGGCTTGGTGCCATACGATCCGAGATGGAGTTCATGGAGATCAACAATGTATGGACATTGGTTGATCCACCTAAAGGGATAAAACCCATCGGGTGCAAGTAGATTTTCAAGAGATAAAGGGGCCTAGATGGGAAAGTGGAGACCTATAAAGCCTGTCTGGTTGCCAAGGGGTATCGTCAGTGATATGGTATCGATTGACGAGACGTTCTCCCCTATGGCAATGCTCAAGTCCATTCGGATCATGCTTGCTTTGGCAGCACATTTTGACTATGTGATATGGCAGATGGATGTCTGAACTGCTTTCTTGAATGGGGAGTTAGATGAGGAGGTCTATATGATATAGCCTGAAGGGTTCACATCCACAGACGAGTCAAAAGTGTACAAATTACAGAGGTCTATTTATGGACTCAAGCTTCTTGAAGTTGGAACATGCGATTTGATAGGTGTATCAAATCGTATGGCTTCGTTAGGAACAGAAAGGAACCCTGTATCTATGAGTGGGTTAATGGTTATGTGATTGTATTCCTGGTACTGTATGTTGATGACATTCTCTTAATCAGGAATGATATCGCAACATTACAAGGAATAAAGGTCCGGTTGTCATCTCAGTTCTCCATGAAGGACTTGGGTGAAGCTTCTTACATACTGGGTCTGAAGATCTATAGAGATAGATCTAAGAGGCTTTTAGGATTGTCCCAATCTACATATATTGATACCATGCTGAAACGGTTCAGCATGGAGAATTCCAAGAAAGGCTATCTCCCGATAGGTTCTGGAATTACTCTGTCCAAGAAGGATTGTGCGACAACTCCTGAGGAAAGAGAGCGCATGAATAGAGTTCCTTATGCTTCTATAGTGGGCTCTATCATGTATGCTATGACATGTACTAGACCAGACATGGCATACTCACTAGGAGTAGTGAGGAGATACCAGTCTGAACCAGGTGAGGCACATTGGAAGGTGGTTAAGACCATCATGAAGTATTTGAGAAATACTAAGGACTAATGGCTAATTTATGAAGAACCTGACTTGAAACTTGTGGGGTATACTGATTCCAGTTTCTAATCAGACAAAGATGATAGCAAGAGTGTGTTACGGTTTGTGTTTACGCTGAATGAAGGAGTGATCTGTTGGAAGAGTTCCAAGTAGGCAACAGTTGTAGACTTGGTATGCGAAGCAGAGTATATTGCAGCATCAGATGCAGCAAAGAAAGCCATGTGGTTGCGGAAGTTCCTTGGAGAGCTAGGGGTGGCACCTTCCCTAGATGGTCCTGTTCTTGTGTGTTATGACAACACAGGAGCCATTACTCAAAGCTAAGGAGCCAAAGTCTCTTCACCACACTAAGTATATTCTGTGATGCTATCATCTCGTACGAGAGAATGTGAAACGAGGCGACATCAATCTTATGAAGATCGATGGAAAGGAGAATCTGGCCGACCCCTTCACTAAAGCCCTCAGAATTAAAGAGTTTGACTATTGTAAATGGGAAATGGGTATTAGATACTGTTCTGATTGGCTTTAGTACAAGTGGGAGTTGTTGGAAATTGTGTCCCAAAGCCAATTGCCTAGATTGTAGGCGATTGTGCTCGGTATTGTAATTTGTATATGAATTAATAAAAATTTTATTTTGGTAGCTCATTACATTATTTATTTTCCTATAATGAACTCAATTTATGTGATAAAGTCCTTAAGACTGCATTGACTTTGATATAGAGAGGATATATCGAGTGGTCCTTTAAAAAGGTTCAAACCAAAGGATACAATGTACATGGTGGTAATGTATCAAGTATAGGTTATTGTGGTTCACATCGTTTGGTTGTCCTATTGACCAAAGGAGTGTGGTGACACTGATGTGATCTGCAAGTGGGATGTGTGACATCTCATTGAATGTGACTCCATGAGCTCCTTTCTGCCAAAGGATTGCTCGAGATTGGATATGGATATATGTGTCCCTCAGACCTGAGGTCACCATGATAGCTGGCAAGCAACTCCTTGTGCTTTGGTGCTGAACTACCCAGATTTCTAATACGGTGATGAAAAGTTTCTAGGTACAGGCAAGTACTTGTGGAGCAGTGATGGACCAAGATGGAATTGACCTGTCTAAATTATTTAGATTGAATGTCTCGTAGTGTCTCAATTTAGGAAATCCTCGGCCAGGGTAGTCCTAGTGAGGAGTCACTGGACTTGCGAGGTTGAGACATATTGTGGATTAACTCAGTTAGGGTTGGCAGTCTAATCCTAGGTCATCTTGAGTATTGGAGGTCAAAGGGATGAATTATATGGTAACTATATGCCAGAGGTTCGATAGATTGCTCTCGCATCTTCGGCCTATCCAGATGCCGAGACCCATTGCTAGATGGTATCTTGTGCTAGTACTGGAAGTGTTCTAGTGCTACCATTTAGGTTCGAACCTATGAGGTCACACGCCATAGAGGATTTCTACCTGATCCGGGAACCTATCAATGATTGGGAATCATTTCGGTATTAAGGTCAAATGGACTGATTGGGCACATATTATTTTTTTTCTGGTCCACCTGGTCTGATATGGATCGACCAGGATTGATTTGGGTCAACCAGGAATTGTTCCTGGTAGATCATGACTGGACCTGATTGGTGAGGACACCAGGGCCCAAAAATATCGACAGGTTGAACCCACATCCTTGTGGATCACCTGTGAATGAAACCCTGGATCCAACCCTTTTATCCATGTAAATAATTTATTTTAATTTTTGTTATTTTGGATTAGTTAGGGTTAGCCCATTTTACCAACTGGAATTAGGGTTTTATTTATTTAGCCTTTTAGGCTGAACCCCTTTTACCAAGTTGAACTACGTATTTACATGTCTTGCCCTTTTGATCAAATTGGGTTCCAATTGATCAAATAGGACTTTAGTTATTTATTGAGTCCTGTAAAATTAGTTGTTGAGTCTTGTATTACAGGGGAGACCAATTATAATATCCATGTGACTTAAATCAAGACCCATATGCTAGTTCAAGATAAGCCCATGTGATCCATGTGATAGCACAAGCTCTTGTCATATGCTAGCCTATTTTATATGTCAACTTTGCATGATTTCAGGACTACTATTATCACGTCACCAGGGGGACAATGACACATGGCCTACCACTTAAATTTGGACAAGCTACACTCATCAAGACAATTTCTTTTGGTCGGCCCATGAAGAAAGGCACACAAAATTTTTAAGAGTAATTGTGAAGGACTTCTCCCAGATGGCGCCCTTCTATTCATAATATTTCATGCCAAAGTAAGAAGTCGGCCAAGCATTCAAAGGAGTTTGGAAATTTTTTCTCACCTAGTATTGGAGATCCAAGGGTTCCTAGCATTCCATTCAAATAAGCTGCTAACTATTCAAGCTTCAAGGATTCTAGAATTTCAACAAGACTCTAGAGTTCTCTCCAATCCAGACTGAAGAGTCCAGGAAGCTCTAGAAGAATATATTATCAAGACACTGGAGTCCAATCATCATGACCAACCCAGAAGCGATCATGACCCTCCATCAAAGTCTCATCTTAGCATCAACTATGGATAGGAGTCTATTTTTTTTTCATCCAGCAAGAGTCCAAGCAATGTAAACTTGAAGTCTAGAGTTGTAATAAAACTCTTGTATTTGAGTCCCTCACTTCTCTGGTTAGGGTTCTATAAATACCCCTACACCTCCCTCCTTGTAATTAATGAATATTTGATGAAATGAAATGAAACTCTGCTGAGTTCTTCTCCCAATTCCTTTCTAGCTGTGACGGCTGATAAGTGTTAGGTATGATGCCTAGAACACTTGGGTGCGACGTCCAAGTTCTACCGGGGTGCGATGTCCTATTTATCCATCCAATCCCTCCATCAGATCTGATCCCTAAGTCTCTTCAAGGCCTTTATCCAATGCTTTGAAGAGATTCTAGAAGCCAACCAAAGAAGAAGATCCCCGGGAGGACCAACAACCTTGGTGCCAGCCTTCCTTCTAGCTTTTGATTACCAACATTTAATTGCTATTTTTGGCAAATTCTCTTGAGATCCGACTCTGAAGATCGGCATCCATGCTTTGAAATCAGTTCGATCAGAATCCAGATGCCAGGAGCGATCAGTTTGGAGTCTGATTCTTCAATCCTAGAGTGTAGTGATCCAGATCTTCATCAGAGGAGGTTTCTAAGCGTATCGGTAACTCAAGATCCTTTCCCTTCCTCTAGATCTGATGTTAGAAAGTAGGAACCTAATCTAGGGTGGTTTCTCAATCACCGTGATCCATCTAATTAATTATTTTGTTAGGTATGCATGCGGGTGATGTAATCCAGTATTTAATTGCTTGCTATAGATTCTTTTAACGTATTATTTAATAGGCTATTAGGTTAATGAACATTTGCTCTCGATTAATATAAAATTTAAATCAACCTTTAGTACTGCATCGCATCTATGTCCCGCGTCAAATTTGGTATCATAGCCCTAGGTTTAGATTAGGTTAATCTTGCATTTAGTTAAATTCTGCATCTCGGCCTTCCAGTATATGCTCTATTGTTTTAATTATTTCTGCACGTATAAAAACCAAGAAAATATGAAATTTATTTTGTTAGCTTCCTTGAAATTCAAAGTATTTTTAGTATTTTTTTTATAATTTATGGTTTTCTGTGAAAACTGCAGTTCTCTGTTTTGGGCCTGAGAACAGGTTCTGTCCAAAAAAAATCATTAAGGTTTAGTTTTATTGGTTGCTTGTTGCATTCATTTTCTACTTGATTTTTAAGGGCATACAATATAACATAGGGGGAGGAGTTCATAACCTTTTCCTAGCCCAAAACCACCCACTTTGCATTCGAGCCCAAGCCCTAATTAAAATTGATTAGAACCTAATTGCTCTAGTGAGCTTAGGGACACCAATTGGTCGGGTCCGAGTTAGTGTCAATTCAATCGTGTCAACTAAATCTTTGTGTGCCCATTTCTTGGTGTCTAGAACGGTGGTTCAGGGATTACTTCCCGAAGGGTCAGTGAGCTGGTCCGCCTACCTGGCCAATCTCTGATTGGTGTCTAGGATTGGCAATCAGGGACCTATACTCCCCTTACACCTGCCTGGCCAAGTCTTGAGTTACTACAGACTAGCTTGCCATCTTGATTAGGCATCTAGTTTGGACTCTAGGTCTAGCTATCCATAGTTGATTAGGTTTGTTTGAGTGCATTGTGTCCTTGCATGACTACTAGGTCAGGAACCCCATACCAGGTCCCCTAGGACCAACCTAGTACATCCATGGACCCCACAATGGAAACTTTCATGTGATCTTTGATTGAGCAAATGAGGCAGCTTAGTGCTGAACAGAGGCAGTTTAGTGCTAGAGTCGACCAGAGGTTTGATCAAATGAATGAAAGAATAGGTTCATTAGAAGGATCCCATGTGTCTCAACTTGACCCTACACCACTGAAATTTATCCCATAGTATGGTCCAGGACCCCAGCTTCC
This sequence comes from Areca catechu, assembly GCA_021397845.1. Lineage (NCBI taxonomy): Eukaryota > Viridiplantae > Streptophyta > Magnoliopsida > Arecales > Arecaceae > Areca > Areca catechu. Next base: position 47,443,061 of record CM038042.1, read on the forward strand.
AGAGCTTACACATGATCCAATCCCCAGACATCAAGCCCAACGTAGAGAGACCACACCTGATCCAATTCCAAGGCATCGAGCCCAACGTAGAGAGGTTACACCTGATCCTATTCCTAGGAGGCAGCAGTATGACATAGATGATTAGGAAGTACGAGCCCTTAGGAGTATCAGACTAGAAGCTCCCACATTCGATGGTACTTTAGATCCCAAGATGTACTCTGATTAGGAAAGTGATATGGACCAGTATTTCGAATGGTACACCATGTCGGAAGAGCGTAAGGTCAAATTCGCTAAGTTTAGGTTGATCCGACAGGCACGACTGTATTGGGATAATGTGAAAAGGTTAAGTCGACAGAGAAGAGACCCACATATAGCTACATAGGAGGACATGAAACTCAAATTAAGGGCCAAATACATACCATTCTCCTATGAACAAAGGCTTTTAGATCAGTGGCAGAAGATGACCCAAGGAAATCATACTGTGTCCGAATACATAGCCATTTTCGATGAGTATGTTATGCGGTGTGGTGTGTCCGAGTCTAAATCGGTTACTTTGTCTAGGTTTAGAGTAGGCCTAAATGAGGACATTAAGAGGGAACTGATTCTAAGAGAAGTGAATGATTTAGAACATGCCTATCAGGTTGCTAGGGATGCTGAGAGATTTCCAAGGAAACCTACCTATCAATCTGATTCATCTAGATTTAATGCCCCTGGAAATAGGCCAAACCAGAACCGATTCCCTACAAATCAACCTAGACTCAATCCCCAGCCCATTCGTAGAGATGACAAGGGTAAGGCACATATGGTTCAGAAGGATCAAAACCAAACCCCAGTATGCTTTAAGTGTAATCAGACTGGTCATTATGCTGCCCAATGTCCATCGCAAGCCTTACATATAGGGGAACCTGAAGTAGAGGACCCTGAGATTAGTGACCCTTGTGAGAAAGAGGTTTATGAGGCTGAAGCTGAGTTAGTGGAGGAATATGAGGAGGAGGAAGAGATCTTAGACTCAAACCGATTAGGAGTGGTCAGATGCATCCTGACTCAAACTAAGAGAAATGAGGATTTGTGTAGGACTAACATCCTATAGACCTTTATTAAAATAGGGGATAAGGTATGTAAGGTTATAATTGATAGTGGGAGTTGTGTCAATGCAATTTCTACTAATACAGTTAAGAACCTAGACTTACCAACTGTTCCACACCCAACCCCCTATAAGGTATCCTGAATTGATGCAACCAACATTTCCATTCGGTTGCGATGCCAGGTTACAATTCAGGTACAATCCTGTAGGGTTCCGGTGCAACGCAGCGGAAGGGTAATTTCAAAATTGAAACTAAATTCACACCAAAAACCCTAAACCAGGAACTCCTTAAATAAGACTAGAATATATGACAAGCATATCTATGCAAATTAGGATTAGGGTACCAACCTGTAATCGCTTATTCCAACAAACTTGAAGTTGAAGGGGGTAACTGAATTCACCAGGCATCCAGGTGTCCGCCCTCCGATGGTGATCCACACAGAACAATGATCAAGAACACTATCTTCTTGTCCAATGGTTCCTTCTATTGAGTTCTTCTTCCTAGAACTCAATTCTTCGGATTATGGCTGGAATTCTTCCACACAAGAGGTTGCCTCCCTTTCTTTGATCTCTTCTCCTCCTTCCACTAAGACCTTGACCCTCTAAGACACTCTTGTCTTGAAGATAAGACTTTGTTCTAAGGGGATTTAGGCTTGTCTTAAATTGGAGGAGAAATTAAGACAAGAATGTCTTAATGTAAGAAAGAAGGAACAAAATCAGAACTCCTTCTTTCCTTTACCGTCGGAGACCTTCTCTTTTATTCTTGTTCAGCAACAAAGTTTCGACAGAGGAGTCCTCTATGAAGGAAATAATGTAAAACAAGAAAAAAGGAAAGGAGTCTTTTGGAGAGGAAGAAGAAAAATAAAAGCATTACACATTTCTGATTTTTCCTGACCCCTTAAATAGATTTCAGATAGGCGCCCACACTTCTCTCCGTAAACTCCTTCTCACGCCCTTCTCATTTTCTCATGCCCCTTCCCTCCTTCTCATGGTCTTCCAGATTAAATCCCACGGCCTTTCTTAAAGGAAAAGTCGCGATGTTTTTAAAAGAAAGGAGTCGCGAATTTAAATCTCCGAAGAGATGTTATTTCGCGCAACCGGGAAGCAACAAGTGCTTTCTTCCTTTCTTAAAATCCATCAACCGTTGGATTCCCATCCAAGGGGGCACATCTGAGGTGCTAAAGGAGAGAAAGAATGCTACCCCATATAAAAACATCGGAGAATTATATGGAGCGCACCAAGAGTCCATGCGCCATGGACTCTTCCAAATGGCGCGCCAAGAGTCCATTAGCGCATGGACTCTTGGCATTTTGGCATGAAAACTCAAAGGAGCGGGTGGAGGGGCTAGCTTAGATACTTAGTTAGCCAATAGGATTAGCCATAATCCTTATAGCCTCAATTAGGATCTAATTAGATCCAATTAGAACCCAAATTGAACCAATCCAGAACCCTAATTCGAATCTAATTCTAATAGAAGCTAGGATTTGCAACATCTGCTAGAGTGTCATCATGCAAAATGATTTAATTACAAAATTAAACCCTTGATCAATTTTCTTAAGTGTGTGACCCATTGGGTTCCACATCTAGCCAGCAGTGGGTTCGAATACAAGTTGACCTAATTTGATTAGAACTCTTTTTAATCGATTTAGGTCAAAATAGGCTTACCCGATTATGATCAATTAGAACTCTTCCTAATAAGTGATCATTCAATTTAATCAACCCACAAGACAAGATTGACGTCTAGCAACGTGTCATGTCTACCCGGAAGATATGGAAATTCTGGTGAAATACCAAAAATACCCTTTAGTAGAAAGTTACCGTACAATTAAATCCTTCGATCAGCCTGCACCCAGAATATAATTATGGATATGGATATATGTCAATTCCAATATTACATTCATTTCTAGCTCAATCTTATATTGATGATTCAATTATCTTGATATTAGAAATCATCTCTAATATCTTTACTTTGATCAAAGATTCCCTCAATCATCATCCGATTAATAACTAGCTGGATGCAATCTCCTCTTACTAAGAGTGATCGATTCCTTGTTGACCTACTCATTACCTTCATATTCAATTCACCATTCCCAGTATCAATCCTGTGCATGACTCAGTGTCATGATTAGAATTGAACTAAAGCATGGGTTCATGTATATAAGGTACTTATGGCAATCTCAGGTCAAAGATTACTTGTACCACTCCCACTATGAGAACCTTCTATTGACATGTAGCTAAGACTCCATTAGATGTTTTCAGTTAGATCATATCAGTGAACTCATTCTCTAATGAGCACCCACATCCTAGTATTAGTGTCATATACAAGTGACTGTGAGAGCAGTCACCCTATTCTATATACATAGGATGCGCTAGTCTTACCGAAAAACCCTGATCCCCTACTGAAGGTTCCTTTGACTAGGAATATTTTAGATTAAGATTTTAAGACTTTAGGTCTCACTGGTATGATCTCATCATAATCCTAAAATCATAGCCCTAATCTATGGGATTCATCATATAATAATAAACACAGCGTATGATGAAAAATAATGCCTTTATTAAAATATTGTCAATTATAATGGTTAGGGAGATACAACATAGATTGGCTTGTAGGGCATATCCCTTTCAATCTTCCCACTTGCACTAAAGCCAATCGCCTTTGAATCTTAGTCCCACACACTCGAGGTGGCGATCAAACTCTCGCTGTGGTAGAGCCTTAGTGAATGGGTCTGCTACATTGTTCTTTGTATCAACTCTATTTATGTAGACATCTTGTCTCTCTACTATTTCTCGGACGAGATGGAAGCGTCTCAGAATGTGCTTGGACTTATGATGAGCTCTTGGTTCCTTAGCTTGAGCAACAGCTCCAGTGTTGTCACAGTAAAGTGGCACTGGGTTTTCAATCTCAGGAACAACACCCAACTCTGTGATGAACTTCTTCATCCAGACTGCTTCCTTGGCGGCTTCACTGACAGCTATGTATTCTGGCTCTGTGGTTGAGTCAGCTACAGTCTGCTACTTGGTACTCTTCCAACTCAATGCTCCACCATTTAGGATAAAAACATATCCTGAAATGATTTGCTATCATCAGGGTCTGATTGAAAACTAGAATCAGAATAAGCTTATAGTTTAAGATCAGAACCACCATAAACCAGAAAAATATCCTTAGTCCTTCTCAGGTACTTAAGAATATTTTTAACTACTTTCCAATGATCCTCTCCTGGATCAGCCTAAAACCTACTGACAATGCCTAAAGCATATGCCACATCAGGCCTGGTACATAACATGGCATACATTATGGATCCTATTGCCGAAGCATAAGGTATAGAATTCATTCTATTTCTTTCTTCAGGTGTCTTAGGAGACATCCTTTTAGAAAGATGTATGCCTTGACTCATAGGAAGATAACCTCTTTTACTTCCATCCATGCTGAATCTTTTCAGCACTAAGTCAATGTACCTAGATTGGGATAAACCTAGCATCCTCTTAGATCTATCTCTATAGATCTTAATACCTAGTATATAGGATGCTTCTCCCAAATCTTTCATGGAAAACTGGTTTGATAGCCAAACCTTGACTGATTGCAACATTGGGATATCATTCCCAATGAGTATGCCATCTACATACAGAACCAAGAAGACTATGGCACTCCCACTAGTCTTCTTATAAACACAGGGTTCATCCACATTTTTGATAAAACCAAACCTTTTAATAGTTTCATCAAAGTGGATGTTCCAACTCCTTGAAGCTTGCTTTAATCCATAAATGGATTTCTTTAGCTTGCATACTTGATTAGGTTTATTCTTTGAAATAAAACCTTCTGGCTGTGACATGTAGACTTCTTCCTCAAGGAAACCATTGAGGAATGCAGTCTTCACATCCATCTACCAGATCTCATAATCGTGGTATGCTGCTATAGCAAGTAAAATCCGGATTGATTTGAGCATGGCAACAGGTGAGAATGTTTCATCATAATCAATTCCCTGTTTTTGTCTAAAACCTTTTGCTACTAATCTGGCTTTATAGGTTTCAACTTGGCCATCAGCCCCAATCTTTTTCTTATAGACCCATTTGCACCCAATAGGATTAACACCCTCTGGTGCATCGACCAAAGACCATACTTGGTTTACATACATAGAGTCTATCTCGGATTCCATGGCTTCTTGCCATCTATCTGAATCAGTACTCAAGATAGCTTCCGTATAGGTCAGAGGTTCATCATTTTGAATGACTTGGGCTTCATTATTTTCAATAATAAACCCATACCTCTCAGGTGCCCGTGGAACTCTATCAGACCTACGGGAAGGAGTTTTGTGTTCTGGTTCTGTCCTAACTATATGTTCTAATGGTTGAAAATTGTCTATCTGTGTTTCTTGTACTTCTCCAAGTTCAACAGTTCTACCATTGCCCTTTTCTAAAATGAACTCTTTTTCTAGAAAAGTGGCATGCCTGCTGACAAAAATCTTTTGTTCAGTAGGATGGTAAAACAGATATCCTCTACCCTCTCTAGGATATCCTACAAATAGACATTTATTCGCTCTAGGTTCCAACTTATGTCCAAAATTTCTTTTAACATAAGCTGGACATCCCCATACCTTAAAATATTTAAGATACGGTTTCTTTCCACTCCAAATTTCATATGGAGTACTAGCAATGGATTTAGAAGGTACTTTGTTCAGAATGTAAACAGCAGTTTCTAGGGCATGACCCCAGAAGGAAATGGGTAAATTTGTGAAGCACATCATGGATCGTACCATATCTAATAAGGTACGATTTCTCCTTTCAGCTATACCATTTAGCTGTGGTGTATATGGAGGGGTCCATTCAGAAAGAATTCCATTAACTTTAAGATAGTCTAAAAACTCCATGGATAAGTATTCTCCTCCTTGATCAGAACGAAGAACTTTAATACTTTTCTCGGTTTGTTTTTCGACCATACTTTGATACTCCTTAAATTTATCAAAGGCTTCAGATTTATGTTACATAAGATACACATATCCGAACCTAGATAAATCATCTGTAAAAGTGATAAAATATGAGTATCCACCTCTGGCCTGAGTTGTCATTGGACCACATACATCAATATGTATAAGTCCTAATAACTCAGTTGACCTTTCTCCATGTCCAGTAAATGGAGTCTTGGCCATCTTACCCATGAGACATGATTCGCAAGTTCCTAATGATTCATACTCATAAGGATCAAGGAATTTTTCCTTGTATAACTTGCTTATTCTAGACTCATTAACATGACCAAGTCGATGATGCCAAAGTAAAGTATCATTAAAGTCTTCTCTTTTTCTTTTATTATTGACATGAAAAACACTATCATTGGAAGAAATAGTTAAGAGCCCATTGCTAAATATGCCAGAACAAACAAATTCATTAGATAACATTATCGAGCAACCAGTGCTCGTTACATCCATTACATATCCTTGTTTTAATAACAAAGGAATAGATATAATGTTCCTAATAATCTTAGGCAGATAATAACAATTTTCTAACTCTAAGATCTTCCCTGAAGGCAACTTCAGAATATAGGTCCCTACAGCTTCTGCTTGGATGATATCACCACTAGCACCATAGAGATTGAAGTCACCTTCCTTCAATACTTTAAGCTTGTGGAGGTCCTACAAAGATTTGCATATATGGTAACCACAAGCGGTATCCAATACCCAAGTATTTGATATAGATGAATTTAATGTCAATATAGCATGTATCTCATACATACCTTTTGGCGCATCTGATGCACCAGGCTTCACAGTTGCAAGGTAAGCCTTGCAATTCATTTTCCAATGTCCCGCTTGCCGCAAAAGAAACAGGTCGACTGTTTGGAGGCCTTATTTCCTTTCTTATTCTTATTGATGCCACTCTTAGGGTTTAGCCTCCTATTAAAATCCTTTTTGCCTGATTTCTTCTTATTGGTCTTATCAACAAGAAGAAGTGGAGCCTTTTCTTTCTTAACGTGGCTCTCCACTGTTTTTAACATATTTAACAGCTCAGGCAAGGAAGTGTTCAGTTTGTTCATGTAATAATTCAAGACAAACTGAGAAAATGACTCCAGGAGTGATTGCAAGATTAAATCCTGATTCAACTCCCCATCCATGATAAAACCTAATTGACCCAATCTGGTGATTAAGTCAATTACCTTCAGAACATGATCTGAACGGATGTTCCCTCTATCATCCTAGCACGGAATAACTGCTTAGATATTTCATATCTAGCAGTTCTGCTATGTTCTCCATAAAACTCTTTTAAATTGAGCATTATGGATTGAGTATCCATGCTTTCATGCTATCTCTGTAACTCATTGGTCATAGAGGCTAGTATGATACACTTGATAGTGAGGGAGTCATTCTGCCATATTTTGTATGTGGCCATATCTTCCTGTGTGGCATCGTTCCCTAGTGGATTAAGACTAGGGGTATCAAGAATATAAGAAAGTTTTTCTGAACTCAGCACAATCTTTAAATTTCTCAACCAGTCCACATAGTTCGGACCAGTCAGTTTGTTGGTATCTAAGATACTTCGCAGTGATAATGAAGATGTCATTTATCTACATTTAATAAAGAACAATACATAAGCAAACAACCATGAAATGACTTACATAATTAAATTAGGTCTTCAATTTAATTATATCTCCACTATTTTATCAAAAATCATAGCCCTCACTATGATAATCGAGAAGAACCCTGATCGATTTTTCTTAGTGAGATTGAGATCCTAATAACTTATAAAAGATCTTGCAGAAAACACAACAAATCTTTTATAAGCTCAAATGTAGGAAACTCTTCTAATTATATCTCATATAATTCTCAAGAAGTAACTTGGCCTCTAGAACATTATTAGTCTTGCAGAAAACACAACAAACCATAATATTCTAGTTAAGTCAAGACCCTTTCATTTATACAGTCAATACTCAAATATAATGCCCTTGCAGATAATACAACAAAGCATTATACTGAAATACTGTAAGCATATCTATGCACTAGACTAGTATTATGTCAATCACCATATTAGGTCTTGCAGATAACACAACAAACCTAATGTGGTTCATAACACAATAATGATCCAGCATGAAGGAAGGCCAATATATAGTATTTTTAATACTAAGCATTTTAGTCAAGATTTAAATTTAATCAAATCGGCCAGGCAAGTGGAAGAGATGTGGGAGTCCCCCCGTTGCTTTCCTAGACACCAATAAAAATTGGCCAGGTCAGTCAACGGAACCAATTAAAAACACAATTCTCTTTACCTTCCCAGAACCACCTTTCTAGACACCGAATGATTAATTGTACATCATGACTAGTGATGCTTATTAGTTAAATATACTAAGACTTAATATAATTTTTAAGAGGAGGGATTTATAAATTGCCAGCACATTCTTATAGAACGTATCACAATCAACATATCACTCTTATAAATAAACAAATATGTGCTAAGTGTGTCATCATACTAGGACAACTATTTACCACATAATGGATCCACCATTATGCCAGGGCAACCTTATTTCAGTATGATGACTTCAAAACTAAACATATCTCTATAATAATTGGGGTTAGAGTGAAAAACCCTAACTAGTGGCATACATCAAAATATATATGCAATCAAAGATATGCTAAGTGTAGTATCATATTAGGATTTAAAAATCCTAATATGTAATATACAAACTATCATAGATTATAGTCCTAATTAAGGTGGCTCTGATACACTGTAGGGTTCCGGTGCAACGCAGCAGAAGGATAATTTCAAAATTAAAACTAAATTCACACAAAAATCCTAAACCAGGAACTCCTTAAATAAGACTAGAATATATGACAAGCATATCTATGCAAATTAGGATTAGGGTACCAACCTGTAATCGCTTATTCCAACAAACTTGAAGTTGAAGGGGGTAACTGAATTCACCAGGCATCCAGGTGTCCGCCCTCCGATGGTGATCCACACAGAGCAATGATCAAGAACACTATCTTCTTGTCCAATGGTTCCTCCTATTGAGTTCTTCTTCCTAGAACTCAATTCTTCGGATTATGGCTGGAATTCTTCCACACAAGAGGTTGCCTCCCTTTCTTTGATCTCTTCTCCTCCTTCCACTAAGACCTTGACCCTCTAAGACACTCTTGTCTTGAAGATAAGACTTTGTTCTAAGGGGATTTAGGCTTGTCTTAAATTGGAGGAGAAATTAAGACAAGAATGTCTTAATGTAAGAAAGAAGGAACAAAATCAGAACTCCTTCTTTCCTTTACCGTCGGAGACCTTCTCTTTTATTCTTGTTCAGCAACAGAGTTTTGACAGAGGAGTCCTCTATAAAGGAAACAATGTAAAACAAGAAAAGAGGGAATGAGTCTTTTGGGGAGGAAGAAGAAAAATAAAAGCATTATACAGTTCTGATTTTTCCTGACCCCTTAAATAGATTTCAGATAGGCGCCCACACATCTCTCCGTAAACTCCTTCTCACACCCTTCTCATTTTCTCACGCCCCTTCCCTCCTTCTCACGGCCTTCCAGATTAAATCCCACGGCCTTTCTTAAAGAAAAAGTTGTGATGTTTTTAAAAGAAAGGAGTCGCGAATTTAAATCTCTGAAGAGATGTTATTTCGCGCAACTGGGAAGCAACAAGTGCTTTCTTCCTTTCTTAAAAACCCATCAACCGTTGGATTCCCATCCAAGGGGGCACATCTGAGGCGCTAAAGGAGAGAAAGAATGCCGCCCCATATAAAAACATCGAAGAATTATATGGAGCGCACCAAGAGTCCATGCACCATGGACTCTTCCAAATGGCGTGCCAAGAGGCACATGGACTCTTGGCATGGGAGGGGTGGAGGGGCTAGCCTAGATACTTGATTAGCCAATAGGGTTAGCCATAATCCTTATAACCTCAATTAGGGTCTAATTAGGTCCAATTAGAACCTAAATTGAACCAATCCATAACCCTAATTCGAATCTAATTCGAATAGAAGCTAGGATTTGCATCACCTGCTAGAGTGTCATCATGCAAAATGATTTAATTATAAAATTAAACCCTTGATCAATTCTCTTAAGTGTGTGACCCATTGAGTTCCACATCTAGCCAGCAGTGGGTTCGAATACAAGTTGACCTAATTTGATTAAAACTCTTTTTAATCGATTTAGGTCAAAACGGGCTGACCTGATTATGATCAATTAGGACTTCCTAATAAGTGATCATTCAATTTAATCAACCCACAAGACAAGATTGATGTCTAGCAACGTGTCATGTCTACCCGGAAGATATGAAAATTCTGGTGAAATACCAAAAATATCCTTCAGTAGAAAGTTACCGTACAATTAAATCATTCGATCAGCCTGCACCCAGAATATAATTATGGATATGGATATATGTCAATTCCAATATTACATTCATTTCTAGCTCAATCTTATATTGATGATTCAATTATCTTGATATTAGAAATCATCTCTAATATCTTTACTTTGATCAAAGATTCCCTGAATCATCATCCGATTATAACTAGCTGGATGCAATCTCCTCTTACTAAGAGTGATCGATTCCTTATTGACCTACTCATTACCTTCATATTCAATTCACCATTCCCAGTATCAATCTTGTTCATGACTCAGTGTCATGATTAGAATTGAACCAAAGCATGGGTTCATGTACATAAGGTACTTATGGCAGTCTCAGGTCAAAGGATTACTTGTACCACCCCCACTATGAGAACCTTCTATTGACATGTAGCTAAGACTCCATTAGATGTTCTCAAGTTGGATCATATTAGTAACTCATTCTCTAATGAGCACCCACATCCTAGTATTAGTGTCATACACAAGTGACTGTGAGAGCAGTCACCCTATTCAGTATACATAGGATGGGCTAGTCTTACCGAAAAATCCTGATCTCCTACTAAAGGTTCCTTTGACTATGAATATTTTAGATTAAGATTTTAAGACTTTAGGTCTCACTGGTATGATCTCATCATAACCCTAAAATCATAGCCCTAATCTATGGGGTTCATCATATAATAATAAACACAGCGTATGATAAAAATAATGCCTTTATTAGAATATTGTCAATTACAATGGTTTGGGAGATACAACATAGATTGGCTTGTAGGGTATATCCCTTTCAAATCCTACCAAGAAAGAGTCTAGTTCGATGTTCTTCTGATGGGGGTTAGCAGTATCATTTTAGGAAGACCTTGGTTGTATGACTATGATGCCACCCTGTTTGGATGATCGAACTCGTGTGCATTTCACCATCTAAGAAAGAGGATAGTGATTAATGCGACCCCACCAAAGGATAATGTTAAGAGAGGGTCAAGTCACTTAAAGGAAAAAGAGTCTAATCTAAACTTGATCTCTGCAAAGGAATTAAAACGAGAAATCGATAGAGGGTCACTAGTTTGGATTTTAGTTACCAAGGTAGCTCAGGATCAACCAAAACTAGAATACCCTAAGGAAATCCTAGATTTATTAGAGGAATTCAAAGATGTCTACCCTGAAGATTTTCTGGATCAATTGCCACCATTAAGAGATATTCAACATGTAATTGATTTAGTACCAGGAGCCACATTGCCAAACCTCCCACACTATAGGACGAACCCTACGGAACATCAGGAGCTACAATGACAAGTAGGGGATCTTATGAAAAAGGGATTTATTAAGGAGAGTTTGAGTCCTTGTGCTGTCCCAGCACTTTTGACTCCTAAAAAGGATGTCAGTTGGAGGATTTACATAAATAGCTAGGCTATTAACAAGATTATGATAAAGTGTCGGTTTCCCATAACCCGACTCGATGACATGCTAGACATGTGTTGGCTCCACCCAGTGATTTTGATGGATAACAAAACATTGAGTGCATATTGTATACTGATGAGGATTTCAAGTTGTGAGTTTTCAGGAAGAAAGCATCTAAAAATCTCAAAAACATATGATTTTTGGCACGTAATGGTACGAAGCATTTCTCACGAATTCGGATATCCTCTTCATTTAAAAAAGGGCATCTAAATGCTTAAATATTATGTGTTTATGTTTTCAAGAATTATATTTATGTTTTCGAGGCATTTACACTTGAATCTGAGATTTTTCAGTCTCAAGTGTCGACACCTGGACAGTCAAGTGTCGACACTTCAGCATTTGGCACAGACAAAAATCCTTGGCATGCCAAGTATCGACACCTACAACCAAGTGTCGACACCAAGTGTCAACACTTAGATTTCCAAGTGTCGACTCAAGGCCTGAGAATTTTGAAAATACAGAACTTTGTAATTTGAGGATTTTTGTGTCAAGTGTCGACACCTATGCATCAAGTGTCGACACTTGAAAGTTCAAGTGTTGACACTTGACAGCCAAGTGTCGACACCTGACAGCCAAGTGTCGACACTTGCAGCCTGACAGCTCTAACGGATCTATTTTTCTGGCTTGCAGAACTTGCTTTTCAAGCTCCAAACGGCTATTTTCGAGGTTCCAACGGTCACAAACCATTTTTTTGAAGGTTCTTGATGTATTTAATCTCCACCAACCTCATTTTAAATATAAGGAAGTGTATTGAAGTGCATTCAAGTCTACTCAAAAGCCAAAAAGCCAATATTCTCTCAAATACTTCACATCAAAAGCTTCTTATAGTTTGATTCCTTGAAAAGCCTACAAGCTCATCCTTCATTCCAAAAGAGGCACTTTGAAGGAGATTCCAAGGAAGAGTGAAGACAAAGCATCCACTTGAGCTTCAAAGATTCCAATCTACTCTTCAAGAGAGTTTGTTTTAGTTTTAAATTGTATATCTGTTTTTACATTGTGATTTGACCTTGCTTTCAAGGGTGTCTTGAAAGAAGGTTATTGTGGTTTGTTGGTGAGCCAAAGGGATAAAACAACTAGGGTTAACTTGTGAGCCCGAAGATAAAACAAGTGTTAAGGTTTGTTAGTAAGCCTAAGCAATAAAACCAACTTAGGTTTTGACTTATGAGCCTTGTGAAAAACAAGTCAACTGTAATCTAGTTTGGATTATAGTGAAATTCCCAAGAGTGGCTTGGGGACTGGATGTAGGTGCTAGGTTTGCACCGAACCACTATAAACCTTGTGTTTGTGTGTAATTGCTCTCTTCCTCTCTTGCTCTTTAATTATTGCTACCACTTTAAATATCTTACATTGAATTCATCATTGTTCACAAGCACCACCAGTCCCTCTCATTATTGTCTTAAATTTTTAAAAGACCCAATTCACCCCCCCTCTTGGGCTCCATTTCTGGGCGACAAGTGGTATCAGAGCACCGGTACTCTCTTGTAGGTCCAAGGATCTTGAGTAAAAGATCATGGTAGCCCCAATAGGAATAGGTATTGTTGAAGGTCAAACTTCAAATCGTCCCCCATTTTTAATGGCACAAATTACACATATTGGAAGACATGCATGCGCATATTTATTCAAGCTCTTGACTATAATTTGTGGAGGATAATTGTAAAAGGTCCTCATCAGCCTACGATGTTGATTAATGGCATTCTCACGCCAAAAATGGAAGATGATTGGGATGAGAATGACATTAAGCAAATCGAGCTTAATGCTAAGGCTATGAATCTATTATTCTGCTCTCTTGATCCAAGTGAATTTAATAGAATATCAAATTGTCTCTCCGCCAAGAAAATTTGGGATACACTTGAGGTTATCCATGAGGGTACACACCAAGTGAAAATCACCAAGGTCAACATGCTTATTCACACATATGATATGTTTAAAATGGAACCTACTGAGTCAATTAGTAAAATGTATACTAGGTTCACAAATATTGTGAATGGCATGAGAAGCCAAGAAAAAATTATCTCTAACGGTGAACTTGTGAACAAACTTCTTAAGTCTTTACCAGCTTCGTGGGATGCAAAAGTCACAGCTATTGAAGAAGCTAAGGATGTCAACACTCTCCCGCTAGAACAACTGTTAGGTTCTTTAATGACCTATGAGCTCTCCCTCAAACAAAAGAATGGAGAGGTCAACAAAAAGAAGAAGGCAATCACGTTCAAATTTACTACTAGAGAGGACTCAAGCGAAGACTCCGAAGAAGATGATGAAGAAGATGAGATGGCTCTGTTAGCAAGAAAATTTAGAAGGTTCATGAGGAAGAAAAAGTTTAACTACAAAAAGAAACCTCTGAAAGGTGAGCCGAGTAAAGAAAAGGACAAAGAAAAGGAGAAGGAGCAGCCTACGTGTTTTGAGTGCAAAAAACCCGGGCATTTCAAGGTAGACTGCCCCTTGTTAAAGAAAAGCAGAAGAAAGCTGAGAAAGAAAGCCATGATGGCAACCTGGATTGAAAGTGAAGACTCCAGTTCTGAGAAAGAATAGCAGGAGGTAGCAAACTTCTGTCTGATGGCCGATCATGATGAGGTATGTTCCGAAACCGAAAATGAATTTACTTTTGATAAGCTTCATGAAGTTTTTGACGAATTAGTCATAGAATTTCAAAAGTTAAAATCAAAACATAAAGATTTAAAGAAGCAAAATTTGGATCTAGCCAAAACAAATAACAAGCTTTCAAATGAAAATGAATGCATTCTTATTCAAAATAAAAAATTAAATGATAAGATTATGGCACTTGAAAAAAAAAAAGGATGTCTTTAAAAAGAAAAGTGACTTACTTTCAAATGAAAATTTGTCAAAACAAAGCAAAGAAATTTTAAATGAAAACAAAAGATATAAAGAAGAAATTGAAAAACTAAAACCTTTTGTAGAAAAATTTACTTACAGTTCTGAAAAATTGAATTTACTCTTAAATAACCAAAGAGCAGTATTTGACAAAGCAGGTTTAGGATTTAGAACTCATAAGAAACAAAACTCTTTAAAAATTTTTTGTGCCTGCATCTGCATCCATTACTTGCTATACTTGTGGTATCAAAGGACACAAATCTTATATGTGCAACAAAAGAAAGTTAAATAACACTAAGAAAGTTTGGGTTCCTAAAGGAACCAATGCCACTAACCAAAAAGGACCCAAGATGGCTTGGGTACCTAAAGTCTCCACTTGATCTTTATTGCAGGTATGCCTTGCAACCAATAAGAAAAGGATGTGGTACCTTGATAGCGGTTGCTCAAGGCATATGACAGGAGATGTGGAGCAGTTATCATCACTCGTATATCAAAATGGTGGCAATGTAACTTTTGGTGATAATGAAAAGGGCAAAATTATCGGTATTGGTAAAATCCATATCACCCCTACATCTTATATTGATAATGTTTTATATGTTGATGGTTTGAAACATAACTTGCTTAGCATTAGTTAGTTTTGTGACAAAATTTTAAAGTTATTTTTGAATCTTCTTTGTGCATTGTTTCTAGTCTAGATGACAATGGCATTAAGTTCATTGGTCATAGGCATGGCAATATTTATATGGTTGATCTTGATGATCTCCCTATTCAGAAAGGTCAATGCCTAGTGGCAATGGAAGCCAAGATCGATGAAACTAGTTGGCTTTGGTATCGCAGACTAGGACATGCAAGCATACATTTAATTTCAAAACTTAGCAAAAAGAACTTGGTAAAAGATTTGCCTAAACTAAATTTTGAAAAAGATAAGATCTGCAGTGCATGTCAACTTGGAAAACAAACCAAATCATCTTTCAAACCAAAAGGAGTAATCTCTACATCTAGACCTTTGAAATTACTTCACATGGACCTCTTTGGGCCAACTAGAACATCTAGTTTGGGAGGTAAGAAGTATGGTCTAGTCATTGTAGATGATTTCTCATGATTTACATGGGTCATGTTTTTAGCACATAAAGATGAAACCTTTTCTGAATTCATTAGATTTCATAAAAGAGTTTTGAATGAAAAAGGTGTTTCAGTTGTATCTTTGAGAAGTGATCATGGAACCGAATTTAAAAATGCTGATTTTGATAAATTTTGTATTGAAAATGAAATTCATCATAATTTTTTTGCACCTAGGACATCTCAACAAAATAGGGTAGTAGAAAGAAAAAATAGAACTCTTGAAGAAATGGCATGCACCATGCTTTGTGAAAATGATTTACCTAGATATTTTTGGGTGGAAGCCATAAATACTGCATGCTATGTTTTAAATCGAGTTTTAATTCGACCGATTTTAAAGAAAACACCTTATGAGCTTTGGAAGGGTAGAAAACCCTCAATTCGTTATTTTCATGTTTTTGGATGCCGTTGTTTCATCTTAAACAATGGTAAAGATAATTTAAGTAAATTTGATACCAAATCAGATGAGAGAGTCTTTCTAGACTACTCCATATCTAGTAAGGCATACAGGGTCTTCAACAGAAGAACACTTGTTGTTGAAGAATCCATACATGTGGTATTTGATGAAACTAACCAAAAATCTTCAAGAAAAGAAGATATACTTTCTGATGAAATAGGTAGTAAGAAAACTGAAGAAATAAACAACAATGAAGGGCTTACCAAGGAACAGAATGATGATCAAAATACTGAAGGAGATCAAGCACAGGTGATGAAAATACATTAACTATTGATCCATTATCAAAAGAATAGAGGTATGCTCATGGACACCCAAAAGAACTAATTATAGGTGATCCATCTAAAGGTATAAATACTCGATCATCCCTTAGAAATATCTGTGATTACTTAGCTTTTGTGTCTCAAATTGAACCTAAAACTATTGAGGAAGTTGAATGTGACAGTAATTGGATAAATGCTATGCAAGATGAACTTAATCAATTTAAAAGGAACAATGTTTGGATATTAGTAGATAGGCCTTCAAACACTTCAATTATTGGTACAAAATGGGTTTTTCGAAATAAACTTGATGAAAATGGAGTAGTAACTAGAAATAAGGCTGACTAGTTACCAAAGGATACAATCAGGAGGAAGGAATAGATTTTGATAAAACCTTTGCTCTTGTGGCTAGACTCGAGGCAATTAGGCTATTGTTGGCTTTTGCTTGCTTCATGAATTTTAAACTATATCAAATGGATGTTAAAAGTGCCTTTTTAAATGGTTTAATTGAAGAAGAAGTTTATGTTGAGCAACCCCCGGTTTTGAAAATTATGAATTTCCAAATCATGTTTATAAACTTCATAAAGCTTTATATGGATTGAAACAAGCTCAAAGAGCTTGGTATGATCGTTTAAGCTCTTTTTTGCTCAAAAATGATTTTACTAGAGGTAATGTAGATAAAACTTTATTTTTAAAGAAAAAGAATGATGATCTCTTAGTAGTATAAATCTATATAGATGATATAATATTTGGTGCTACTAATGAATCTCTTTATCAAGATTTTGCAAAGTTAATGCAGGGTGAGTTCGAGATGAGCATGATGGGAGAACTGAATTTCTTCCTCGGACTCCAAATAAAGCAAACCAAAGAGGGGATCTTCATCAACCAAACAAAATACACAAAAGAAATATTCAAGAAGTTTGGGATGGAGAACACTAAACCTTTAGGTACCCCGATGAGCTCTACTTGTAGACTTGACAAGGATGAATCAGGTAAGTCTATAGACCAAAAATTATATCGTGGCATGATCGGTTCATTGTTATATCTTACTGCCAGTAGGCCAGATATCATGTTTAGTGTCTGTATGTGTGCTAAATATCAGTCTAATCCTAAAGATTCTCATCTTTTGGCTGTTAAACACATACTTAAATATCTATCTAGTTCAATTGAAATTGATTTATGGTACTCTAGAGATTCTTCATTTGAATTGATTGCTTATTCTGATGCTGACTTTGCTGGGTGTAAACTTGATCGTAAAAGTACTAGTGGAACCTGTCAGTTTCTTGGAGTAAATTTGATCTCTTGGAGTAGCAAGAAACAGAACTTAGTTGCTTTATCTACGGTGGAAGCCGAATATATAGCAGCTGGAAGCTGTTGTACTCAAATCCTCTGGATCAAACAACAACTCGAAGATTTTGGCATTAAACTTACTAAGACACCCATAAGATGTGACAATACTAATGCAATCAATATATCTAAAAATCCTGTGCAACATTCAAGAAGTAAACACATTGAAATAAGACATCATTTCATAAGAGATCATGTACAAAACTCAAATGTTATTCTTGATTTTGTATGCACTGATGATCAATTAGCAGATGTGTTTACCAAGCCTTTGAGTGAGGATAGGTTCTGTTTGATTAGAAGAAAGTTAGGTGTCATTGATCCATTCTCCTAGAACTCTCTTAGTTTTAATTATACCTAAATCCTAGAGCTCAAAATCTCTTCCTAAAAGTCCCAAAAATCTGATTGAATTAATTCTTATTTTTTCTAAAATTTTTTTAGATTTTATCAAATTTTTTTTGGCCAAGTGTCGACACTTGGAAATTATCAAGTGTCGACACCTGACCAAGTGTCAACACTTGACACATTCTAAGTGTCGACACTTGCGAAACAGGAACTATTTTTAAAAAGGGCCGACTGAGGATTTTTGTCATTTTCATCGCCCATTGATTTCTTGCAACAGTGGTCCCCTTTGTCCAAATCCTTCCAATTACCCTTTAATCCATCACAAATCAGGTATTTCCCTCTTCCATTTTTATTTTATTTTCCCTCTTTTTTCGCTTTATTTTTGATGTTTTCAAACCGTGCAACAGTGAATAGGGTTTCTCCGGATATTTTTCAAGATTCTAACCGGATTTTTACGTGGTTTAGTGGATTTCTAAAACTCCATTTGAGGGAATAGTGATTTAGACATATTTTTCTCGGATTTCTCTCATTTTTTTGTCGTTTTCATGCTTATTTCACCCATTTTTCGGAAAAACACTATTCTATTAATTTTTGGCCGAAATAATTTGGGTTTTCATCTCAATTAAGTATGCTAAATCCATTTATTGTTGTTTTGGAAAGGTTTTTCATGATATATTTGCGACATTTTCACCTATTTGCTAAAACCCTAAGTGTTTAGACCCAAATTCCATGGGTTTTGATTTTTAGGCCTTACAGAAAAAAATATTTTCCAAAGGTTCAAATGTGTTTTAACAAACAAAAATATTTTCTATAAATATATGTTCGGAATACTGTCATTTAATCAAAGTATAAGTTGTAAAAATCTCACCTTAAATTGATTGACAGTTTTTCAAACGTTGTTTGAGGTATTTTACAACCCAAAATTGGTTTAATACTGGTTTTCAAAACCTATCTATGTAATGAAACTCTCTTTATCTCAACCTATAGCCAATCCCATAATTCTAAACCTATCTTCCTTCTTCCCTGGTCAGCTTGCTGTAATGGGTCCCAGAAAGAGACTTGCAGTTAGGGAGAGGCCCAATCGTGGTGTTGAGAGGAGGTCGAAGGCCAGATTTGACACAGCACAGCCTAGCAGTTCAGCCACACCAAGCTCCCCCCTGCAGAGAGGATGGCAGGGAAGTTAGTAGCCTCAGGGAGGAGAGTCGACTTAGAGTGTTTCGACAGGCACCATTTCGGTATTCGACAGGTACTCACTGATGCAGGATTAGTACCATTCTGCACTATGCAGGAAAGGTACCATCCTCACCTAGTGAGAGAGTTTTATGGTGCATTAGATTGTCAACGACTTATGTGGACTACTTCAGTCAGAGGTATCCAGATTTCACTAATAGATGAGCTTTTGGGCAGAGTATGGGAGATCCCCCGTCAGGGAGTCTGTGTCTTTTCGATAGATGACAGAGAGGCTACGTTTAGGTGTATTCTTGAGAGAGAGGATGTTCGCGATATATCCATAGTTACCGCGAACCAGTTGTCATTGGAGATGCGCCTATTGCACCACATCATAGCATGCATACTTCTACCGAAGACTGGGAGATTTGACTTCATCACTGAGAGGGAGTTGATGGTGATGACGAGCCTGATTGAAAGGAGATAGATTGATCTTCCATCCCTGATGCTTACTTAGATGCATGACGCTGCGACACAGCGCCGTCACTGTTTACCGTACGACATGGCACTGACCAGACTATTCAGAGCGTGTGGAGTATCACTGGAGGGGGAGATCTCCAAGGAGATACTACACACAGATGTGTACGATGAGAGGTCTTTGCACCGCATGGGATACAGATTAGTTGGAGGTCGATGGGTTTGTAGAGAGTCTAGCCAGGAGCTAGATGAGGAGGACGGGATTCAAGAGGCAGAGGCTGGACCATCTGAGCCAGCAATTTTTCCTCCAGTTGATATCCCATCGACACAGGCAGAGCATTTGTCTCCTGACACTTCAGCTCCTCCGCCACCTTCTACTGGATTATCTTTTGAGGAGCATGCCAAAGAGCAGTTCACAGAGATCAGGGGTGAGATGACTCAGCTACGTAGCGAGGTTTAGCTTCTTCGAGCACATACTACCTCGGAGTATACTGAGATTCGCAGATCTATGGAGGAGGGATTCTCTCGTATTGAGGATCTGTTGAGATCCCTTATACCTCCTGCAGCCCCTGCAGTTGTACGATCAGATGATGATGATGATGGCGGCGACCACCAAAGCGACCATGCTGATACAGCTGAGGGTGGTGATCGGGGAGATATGGATGATGACAGAGCTACAGAGGTAGTGGGCCGTGACAGTGACAGTGATGACAGTGCCGATGATTATGAGGTGGTCAGTCACGATCCTCCCTTTACCCCAGCTGGTCCTACTGCCTTGGGTGATTCCACACCGGACGTTGTTACACCAGCTGATCTTCTTTCCCCCCCTTCTACTAGATCATCTAGGGTTATACCCGCCTTTGGTCCTTCTGGCCGCACTAGGAGTCGTCGAGCTTTAGCACCTCCTAGGGCCTTAGCCACTAGATCTAGGATCTGTGCTCCATTTAATCTTGAGGTTCTATCTGATGAGGATTAGCCTCACAGATGTCTGTTTTAGCTCATATGTTGTATGTCTGATATTTATATGACTCTGATGATATCTGTATGTTTCAGTTCTTGCTGATGACTCAGCAAATTTTGTACTGAAAACTTATCTTTTATATATATTTCAGTTCAGTGCTTATTATTTGTGTTTGAATGGTTCAATTTACCTTTTTTAGCTCTGATACTCTTTTATCTTGGTATATTTTTATTTTTATTTGGCTCTGATATCTATCTTATTTGATTCTCTTTTTGTCTCCATGCTCATTGTGAGGGGGAGGTTATTCCCCTTTCTAATGATTGACAAAAAGGCGGAGAAAAAGTGTTAATTCATAAATTTGTTGAGAAATTATATTGATTGTATTGATTGTGTTGATGCATAATTTTTGAATTTTTGTGGTTTCACCTTGTAAGAATCTTTGAAATTTTCTTTAATAAGAAATATCTAATTAAGGGGAAGATTGATTCTTCCTAACTATGAAGTTTTTGCCTCTCTTATGGACTTAAATTCATATTCATAAATTTTAATAATTAAAGTTTGAAATGTATTGCCTTTTTACTCAAGGTTTTGTCATCATCAAAAATGGGGAGATTGTTGGCTCCACTCGGTGATTTTGATGGATAACAAAACATTGAGTGTATATTGTATACTAATGAAGATTTCAAGTTGTGAGTTTTCAGGAAGAAAGCACCTCAAAATCTAAAAATGTATGGTTTTTCGCACGTAATGGCACGAAGCATTTCTCATGAATTCGGACATCCTCTTCATTTAAAAAAGGGCATCTAAATGCTTAAATATTATGTGTTTATGTTTTCAAGAATTATATTTATATTTTGGTGGCATTTACACTTGAATATGAGATTTTTCAGTCTCAAGTGTCGACACCTGGACAGTCAAGTGTCGACACTTCAGCATTTAGCACAGACAAAAATTCTTAGCATGCCAAGTGTCGACTCAAGGCCTGAGAATTTTGAAAATACAGAACTTTGTAATTTGAGAATTTTTGTATCAAGTGTCGACACCTGTGCATCAAGTGTCGACACTTGAAAGTTCAAGTGTCGACACTTGAAAGTTCAAGTGTCGACACTTGACAACCAAGTGTCGACACCTGACAGCTAAGTGTTGACACTTGCAGCCTGACAGCTCTAACGGGGGATCTATTTTTCTAGCTTGCAGAACTTGCTTTTCAAGCTCCAAATGGCTATTTCTAAGGTTCCAACGGTCACAAACCAATTTTTGGAAGGTTCTTGGTGTATTTAACCTCCACCAACCTCATTTTAAATATAAGGAAGTATATTGAAGTGCATTTAAGTCTACTCAAAAGCCAAAAAGCCAATATTTTCTCAAATACTTTACATCAAAAGCCTCTTATAGTTTGATTCCTTGAAAAGCCTACAAGCTCATCCTTACTTCATTCCAAAAGAGGCACTTTGAAGGAGATTCCAAGGAAGAGTGAAGACAAAGCATCCACTTGAGCTTCAAAGATTCTAATCTACTCTTGAAGAGAGTTTGTTTTAGTTTTAAACTGTATATCTGTTTTTACATTGTGATTTGACCTTGTTTTCAAGGGTGTCTTGAAAGAAGGTTATTGTGGTTTGTTGGTGAACCAAAGGGATAAAACCAACTAGGGTTAACTTGTGAGCCCGAAGACAAACAAGTGTTAAGGTTTGTTGGTAAGCCTAAATGATAAAACCAACTTAGGTTTTGACTTGTGAGCCTTGTGAAAAACAAGTCAACTGTAATCTAGTTTGGATTATAGTGAAATTTCCAAGGGTGGCTTGCGAGTGGATGTAGGTGCTAGGTTTGCACCGAACCACTATAAACCTTGTGTTTGTGTGTGATTGCTCTCTTCCTCTCTTGCTCTTTAATTATTGCTACCACTTTAAATATCTTGCATTGAATTCATCATTGTTCACAAGCACCACTAGTCCCTCTCATTATTGTCTTAAATTTTTAAAAGACCCAATTCACCCCCCCTCTTGGGCTCAATTTCTGGGCAACAACATGATGGCCGGATCGACCATCTTTTCAAAAATTGATTTAAAAAGTGGCTACCATCGGGTGAGAGTTAGAATCGGGGATGAGTGGAAAATGGCTTTCAAGACCAAAGATGGCCTATATGAGTGGTTGGTGATGCCCTTTATATTATCAAATGCCCTAAGTACGTTTATGAGGGTTATGACTCAGGTATTACGATCATTTATTGAAAATTTCGTGGTCGTATATTTTGATGATATCCTCGTATACAGTAAGACTAGGGAAGATCACTTAGACCACCTCCGTCAGATTTGCCAGGTCCTTAGGAAGGAAGCTTTGTTTGCAAACCTTAAGAAATGTAGCTTCTTGTCAATTAGAATCATCTTCTTAGGTTTTGTAGTAACACCAGAAGGAGTAACCGCCGATCTTGTGAAAGTGAAATCTATAATTGAGTGGCCTATACCTAGGAATGTTTATGACATTCAAAGTTTCCATAGGTTAGCTACCTTCTATATGAGATTTATGGGTTAGCTACCTTCTATAGGAGATTTATTAAAGGGTTTAGCACGATTGTTGCTCCGATCACCGACTGCATTAAGAAGGGCGAATTCGATTGGACTAGTGCTGCCCATAAAGCCTTCCTAGAGATCAAAGATAGAATGACTAAGGCACCAGTTCTAAGGTTATCCGACTTCACCAAAGTCTTTGAGGTCGCCTGTAATGCATCAGGCGTAGGAATAGGAGGGGTATTAAGTCAGGAAAATGATCCTATTGCCTATTTTAGTGAGAAACTGAGTGATACCAAGTTGAAATATTCCATATATGATAAAGAGTTGTATGCGGTAGTACAAGCTCTTAGGTATTGGAGGTATTACTTGCTACCGCAAGAACTAGTTCTCTACTCTAATCACGAAGCACTTCGCTTTCTAAATTCTCAAAAAAGTTAAACCCTAGACATGGCAAGTGAGTCGAATTTATACAAGCTTATACTTTTGTCCTAAAGCACCATGCTGGAAGTGAGAATATGGTAGCTAATGCACTTAGTAGGAGAGCAATGTTGCTGAATTGTGTGAGTACCGAAGTAGTCAGATTTGAACGATTAAAAAAAGAATATAAATTTTGTCCGGATTTTGGGAAGATTTATGAATCAGTGAAGCTAGGGCCATCCACTAAATTTAGTGAGTATGTCTTAAGGGATGGTTATTTGTCCAAGGAAAATAGGTTGTGTGTTCCCAAGACATCACTTAGAGACTTTCTTATTTGGGAGATACACGTAGGAGGTTTAGCAGGACATTTTGGGCATAATAAAACTATCTTGGCTATAGAGCATCAGTTTTATTGACCAAGTCTAAAGAAAAATGTTGCCCAAATGGTAGCCCAGTGTAGGACTTGTGCTGTAGCTAAGCAACCTAGACAGAACACTGGACTATATACCCCACTCCCCGTCCCAGATTGCCCATGGCAAGACTTGAGTATGGACTTTGTCTTAGGATTACCTAAAACTGCTAGGAAACATGATTCTATCTTCGTGGTAGTAGATAGGTTTTCTAAGATGGCACATTTCATCCCATATTCCCAAACTTATGATGCGTCTAGAGTGGCCAAATTATTCTTGAACGAAGTGGTTAGGTTACATGGATTGCCTAAGACCATTGTGTCTGACCGAGACGTTAAGTTTACTAGCTACTTTTGGAAAATCTTATGGCATATGCTAGGAACCAAATTGAAGTATTATACTACCTACCACCCCCAAACAGATGGCCAAACTGAGGTAGTAAATCGGAGTTTAGGGAACCTGTTGAGGAGTCTAGTGGGAGAAAATACTGCTAATTGGGATCTATTATTACCGAGAGCGGAGTTTGCTTATAATAACCCAGTCAACAGATCTACAGGGAAGAGCCCATTTGAAATCGTTCATGGATACAAGCCTAGGAAGCCATTAGATCTGATTCCCTTACCTATTCATGCACGTATATCTGAGTCAGCTGAGTCTTTTGCACAGCATATAAAGAACTTGCAATAAGAAATAAATAAGAAAATTAAAGAGAGCAATGATTCATATGCACAAACGGCTAATTTATGTTGGGGTTTCAAGTGCACCGCAGCGGAAGTGTAAATTTCAAAATGATGAAATTTGCACCGAAATCCCTTAGCCAAGATCTCCTTATATACTAATTAAAACATACATACTAACATTGTTAGAATTAGGGCACTAACCTTTTAACGCTAAGTCCAATTTTGATGTAGAATCAGAACTTGGTGTTGAATGCTTCTTTTGATTTCACCAGGCGTCCAAATGTCCACCCTCCAATGGTGATCCACAAGATGATTGAACAAGATGCAAGCTTCTTCAAAGTTCCCTCACTTGAATTCTTATCCTAGAACTCAAGAGGACTATGGCTCTAAAACTTCAGGGTAGGGGCTCCTTACTTCCTTTCTTCCTTCTTCCTTTCCCTTTCTTAAGACCTTGTCCTAAGAATAAAACTCTTGTCTTAAAGGAGGAGATGGATTTAAGACACTAATGTCTTAAAGTAAAGGAAATAGAAACAGAGTAGGAGTTCCTTTCTTTTACCGATCAAGAGATTCTTCCTATCTCTTGTTTTGGACTTGAGTTTCAACAGAGAAGAGAACTCTGTAAGAGGGAAACTCTCTTTGTCCTAAACAAGCTAAGGAGGAATCAGTTTCCTGGAAAGAAAAGACAATAAAATAAACTCTGTTGTTCAAAAAAAAAAATCATCTGAACACCCGAGACCTCTGTTGTTTAAATAGATTTCAGAGAGATGTCTTCTCAGAAGAACACAACTCTCCGTAAACCCCATTCCACTTTATCTCATGCCCCTTTCTTATTTCTCACGCCCAATCCACACATCTCACGGCCTTCCAGATTAAATCCCACGGCTCTTCTTAAAGGAAAAACCGCGGTGTTTTAAAAAGAAGAAAGTCGCGACTTTTCATCTCCGAAGAGATGTTACTTCGCGCGCCCGGGAGGAGTTAGCGCTTTCTCTCTTTCTCAAAATCCCATCAGCCGTTGGATTTTCATCCAAGGGGGGGGAGAAGGAGCGCTAATCACTTAAGAAGGAGGCCGCCCAAATAAAATCTCCGATGATTTTATTTGGGGCGCGCCAAGAGTCCATGCGCCATGGACTCTTCCTTAAGGCGCG
This sequence comes from Areca catechu, assembly GCA_021397845.1. Classification (NCBI taxonomy): domain Eukaryota; kingdom Viridiplantae; phylum Streptophyta; class Magnoliopsida; order Arecales; family Arecaceae; genus Areca; species Areca catechu. The sequence goes on from CM038042.1 coordinate 47,469,026, forward strand.
CCAAGAGTCCATATGCGCATGGACTCTTGGTGTTTGGCGTGAAAAGCAAAAAGGGGGCGGGTGGGAGGCTAGCCAAGCTACATGGCTAGCCAATAGGGTTAGCCATATTCCCATATTTCTTAATTAGGGTCTAATTAGGTCCAATTAGAACCCAATTTGAACCAATCCGGAACCCTAATTCGAATCCGATCCGAATAGAAGCTAGGGCTTGCAACACCTGCTAGAGTGTTATCTTGCAAAGACAATTTAATTCCAAATTAAATTCTTGATCAATCCTCTTAAGTGTGTGACCCATTGGGTTCCACATCTAGCCAGCAGTGGGTTCGAATACAAGTTGACCTAATTTGATTAGAACTCTTTCTAATCGATTTAGGTCAAACCGGGCTTACCCGGATCGATCAATTAGGATTCTTCCTAACATGTGATCTTTGAACTTGATCAACCCACAAGACAAGATTGACGTCTAGCAACGTGTCATGTCTACCCGGAAGATATGGAAATTCTGGTGAAATACCAAAATTACCCTTCAGTAGAGAGTTACCGTACAATTAAATCTTTCGATCAGCCTGCACCCAAAATATAACTATGGATATGGATATATGTCAAATCCAACATTATATTTGTTTCTAGCTCAATCTTATAATGATGATTCGATTATCTTGATATTAGAAACCATCTCTAATATCTTTACTTTGATCAAAGATTCCCTGAATCATCATGCGATTGTTGACTAGCTGGATGCAATCTCCTCTTACTAAGAGTGATCGATTCCTTGTTGACCTACTCATTACCTTCATATTCAATTCACCATTCCCAGTATCAATCCTGTGCATGTCTCAGTGTCATGATTAGGATTGAACCAAAGGATGGGTTCATGTACATAAGGTACTTATGGCAGTCTCAGGTCAAAAGATTACTTGTACCACTCCTACTATGAGAACCTTCTATTGACATGTAGCTAAGACTCCATTAGATGTTCTCAAGTTGGATCATATCAGTGAACTCATTCTCCAATGAGCACCCACATCCCAGTATTAGTGTCATACACAAGTGACTGTGAGAGCAGTCACCCTTTCCAGTATACCCGGGGTGTGCTAGTCTTATCGGAAAAACCCTGATCCCCTATTCAGGGTTCCTTTGACTAGGAATACTTTAGATTAAGGTTTTAAGATTTTAGGTCTCACTGGTATGATCTCATCATAACCCTAAAATCATAGCCCTAATCTATGGGGTTCATCATATAATAAACACAGCGTATGATAAAAATAATGCCTTTATTTAGAAAATTATCAATTACAATGGTTTGGGAGATACAACAGAGATTGGTTTGTAGGGCATATCCCTTTCAATCTCCCACTTGCACTAAAGCCAATCGCCTTTGAATCTTAATCCCATACATTCTAGGTGGCGATCAAAATCTCGCTGTGGTAGAGCCTTAGTGAACGGGTCTGCTACATTGTTCTTTGTATCAACTCTATCTATGTAGACATCTTGTCTCTCTACTATTTCTCGGACAAGATGGAAGCGTCTCAGAATGTGCTTGGACTTATGATGAGCTCTTGGTTCCTTAGCTTGAGCAACGGCCCTAGTGTTGTCACAGTAAAGTGGCACTGGGTTTTCAATTTGAGGAACAACACCCAACTCTGTGATGAACTTCTTCATCCAGACTGCTTCCTTGGCGGCTTCACTAACAGCTATGTATTCTGCCTCTGTGGTTGAGTCAGCTACAGTCTGCTGCTTGGTACTCTTCCAACTCACTGCTCCACCATTTAGGGTAAAAACATATCCCGAAATGGATTTGCTATCATCAGGGTCTGATTGAAAACTAGAATCAGAATAAGCTTCTAGTTTAAGATCAGAACCACCATAAACCAAAAAAATATCCTTAGTCCTTCTTAGGTACTTAAGAATATTTTTAACTGCTTTCCAATGATCCTCTCCTGGATCAGCCTGAAACCTACTGACAATGCCTAAAGCATATGCCACATCAGGCCTGGTACATAACATGGCATACATTATGGATCCTATTGCCGAAGCATAGGGTATAGAATTCATTCTATCTCTTTCTTCAGGTGTCTTAGGAGACATCCTTTTAGAAAGATGTATGCCTTGACTCATAGGAAGATAACCTCTTTTACTTCCTTCCATGCTGAATCTTTTCAGCACTAAGTCAATGTACCTAGATTGGGATAAACCTAGCATCCTCTTAGATCTATCTCTATAGATCTTAATACCTAGTATATAGGATGCTTCTCTCAAATCTTTCATGGAAAACTGGTTTGATAGCCAAACCTTGACTGATTGCAACATTGGGATATCATTCCCAATGAGGAGTATGTCATCTACATACAGAACCAAGAAGACTATGGCACTCCCACTAGTCTTCTTATAAACACAGGGTTCATCCACATTTTTGATAAAACCAAATCTTTTAATAGTTTCATCAAAGCGGATGTTCCAACTCCTGGAAGCTTGCTTTAATCCATAAATGGATTTCTTCAGCTTGCATACTTGATTAGGTTTATTCTTTGAAATAAAACCTTCTGGCTGTGACATGTAGACTTCTTCCTCAAGGAAACCATTGAGGAATGCAGTTTTCACATCCATCTGCCATATCTCATAATCGTGGTATGCTGCTATAGCAAGTAAAATCCGAATTGATTTTAGCATAGCAACAGGTGAAAAAGTTTCATCATAATCAATTCCCTGTTTTTGTCTAAAACCTTTAGCCACTAATCTGGCTTTATAGGTTTCAACTTGGCCATCAGCCCCAATCTTTTTCTTATAGACCCATTTACACCCAATAGGATTAACACCCTCTGGTGCATCAACCAAAGACCATACTTGGTTTACATACATAGAGTCTACTTCGGATTCCATGGCTTCTTGCCATTTATCTGAGTCAGTACTCAAGATAGCTTCCGTATAGGTCAGAGGTTCATCATTTTGAATGACTTGAGCTTCATTATTTTCAATAATAAACCCATACCTCTCAGGTGCCCGTGGCACTCTGTCAGACCTACGAGGAGGAGTTTTGTGTTCTGGTTCTGTCCTAACTATATGTTCTAATGGTTGAGAATTGTCTATCTGTATTTCTTGCACTTCTCCAAGTTCAATTGTTCTACCATTGCCCTTTTCCAAAATGAACTCTTTTTCTAGAAAAGTGGCATGCCTGCTAACAAAAATCTTTTGTTCAGTAGGATGGTAGAATAGATATCCTCTACCTTCTTTAGGATATCCTACAAATAGACATTTATCCGCTCTAGGTTCCAACTTATGTCCAAAATTTCTTTTAACATAAGCTGGACATCCCCATACCTTAAAATATTTAAGATATGGTTTCTTTCCACTCCAAATTTCATATGGAGTACTAACAACGGATTTAGAAGGTACCTTGTTCAGAATATAAACAGCAGTTTCTAGGGCATGACCCCAGAAAGAAATGGACAAATTTGTGAAGCACATCATGGATCGTACCATATCTAATAAGGTACGATTCCTCCTTTCAGCTATACCATTTAGCTGTGGTGTATAAGGAGGGGTCCATTCAGAAAGGATTCCATTAACTTTAAGATAGTCTAAAAACTCCGCGGATAAGTATTCTCCTCCTCGATCAGAACGAAGAACTTTAATACTTTTCCCGGTTTGTTTTTCGACCATACTTTGATACTCCTTAAATTTATCAAAGGCTTCAGATTTGTGTTTCATAAGATACACATATCCGAACCTAGATAAATCATCTGTAAAAGTGATAAAATATGAGTATCCTCCTCTGGCCTGAGTTGTCATTGGACCACATACATCAGTATGTATAAGTCCTAATAACTCAGTTGACCTTTCCCCATGTCCAGTGAATGGAGTTTTTGTCATCTTACCCATGAGACATGATTCGCAAGTTCCTAATGATTCATACTCATAAGGATCAAGGAATTTTTCCTTGTATAACTTGCTAATCCTAGACTCATTAACATGACCAAGTCTATGATGCCAAAGTAAAGTATCATTAAAGTCTTTTCTTTTCCTTTTAGTATTGACATGAAAAATACTATCATTGGAAGAAAGAGTTAAGAGCCCATTGCTAAATATGCCAGAACAAATAATTTTATTAGATAACATTATTGAGCAACCAGTGCTCGTTACATCCATTACATATCCTTGTTTTAATAACAAAGGAATAGATATAATGTTCCTAATAATCTTTGGCATATAGTAACAATTCTCTAGCTCCAAGATCTTCCCTGAAGGCAATTCAGAATATAGGTCCCTACAGCTTCTGCTTGGATGATATCACCACCAGCACCGTAGAGATTGAAGTCGCCTTCCTTCAATACTTTAAGCTTGTGGAGGTCCTGCAAAGATTTGCATATATGGTAACCACAAGCGGTATCCAATACCCAAGTATTTGATATAGACGAATTTAATGTCAATATAGTATGTATCTCATACATACCTTTTGGTGCGTCTGCCGCACCAGGCTTCACAGTTGCAAGGTAAGCCTTGCAATTCCTTTTCCAATGTCCCGCTTTGCCGCAAAAGAAACAGGTTGACTGTTTTGAGACCTTCTTTCCTTTCTTGTTCTTATTGATGCCACCCTTAGGGTTTAGTCTCCTGCTAAAACCCTTTTTGCCTGATTTCTTCTTATTGGTCTTATCAACAAGAAGAAGTGGAGCCTTTTCTTTCTTAACATGGCTCTCTGCTGTTTTTAACATATTTAACAGCTCAGGCAAGGAAGTGTTCAGTTTGTTCATGTGATAATTCAAGACAAACTGAGAAAATGACTCTGGGAGTGATTGCAGGATTAAATCCTGATTCAGCTCCCTATCCATAATAAACCCTAATTGACCTAATCTAGTGATTAAGTCAATTACCTTCAGGACATGATCCTGAACGGATGTACCCTCTGTCATCCTAGCACGGAATAACTGCTTAGATATTTCGTATCTAGCAGTTCTGCTTTGTTCTCCATAAAGCTCCTTTAAATTGAGCATTATGGATTGAGTATCCATGCTTTCATGCTGCCTCTGTAACTCATTGGTCATAGAGGCCAGTATGATACACTTGACAGTGAGGGAGTCATTCTGCCACATTTTGTATGTGGCCATATCTTCCTGTGTGGCATCATCCCCTAGTGGATTAAGATTAGGGGTATCAAGAATATAAGAAAGTTTTTCTGAACTCAGTACAATCTTTAAGTTTCTCAACCAGTCCACATAGTTTGGACCAGTCAGTTTGTTGGTATCTAAGATGCTTCTCAGTGATAATGAAGATGCCATTATCTACATTTAATTAAGAACAATACATAAGCAAACAACCATGAAATGATTTACATAATTAAATTAGGTCTTCAATTTAATTATGTCTCCCACTATTTTATCAAAAATCATAGCCCTCACTATGATAATCGAGAAGAACCCTGATCGGTTTTCTTAGTGAGATCGAGATCCTTATAATTTATAAAAGATCTTGCAGACAACACAACAAATCTTTTATAAGTTGTAAGGTAGGAAACTCTTCCAATTATATCTCATATAATTCTCAAAAATAACTTGGCCTCTAGAACATTATAAGTCTTGCAGAATACACAACAAACCATAATGTTCTAGTTAAGTCAAGACCCTTTCATTTCTATACAGTCAATATTCAAATATAATGCCCTTGTAGATAACACAACAAGGCATTATACTGAATATACTGTAAGGATATTTTGTACTAGACCAATATTATGTCAATCACCCTATTAGGTCTTGCAGACAACACAACAAACCTAATGTGGTTCATAACACAGTAATGATCCAGCATGAAGGAAGGCCAACATATAGCAATTTTTTAACACTAAGCATATAAGTCAAGATTTAAATATAATCAAATCGGCCAGGCAAGTGGAAGAGATGTGGGAGTCCCCCCGTTGCTTTCCTAGACACCAATAAAAATTGGCCAGGTCAGTCAACGGAACCAATTAAAAACCACGATTCTCTTTACCTTCCCAGAACCACCTTTCTAGACACCGAATGATCAATTGTTCATCATGACTAGTGATGCTTATTAGTTAAATATGCTATGACTTAATATGATTTTAAGAAGAGGGCTTTATAAAATTGCCAGCACATTCTTACATAAAAAACATATCATAATGATATCACTCTGATAAACATATATGTGCTAAGTGTGTCATCATACTAGGACAACCATTTACCACATAATGGATCCACCATTATGCCAGGGCAACCTTATTTCAGTATGATGACTTCAAAACTAATCATATCTCTATAATAATTAGGGTTTGAGTGAAAAACCCTAATTAGTGGCATACATCAAAACATTAATTATCATATATGCATTCCTTAAATTATGCTAAGCGTATCAGCATTCAAGGGTTTAAAACCCTAATTTCGATACTACAACAAAAATGCATATAATATGTTTTAACTGTAATAAGGATGGCTCTGATACCACTGTTGGGGTTTCAAGTGCACCGCAGCGGAAGTGTAAATTTCAAAATGATGAAATTTGCACCGAAATCCCTTAGCCAAGATCTCCTTATATACTAATTAAAACATACATACTAACATTGTTAGAATTAGGGCACTAACCTTTTAACGCTAAGTCCAATTTTGATGTAGAATCAGAACTTGGTGTTGAATGCTTCTTTTGATTTCACCAGGCGTCCAAATGTCCACCCTCCAATGGTGATCCACAAGATGATTGAACAAGATGCAAGCTTCTTCAAAGTTCCCTCACTTGAATTCTTATCCTAGAACTCAAGAGGACTATGGCTCTAAAACTTCAGGGTAGGGGCTCCTTACTTCCTTTCTTCCTTCTTCCTTTCCCTTTCTTAAGACCTTGTCCTAAGAATAAAACTCTTGTCTTAAAGGAGGAGATGGATTTAAGACACTAATGTCTTAAAGTAAAGGAAATAGAAACAGAGTAGGAGTTCCTTTCTTTTACCGATCAAGAGATTCTTCCTATCTCTTGTTTTGGACTTGAGTTTCAACAGAGAAGAGAACTCTGTAAGAGGGAAACTCTCTTTGTCCTAAACAAGCTAAGGAGGAATCAGTTTCCTGGAAAGAAAAGACAATAAAATAAACTCTGTTGTTCAAAAAAAAAAATCATCTGAACACCCGAGACCTCTGTTGTTTAAATAGATTTCAGAGAGATGTCTTCTCAGAAGAACACAACTCTCCGTAAACCCCATTCCACTTTATCTCATGCCCCTTTCTTATTTCTCACGCCCAATCCACACATCTCACGGCCTTCCAGATTAAATCCCACGGCTCTTCTTAAAGGAAAAACCGCGGTGTTTTAAAAAGAAGAAAGTCGCGACTTTTCATCTCCGAAGAGATGTTACTTCGCGCGCCCGGGAGGAGTTAGCGCTTTCTCTCTTTCTCAAAATCCCATCAGCCGTTGGATTTTCATCCAAGGGGGGGGAGAAGGAGCGCTAATCACTTAAGAAGGAGGCCGCCCAAATAAAATCTCCGATGATTTTATTTGGGGCGCGCCAAGAGTCCATGCGCCATGGACTCTTCCTTAAGGCGCGCCAAGAGTCCATATGCGCATGGACTCTTGGTGTTTGGCGTGAAAAGCAAAAAGGGGGCGGGTGGGAGGCTAGCCAAGCTACATGGCTAGCCAATAGGGTTAGCCATATTCCCATATTTCTTAATTAGGGTCTAATTAGGTCCAATTAGAACCCAATTTGAACCAATCCGGAACCCTAATTCGAATCCGATCCGAATAGAAGCTAGGGCTTGCAACACCTGCTAGAGTGTTATCTTGCAAAGACAATTTAATTCCAAATTAAATTCTTGATCAATCCTCTTAAGTGTGTGACCCATTGGGTTCCACATCTAGCCAGCAGTGGGTTCGAATACAAGTTGACCTAATTTGATTAGAACTCTTTCTAATCGATTTAGGTCAAACCGGGCTTACCCGGATCGATCAATTAGGATTCTTCCTAACATGTGATCTTTGAACTTGATCAACCCACAAGACAAGATTGACGTCTAGCAACGTGTCATGTCTACCCGGAAGATATGGAAATTCTGGTGAAATACCAAAATTACCCTTCAGTAGAGAGTTACCGTACAATTAAATCTTTCGATCAGCCTGCACCCAAAATATAACTATGGATATGGATATATGTCAAATCCAACATTATATTTGTTTCTAGCTCAATCTTATAATGATGATTCGATTATCTTGATATTAGAAACCATCTCTAATATCTTTACTTTGATCAAAGATTCCCTGAATCATCATGCGATTGTTGACTAGCTGGATGCAATCTCCTCTTACTAAGAGTGATCGATTCCTTGTTGACCTACTCATTACCTTCATATTCAATTCACCATTCCCAGTATCAATCCTGTGCATGTCTCAGTGTCATGATTAGGATTGAACCAAAGGATGGGTTCATGTACATAAGGTACTTATGGCAGTCTCAGGTCAAAAGATTACTTGTACCACTCCTACTATGAGAACCTTCTATTGACATGTAGCTAAGACTCCATTAGATGTTCTCAAGTTGGATCATATCAGTGAACTCATTCTCCAATGAGCACCCACATCCCAGTATTAGTGTCATACACAAGTGACTGTGAGAGCAGTCACCCTTTCCAGTATACCCGGGGTGTGCTAGTCTTATCGGAAAAACCCTGATCCCCTATTCAGGGTTCCTTTGACTAGGAATACTTTAGATTAAGGTTTTAAGATTTTAGGTCTCACTGGTATGATCTCATCATAACCCTAAAATCATAGCCCTAATCTATGGGGTTCATCATATAATAAACACAGCGTATGATAAAAAATAATGCCTTTATTTAGAAAATTATCAATTACAATGGTTTGGGAGATACAACAGAGATTGGTTTGTAGGGCATATCCCTTTCAATCTCCCACTTGCACTAAAGCCAATCGCCTTTGAATCTTAATCCCATACATTCTAGGTGGCGATCAAAATCTCGCTGTGGTAGAGCCTTAGTGAACGGGTCTGCTACATTGTTCTTTGTATCAACTCTATCTATGTAGACATCTTGTCTCTCTACTATTTCTCGGACAAGATGGAAGCGTCTCAGAATGTGCTTGGACTTATGATGAGCTCTTGGTTCCTTAGCTTGAGCAACGGCCCTAGTGTTGTCACAGTAAAGTGGCACTGGGTTTTCAATTTGAGGAACAACACCCAACTCTGTGATGAACTTCTTCATCCAGACTGCTTCCTTGGCGGCTTCACTAACAGCTATGTATTCTGCCTCTGTGGTTGAGTCAGCTACAGTCTGCTGCTTGGTACTCTTCCAACTCACTGCTCCACCATTTAGGGTAAAAACATATCCCGAAATGGATTTGCTATCATCAGGGTCTGATTGAAAACTAGAATCAGAATAAGCTTCTAGTTTAAGATCAGAACCACCATAAACCAAAAAAATATCCTTAGTCCTTCTTAGGTACTTAAGAATATTTTTAACTGCTTTCCAATGATCCTCTCCTGGATCAGCCTGAAACCTACTGACAATGCCTAAAGCATATGCCACATCAGGCCTGGTACATAACATGGCATACATTATGGATCCTATTGCCGAAGCATAGGGTATAGAATTCATTCTATCTCTTTCTTCAGGTGTCTTAGGAGACATCCTTTTAGAAAGATGTATGCCTTGACTCATAGGAAGATAACCTCTTTTACTTCCTTCCATGCTGAATCTTTTCAGCACTAAGTCAATGTACCTAGATTGGGATAAACCTAGCATCCTCTTAGATCTATCTCTATAGATCTTAATACCTAGTATATAGGATGCTTCTCTCAAATCTTTCATGGAAAACTGGTTTGATAGCCAAACCTTGACTGATTGCAACATTGGGATATCATTCCCAATGAGGAGTATGTCATCTACATACAGAACCAAGAAGACTATGGCACTCCCACTAGTCTTCTTATAAACACAGGGTTCATCCACATTTTTGATAAAACCAAATCTTTTAATAGTTTCATCAAAGCGGATGTTCCAACTCCTGGAAGCTTGCTTTAATCCATAAATGGATTTCTTCAGCTTGCATACTTGATTAGGTTTATTCTTTGAAATAAAACCTTCTGGCTGTGACATGTAGACTTCTTCCTCAAGGAAACCATTGAGGAATGCAGTTTTCACATCCATCTGCCATATCTCATAATCGTGGTATGCTGCTATAGCAAGTAAAATCCGAATTGATTTTAGCATAGCAACAGGTGAAAAAGTTTCATCATAATCAATTCCCTGTTTTTGTCTAAAACCTTTAGCCACTAATCTGGCTTTATAGGTTTCAACTTGGCCATCAGCCCCAATCTTTTTCTTATAGACCCATTTACACCCAATAGGATTAACACCCTCTGGTGCATCAACCAAAGACCATACTTGGTTTACATACATAGAGTCTACTTCGGATTCCATGGCTTCTTGCCATTTATCTGAGTCAGTACTCAAGATAGCTTCCGTATAGGTCAGAGGTTCATCATTTTGAATGACTTGAGCTTCATTATTTTCAATAATAAACCCATACCTCTCAGGTGCCCGTGGCACTCTGTCAGACCTACGAGGAGGAGTTTTGTGTTCTGGTTCTGTCCTAACTATATGTTCTAATGGTTGAGAATTGTCTATCTGTATTTCTTGCACTTCTCCAAGTTCAATTGTTCTACCATTGCCCTTTTCCAAAATGAACTCTTTTTCTAGAAAAGTGGCATGCCTGCTAACAAAAATCTTTTGTTCAGTAGGATGGTAGAATAGATATCCTCTACCTTCTTTAGGATATCCTACAAATAGACATTTATCCGCTCTAGGTTCCAACTTATGTCCAAAATTTCTTTTAACATAAGCTGGACATCCCCATACCTTAAAATATTTAAGATATGGTTTCTTTCCACTCCAAATTTCATATGGAGTACTAACAACGGATTTAGAAGGTACCTTGTTCAGAATATAAACAGCAGTTTCTAGGGCATGACCCCAGAAAGAAATGGACAAATTTGTGAAGCACATCATGGATCGTACCATATCTAATAAGGTACGATTCCTCCTTTCAGCTATACCATTTAGCTGTGGTGTATAAGGAGGGGTCCATTCAGAAAGGATTCCATTAACTTTAAGATAGTCTAAAAACTCCGCGGATAAGTATTCTCCTCCTCGATCAGAACGAAGAACTTTAATACTTTTCCCGGTTTGTTTTTCGACCATACTTTGATACTCCTTAAATTTATCAAAGGCTTCAGATTTGTGTTTCATAAGATACACATATCCGAACCTAGATAAATCATCTGTAAAAGTGATAAAATATGAGTATCCTCCTCTGGCCTGAGTTGTCATTGGACCACATACATCAGTATGTATAAGTCCTAATAACTCAGTTGACCTTTCCCCATGTCCAGTGAATGGAGTTTTTGTCATCTTACCCATGAGACATGATTCGCAAGTTCCTAATGATTCATACTCATAAGGATCAAGGAATTTTTCCTTGTATAACTTGCTAATCCTAGACTCATTAACATGACCAAGTCTATGATGCCAAAGTAAAGTATCATTAAAGTCTTTTCTTTTCCTTTTAGTATTGACATGAAAAATACTATCATTGGAAGAAAGAGTTAAGAGCCCATTGCTAAATATGCCAGAACAAATAATTTTATTAGATAACATTATTGAGCAACCAGTGCTCGTTACATCCATTACATATCCTTGTTTTAATAACAAAGGAATAGATATAATGTTCCTAATAATCTTTGGCATATAGTAACAATTCTCTAGCTCCAAGATCTTCCCTGAAGGCAATTTCAGAATATAGGTCCCTACAGCTTCTGCTTGGATGATATCACCACCAGCACCGTAGAGATTGAAGTCGCCTTCCTTCAATACTTTAAGCTTGTGGAGGTCCTGCAAAGATTTGCATATATGGTAACCACAAGCGGTATCCAATACCCAAGTATTTGATATAGACGAATTTAATGTCAATATAGTATGTATCTCATACATACCTTTTGGTGCGTCTGCCGCACCAGGCTTCACAGTTGCAAGGTAAGCCTTGCAATTCCTTTTCCAATGTCCCGCTTTGCCGCAAAAGAAACAGGTTGACTGTTTTGAGACCTTCTTTCCTTTCTTGTTCTTATTGATGCCACCCTTAGGGTTTAGTCTCCTGCTAAAACCCTTTTTGCCTGATTTCTTCTTATTGGTCTTATCAACAAGAAGAAGTGGAGCCTTTTCTTTCTTAACATGGCTCTCTGCTGTTTTTAACATATTTAACAGCTCAGGCAAGGAAGTGTTCAGTTTGTTCATGTGATAATTCAAGACAAACTGAGAAAATGACTCTGGGAGTGATTGCAGGATTAAATCCTGATTCAGCTCCCTATCCATAATAAACCCTAATTGACCTAATCTAGTGATTAAGTCAATTACCTTCAGGACATGATCCTGAACGGATGTACCCTCTGTCATCCTAGCACGGAATAACTGCTTAGATATTTCGTATCTAGCAGTTCTGCTTTGTTCTCCATAAAGCTCCTTTAAATTGAGCATTATGGATTGAGTATCCATGCTTTCATGCTGCCTCTGTAACTCATTGGTCATAGAGGCCAGTATGATACACTTGACAGTGAGGGAGTCATTCTGCCACATTTTGTATGTGGCCATATCTTCCTGTGTGGCATCATCCCCTAGTGGATTAAGATTAGGGGTATCAAGAATATAAGAAAGTTTTTCTGAACTCAGTACAATCTTTAAGTTTCTCAACCAGTCCACATAGTTTGGACCAGTCAGTTTGTTGGTATCTAAGATGCTTCTCAGTGATAATGAAGATGCCATTAATCTACATTTAATTAAGAACAATACATAAGCAAACAACCATGAAATGATTTACATAATTAAATTAGGTCTTCAATTTAATTATGTCTCCCACTATTTTATCAAAAATCATAGCCCTCACTATGATAATCGAGAAGAACCCTGATCGGTTTTCTTAGTGAGATCGAGATCCTTATAATTTATAAAAGATCTTGCAGACAACACAACAAATCTTTTATAAGTTGTAAGGTAGGAAACTCTTCCAATTATATCTCATATAATTCTCAAAAATAACTTGGCCTCTAGAACATTATAAGTCTTGCAGAATACACAACAAACCATAATGTTCTAGTTAAGTCAAGACCCTTTCATTTCTATACAGTCAATATTCAAATATAATGCCCTTGTAGATAACACAACAAGGCATTATACTGAATATACTGTAAGGATATTTTGTACTAGACCAATATTATGTCAATCACCCTATTAGGTCTTGCAGACAACACAACAAACCTAATGTGGTTCATAACACAGTAATGATCCAGCATGAAGGAAGGCCAACATATAGCAATTTTTTAACACTAAGCATATAAGTCAAGATTTAAATATAATCAAATCGGCCAGGCAAGTGGAAGAGATGTGGGAGTCCCCCCGTTGCTTTCCTAGACACCAATAAAAATTGGCCAGGTCAGTCAACGGAACCAATTAAAAACCACGATTCTCTTTACCTTCCCAGAACCACCTTTCTAGACACCGAATGATCAATTGTTCATCATGACTAGTGATGCTTATTAGTTAAATATGCTATGACTTAATATGATTTTAAGAAGAGGGCTTTATAAAATTGCCAGCACATTCTTACATAAAAAACATATCATAATGATATCACTCTGATAAACATATATGTGCTAAGTGTGTCATCATACTAGGACAACCATTTACCACATAATGGATCCACCATTATGCCAGGGCAACCTTATTTCAGTATGATGACTTCAAAACTAATCATATCTCTATAATAATTAGGGTTTGAGTGAAAAACCCTAATTAGTGGCATACATCAAAACATTAATTATCATATATGCATTCCTTAAATTATGCTAAGCGTATCAGCATTCAAGGGTTTAAAACCCTAATTTCGATACTACAACAAAAATGCATATAATATGTTTTAACTGTAATAAGGATGGCTCTGATACCACTGTTGGGGTTTCAAGTGCACCGCAGCGGAAGTGTAAATTTCAAAATGATGAAATTTGCACCGAAATCCCTTAGCCAAGATCTCCTTATATACTAATTAAAACATACATACTAACATTGTTAGAATTAGGGCACTAACCTTTTAACGCTAAGTCCAATTTTGATGTAGAATCAGAACTTGGTGTTGAATGCTTCTTTTGATTTCACCAGGCGTCCAAATGTCCACCCTCCAATGGTGATCCACAAGATGATTGAACAAGATGCAAGCTTCTTCAAAGTTCCCTCACTTGAATTCTTATCCTAGAACTCAAGAGGACTATGGCTCTAAAACTTCAGGGTAGGGGCTCCTTACTTCCTTTCTTCCTTCTTCCTTTCCCTTTCTTAAGACCTTGTCCTAAGAATAAAACTCTTGTCTTAAAGGAGGAGATGGATTTAAGACACTAATGTCTTAAAGTAAAGGAAATAGAAACAGAGTAGGAGTTCCTTTCTTTTACCGATCAAGAGATTCTTCCTATCTCTTGTTTTGGACTTGAGTTTCAACAGAGAAGAGAACTCTGTAAGAGGGAAACTCTCTTTGTCCTAAACAAGCTAAGGAGGAATCAGTTTCCTGGAAAGAAAAGACAATAAAATAAACTCTGTTGTTCAAAAAAAAAAATCATCTGAACACCCGAGACCTCTGTTGTTTAAATAGATTTCAGAGAGATGTCTTCTCAGAAGAACACAACTCTCCGTAAACCCCATTCCACTTTATCTCATGCCCCTTTCTTATTTCTCACGCCCAATCCACACATCTCACGGCCTTCCAGATTAAATCCCACGGCTCTTCTTAAAGGAAAAACCGCGGTGTTTTAAAAAGAAGAAAGTCGCGACTTTTCATCTCCGAAGAGATGTTACTTCGCGCGCCCGGGAGGAGTTAGCGCTTTCTCTCTTTCTCAAAATCCCATCAGCCGTTGGATTTTCATCCAAGGGGGGGGAGAAGGAGCGCTAATCACTTAAGAAGGAGGCCGCCCAAATAAAATCTCCGATGATTTTATTTGGGGCGCGCCAAGAGTCCATGCGCCATGGACTCTTCCTTAAGGCGCGCCAAGAGTCCATATGCGCATGGACTCTTGGTGTTTGGCGTGAAAAGCAAAAAGGGGGCGGGTGGGAGGCTAGCCAAGCTACATGGCTAGCCAATAGGGTTAGCCATATTCCCATATTTCTTAATTAGGGTCTAATTAGGTCCAATTAGAACCCAATTTGAACCAATCCGGAACCCTAATTCGAATCCGATCCGAATAGAAGCTAGGGCTTGCAACACCTGCTAGAGTGTTATCTTGCAAAGACAATTTAATTCCAAATTAAATTCTTGATCAATCCTCTTAAGTGTGTGACCCATTGGGTTCCACATCTAGCCAGCAGTGGGTTCGAATACAAGTTGACCTAATTTGATTAGAACTCTTTCTAATCGATTTAGGTCAAACCGGGCTTACCCGGATCGATCAATTAGGATTCTTCCTAACATGTGATCTTTGAACTTGATCAACCCACAAGACAAGATTGACGTCTAGCAACGTGTCATGTCTACCCGGAAGATATGGAAATTCTGGTGAAATACCAAAATTACCCTTCAGTAGAGAGTTACCGTACAATTAAATCTTTCGATCAGCCTGCACCCAAAATATAACTATGGATATGGATATATGTCAAATCCAACATTATATTTGTTTCTAGCTCAATCTTATAATGATGATTCGATTATCTTGATATTAGAAACCATCTCTAATATCTTTACTTTGATCAAAGATTCCCTGAATCATCATGCGATTGTTGACTAGCTGGATGCAATCTCCTCTTACTAAGAGTGATCGATTCCTTGTTGACCTACTCATTACCTTCATATTCAATTCACCATTCCCAGTATCAATCCTGTGCATGTCTCAGTGTCATGATTAGGATTGAACCAAAGGATGGGTTCATGTACATAAGGTACTTATGGCAGTCTCAGGTCAAAAGATTACTTGTACCACTCCTACTATGAGAACCTTCTATTGACATGTAGCTAAGACTCCATTAGATGTTCTCAAGTTGGATCATATCAGTGAACTCATTCTCCAATGAGCACCCACATCCCAGTATTAGTGTCATACACAAGTGACTGTGAGAGCAGTCACCCTTTCCAGTATACCCGGGGTGTGCTAGTCTTATCGGAAAAACCCTGATCCCCTATTCAGGGTTCCTTTGACTAGGAATACTTTAGATTAAGGTTTTAAGATTTTAGGTCTCACTGGTATGATCTCATCATAACCCTAAAATCATAGCCCTAATCTATGGGGTTCATCATATAATAAACACAGCGTATGATAAAAAATAATGCCTTTATTTAGAAAATTATCAATTACAATGGTTTGGGAGATACAACAGAGATTGGTTTGTAGGGCATATCCCTTTCAATTTAAGCAAAAGGTTCAAAGAGTTTAAAGTAGGGGACCAAGTTATGATCAGGCTCCGGCTTGAACGATTTCCATCTGGAACTGTCAAAAAGTTACATGCCCGGAGTGCGGGACCTTATAAAATAATTGATAAGTTTGGACCTAATACCTATGAGATAGACCTACCTTTAGATTTGGGTATAAGTCCAACTTTCAACATATCAGATCTTATAGAGTATAGGGAGCCGATGTTGCTACATAGTGAGCCTTTTGGGCGTGATCCTGTTCTTAAGAGCGAACCAACCCATGAGTGTCCAATAGCCAAATCCACAAATCGGAGAGACAGGGTTGAACGAATTCTGGATAACAAAATGATTGTTACCCGGAATAAGGACTACCAGCGATTCTTGGTTCGTTGGCAAGGACATCCCGAGTCTGATGATACTTGGATAACTCGGGAGGATTTGCAGAAGATCGCTCCGGACTTACTAGAGAAGTACTTGAGCCAGTCTAACCCTTACTTGACGGGGTCGAGTTCCTCCCATCTAGGGAGAATTGGTGAGGACACCAGAACCCGAAAATATCGACAGGTTGAATCCACATCCTTGAAATCACCTGTGAATAAAATACTGGACCCAACCCTTTTATCCATGTAAATAATTTATTTTAATTTTTATTATTTTGAATTAGTTAGGATTAGCCCTTTTATCAATTAAAATTAAAATTTTATTTATTTAATTTTTTAGGCTAAATCTCTTTTATCGTGTTGAACTTGCACGTTTACACCGGTTTTGTTTTTCTCCTAGCGATTTATAAATCACCGTTTTGAAGCCTTGTTGGCTTCCTCTGTTCCCTGTTTTTACCATGGAGGAGATTAGATCAGCTTGAGATTGAATGCGCTTGGGATTTTGATCCTTTGCCCAGCTATCTGGATTCGGATTTGGACCGCATCACCGGGTCGGAGATCAGGTTTCAC
Organism: Areca catechu; assembly: GCA_021397845.1. Taxonomy (NCBI): domain Eukaryota; kingdom Viridiplantae; phylum Streptophyta; class Magnoliopsida; order Arecales; family Arecaceae; genus Areca; species Areca catechu. Next base: position 47,486,401 of record CM038042.1, read on the forward strand.
CATGAAATGGAAGGGCTCTTTCGATGTTTCTTCCCGCACGTCACTCCTCTCGGTCCTTGTTTTCACCGTGTCTTTGCCCGTATTGTCCTCTTCCAGAGATCGATTTCCAGCTTCTTAAACCAATCCAAAGTCTTTCAATTGGTGTTGGGGTTTTATCCAGACTCTCTCACGCGTCTTCCTAGCCTTCACGGATGTTCTCCGCCGGTTGTTTTTCTTGGTTTAAGAAGCCGTGCGATGGAGTTTGGTTTTATCTGGTTTTTCCCATGGCGTATTCCTGGCCTTCACGGGTTTTCACGCATCCTTTATAACCTGGTGGCTGGCCTTGAGAGGGGAAGTAACAGGTGAAAGAGAGGAGATTACAAGGCCGTGCATTGAGGGAGAAGGGTTGAAACAGGGCACGGGATTTCTCAGCTGGTGATTGATCTTGGTTGGAGGCTGGGTGTTGGGAGGAGGAAAAAAAAATAGAGCATGCGATTTTTGAGGGGAAGAACAGGGGATGAGATTGAAAGAAGAATAGAGTTCTTTTGTTTTATTGTTCTTAGTTCCTTTCGTCTCTCTTGGTTTTCATCTGAGCTCTTGCCACCTAAAGTTTTCCCTCTGTTGGCACGCCGTGACTCCCTATATCTCGGCTCCTTTGTTCTCATCCAGCGTTCGGTTCCTAGGGTTTTTAAATGCCGATCAAGAGTGATTAACAGCAAGCATTTTTCATTGTGTGCTCAAGGTGGGGTTTTGGGCGGTCTTGGAGAAGACCATCCGTGAGTTTTTATTTTGGTATTCCTTGTTCCACGTACCAGTGACCTGTTTTGAATCCCGGAGAACTAGCATCCTTCCAAGTGTTGGATCAGCGTGAGCTCACACATGGATACTCTTGAGGGTGGATATTCTTGAGGATGGATATTTAGATACCTCGAGAGGTTGGATCGATCTCTTCTTCTTGCTGTTGCAGATCTGATTTGCTGCTAATATGTTCTGAAGATTGAGAGTGTCGGCTTCTTCCTACTTCAATCTGGTATTTTATTTATTTTTGTTATCTTGCAGACTTAGATCTAGAAATTATCATCTTATTTATAATTATTGTACTTGCCTTTACATGCCTCTGTATCTATTTCATGCATCATTTTATGTTAGATCCTGTGCATAAGTAGATTTTCGTATGCATGTTTAAAAAATTTAATTATGCAATACATATTCCCTAGTGTAGCATGTCTAGGATAGTATAGCATCAGCACCGGTTCCTGGCCCCTCGATAATAGTCAAAGACCCCCACGGCCCTAGTCACTCGATCCTGCGGTAGCTTGTACTCCTTCCAAGGCAGGCCATCGCAACCACAGGACATGATTGATTCTTGAGGTAGACTTCAAACCCCGGCAAAGCAACAAAGGAGTGGGTTGGTCGATCTGGAGAGCCAGTCCCTAGTCTTGAAGCGCTGCACCCTTAAGCATCGTAGATGCTGCTAGAGCAAGGCCACCCATCATAACCCTCCTCAGCGGTTGCCTATGTCCTTTCTAGCAGCCTCAACAGAAGGTTCCATTGATGAGGCTATCGGGCACATGCAGAGATGTGCCTAGAAGAACAAGAGCATAGGCTAGCGGAACTGTACTGTCAGTTTGCCAACATGCAAGGCTCTTCCCGTGAGCCAGTGGACCATGATGCCCGACCGCCCTTCTCTTGAGAGATCCAAGAAGGGCCGATCTCGAGTCGGTTCTGCATGTCCCAGGTGGATCCCTACAATGGAACCGCCAACCCCCTGGATCACCTGGAAAGCTATAAGGCTCTCATGAAAGTCCAGGAAGCAACAGACGCCCTCATTTGCTTAGCCTTCCCCGCTACTCTTCGAAAGGTTGCTCGAGTCTGGTTCACTCACCTTGAACCCAAGAGCATCAGTTCCTTCACGGAGCTAGAAAGAAAGTTCGTGGCATATTTTGATGCTTGCCGGAAGGTGCCGTGAGAAGCTGATAGCTTTTTCTCCATCAGGCAGCAGGACCACGAGTCCTTGCATGACTATGTAGCCCGCTTCAAAGTTGCCGTATTGGAGATCTATAATCTGGACGAGCCCATCGCCATGCTGGCACTGAAGAGAGGGATTTGGACTTCTCGCCTGACCTACTTCCTGGACAAGAAGCCATCGAAGATGTATTCTGACCTCCTCCTCCTCTGCATCCACAAGTATATTCGGGCTGAGAAGGCGAACCGCACCAGGATAAAGCTGGATGGGAAGCCTTTGGAGAAACAAACCCCGAGGGAAGCCCCAAGGGCATCCAAGCCCGGGCCAAACCCGAGTACTCAAGCGAGGCCCAAGCCGAAGAGTGGTCCCATTCCGAAAGAAATATATACTCCTCTCCTCACCCCGAGGTTGAGGATCCTCATGGAGATTGAGGGTGAGCACTACCAACATCGCCCTCCCCCATTGGGGCCGTTTGGTAGCCACGACAAGATAAAATACTGCCTATTCCATCATGACCATGGCCACGACATCGAGGAATGCCACCACCTCAAAAGAGAAATTGAAGATCTGATATGGAGGGGCTACCTCGAAAAGTTCATGGGAGGCAAGACCCCGGTAGAGCCTCAGGCACTTGTGGCCTTTCCTCCTGTCCCTGCGGTTGACAATCAGCCCACCGAGAAGCCCATGAGTACAATATATTGGGGGGTAAACTTTTCCCAGACTGGGAAGGTCCTTACGGAGTAGCCGAGACCTTTCCCCCTAGAGCCTATTACCTCGTCGAACTTGACGGTGCCCAGTTCACACGGGCCTGGAACGACAAAAGTCTAAGGACATATCGCCAATAATATAAGGCTCCCTCATTTCAATAAAAGATTCCTTTCAGTGCAACATCGTCTTTACCTTGCAGGAAAACCATCACCCGACCCCAGGCCTGGCGATCCAAGCTGGGAAACTCCTGAAGCCTTGCACCTGCTGCCATGCTCACAGTTCGGAGATGTTAGCGACATGCCCCAGAAGTTTCGCCATCTACTATCTGGCTTACAGTTTGACACCTTAAGCCTAGAAACTTATGAAGCCTGGCACCTTAAGCCTAAAAACTTACGAAGCCTAGTACCTCAAGCCCAAAAACATACGAAGCCTGGCACCTCAAGTCCAAAAACTTACGAAGCCCGGCACCTCAAGCCCGAAAACTTACAAAGCCCGACACCTCGAGCCTGGAAACTTACGAAGCCTGGTACCTCAAGCCTAGAAACTTATGAAGCCCGGCACCTCAAGCACGGAAACTTACGAAGCCCGGCACCTCAAGCCCGGAAACTTACAAAACCCGGTACCTCAAGCCCGGAAACTTACGAAGCCCGGCATCTCAAGCCCGAAAACTTTCGAAGCCTGGCACCTTAAGCCCGGAAACTTACGAAGCCCGACACATCAAGCCCAAAAACTTACAAAACCTAACACCTCAAGCTCGAAAACTTACGAAGCCTGGAAACTTACGAAGCCCGGCACCTCAAGCCGGGAAACTCCTGATGCCCCACACCTACTACCATCCTCACAGTCCAGAGATGTCAGTGGGACACCCCAGAAGTTTCACCATTTGTCGCCTGACTCACAGCTCAGCACCTTAAGCCAAGAAACTCCTAAAGCACTGCACCTGCTACCATCCTCACAGTCCAGAGATGTCAGTGGGATACCCCATAAGTTTTACCATCTATCGCCTGACTCACAGCTCGGCACCTCAAGCCGGGAAACTCCTGAAGCGCTACACCTGCTACCATCCTCACAGTCCAGAGATGTCAGCGGGACACCCCAGAAGTTCTGCCATCTGTCGCCTGACTCACAGCTCGGCACCACAAGCCGGGAAACTTCTGAAGCCTGGCATTCAACCCACTGGACCCCGAGTTCAGTGACGACAAAGCAGGGCACTCTTGAAGGCCCATACTCTGTCGGCCATACTGAAAACCAGTGAGGACAATTTTGAGACTCCTCAAGTCAAGTGTCCTAACTTGACGGTCTCCCAGGGCCACTTAGGCCCCCCCTCAAGCCATCCGCCAACTCTTGGCTTGATTGGATAGTTCCTAAGACAAGCAACTACAGAAGAGGTTAGAGGTAACCATAAAAACAAAAACTCAGTAAAGCAAAAAGGACTTCATTGATATTGCCTGAAAAAGATACATCAGCAAAGGGCCCCCGACAGGCTGGGTGGTCCCAAACAGATTCTGGAAGGAAATCAGAGCCTATCCCTCTATAGGCTTGTTGACCCCTTGAATGATTTTGATGATAACAAAATATTAAAGCATGCACTTGTATTACTAACTATTTTTTAAGTGCTTTACAAGTTTTTGTAGGACAATTTTAATGCTCAATTACAACTCTTACAACCTTGTTATATGTCATGTGTCATGTTGTAAAAATATTATGTAAAGAAGAGCCCAAAGAAAAATTGATGTAGTATTCATGAAAATGGGTTGCTTCTATATCTTTTCATGTTTAAAACTCTTTTAGATTAGTTTTTAATGGAGTTGAAAAGTATTTTGAGTGACTAAAAGTTGCTAGATGTCATTTGGAGAAGAATAGAATATTTCATTGAAAAATCACTTGAGCTGACTCGAGAAAGGAGAGCGACTCTAGTTCATGGCATACTTGAAGGTTTCTGGCATGCAGAAATCCAAGCCAACTTGAAAGAACCCGAGCCGACTCGTCCAGAGCTTCATTCCTTGAATCACACATGGGAGCTGACCCAGAAACAATATGAGCCAACTCAACCATTCTGCCATATAATCGAGTTGATGCTTCAGAAGGCGAGCCGACTCCTCCAGAGCATAGAAAAAATCAGTTCTAAAAGAGCAAGCCAGGCGAGCCGACTCTACTGAGAAGAGCCGACTCCTCCAGAGTACAATTTCGAAGACTTGAGAATCCGAGCTAACTTAACTGAGATGAGCTGACTCAACTAAAGTAAGGAATCAACGACCCTGAGAATCCGAGTCGACTTGACTGAGGCGAGCTGACTCGACTAGAGTGAAGACTCAACTACTCTAAGGATCCAAGCCGACTCGAAGCATCCGAGCCGACTCGAATGATGATTCCAAGCAAGTAACAACTTGTTCCAGAACTTTGTTTTTGAATCTAAAAAATGCTTCAATGGTCAAATGTCAAATCCCAATGGTCTACAACAACTATATCCATCTAAGAAGAGTACAAGACGCTATAAATGAGGGATTTGGATAACCTTTGAACAAGTTAATGAGCAGTTAATGATCAAATGAACTTATGAGCAAGAGAGCAGTAAAAAGCATTCAAGTCAGCCTTCAAGACTTCACCCACTCAAATCTGAAGCTTGAAGTATTTATTGAAGAAGTTGAAGAAGCCATTGAAGAGCAGTAAAGGGCAATTAAGAAGGCTTCTCTTGAGCTGCAACTGCAACCATCAAACAACTTTGGTTTGTCAATTAGTTTCTTATTTTTCTCTACTCCTTTACGAGTTTGTGGATTCTTGGTGAGCCCAGTTGAAAAACCAAAGGTAAGTTCTTGGTGAGCCTGTTTGAAAACCAAGTGTAGGTTCTTGGTGATCCTGTTCAAAATCAAGTTGGATTTTTGGTGAGTCCAGTTGAAAAACCAGGTTGGGTTTTGGATTATGAGCCTGGTAAAATAATTTGATTGTATTCTATGGATGAATATAATAGAAATCCCAAGTGGTATCTTGGGCAGTAGACATAGGAACGAGATTGCTCCGAACCACTATAAACTTGCTATGTTTGTGATTGTGCTTTTTCTTGTTTACTTACTTTTGCTTTAATTATTTGAATCATAGCACATCCACACTAAAGACGATTTAAAAGAGCACATATTTGATTAAATTTTTTAAATTTTCAATTCACCCCCCTCTTGGGAAAGCCACCTGGGCAATAACTAGTATCAGAGTAGTGTCTCTGAACTTATTTAGAGTAAAGATTAATGGCTCATCCCATGAGTACCTCCTTGGCCGAAGGCCAATCCACTAATAGACCTCCACTGTTCACTAGCATAAAATATTCTTATTGGAAAGCTAGAATGAAGATATACATTCAAGCTGTTGACTTTCAATTATGGAAGGTCATTCTTAAGGATCCTCATACACCCATGATAAAAGTTGATGGCGTGGATGTCCTAAAACCTAAAGAGAATTGGGATGAACATGACATGAAAATAGGTGAGCTGAATGCCGAAGCCATGAACTTACTATATTATGCTTTGGATGCAAACGAATTTAACCGAATTTCTAGATGCAATTCATCTAAGATAATTTGGGATAAACTCGAGGTGACCCATGAAGGAACTTCCTAAGTGAAAACTTCAAAAATTAATCTACTAGTACATAATTATGAACTGTTTAAAATGGAACAAAATCAAACTATCTCTATCATGTTTTCACATTTTAGAGATATTATTAACAGCTTGAAAAGTCTTGGTAGGGTTTATTCTAATGCAGATTTAGTATAGAAGATCTTAAGATCACTTCCAGACAAGTGGGACCCTAAAGTAACTGCCATCCAGGAAGCAAAAGACTTGAACACACTACCTCTGGATGAACTGATGGGTTCTTTAATAACACATGAGTTGGCCATGCAGCATAGAAATGAAGATGATCAGAAAAAGTAAAAGACTATTGCCTTCGAAGCTGCATTGAAAATGAAGAAACAAGAAGAGGAATTGGAAGATGATTGCTCCTCCTCCGAAGATGACTTAGAAGATGAAGATATAACTTTGGTCATAAGGAGATTCAAAAAATTTATGGGAAAGAAGAAGGGAAGGTACTTCAGAAAATTTCACAAGAAAGGTGAATACAGTAAGGACAAGGACAAGGAAAAAGAAAAAAAAAAGATCAAATGCCCATTTGTTATGAGTGTAAGAAACCTGGGCATATCCATCCCGATTGTCCCGATTGTCCTTTGTTAAAGAAAATATTTAAGAAGAAGAATGATAAAGCGATAGTTGTGACTTGGAGTGACAGTGAGGATCGACTTTAACTGAAGAGGAATATGTCTTATGGGTCTCAAAGATGAGGTAATGTTCCTTGAACCCCAAGTTGAATTCATTTTTGATGAGCTAAATACTACATTCCATGATTTATTATCTAAATTTAAGAAAGCTGGAGTAAAAATTAGAACTTTAAAGAATAAGAATGATTCTTTGTTAAAAGAAAAGGAAGAGATTTCAGAAAAGAATAACTTATTGCAAAAAGAATTAATTATCTTTTCTGAAAATAATAAAGCTTTGGAAGTTGAGAAAAAGGTGTATCTTGAGAAAAACAAAGCTTTAAATGATGAAAATACTGATTTGAAAAAAGAGGTGGAAAAACTCAAGCCTTTGGTTGAAAAGCTAACTTTAAGTTCAAATAAACTTAAGCTGATTTTAAAAGAGCAAAAAAATTCAAGTAACAAGGCTGGAATCGATTATAACTCTCCGAATACAAATGAAATTTCAGCTACTAGATTTATATCTGTAAAAGCAAATGTACCAAAATCTATATCTGAAAAAGCATTTGTATGAAATGGTTCCACATCCATTTTTATAGCTTCAAAGAATGTACCTAAGATTACAAATCAAAAATCTTTTAGATCAATTATTTCTATATCTACATCACATGCCTCTACTTCTAGAACCTCAAAATTTACATCTTTTCAAAATTCTAGAGTTATCTGTTATGCATGTAAAGGGGTTGGACACAAATTTTCTCAATGCAATATATTAAAGAAAAATGGACTTGTTAGAATTAGAATAAGAAAGATTTGTGTTCCTAAAAGAACCAATCCTACTAACCTAAAAGGATCCAAGGTAGCTTGGGTACCTAAAAATACTTCTTGATTATTTTGCAAGAATGTATTGCAGCCCAAAATGCTAAGAAAAGATGGTATCTAGGTAGCGACTGCTCAAAGGCATATGACGGGTGATAAGGAGCAATTCATCACCCTACAAATGAAAGAAGGAGGATTGGTAACTTTTGGAGATAATGACAAGAGAAAAATAATCAGAATTGGTAAGATCAAAATAACCCCCTCTACTTTTATTGAAAATGTATTGCTAGTAGACAAATTGAAGAATAATCTGTTAAGTATTAGTTAATTATGTGACAAAGGCTTCAAGGTTATCTTTGAATTATCTATGTATATAGTAACTAACTTACTTGATTCTAGCACTACACTCATTGGACATAGACTTGAAAATATTTATGTGGTAGATCTAAATGATCTAGCCATGACTAGTAGTATAAGTCTACTAGCAATGAATGCTAAAATCAAGGAGTCTAGTTTACTTTGGCATAGACGATTAGGTAATGCTAACATGCATACTATTACCAAATTAATTTCTAAGAATCTAGTTAGAGGTTTATCTAAATTTAAAGTTAATTTTAAATATGTTTGCGATGCTTATCAAATGGATAAACAAACTAAGAGGAGTTTTAAATATAAAAATATGGTTTCAACTTCTAGACCCCTTGAGCTACTTCACATGGATTTATTTAGACCAATTAGAACCACAAGCTTAGGTGGTATGAAATATCTACTTGTGATAGTAGATGATTTTTCTAGATTTACATGGGTCTTATTTATTGCACATTAAGATAAAGCTTTCAAAATTTTTTGAAAATTTTACAAGAAAGTTTCAAACCAGAAAAACCTTTCAATAGTATCTATTAGGAGTGATCATGGCACGAAATTTAAAAATTAATTTTTTGATGATTATTACATAGAAAATGGTATTAATCACAACTTCTCTGCTCCTAGAACACCATAACAAAATGGTGTTGTAGAGAGAAAAAATAGGACTTTGGAAGAGATGGCCCAAACAATGCTATGTGAAGGCAATCTTCCAAGGTGCTTTTGGACAGAAGCGGTGAACACTACTTGCTATATTTTAAACCGTGTTTTGATACGACCAATTTTGAAGAAAACCCCTTATAAGCTTTGGAATGAAAAGAAACCAAATATTAATTACTTTCATGTTTTTGGTTGTAAATGCTTTGTACGAATAATGGAAAGGATAACCTAGAAAAATTCGATGCAAAACCTGATGAAGCTATATTTCTGAGTTATTCAATTAGTAGCGAAGCATATAGGGTATTTAATAAGAGAACACTAACTGTAAAAGAACTATACATATTATATTTGATGAAACTAACCCCTCACCTTTAAAGAAAAAAAAGTGTATAGATAATGATGCAGGTACACTTGAAAAGAAAATGGAGGACATGAGCCTACAAGAGAAACCAACTCAAGAAGGAGAAGAAGTGGTAAGTAAAGATCATGCTGATCTACCAAACGAAAAAGGAATGGAGGTATATAACTTCTCATCCAAGAGATTTAATTATTGATGATCCCTCTCAAGTTAGGACTAGGTCATTACATAGAGAAGTACATGATTACCTAGCATTTGTATCACAAATAAAGCCACATAGCTTAAAAGAAGCTGAAAATGACCATAACTGAATGATGGCAATGCATGAAAAACTAAACCAGTTTGAAAGAAATAATGTGTGGACTCTAGTTGATAAACCATCAAACTATCCCATTATAGGAACCAAATGGGTCTATAGAATTAAACTAGATGAATATGGTAAAGTAATTAGAAACAAAGCTAGGTTGGTAGCTAAAGGATACAATCAAGAGGAAGGAATAGATTTTGATGAAACCTATGCACCTGTAGCAAGACTAGAAGCCATAAGATTACTACTTGTATTTGCTTGCTACAAGAATTTTAAACTATTTCAAATGGATGTAAAAAGTATATTTTTAAATGGTTTTATATCTAAACAAGTTTTTGTAGAATAGCCACCAGGTTTTATAGATCATGCTTTTCCAAATTATATTTTTAAACTTAATAAAGCATTGTATGGACTTAAATAAGCACCTAGAGCCTGGTATGATAGATTAAGCAAATTCTTACTTGAAAATAATTTTGCAAGAGAAAATATTGATAAAACTTTATTTAACAAAAAGAAGGATAATGATATGTTAGTTATACAAATTTATGTAGATGATATTATATTTGATGCAACTAATGAGATTCTTTATAGAGAATTTGCTGAGTTGATGCAGGATGAATTTGAAATAAGCCTAATGAGTGAACTAAATTATTTCCTTAGACTCCAAGTTAAGCAAACAAAAGATGGAATCTTTATAAACCAAGCAAAGTACATCAACGAGATCATTAAAAAGTTTGGTATGGAGTCAAGCAAAGAAACAAGCACATCCATGAGTCTACCTGCAAATTGGATAAAGATGAAGATGGCAATAACATTAATCAAAAGCTCTATCGATGTATGATCAGATCACTATAGTATTTAACTGCAAGTAGACCTGGTATCTTGTTTAGCGTATATGTATATGCTAGATTTCAATCTAATCCTAAAGAGTCACATATGCTTATAGTAAAAAAAATTATAAAATATCTAAGAGGAACAAGTAATCTAGGTCTATGGTATTCAAAGCATTCTTCATTAAATTTAATTGATTTTTTGGATGCTGATTATGGTGGATGCAAAATAGATAGAAAAAGTACTAGTGGTACTTGCCAATTTCTAGGGTTGAATTTAATCTCATGGCATTGTAAGAAACAAAACTCTGTAGCACTATCTACTATTGAAACAGAGTACGTAGCTGCAGGAAGTTGTTGTGCACAAGTGCTTTAGATTAAACAACAACAAGAAGACTTTGGTGTTATACAAACTAAAATTCCTATCAAATGTGATAACACAAGTACTATTAATTTGTCATAAAATCTAATTCAGTAATTTAGAACAAAGCATATAGAAATTAGACATCATTTTATTGGGGATCATGTTCAAAATGAAAATATTATACTTGAATTTGTTCCTACTGAAAATCAACTTGCTAATATCTTTACTAAACCTCTTAACTTAGATAGATTTCAATTGATTAAAGGAGACTTAGGATTATGTGACCCTTTTTAGATTTTCTATCCTAATTTCTTCAAAATTAAGGAACTATTATCTATAAAATCTCCTATATCAATCTAAGATCTTTAACAATCTCAACTAATATTCTTCTATCATTAAAAACCATGTTTAAGGGTTTTCAAGTCTTTTTGAGTGTTTTTGCTCGAGTCGACTCGAGCAATTTAGGTTTAGCCGAGCCGACTCAGATGTCGGGTTAGGTGGTTTTTTGTGTAAGCCGTAGGACTTAACTAAAATCTTTATCCTTTCTTGTTTCATTCTTCATTTGCTTAGAACCCTTGTTTCCAAGCTAAGAACCTCTTCCTTCCCTCTCGACCTCCCTTATCTGGCTTAATCCCTTACATTCCTCTTGAGCTTGAGCAATGGCACTGATGAAAGCAGTTGGAAAACATCCTCGAAGCAATGTAGAGAGCTCTCCAAGAGAAAGAAGGTTGAAGAGATAAGAAGATGAGTCGACTTGAAGTCGACAATAGGCAGAGGAACAAAATGCTTTACCTTCTCCACAAAGACAAGTGATCTCCATGGCTATCCGTCTGGTTGCAAGTGGTAGAAGGATCATTTTCTCATTCCTAAAAGAATTAGGGCTTTGAATCACTGACTTTATTGAAGATCAAGGTTGGTCATTTTTCTGTTCTTTGAACATTCCCACTTATCCCAACCTAGTTCGAAGCTTCTATGAAAATTTGATTCTAGAAGAAAATCATATTGAATCAATTGTGAAAGGAAAAATGATAATTGTAACTAAGGAAAGATTAAGCAGTCTACTGGAAATGCCAAATGAGGGACTTAATCATTTAGTTTTAAAGGATAGACAAAAAACCCTAAGAACTATTTTGGAAAGGAGTAATGTGAATGAAATTAGAAATGTTAAAGCCAACTCACTATCCTTATAAATGAGACTGCTACTAACTTTATAAGTAGGATTTTCCTTCCAAGAACAGGTCATTTTAACTGGGTAAATGAAAGAGACTTGTGTTTCATGGGACATTTGATTGAGAGGGAGGCCCTCAATTTGCCCTATATCATGCTATTGCAGATCAAAGAAGCTATCAAGAAAGTGAAGGCTTGTCTCCCATGTGGAATGATCTTCACGCTACTATTTCAGGCCTGTAGAGTTGATTTGACAGGAAAAGATGGTAGTCTTCTACATCATGCAGACACTTATTCTGCCAAGTCACTATAGAGAATGGATATCACTTGACAGATGGAACTTGGAAGAAGAGAGCATCTAGATAGAGACTAGTGGAGTCATCTACTGATGATGATGAGGAGCCTAAGCAGCATTTGCCTGATGTTGAGACTGCCAGTGCTACTGAGCATTCAGTACCTGATGCTAAGGAGCTTGAGCATAGAGAGAGGAGCCTGGGAGTCCTAGGACTTCACCAGGACCAGTACCTCCTTCAGCACCAGCACTAGCAGAGCCTTTTACTGTACTACCTGCCACCACTCCACCTGACATCTTAGCTCAGCTCAGACAGTTCAATGAGGATCTGACCCATTCTATCAGTTCTCTGTTTGACGATCTACGTTAAACAGTAGATCATAGCATTCAGGAGTTTAGATCTGAGTTGAGAGAGCTGTCTTATTGGATGGGATCATTAGAGGAGACCAGGAAGATGGAGGATGACTATACAGCAGGTCTGGGGATACTTCAGGCTAAGTTTGACCGATTGAGAGGATCTGCTGAAGCCTTTACCAATGCTCAAGCCAGTGAGCTCATTGCACTTCATGAGGGGATGAAGAAGATACAGACTGAGCTTAGCACCATTTGGCTTTTCTTGTCTCAGCTATCTTCTTTTACTAGAGGAGCCAGCTCTTCTACTCCTAGACAGCCACCTCCTCATTCTACACAGCCACCACCTCACTCTATTGGACCATCCACTAAGACTAGAGGTTCTTCTGGTAGTCCTAGATCTTGGTATGGTAGGTCTAAACCTATTATAGAAGAGCCTAGTGATAGTGAGTAGGCTAGTTTTTAGTGCTTCTGCTTCCAACTTTTGTAATTTATAATGAAAACCTTGATAGCAATGAAAGTATCTATTTCTTACTTATTATGTATGCAACGTTATCTGTGCAAATTGTGATGATTATTATCTATTTCTTACTCTAGATAAATTTGAATTAGATTATCAAAATTTTTATGAGAAAGTGAAATTATCTCAAATAATGATTATAATCTTCTCATTCTGTTGCAAAATTTGAGCTTGAAGTATTTAACAAAGGGGGAGCAATTAATTGAATACCTTTTTGATTAATGACAAAAAGGGGGAGAATGATATTATTGAATTGTATATGCATGGAAATATTGCAAATCTATTGAAAAATGCATGATAATGAATGAAACAGGGGGAGATATCCCAAATTTTCAAATTTGCTCATATGTACTCTGATTAAAGCTTCCTTGACTATTCTTTATAAGTACCCAATTGCTCTGTTATAATTTAATGGCTATCTACTACCATTACCTCTAATTAAACTCTAATACATTTCAGGCAAAAATAGCTTTTGATAAATGTTTACTGTGATACATATTGGACTTATTTCAAAAACTCTGATACATTGTCAATAAGCTCTAATTCTTTCAAATACATTCTCAGTATATAACGAATATATGTTGATACTTACTTCCAAATATACTCATACATATAACTGTAAAGTTTGTTCCATGCCTGGTATTTTATCATCATCAAAAAGGAGGCGATTGTTGATCCCTTGAATGATTTTGATGATAACAAAATATTGGAGCATGAACTTGTATTACTAACTATTTTTAAGTGCTTTACAAGTTTTTGTAAGACAATTTTAATGCTCAATTACAACTCTTACAACCATGTTATATGTCATGTGTAGTGTTGTAAAAGTATTATGTAAAGAAGAGCCCAAAGAAAAATTAATGTAGTATTCATGAAAATGGGTTGCTTCTATATGTTTTCATGTTTAAAACTCTTTTAGATTAGTTTTTAATGGAGTTGAAAAGTGTTTTGAGTGACTAAAAATCACTAGATGTCATCTGGAGAAGAGTAGAAGATTTCATTGAAAAATCACTCGAGTCGACTCGAGGAAGGAAAGCCAACTCTAGTCCATGGCACATTTGAAGGTTTCTGGCATGCAGAAATCTGAGCCGACTCGAAAGAACCCACTCGTCCAGAGCTTCATTCCTTGAATCAGACAGGCGAGCTGACCCAAAAGTAATCCGAGATGACTCAACCATTCTGCCACACAACTGAGTCGACCCTTCAGAAGGAGAGCCAACTCCTCTAGAGTACAGAAAAAATTAGTTCTAAAAGAACAAGCCAGGCGAGCCGACTCTATTGAGAAGAGCCAACTCCTCCAGAAGACTTGAGAATCTGAGCCGACTCAACTAAGACAAGCCAACTCAACCAGAGTAAGGAATCAATGACCCTGAGAATCCGAGCCGACTTGACTAAGGCGAGCCGACTAGACCAGAGTGAAGACTCAACTACTCTAAGGATCCGAGCTGACTCAAAGCATCCGAGCCAACTAGAACGACGATTCCAGGCAAGTAACGACTAGTTCCAAAACTTCATTTTTGAATCTAAAAAGTGCTCCAACAGTCAAATGTCAAATCCCAATGGTCTATAACGACTATCCACCTAAGAAGAGTACAAGACTATAAATGAGGGATTTGGATAACCTTTGAACAAGTTAATGAGCAGTTAATGATCAAATGAGCTTGTGGGCAAGAAAGCACTAAAGAGCATTCAAGTCAACCTTCAAGACTTCACCCACTCAAATCTGAAGCTTGAAGCATTTATTAAAGAAGTTGAAGAAGCTATTGAAGAGTAGTAAAGGGCAATTGAGAAGGCTTCTCTTGAGCTACAACTGCAACCATCAGACAACTTTGGTTTGTCAATTAGTTGCTTGTTTTTTTCTACTCCTTTGTGAGTTTGTAGGTTTTTTTGAGCCGGGTTGAAAAAACCAAGGTAGGTTCTTGGTGAGCCTGTTTGAAAACCAAGTGTAGGTTCTTGGTGATCCTGTTCAAAACTAAGTTGGATTTTTGGTGAGCCTGGTTGAAAAACCAAGTTGGGTTTTGGATTGTGAGCTCGGTAAAATAATCCGACTGTATTTCATGGGTGAATATGTGGAAATCCCAAGTGGTATCTTAGATAGTGGATGTAGGAGTGAGGTTGCTCCGAACCACTATAAACTTGCTATGTTTGTGATTATGCTTTTTCTTCTTTACTTGCTTCTGCTTTAATTATTTGAATCACAGCACCTCCATACTAAAAAAGATTTAAAAGAGCATATATTTGATTAAATTTTTTAAATCCCAATTCACCCCCTCTTGGGAAAGCCACCTGGGCAACAAGGCTCCTCGGGATGACAGATAGGCATGCCGGCATCCCCTTGGAGCTCTGCAGCCCCCGTCGACGGGACTTCCTCAGTGGCAGGAGCATGCTCCACCTCAGCCATGGCAGTAGGAGTCACAATTCTCCCTAAGCCTCCACCAAGGTCACCCGGGACCATGACCTTGTCAAGCTTTTGTTTGGGAAGAGCTAGGCCACTAGAGATCTACAGACCCCAAATACTTTGATGAAGGAATTTGTGGCCGCCTTCTGGACTTCCTCGAAAAATATCGTTGAGGCCTTGAACATGGGCACTGCCTCGGTGGCCTCCTTCTTAGCGGCCTCCATTAGAGGCACCGCCCCAGTGGCTCTCTCCTCGGCTGCTGATAGCTGAGCCTGCATTACCTCTAGCTATGCTTGGAGGCCACTCCTTAGCTCTTCCGCCCGGGCAGCTTCGGCTTTGAGCTCCTTTGCTCGGTGGGAAGCCCGATCCCTTTCTTGGGCCAAGGACACTTCGAGGTCCTTAACCAGATTTTTAGCATCGACCACCTTGGCTTGGAGGGCCTTATCCTTCTCCTCCAAGGCCCGGGCCCTATCAGTTTGCTCCCGGGCCTCAGCCGCTAGCGATGCCCTTTCCTGCTCCCACTAGGCATCTCTCTTTTCCCACTGGGTGCAATAGTCACGGACAAGAAGAATGTCAGTCCCGATCTACATCATCAAAGGTATTAGCTATGGCAACTAGATCGAAGCAACAAGAAAAGAAGAAGACTACCGTAAAGAGGAGGGAAAGGGTGCCAAGAAGGGCCTCCACTAGCTTCCTGCCTCCCCTCTCGCGGTAGTCGCATGACTGGACCGCAAACTCCATCATACGCTATGCAAGCTCAATATCCTAGGTGACCACCGAGTTTAGTTTCACCCCACGCACTACCCTCTAGATAGCAGCCCTCCTTGATGCTGGGGACGCCGCCGTGTCCGGGGGAACCACCTTTGAAGGCATCTCATCCAGTAGGGGGGAGTTCGTTGCCATGGGTGGTGGCATCATCGGTGGTCGCTCCACCACCCTTTCTCCCTCCACGTTCACCTCGATGACTGCAGGAGGCTAGACCACAATGGCAACAACCAACCTGGCCTGTGCACCCATGCCAGGTTCTCGGGCCAGGAGCTTGGCTCACTGCCCTAAAGGCCCGAGGGCTAGCTCGACCGCCCATCCTGTAGGGCCAGGGACTGAAGCAGGCCCCGCCCCTTGGCTGGGCTCGACTCGGGCCCTCTTTTGAGGAGCCTCCCCGGGCCCAAATGATAAGCCTCTCCTTTGGGTGACTCCAGAAGCTCCTCCACCGAGAACTTCATGCCGGCAGGAAGTAGAAGATAAAGGTCAACAGCAGACCGAAAAGGACTCATGGAAGAAGAGATATCCCTCTGGACTCACCTAGCCCCTAGATTGGGTTGATTTCAGCATCGAACAGGTTCTGCTCTGACAACAAAACCTCGAGGAAGGGGCTCTGATCGGAAACGAGCTGGTTGTATATTTTCTGATCAGAGGCCTCGACCTGGGAGTTCCAGTTTGGGGTCTAGTCCGGATCACTCCAAACCCGGTCCACCCCTTCAATAGAAATGAAAAAGAATTTACTCTTTCTCCCTTTGATGGAAAGGGATGCTCAAACTTTATGCCCTTCGAGTGAGGAGAAACAAACTACCAGCCATCCTCAGTCGGGTGGCATTTCAGGATAAAGAAGGCACTGAACAGGGAGAAACGAGCAACAATCCCATGGAAGTGGCAAAAAATAATGTAGTTAATGACCCTAATAGAATTGGGGGCCAACTGGGTAGGAACAAGACAGTAGTTATTGAGGAAAGAAAGAAAGAAGGGGTGAAAAGGCAAACAAAGGCCCCAGAGAAAGAACTCCTTCTAAAGGGCTATTCGACCTAGGCCACTAGAGGTGACCCGCTCCCCTGATCCCGGAATCGAGAGCCGGACGAAGTCCGGGATCCCGTTGGTGGCCCAGATCACAGAAAGATCCTCCTTGGTCATCATCAAAGTGATGCCAGAAGTCCTGGTCGGACGGGAAGACCTGGAAGAAGCAATAGGAGCAAAAGAGATAGGAGGAGTAGGAGGGGCCCTAGGTCCACCTATGACTACTCTGGTCAGGCAAAGTTCCTATGGATGACAAGAGGAACCTCCTCCTCCTTGTCAGAAGACAGAGTCCTCAATCAAGAGGGCCCTACCTTATCAGGGTTCCGGGAAGAGTGATAGTTTCGACCGGATGGAGCCATCCGAGATCAAATAAAGAATGAAGTGTATAGGGAAAGAAGGCCTGGGAACCCTACAGGAAAACTTGGCCTAGCCAGAGAAGAAGGAGAAGGCTAAGGAGGACTAACCTGGTTGATTGGGGAAAAAGACAGCCGGGGGAAGGAAGAAGCGATGGTCCAACAGTGAGCAAGAAAGTTTCGAAAGGGGCGATAAGGGAAAAGCTTACCTTCTTTCAAAGCGGCCTAACTACAGCCGTATGTCCATTCAGCACTCCCACCACTAGATGGGCACTACGTGGCAACATCAGCCAAAGGCGACGCTCCAATGCAACGGAAATAATCTTGGGTCATATATCCATCATTATGCTTCCTCGAACCCACTGATATGGCACCCCCATACTGCCTTCAAGGCACAATGCACGAAGTGGTGGTGATCATGGCATTCAATGGTGCCAGATTTCAGCCTTTCCATGTCATCTCCATAATTACTTCCTTAGCTCTGAGTGCAACATTTTGTCAAGGCTTGGGAGCAGGAGGCGAATGAAGAAGTGATATCACTGGGTCCCACTCAGATCCAGCCAATAGAGATTTCAACCATAAGCTCTATCCCTTCAAGTCCTTCTACTAGGTTGGCTCCCCCCAGGTCGAGTCTCTGGCCGAAGCTAGACTCCACCTTCTGTTGGGTTGGCTCCCCCCAGGTCGAGACTCCAGCAGAAGCCAAATTCTTCTTCGAGTCCTACTGCTGGGTTGGCTTCCCCGAGGTTGAGACTCCAGCTGAAGCTGGACTCCACCTTCTGCTGGGTTGGTTCCCCCCAGGTCGAGACTCCAGCAGGAGCCAAATTCCTCTTCGAGTCCTTTCACTGGGTTGGCTCCCCCCAGGTAGAGACTTTAGCAAAAGCCAAATTCCTCTTCAAGTCCTTTCGCTAGGTTGGCTCCCCCAGGCCGAGACTCCAGCCGAAGCCAGACTCCACCTTCTGCTGGGTTGGCTCCCACCAGGTCGAGACTCCAGTAGAAGACAAATTCCTCTTCCAGTCCTTTCATTGGGTTGGCTCCTCCGAG
This sequence comes from Areca catechu, assembly GCA_021397845.1. NCBI lineage: Eukaryota > Viridiplantae > Streptophyta > Magnoliopsida > Arecales > Arecaceae > Areca > Areca catechu. The sequence goes on from CM038042.1 coordinate 47,504,905, forward strand.
GTCGAGACTCCAGCCAAAGTCAAACTCCACCTTCTGCTGGGTTGGCTCCCCCTAGGTCGAGACTCCAGTAGAAGCCAAATTCCTAATCGGTCCTTCTGCTGGGTTGGCTCCCCCCAGGTCAAGACTCCAGCCGAAGTCAAACTCCACCTTCTACTGGGTTGGCTCCCCCCAGGTCGATACTCCAATAGAAGCCAAATTCCTCTTCAAGTCCTTTCACTAGGTTGGCTCCCCCCAGGTCGAGACTCCAATCAAAGTCAGACTCCACCTTCTGCTAGGTTGGCTCCCCCTAGATCGAGACTCTAGCAGAAGCCAAATTCTTCTTTGAGTCCTTTCACTGGGTTGGCTCCCCCGAGATCGAGACTCCAGCCGAAGTCGGACTCCAGTAGAAGCCAAATTTTTCTTCGAGTCCTTCCACTAGGTTGGCTCCCCCTAGGTCAAGACTCCAGCAGAAGCCAAATTCCTCTTCGAGTCCTTCTGCTAGGTTGGCTACCCCTAGGTTGAGACTCCAGTCGAAGCTGGACTCCACCTTCTGCTGGGTTGGCTGCCCCCAGGTCGAGACTCCAGCATAAGCCAAATTCTTCTTCGAGTCCTTTCGCTGGGTTGGCTCCCCCCATGTTGAGACTCCAGCCAAAGTTAGACTCCACCTTTTGCTGGGTTGGCTCCCCCAGGTTAAGACTCCAGCAGAAGCCAAATTCCTCTTCGAGTACTTTCGCTAGGTTGGCTCCCCCCAGGTCAAGACTCCAGCTGAAGCCAAACTACACCTTCTACTGGGTTGGCTCCCCCCAGGTCGAGACTCTAGTAGAAGCCAAATTCCTCTCTGAGTCCTTTCGCTGGGTTCGCTCCCCCCATGTCGAGACTCCAGCAGAAGCCAAATTTCTCTCCGAGTCCTGCTGGGCTAGCTCCCCCAAAGTGCACATCCATGGAGGGCACAGTCGTGGCCTGGTTCTCAGTTTCAAATCCTAAAGGTCCCTCAACTAAATTATGGAAGTAAGCCCTTCATGGCCCTTGGTGGGCCTCCTTTGGAGCAACTCAAGCAGAGAAAAGAAGGGAAGGAAGACACAAGACAGTGTAGTTGGAACACAAGGTGTTTCAGTCGAAGAGAAGTGGAAGGCTGCATCAACTAAATGTTCTTTGCTCCAATGGTAAATTCTTAACACCCTGGGAAGCTGAAAAAAAAAGAAAAGAAAAGAAGGAAGAAGAGAAGGAAGAATAAAAGGAGACAAGAAGGAGAAGTGCACAATGGTCAAAACAAAAGCTTTCATTGATCAAAAGTCTCTTACATCCTACGAAGCTTCCGAACAGGTCAGGAAGCCTCCCAGGAATCTAAGTTACAGATAAGAAGGGATCCTCCCTAGTTATGGATCCTACTTCTGGAAGCAGCTAGAGGTACGCCAGTCCCTCCCTCAACTGAGCTTCTTGGGAAGGAGGATGACGATGCGTTCGCCTCTACCATGCTATCCTCCCCAAGAGTCTGCCAAGTCTCTAGAGCCCAGCATCGGCTCCACCACCCCTAGGATGCAGGTGCCCTTCCTCAAGTGAACACCTGAGGAAGGAGTACAGCAACGCATCCTCCTCGACTGCACTATCCTCCTTGGATTTCACCAATCTGGTGATTCCAAGCACAGCTGCGGCCACTTCTCGTTAGGCCGCTCTTAGTAGCACCACGGCAACCATGGCCTTCTCCATGGTGACTGTGACCGTGGTCATTCCCCCATTCAATTGCATGACCAGGAGCACCCAGGAGGTTCACAAGTAGGCTGCTCCCATCACATAGGCAATCACCTTCTCTGTCCCCCAAGGCCTCTCCACTTCTCCTCCTTCAAGGGAATCTCAAGCTCAGTGAACTTCTTCTCCGACCGGGATGCCCCCACCAAGATGCCGGCCAGACGTTCCCGGAGAAACATCGTGCAGCCTCTTGACCCTTCGTCCAGGGACCTGAAGCTTACCAGAAGACCTCCCTTAGCACAAGCCAGGAGAGAATAGTTAAAGAGAAAAAGCATTGGAGAAAGGAGGAGACTCTATGAAGGCCTATCCACCTGTGCTTAAAAAGGCAAGGGATGGCTTGTCTAGAACAAATCATGCCGCTCCATTGTACCAATTGAAGGTACGTGCCTTATTAATTGCTGGACCAACCAGAAGATGCCACATACTAGTGTCGGGCAACCCAAACGCTTCATTCCCAAAGGATTCGCATCAACCAGGAAAAGCATGTATGACCACCATCGAAAAGCCGAGCACCACGAAACCCACATCAATGCAAAGGCATGGTCTATGAAGCATAGGCGCGTAGACATGTTGGTAACATAAGAGACGTCCTAATCTACATCAGCATGATCATTACTCTCCATGCACTGAGCGCCGTATCGTCTTCTGAGCTTGAGAGTGGGGGGTAATTGATACGGTTGTATCCGCTAACATGGAGTCCATTTGGACGCCGGCTATCTGCTGGCGGGTGGAGGTACCACCTAAGCATGGTACCCAAGTAAGGAGCCGAAGTAAGCCCCCTACCGAGGTCAGCTCCCAGCTGGTGTCGAGCTCATACTACCACCAAATGAAGGAAGGAGGATGACAGAGATTCAAATCATGGCAGGAAATGGGGTTGTCTTCATCAAGACCCCATGTTGGGATAGTACGACTGATAGGCGGCTATTGGATTTTCTAGGGTTTTGATGGCACAGCGGAAGAATGAATTTCAAAAAATTTCATTCATGAAAACCCTACAACTAGAAAACCCTAATCCCAAGATCCCTTATTCACTACAATTAACAAGTCACTAATTAAGGTTATGAAGAATACCTGGAATGCTAATCCCTTCTTCTTCCAATTAGGCTAAAAAATGCAAGCCCTCCAGAGCTGATCCACACGGGAATCAAACCTAGGAACCTCTCCCTTGTAGGTTGCTAGATCAATTGGAACTCTTTTGATAGACTTTTTTCCTTCAATAGACTTTCTTTCCTTGCTCTGATCTTCGCCCTTCAATAGAGCACTTCGAGCCCTTTCCAGATCTACTCTTTTCTTATCCTAACACATCCTTATTCTTTTTCTAAGCCCTTGTCTTAAAATGGTGGACTTGACTTAAGACAAAGACCTAAGTCCTAACAAGGGAAGGAAGAGACAAGGAGATAGAATGTAAGAGAGTTTGGACGTAAGAAAGAAAGAATGAGAATTAGATACCCTCTCGGAAAAACACCATAGGCTATTTATAGAAGAAGGGAGGTGCCAATAAAGCCTTTTCATCAGCCCTTGATCCAGCCCTTGATCTGTCTTTCAATAGATCAAATAAGACCCTTCAATGAGAAGAAGTCTTATCATGAAGAGTCAACTCTCTTCATGTGCCAACCACCTTCAACTACTCTTGTTCGGCCAATCTAATTTCTTTTGGGATTTATTCTTCAAGCAATAATGCATGTAACTGGTGATAAATCGCTTGAGTTGGCATGGAATTGAAAGGACTTATTATCTGGATAAGTTCCTTAAAGTAGAAAGACTCTCTACTTATTATAACTTGCGCCAATAATGAAACGACGCAACCCTTCATATTATGCGCGCCATAATTCACTCTGCCAACTTCTTTTTCATCGATGATTACCCACTTCAGATAAGGCTCATCCATAATCAAGAGATGCCTTATTTCAGATTCAAATGAATTCCCAAAAGCAGAATGAATTCACCCTTTCTATGCGCCAACAATGAAGAGTCGCGACTCTTCATTTGTCAATCAAACTTTTCCATGCTATATGACATCTTTGACCTAATCAAAGTATATGCAATATGGGTGTCATTTGAAAGGGAATTAAATCTACTTTCTGACCATATAATTTATTTTCAGGTAAGAGGCATTTTGGTCCTTCTACATCCTTGTGAATGCTGAGGTATCACTTAGGTGCCAAGAGTCCCATGCCATTGGGACTCTTCATATATATGCCACATAAAATATCCAAAAAATATCAGATAAAAATCTGATAAATTCATCCCACTTAGGACTCAACCCAATCTAGGTCTCTCATAAATTGGTTAGTCCAGTTAGCAACCATTTAGTCCCAATTCAATTGGGTTAGGAGATTAGGTCAGCCTACACATGCTAGTGTGCAATCTAACTAACCAATTAGGATCCCTTGACCCTAATTAAATGTCAATTGACTTCCTAGGTCAATTCTCAAATGTGTGTGACCCTTTGGATTTCATATCTAGCTAGTAGTAGATCTAAGTTTTAGCCAATTTGATCCAATCAAATCTGATTGACCTAACTAGGTCAAATTGAGCTAACCTAAGTTGCCAATTCGAACCAGCTTTCGAATTAACTCACAAATCTAATCGAATTGATCCATGAAAATCTATAAGACATGATTGACGTCTAGCAATATGTCATGCCTACCTGGAAGATGAGGAATTTGGTAGAAAGTACCAAAACACCCTTCAATCAAAAGTTACTATGCAATTAATCTTTCGATCTCTCCTTATCCTGAATAGGTGATGGGTATGGATAATTGTCAAACCCTAGCACTTAGACATTTCGAATCTCAATTTGATAATGAAGACTCTACTAATGACTGATTAAAAGCCACTTCTAATCTCATCCTGCTTTGATCAAAGACTCCTTGAGTCATCAATCGAATAGATTACTTGGGATAACATTTCCTCTTACTAGGAATGATCGATTCCTTATTGGTCCACTCACATCCTTCATACACCTTCCATCATATCCGAGAACACCCCGTACATGACTCAATGCCATGAATGAGTATGAACCAAAATATGACTTAGTGTGTATAAGGAACCATGATGATCTCAGGTCTAAAGATCACATGCCAACTCTTACTATGAGAACTATCTTTTGACAAGTAGTAAGACTTCTATAAGATATTCTTAACATGAATCAGTTCAGTGAACTCATACCCTAATGAGCACCCTTATCCCTGTATTAGTGTCTCTACATAAGTAGCTATGAGACCAACCACCCTCTCCATCGAGCATACATAGGATAAACTAGTCTTTCTGGAAGCATCTATCCTTGAATCGATGATCCAACAACTAGGAACATTTTAGATTAGGGTTTATAGGAACTTAGGTCTCACCGTTATGATCTCCATCATAATCCTAATTTCTTTGCCTTAACCTATGGGGTTTATCATAATCTTTAAATAAGACAGCAATATGATGAAATAAAATATCTTTATTAATATAATAATATCATACAAGAGTTGGAAGATTACAAGAATATCTTTACAAAGATTGGCTTTTATGACACTTTTCTTTCAATCTTCTACTTGCACTAAAGCCAATCACCCTTGTACTTTACACCTATACAATCTAAGTGGCGATCTAACTGCTGCTGAGATAGTGCTTTAATGAATGGGTCTACTATATTGTTCTTAGTATCAACTCATTCGATGATAACATCTTGTCTTTCTATGATTTCCCAATGAGGTGGAAATGTCTTAGGATATGCTTGGACTTATGATGAGACCTCGATTCCTTCGCTTGTGTAACAGCTCTAGTGTTATCACAATATAATGGCACTAGATGTTGTATTTCAGGAACCATGCCCAATTCCATGATGATTTTTTTCATCTAGATAGCTTCCTTCGCAGCTTCACTTGCAGCTATGTATTCTGCCTCAGTGATTGAGTCAGCTACGGTTGGTTGCTTTGTACTCTTCCAACTCACTACACCACCATATAAGGTAAAGACATATCCTGATATGGATTTGCTATCATCTGGATCTGATTGAAAACTAGAATCCGTATATCCTTCTAGTTTTAACTCTGATCCTCCATATATAAGAAAAATATCTTTAGTCCTTCTCAGGTACTTAAAAATATTTTTCACACATTTCTAATGATCCTCTCCTAGATCTGCTTGGAACCTTCTTACTATGCCCAAGGCATTAGCAACATCAGGCCTGGTACATAGCATGACATATATAATTGATCCTACAGCCATAGCATAATGAATCATAGCCATCCTCTCTCTTTCTTCTAATATCTTATGAGACATTTTCTTCGAGAGATGTATGCCTTGACTCATAGATAAGTAATCCCTCTTACTTCCATCCATGTTGAATCTCTTCAACACTAAGTCAATGTACCTGGATTGGGATAAGCCTAGCACTTTCTTAGACCTATCTCTATAGATCTTTATACCTAGTATATATGATGCCTCTCCCAAATCCTTCATAGAAAACTTTAATGATAGCCAAGTTTTGACCGATTATAACATTGTGATATCATTCCTAATGATTAGTATATCATTAACATACAAGACCAAGAAAACAAGTGTACTTCCACTTGTCTTCTTGTACACACATGGTTCATCCACATTCTTGATAAAGCCAAACTCCTTGATTGTTTCATCAAAGTGGATGTTCCAACTCCTCGATGCTTGCTTTAGTCCACAAATGGACTTCTTTAGCTTGCATACTTGGTTTGGCCTTCGATTGAGACATAACCCTCTGGCTATGTCATATAGACTTCTTCCTCAAGATTTTCATTAAGGAAAGCAGTATTTACATCCATCTGCCAGATTTCATAATCATGCAAGCAATATCTGAATGGACTTAATCATGGCTACTGGTGAAAAGGTTTCATCATGGTCAATGCCATGTTTTTGTCTAAAACCTTTTACCACCAGCCTGGCCTTATAGGTTTCTACTTACCATCAGCTCCTATCTTCGTCTTGAAGACCCATTTACACCCTATTAGGTTAATTCCTTCAGGTGGATCTATCAATGTCCAAACCTGATTGGAATACATGGAGTATATTTCAGATTTCATGGCACTTAGCCATTTGTCAGAGTCTTTACTCTCGACAGCTCCCGTATAGGTCACAGGATCATCATCCTGAATGATACCAGCCTCATTATCATTTTCAATGACAAAACCATATCTGAGAGGTGCTCCCCGCACCATCTCTGACCTTCGGAGAGAAGGTGTGTGTTGTGGTTGTTCCTAATCAACAAGAACTTCTGGTTAAGGAATTTCATTCGAAGACTCTTCAAGAATTGGTTGTTGGTTTTCAACTTCACATAGTTCAAGTATTGTTTTACCACTTCTTTCTTGGATAAATTCTTCCTCCAGTAATGTAGCATGTCTATGACAAATACCTTTTGTTTAGTAATATGATAAAAGAGGTAGCCAACACCCTCTTTAGGATAACCAACGAACTTGCATTTGTCAGTCCTAGCACTTATGTCCAAAATTATTCTTGACATAAGCATGGAAACCCCAAATCTTCAAGTATTAAAGATTTGGTCTTTTGCCATTCCATAACTTATATGGGGTGCTAGTTACTGACTTTGATGGTACCTTGTTCAAAATATAGGCAGCAGTTTCCAGGGCATATCCTAGAAGGAAATAGGAAGATCTATGAAGCTCATCATGAACCTCACCATGTCTAACAAGATGCGATTTTTCCTTTCTACCATACCATTTAATTGGAGTGTATAAGGAGGAGTCTATTCAGAGATTATGCCTGTGTCTTTAAGATGGTTTAGAAACTCACTAGACAAGTATTCTCCTCCTCGATTAGAATGAAGAATTTTAATACTATGTCCAATTTGTTTATCAACCATGCTTTGATACTCTTTAAATTTATCAAAGATTTTGGACTTGTGTTTCATTAGATACACATGACCAAACCTAGATAAGTCATCGATAAATGTGATAAAATAAGAGTATCCACTTCTGGCATAAGTTGTCATAGGTCTACACATATCAATATGCACAAGACCTAATAACTCAATTGCCCTGTCTCCATGCCCAGTGAATGGAGACTTGGTCATTTTTTCTTTGAGACAAAACTCACAAGTTCCTAATGATTGAAAATCATAAGGGTCAAAGTAGTTATCTTTGACTAACTTGTTTATCCTTGACTCACTTATATGACCTAACCGGCAATGCCAGAGAAATGTGACATTGACATTATCTCTCTTTCTCTTCTTGTTATCAAAAAATAATATTTTATCATTGAGTTCTAAAGTTAGAAGACCATTAATAAAATAACCATGTCCAATTATTTTATTACTATAAAGAATAGAAACTGCTCTTTACACTTATTTCATTTCATATCCTTCTTGTAATAACAAGGGTATTAAAATAATGTTTCTTATAATATTCGATACATAGTAACATTCTTCCAACTTTAAAATATTATCCAAATGTAATATAGAAGATAGGTGCCCATAGCTTTAGCATACATGACTTCACCACTTGCACCATATAGTTTGAAATCACCTTTCTTCAATTCTCTAATTTTGTGGAGTCCTTGTAAAGATTTACAGATATGAGACCCATATGTGGTATCTAATATCCATGAATTAGAAATGGAAGCACTCAATGATAAATTTGTTTGTATCATGTACAAATCTTTAGATGCTCCTCCGACATCTTGCTTCACACTTGCAAGATATGACTTGCAATTTTTCTTCCAATGCTCTTGCTTGTCACAGTGGAAATAGGCTCCATCATTACCAGCCTTCTTCGCCTTCTTCTTCTGGATGCTCTTCTTAGGGTTGAATTTCCTTTTCAAACCCTTTTTCATTGCCTGTTTCTTCTTCCCATCAATGAGAAGAAGATGAGCCTTATCTCCTTTAGAATGGCTCTCTGCTATCTTAAGCATGTTTGGCAGTTCAGGCAAAGAAATATTCAGTTTGTTCATATGATAATTTAGAACAAATTGAGAGAAGAAATATGGAAGTGACTGCAGGATCAAGTCCTGGTTAAGTTCACTATCTATTACAAACCCTAATTAACCTAATCGGGTGATTAAGTCAATCATTTTTAAAACACGGGTTTGCACTAATGAACCCTCACTCATTCGTACACGGAATAACTGCTTCGATATCTCGTATCGAACAGCCTTACTTTGCTCTCCATAAAGCTCCTTTAAATTGAGCAATAGAATGAGGTTCCATCCCTTCATGTTGCCTCTGAAGCTCATTGCTCATCGAGGCTAACATGATGCATCTGACAGTTGTGCTATCATTTTGCCATATTTTATGTATGACCCTTTTGATGTGGGATGAAGCTCTGATACCAACATGATGTGGGACTACCAACTAGAATGATATGTAGGTGATTTTCTTTTTGTTATTTTTATATTTTAGGGGATTGATTGATTCCCGAAATGAAGCTAAGAGTAGACCTAGGGATTTGAGTAATAACAAGAGACTTTAGCCTACAGATATAGCCCCTAAACAGTGCTAAAACAAGGATCCTGGAATTGAGAAACCTCGGTAGGACTTAGCTCTAAGACAATACCAACTTAGGAGACTAGGGAGTGCAAACCTTGAAGATTCAGATGCCCCGATGCCGAGTTCGCTCACACTTGTGGATGCGGCCTAGAAGATCAAGCCTTTAACCCTGCAGATTCACTGGCTTTTCGTCCGATGGTCCAGAAGGCAAGGAAGGCCGACTCCTCTATCCGTGGCACCAGGAGGATCTGCGAGCAACCAAGTGAAGGGGTTAGAAAACAGCAAGAAGAGGGTATAAAAAAGTAAGAAGTGATGGGAAAAAGAGTTGAGGATGGTGGTCGAGAAGGGATCTTCTCGTTAGGCATCCAGGTGGATCTTCCAGGGGCGTCCAAGCTTAAGATGGATTGGTGGCTTGTGAAGGAAGAAGGTAACTCAGGCATCTCACCCCTCGATGTCCCGAAGGACAAAGGCACTCTCTCACAAAGTTCTTAGTCCAAGAAGACAAGGACTAAAGGAAGAAGAAACTTCTCAAATTTTCATTTCATCAAAACTGGATTTGCAAGAGGGTTAGGGCCCTTTTATAGGCTCTTAAGTCTCACTTGAATTCAAATGAAAAAAAGAGGTTACACATCTTCATCAAGGGGCGCCTATAATCTAAATTTGAGCTCTTGAAATCCTCCTTTGGCCGGTCTTGATTTGGTGGAAAGCTTGATCGGGGAGGGAAGAGAGGAGGTTATCCCCATTCGAATTTTGAAACCCCTTTCATGAGTCTTTGGCTGACCATGAGCTTGATTTGGGGAGTGTTGTGTGGACTTGTCTTCAAGAATCAAGGGATGCCTTTTGACTTTAGAATTTCTTCCTTGGCCGACCATGCTTCTTTGGAGTGAGGCTTGATATGGGGAGAAAAGGGAGGAAGGTTGTCTCCATTTGAATTTTGAACTCTTCCTTAGCCGACCATGATCTTTGGAGAGGCTTGATGTGTGGAGTGAGGTGGGGAGGTTGTTGGCTTGGATCAAGGGGAGAGTTAATGGGGCATCCAACATGCATTGACTTTGACATTTCCATCTTGTCTTGGCCACCCATAGTAACTTGGTGATGTGGCACTTCCTCATGCCATGTGGCATTGATGAAGTGGTGCACCAGCGCACCACGAGCTGAAGTGGCGCTCCTACCTTGACATGGAGTGGTGGCTTGACCCGTCATCAATTGGGCTTGACTTGGATGCCCACTTGTAGACCTATCTTCAAACAAGCTTGAGCCCGACTTCAAGTTGACTTGGGCTTGGGAACCAATTTAGCTAATTACGGGATCCATTGATCGATCAAGATACATGATTACAACAAAAATTAAAACTAAATACATGACTCAAAAGTAAATTATTCAGGCTTGAAGCCTTATTATAGGACCCAATAGATTAAAATCCTAATCAAAGATCCATAGAGGGTCGAGGAGCCTTTGTCTAATCCTAGTGCCCATACCACCTTTCCTCCTCAAAAGCATCCTCTCCGATTGGCTCTGGATCCGGAGAATCAAGAATATATGAAAGCTTCTCCTGAGTCAATACTATCCTCAGGTTTCTCAACCAGTCCACATAATTGGGACCGGTCAACTTATTGGCATCTAAGATGCCCCGCAGTGATAAATTTGAAGCTATATTTAATCCTACATTTATTTAAAGAATAATATAAGCAGACCACTTAAGATGACATTCATAACTAGATAAGTACTTTATATCTAATTATGTCTCCTACTATTTTATTCGAATATCATAATCCTCACCTATGGTAAACGAGAAACATTACCAGGTTTCTTTAGTGGGGTTGAGATCCCAATTCCTCATGAGTGCCTTGTGTTACACAACAAACACTCATGAGTTCAAAGGTAGGACTTCCTTTTCAATTGCAACCTATGCAATTCTCAACAAATGAACTGCCTCTAAGACACTTATAGTCTTGTGTTACACAACAAACTATAATGTCTTAGTTTAGTCAGACCCTTCATTTCTATATAGCCATGATCGAATAATGTTGCCCTTGTGTTACACAACAAAGCAACAAAACCAATCATGCCATAAAGCACTAAGTGCACCAAGACAAATTTTATATCAAAACCCTAGAGCAGGCCTTGTGTTGCACAACAAACATACTATAATTTTGATATTAATTTGGCTTAGCATGAAGGAAGGCAAATTGTAGTGTGATTAATCAATTAGCATCCCAATTTAAGGTCTAGATATGACCAAATTGGCCAGGTGAGTGGAAGGGGTGAGGGGGTCCCCCTGTTACTTTCTTTAGACACCAATTGAATTAGCCAGGTCAGATAACGGAACCAATTAAAAATCTCATTCCTTTACCTTCCCAGAACCACTTGCCTAGACACCAATTAGCTGATCAAAACCTAATCGATTTTGCATCATGATTAATTTTACACTACGACTAAATATGATTTTAATGAGTGTTTTGATGTAGTCTCAAAACACATCCTAACTAATCATAACAACATGATAATAAAACTAGCAACCCAGCATATTAACCCTAATATGCATAACATAACATGATGATTTCAAAAATCTATTCACATCACTTGTTCATGGGATATGGCCATAGCGGCATCCCTACATGCCATAGAAGACCCCATTGAATGGGAAGAGAGGGCTTTTAAACCCCACTTTGCTTCAATGACTGAACAGCCTTCGTGACTAACCCAATCCGAAGCTGTTACTAAGATATAACATATCATATATGTCTTGAAACTAAATCATGCATCAAAAATATGATAACATAGCATATGATCATATTTTTCTATTATCACATAGCATTCAATAATTCAAATGACCATTAATTGAATGAAATAAGGGGAGCTCTGATACCACTATTAAATTTTCTAGGGTTTCGATGGCACAGCGAAAGAATGAATTTCAAAAAATTCATTCATGAAAACCCTACAACTAGAAAACCCTAATCCCAAGATCCCTTATTCACTACAATTAACAAGTCACTAATTAGGGTTATGAAGAATACATGGAATGCTAATCCCTTCTTCTTTCCACTCGGCTCACAAATGCAAGCCCTCTAGAGGTGATCCACATGGGAATCAAACCTAGGAACCTCTCCCTTATAGGTTGCTTGATCAACTGGGACTCTTCTAATGGACTTTTATTCTTCAACAACCTTTCTTTCCTTGCTCTGATCTTCGCCCTTCAATAGAGCACATCGAGCCCTTTCCAGATCTACTCTTTTCTTATTCCAACACTTCCTTATTCTCTTTCTAAGCCATTATCTTAAACTTGACTTAAGACAAAGATCTAAGTCCTAACAAGAGAAGGAAGAGACAAGGAGATAGAATGTAAGAGAGTTTGGATGTAAGAAAAAAAGAATGAGAATCAGATACCCTCTCAGAAAAACACGATAGGCTATTTATAGAAGAAGGGAGGTGCCAATAAAGCCTTTTCATCAGCCATTGATCTGTCTATTAACAGATCAAATGAGACCCTTCAATAACAAGAAGTCTTATCATGAAGAGTCAACTATCTTCATGCGCCAACCACCTTCAACTACCCTTGTTCGGCCAATCTGATTTCTTTTGGGATTTATTCTTCATGCAATAATGCATGTAACCAGCGATAAACCTCTTGAGTTGGCATGGAATTGAAAGGACTTATCATCTGGATAAGTTCCTTAAAGCAGAAAGACTCTCTGCTTTTTATAACTTGCGCCAATAATGAAGGGATGCAACCCTTCATATTATGCACGCCATAATTCACTCAGCCAACTTCTTTCTCATCGGTGATTACCCATTTCAGATAAGCCTCATTCATAGTCAAGAGATGCCTTATTTCAGATTCAAATGAATTCCCAAAAGCAGAATGAATTCACTCTTTTTGTGCACCAACAATGAAGAGTCACGACTCTTCATTTATCAGTCAAACTTTTCCATGCCATATACCACCTTTAACCTAGTCAAAGTATATGAAATATAGATGTCATTTGAAAGGGCATTAAATATACTTTCTAACCATATAATTTGTTTTCATGTAGGAGGTATATTGGTCCTTCTACGTCCTTGTGAATGCTAAGGTATCACTTAGAAACAAGAGTCCCATGCCATTGGGACTCTTCATATATGCCACATAAAATATCCAAAAAATATTAGATAAAAATCTGATAAATTCATTCCACTTAGGACTCAACCCAATCTAGGTCTCGCATAAATTGGTTAGTCCATTTAGCAACCATTTAGACCCAATTCAATTGGGTTAGGAGATTAGGTCAGCCTACACATGCTAGTGTACAATCTAGCTAACCAATTAAGATCCCTTGACCCTAATTAAATGTCAATTGACCTCAATTGACTTCCTAGGTCAATTCCCGAATGTGTGTAACCCTTTGGGTTCGACATCTAGCTAGCAGTAGGTCTAGGTTCTAGCCAATTCGATCCAATCGAACCCGATTGACCTAATTAGGTCAAATTGAGCTGACCTAAGTTGCCAATGAAGGAAACTAGTGCACCGGACGCCTACCCTAGGCATGCTACACTAGAGAGTAGGTATTGTATAATTAAATATTTTAAGTATGCATACGGAAAAACCTATTCATGCACAGGATCTAACATAACATGATGCATATAACAAATATATAGGCATGTATAGGCAAGCGCAATAAATATAAACAATATGATAAAATCTAGATCTAAGCATGCATGATAACAAAAATAAATAATATACCTGATCGAAGCAGGAAGGAGCCCCTCAGTCTTCAGAATAGAAGAGGGGCAAATCAAGGCAGCCAGTTGAACTCCAGCAGCAAATCAAGACAGCCAGTTGAACTTCTTTAATAGCAAAACAGATCTGCAACTACAAGAAAAGAGATCGATCCAATCTCTCGAGATGTCCAAATGTCCACCCCTACAGTATCCACATACGAGCTCTCGCTCATCCTCCAGGAATCAAACAAAGATCATAGGTGGAGCAGGAAAAACCAAAAAGATCCCCATGAATTGTCTTCTCCAGGATCATCCAAACTCTGCCAATAGGATGAAAACCGATCGCTGAAAATCCCTCTTTGCTCGTCTTAATACATGCTCTGAACAAAAAAAAAAAAAAAACTCACGCCCGCACGCCCTGTATTCTTCCAAAAACCGCACGCCCTCTATTCTTCCAAAAACCGCACGTCACGGCCCCTTTCCTCTCTTATTTCCTTTCTCTACACCTCACCGCCAGCCACCAACGCACTCTTTTCCCAGCAACCAAAAATACGAGACGGCTACTCTCTTACTCTCATATGCCCTGTTCCTTTTTTTCATCTCATCTCCTCACATGGCCTTCAACCCCTGTTCTTTTTTTTCGTCTCATCTCCTCACATGGCCTTCAACCAAAAAAACAGAGACGGATAAAACCCAAGAAAAGCAGAAAAGCAGGGAAGAAATCGTGAAGGCCAGGGAAATCACCGCAAGCCCTGCAACTTCCCCTCTCCCTTTCGCATAAGCCAGGGTCCCTTCCTCTCTAATTTCCTTTCCAACGGCCTGCAACCGAGAGATTGATGACCCACTGAGAAATCCCGAATTCCTTTGAATTGGCATATGAATCGGTGGAGAAGTAGGAAACCGGAGGCTAAGAAAACGCGTGAAAACACCAAGAGAGAAGTCCAGATAAATCCAAACTCAAAAGGAAAAGTCCTTGATCGGTTTCAAATGCTTGGAACTCGCTGGAAGAGAACAAACGGGCGGAATGGAGTGACGTGCGGGAAGATACCCTATCCAGATTGCAGAGCAATAGATCTCCAAGCTGATCAAAACCCATCCAAACGGAAAACAACTGGGCAACAGAGAGCTGGTCTTATCCCATTAAATCGGTAAAAACAAAGCAAGAAGAGCAGGGGAAGAATAAAACACCGGCTGAGAAAACCCACGATTTAAACTGGCTCAAACAAACCCAAAACTGGTTTATAAAAACCCCGATCCGGCCAAACCCGATCAGCAAAAAAAATCAGGTCCAGTCCTGGTCTACCAGGAACAATTTCAAGTTGATCCAAACCAATCATGATCGATCCAAATCAAACTAAATTGATTAGAAAAAATTCAATGTATACTCAATCAGACCGTTTGACCTTAATACTAAAACGATTCTCAATCGTTGATCGGTTCCCGGTTCAGGAAGATTTCCTCTATGGCATGTGATCTCATAGGTTTGAATTTAAACGGTAGTACTGGAACACTTCCAATTCCAGCATAAGATACCATCTAGCAATGGGTCCATGCATCCGGATAGGCCGAAGATATGAGAGCAATCTATCGAACCTCCGGCATATGGTTACCGTATAATTCATCTCTTTGACCTCCAATGCTCAAGATGACCTAGGATTAGACTGCCAACCCTAACAAAGTCAATCCACTACATATCTCAACCTCGCAAGTCCAGTGACTCCTCACTAGGACTACCCCGACCGAGGATTTGCTAAATTGAGACACTGCGAGACATTAAATCAAAACAACTTGGTCAGGTCAATTCCATCTTGGTCCACCACTGCTCTACAAGTACTTGCATATACCTAAAAATCTTCCATCACCGGATTAGAAATCCGGATAGTCTGGCACCAAAGCACAGGAAGTTGCTTGCAAGCTATCATGGTACCTCAGGTCGAAGGGATACATATACCCATATTCAATCGCAAGCAATCCTTTGGCAAAAAGGAGCTCCACGGAGTCACGTTCAATGAGATGTCACACATCCTACTTGCAGATCACATCAATGTCACCACACTCCTTTGGTTAAGAGGACAACCAAATGATGTGAACTACAACAACCTACACTTGATACATTGCCATCCTGTATAATGTATCCTTTGATTGTGAATCTTTTTAAAGACCACTCAATATATCCTCTCTATATTGAAGTCAGTGCAGTCCTAAGGACTTTATCATATAAATAGAGTTCATTACAGGGAAATGAATAATGTGATGAGCTGCCAAAAAATAATTTTATTAATTCATATACAAATTATAATACTGAGCACAACATCCTACAGCCTAGGTGATTGGCTTTGGGAACAATTCCCAACAGCCAATTCGAACCAGCTTTCGAATTAACTCATGAATCTAATCAAATTGATCCATGAAAGCCTACAAGACATGATTGACATCTAGCAACATGTTATGCCTACCCGGAAGATGAGGAATTTGGTAGAAAGTATCAAAATACCCTTCAGTGAAAAGTTACCATGCAATTCAATCTTTTGATTTCTCCTTATCTCGAATAAGTGATGGGTATGGATAATTGTCAAATCCTAGCACTTAGACATTTCAAATCTAAAGTCGATAATAAAGACTCTGCTGATGATCAATTAAAAACCACTTCTGATCACATCCTGCTTTGATCAAAGACTCCTTGAGTCATATTACTTGGGGTAACATTTTCTCTTATTAGGAATGACCGATTCCTTGTTGGTCTACTCACATCTTTCACACACCTACCACCATATCCGAAAACACCCAGTACATGACTCAATGCCATGAATGAGTATGAACCAAAACATGGCTTAGTGTATATAAAAACTATGGAAACCTCAGGTCTAAAGATCGCATGCACAACTCTCATTATGAGAACTATCTTTTGACAAGTAGTAAGACTTTCATAAGATATTCTCAGTGCGGATCAGTTCAGTGAACTCATACCCTAATGAGCACCCTTATCCTTGTATTAGTGTCTCTACACAAGTGGCTATGAGACCAACAACCCTATCCATCGAGCATATATAGGATAAGCTAGTCTTTCTGATATGGCATGCAAAGGATGATTTCTTAGCTAGAAGATTAATTAGTTGGTTGAGCAATGATCCTTATTTATATAAAAAAAACTCATTCATAAAATAAGCATAGGAATCATATGAAGGAAAGCTAAACCATGGATTAAAGGTAACCCAAACTACAGCTCTTGTTTAATCCATGAAGATTGGACCTAATGGTTGAGAAATCATTCCAAGTAGGACATAAACCATTCAAATATTCAAATCCTAAGAGTAAAGGAATATTTACTTACCAATATTGAGCTCTCACACTCTGTTATGGTAGATCAAATTTTAGCACTCAATGGATTGAAGACTTGATGATGTGGGACTAAGATGATGCAGGACTATACTAATGATAAGATGGATATGCAAATGATTTTTCTTTGAGTTTTAGGTTTTAAAGAGATGTATTGATTCCTGAAGTCGAGTTAAGAATGGAACTAGATATTCTATAAGGACAAGAACTTTCTAGCAAGCAAAAATAGTCCCTAAATAAAGATAACGAGAGGACCCGGGGATTAAGAAACCCCGTAGGACTTAGCTCTAGATCAATACCTACTTAAAAGATTAGGGGTGCAAACCGTGAAGACTCTGATGCGCCCGATGCCGAGTTCCCTCGCTCTCATGGATGCGGCCTGGAGGATCAAGCCTTTATCCCTACGGATTCGCTGGCTTTCCATCCGATGATCGTGGGGCCAAGGGAGACCGACTCCATTGTCCGTGGCACCTGGAGGACTTGCGAGCACCCAAGGGAAGGGTTAGAAAACATCAAGAAAAAGGGATAAGAAAGTAAGAAGGGATGGAGGGAGTTGAGAATGGTGGTCGAGGAGGCTCTTCTTACTAGGCGACCAGGTGGAGTTCTAGGGCCGTCCAATCTTGAAGATTAGTAGATGGCTCGCGAAGGAGGAAGGGAACTTGGGGCTTCTCACCCCTCAATGTCCCAAAGGACAAAGGCACTCTCTCATAGAGTTCCTAGTCTAAGAAGATAAGGGCTATAATGAAGTGGAACTTCTCAAATTTTTCATTCATCAAAAACTAGTTTTACAAGAGGGTTAGGGTCCTTTTTATAAGTACCTAAGTCCTCATTTGATATTTGAATTCAAATTTGAAATAGGGGTTACAAGACTTGATTTGGGAGATTGAAGAGAGGATGTTGTCTTCATGAATCAAGAGGTGCCTATTTTGAATTTTGAATCTCTTCTTCATGAAGCTTTGACCAACCATGAATGCTAGGCTTTATCCTTGGTGATATGGCTTGATATGTGGAGTGGGGTGAGGATCTTGTTGGCTTGGGTCAAGGGAAGATTAATGGGAGTCAACCATGGAATTTGAATTTGAAATTTCAACTTTACTTGCACTACTAGAAAAAAGGTTTTTTCCAACAAAAAATTTTGTTGGAAAAAGTAATGAAAGCTGTTGAGAAAAGTTTTCTTAACGGATTTTAAGTCCATTGGGAACCGTTGGCAAAACTCTTGTAGGCAAAAAAAATGACGACATAGAAAATCGTTGGAAAAGTTCAGTTTTTATGACAAAATTATCCCATCAGAAAAAGTTGTATTTATGACAACAAGTTTTCCGTAGGAAAAAAATAAACTCTTTCTCCACGGATTTATTACCGTTGGGAATGATTGAAAGTTTTACCAACAAATATATATCCGTTGGCAAAATGTTTAAGTATCAACACATATATAACTATTATTAGCAACGGCTATAAATATACTCGTTGGAAAAGGCCATTGGGAAAAGTGTAGTTTTTTATGACGGGAATTTTTTTGTTGGAAAAAGTTGTATTTATGATGACAAGTTATCCATCGGAAAAAAATAAACTCTTTCATCACAGACTTATTATCGTAAGGAATAATTAAAAGTTTTGCCAACAAATATATATCCGTTGGTAAAAGATTTAAGAAAATATATATATCTATTATTATCAATGGCTATAAATATACTCGTTGGATGGATATACTTCCACCATTGAAGTACTTTGCTAGAAATATTTTTTTCCTGTTTTTGGTTTAACAAAAATATCCAAATTTTAAATTTGCCTGCCAATGCTACAAAATTTTTAAAATGAAACTCAAAACTTAATTAATCAAACCATAAGATTTAATCAAATTGCACAATTCATCCACCATAAACATATTATAAATTATTCACATATATATATATCAACATAATTACCTAGAGTCATATCTAACATAACTAGTAACTACCAAAAGACAGAAGCTAAATTCCAATAAAACAAAAGAAAGCTTTGTTTCCGTTGCTTCATATTTCAACCATGAAGATGCCCGCAACAATAAAGATGCTTCAACTTGTTTCTTTGCTCTGCGCGATAATTCCACCTACATCCAAATCAAACAAGCATGGAAGTTAACCTCAATTACATAATTCATGTAAATTAATATTTAAGATAATACTTTATGAAATTAAAAAACTCTTCAAATTTATCTTCTTGTATGACAAATTACTTAAAACCATGCAATACAAGTATTATTAATATTTAACCAATATATAAAGTATTAATAGGATCATATGTTTTATAGTGCTGGACTTTTAGAATTTAGATAAAAACTATTTATATGTCAAACTCATTAATGTAGAGAAACCACTTTACAATAATAAACATACCTAAAAAAAGAGCTTACTGTTGTACTTGCCCTCCCACTTGCTTTGCTACCAAATTCATTAATGTTGTAAGTTTTTCTTTCACATCTTGTAACTCATTTTCAGTATCCTGAAATTTTTCCTTCATATCATGCAATTCTTTTTTAGTGGTTTCAAGCCTTAATTCTGCAATTTCAGCTCTTTTCTCGGTCTGTTCAATTCTTGTCTCAGCATTTTCTGCTCTTTTCATTGCCTCTTCAACTTTACGATTTGCATCTACAATCATAGTCTTTGATTCTTGAGCTTTAATAGATCTCAAAGTAAATTGATTTGGACCCATTCCTTCACAAGAAGACCACATTTATTTTGGCCAAAAACATACTTAAATATTTTTTCATCAACAAGAAAATCTCTTCCTCATCATGCTTTGTTTAAATTCTTTCACTTTTGCCTGCATTGAAATTTAAATTCTCAAGTGATTAACATTATTCACACTTCTTACTCAAACTAAGAACACATATGGTGAATACCAAATATAGTGAATACCCAAACTACTCATTAGACATGTTACTTTCTAAAATTTATATTTGTTTTATTAAGTACTAAAAGATCCACTTGCTAAAGAAAATATAGAATGACAAAAAATTTGAGTAATAAAACCATTTAATATTCTCAAAGCAATTCTCTTCTAATATACATAAACATTCATATACCATTTTTTCTTCAACTACAACATCAACTAAAGAACCATTCTTATGCATACGGGTCTTTTCAAATATTTCCAACCTACTTGGTCGCATCCCATTTGCAGCCTGGGTCTGTAATTAAAAAAATTAGTAGAAATAAAAATAATACATAGCTATAAGGTTAGAATTATATAAAAAAATTATATTGTTTCTATTATTCATACCAGCCGTTGCTCAATTACACTAAAAGCAGTCCTACCGGTACAAAGAACCATCTTGAGTTTTGATCTATTTTTTACATTTGTCTTGCTCATTTTCTACAAGTAAATATTGATGAATTAGTTAAATTAATACTAGAAAGATACTTAAAACAATCATCTTTCAATTACTTCATGCTCATCATTTTCATACATGAAAAGTTTCACTATTCCAATCGCAACAAGCCATTCCCAATCATCCTTGGTGATTACCTCATCTAGTAAGTGCTTGAGTTTTCCTTGATCTTTATGTCGATTCTTATAAATTTCATACAACTCATTCCTATATACTCTATATTGACACTAAGTTTCCTTATTACATATCTTGTCCTTCTTATAACTTCAACCTTATCGAGTCCTTCCTCAAAGAGAATAAAAAAATCCTACAAAAAGATAATATAATTTAGCAAATGTTAAGATTATTGATGTTCTAATTAAAAAATTGACAAAAATCTTACCATGATGCGGTTAATCATATTCCTTATTTTATTCTCAGGAATTTCACTCCATTCTTTAACTTTAAGGGGTGCAAAGGATCGATTTCTAACTATTGTACCACACCAACTTGCAAATTGAGCACAATTCTCTCCTACAATTCTTCCCTTATGATCCCACTCCACTATTTTCTTGGTCTTTGAATTTTTCAACTCATTGTTCAAAGTCCTCCCTCATCCTTTTTTTGTAGTATTCATCACTAAACCTGCAAAATCAGAAGCATAAAAAAAAAATTAAATAACCACTTCGAACAAAAAGAATTAAGAATATATATATAATATAACATTTAAAGATACTTACTAAAGTTATCATTTTCACCTTCTTGCTCACAATCAACATTATCTCTAGTAGTAGGTGGAGGGCTTTGTTGGATGATAGCATTAAATTATGTACCTCTACCTTTAGTAATGCATCTCCTTTTGCGATTACTAGCTTCAGCCATAATTATCTAAATTTATACATTAAGTTAGTAAAACAACATACATATTCCACATGGTATTACAAACTTAATAAAGAAATAAGAACCATGTATCATCTAAACAATGCAGTTAATAAATATTGAAATAAATTTCATTAAAGGGCTTTCATAAAAATGGCCAATCCAAAGTAGAAAAGAACAAAACCTAATAAAATTATGAAAAAATATAACATGTAGTGCTTGCATAAATAAATAACTTCTACAAAAGCTCATGCCATCATAGTTCTTCCTCCCTACTATCATTATCATCCTCATCATCATAATCATCTATTGATGCAGGAATTTCGCTGCTAGAGTGGCCATCATGATCTTCATCAGAATCATCTTTCATTGCAAATTTTTCAATATTTTCAACTATATCTAAATGAAGGTGGCAAAAAGGATATAGACTACCCATTTTTATGCTGATGCCATACTTGCACGCTATAAGTTTCATCAAATTTACAAAAGGTCAGAAAGAGAGATGCAATAAAAACCCAAATGTCCTTGATAATTAAGTTACATGTGTATGCTTTCAGACATTTAATTAACATTAGATAATCGTTCATGCATAAAGATATATATATATATATATAGCCACTTAATCTGAACTAGCAAGCTAGATAGAGGCATGCATATATTGAATCCATATTATTTGGAAAACTTAAACAAGTATCATTTTACACTCTCCAAAATGATTTAGTGATCAGATGATAACAAATTAAGCAACGTTAATTATTGTGGCATAACTTTGTCCAAATGATAAAATGCATATAATTAAGATATCCATAATCTCAAGCAACATGCATGACAAAAAAATGCCTTTAGCTGTTCCTGGACCTCTTCCAATGCCAGCCATTTTGAATGCTTCACCATTCATGCATGTTCTCTGTGCTATCCAACTTAGATTTTGAATTAACACAATGGCAATGTAATGGATTCAAGTCCAGTTATCTCATATGATAAAATCCTCCTCGGTCGGGTGGAACTAGAACCTCGGTGGCACTCCGGAGTTCGACGACAACGGTGACGATCATGATCACGATCTTCCCCCTTTGTTTCTCTTTCCCTAAGATCACTATCGATCTCGGCCCCCCGCTCTAATTCTCTGAAACATTTCCTCTCTCTCTCTTTTGGACTACCGGCCCTGCCTCCCATGGTGGACCCCCCGCGGCCCCGCCCGTCCCCACTGTCGACGGTCCCCCCTGTTTCTCTCTTTTGGACCACCAACCCTCACTCCCCCGGAAGCCCCCCCGCGGCCCTGCCCCTCCCCGCTGCCGACCTCGAACCCCCTCCCCCGGCAGCCCCCCGTGGCCCCGCCCCTTCCCACTGCCGACCTCAACCCCCCAACACCCCCGGTGACCCCCCATGCAGCCCGTTCCTCCCCACTGCCAACATCAATGGCGGTTCTCGTGTCGAGCTCGAGAAGGTCCATCGTCATCACCTCTGTCGACTGGCACCCACCCCCCGGCACCGTGATGATCTTCCCTCGCCGGATCCATCAAAGAAATCAAAAATAAAAAAAAGCCTATCAACCAATGGTAACGAACTTACCTTCGCCACCACCACCGACAATGATCTCCACTGCCTTCGTCGCCGCCACCGATGATGATCTCCACTGCCTTCGTCTCCACCGACGGGTTGCCAATCGACGTCATCTGAGGGCTGGAAATGGGCAAAGCAGGACAACCAAAAGAAAAAAAATGCAAGAAAGGCTCGAATAATATATAGTTTAGTTGTGGGAGTTTAATTATGCACCACGCCAAACGAAAAAACAAAAAAAACTGGCCCATTTCCTATGCCCAATCTAAGACGGTCCGTTGGAAATAAAATTATTTCCTATAATTATTCCTCATTCATAAAAAAAAATCATACATAGCACCAAACGAAAAAAAAATTCGGCCCATTCCCTACGCCCAATCCAAACACCCATTGGGAATAAAATTATTCCCACGATTATCCCTCATCCGTCAAAAAAAATCAGACATAGTGCCAAACAAAAAAAAATCGTCCCATTTCCTATGCCTAATCCAGATGGCTCGTTGGGAATAAAATTTTTCCTCATAATTGTCCATCATCCGTTGAAAAAAATCATACATAGCACCAAACGAAAAAAAATTCAGTCCATTCCTAATGCCCAATCCAGACCCCATTGACAATAAAATTATTCCCCCCAATTATCCCTCATCCGTCGAAAAAAATCATACATAAAAATATATTCCCAACAAACAAAAATATTTGTCGGGAAAAAATACTTTTACCTACATATAATTTATTATCTGTGGGGAATAATTGTTGCAAATACCCTTTTTTCTAGTAGTGTTGGCCGTCCAAGGTGCTTAATGAAGTGGCGCCTCCCATGCCATGTGGCATTGATGATGTAGCACTCCATGAGCTGAAGTGGCGCCTCCCATGTCACGTGGCATTGATGATATTGCACTCCTCATGAGTTAGCACTCATAACCTGGCATGGAGAGGTGGCTTGACTCATCTACAAACTAGCTTGAGCCCATCTTCAAATTGACTTGAGCTTGTAGACCAACTTGGCTAATTACAGGACCAATTGACCCTAGCTTAACAAAATTGGCCAAATTACCAGACTAAACCAAAAATTGAAATCAACTAGATACTAATTACATGACTCAAAAGTAAATTACTCAGGCTTGAAGCCTTATTACAGGATCCAAAAGATTAAGAACCCTAATCAGAGATCCATAGAGGGTTGAGGAGCCTCTTCTAATCCTGGTGCCCACACCAATTCTCCCAGGGTGGGAGGAAACTCGACCCTATCGAGTAAGGGTTGATTTTGCTTTGGTATTCCTTAAGAAGGTTGAGGTCGAGACATTGCAAGTCCTCTCGGGTAATCCACGAATCATCAGACTCCGGTCAGCCTTGCCATCGGACCAAGTAACGTGATATCCTTTGCCCCGAGTGGTGGTAGCTTGATCATCCAGGACATGCTCGATCCATTCTCCTCTCTTAGGTAAAATTGAAGGTGGACACTTTGGATCGGGTTCACTCTCAAAAGATAGGTCAGACCTAAATGGCTCGCTGGGTATGGTTGCCGGTTCCCTATACTCGACTTAGTTTGAGAAATTGAAAATCGAGCTAATGCCATAATCCGGGGGTAGCTCAAGCACATAGGCATTAGGGCTAACTCTCCTTATTACTTTAAAGAGGTCAGTTTTATAAGCATGAAATTTCTTAACGGTTCTTGGTGGAAACCGTTCGGGCCTAATCCTAATTATTACAGAATCCCCTATGTCAAATTCTTGGGCTTGTTTTCGGGAATCAACCAATTTCTTGTATCTATCATTACTTAGATTAATTTTTTTGGCTAATTTCCTTATGCATGCTGTGTGAATGACTTTGTAGACTCTGAGACTCATACTGATACCTAAGAAAATGCAGACTTAACTATGCATTCTTATTGAGAGGATTTTTTATTGGACTCTTGGGCCTAAACCTAACAGACTATAGACTCTCTAGGTTTGACCCTGGTTTGGTATGCACATAAAAATTTATCATGAACTTCTAGCAAATGCCAAAGGGTCTTCCAGAAGTAAATAGCAAAAGGAATGGGCTCTAAGGATTCATGCAATCTGGTAATCTCATCAAAATGTAACCTAATGGCTCTAGAAACATGATAAGACTCAGGGAAGGGCAAGAAATAGGAAGGAGACTTAGGGACTGGTTCTGGACTAAAGAGACTGACCTTAATATATGAACATTGATCTATGGGTGACATAAGGTCCACTTGTTTCTGTAATTCTTGGGGCTCGGTGGGGTTCATCCCATAGTGAGGAAGGTTTGGTAATGGGATTCTGGGACCAAGCTTATAGCATGCTGGATGTCCCTAGGGGGTGGTAGTTGATTTGGTAACTCATCAGGAAACACATCCTCAAATTCTTTCAAAGCCTCAACTACTTCTTGAAAGTGTTCTCTTTGGGTCAGCTCTTGGACCTCTTTAGTGGCAGGCTTAAGATGTGGGACTCTTCTGGGCTCAGCCTTTAAGGAGGGATCATATTGAGGGAATCTCCTAATGTGGGGAGGTGATTCAAACTCTGGTTCAGTATGAGACTCCCGGGTCCTCTCCAGAGTTCCTAGCCTTGTTTCAAATCTATCAGCTCTTTGGATTAACTTGGCAAGCTGTTCAATGATGAGCCTCATTTGATTCTCGAGGTTGTTCTCCATGGGTTCACCTGACTGAGAGTGATGTGGGTGATACGGGACTTCTGACCTAGTCCATATGCAACACACAAAGAATGGTGCTACGGTTTTGCTAGACCTAGGAGTTCAAACAGAATGGATCAACTTAGTTAACACACAGCATAACAACTAGCCCTTTCACAAGCCAGGGATGACATGGGAGTGTGGGAGGCCCCCCTTGCTTTCGCAAGGACCCAATTAAAGAACCACAACCCTGCTTAGGTCATTTGATGCTAAACCTCTTGCCTTAGACACCAGCTTCCCGGTACTAATTGAAGGGTTGCATGCACTAGCTTCCCCAAAATGGTTAAACCTGACTCATGGTGTCCCTAAGCTATTAGGTTGCTACTTAATTTTAGATTAGGCTTAGATTCGAAATGCAAGGGTGGTAATTTTTGGGCTAAAAAAAGGTAATGACCTCCTTCCATTATCTTGCGATATTGACACCCTTAAGTCAATTATGTAAATGATGGCATACACATGAATTCTAATGAAATGTATCTAAGTTTTTTTTTTGTTTTGATGTATGTTAGCAGAAATAAGATGCTAAAAAGTAAATAATATGAACCTAAATGCAAAAATTAACCTATGTAGAGATGAAAGTATGAAGAAATGAAATTGCTGGAATTTCATAGCAGAATTATTCTTAGATGGTAATCAGCCATGTAAAAAATTTACAGGCTGTAATAAAATCTAAAAAAGAATTTTAAAAATACTTCTAATTATTTGGAATCCAACAAAATAAAAATCATTAAAATCGAAGACTCTTACATGTAGAAACAACTAAAATATCAGACCATATACTGAGTTGCAGAATTTTTAAAGATGCTGAAATTAATGATGCAAGATTTTTTTATTTAGAATCTAAAACCTATCTCCTTATTTTTTTCTTCAAGGGTCAATCACATCGGCACCCCTGCATGCCATAAAAAATCCTTTGAATTGGATGTGAGGGTCTTACAGCCCCACTTTTTCCTATGATCAGACGGCCATGGTGAAGCACCCGATCCAAGTACATAAAGAGAACAAGTCCTAACCATGCTCTGATACCAGATGATGCAAGATGAGGCTCTGATACCAGGAATTGATGTGGGACTAAGATGATGCTGGACTATACTAATGATGAGATGGATATGCAAATGATTTTTCTTTGAGTTTTAGGTTTTAAAGAGATGTACTGATTTCCAAAGTCGAGTTAAGAATGGAACTAAAGATTCTATAAGGAAAAGAACTTTCTAGCAAGCAAAGATAGAACCTAAACAAAGATAACGAGAGGACCCCAAGACTAACAAACCCCATAGAACTTAGCTCTAGATCAATACCTACTTAGGAGATTAAGGGTGCAAACCGTGAAGACTCTGATTTGCCTGATGCCGAGTTCACTCGCTCTCGTAGATGCGGCCTGGAGGATCAAGCCTTCAACCCTATGGATTCACCGGCTTTTCGTCCGATGGTTGTGGGGCAAGGAAGACCGACTCCATTGTCTGTGGCACCTGGAGGACTTGCGAGCATCCAAGGGAAGGGTTAGAAAACATCAAGAAAAAGGGATAAGCAAGTAAGAAGGGATGGAGCGAGTTAAGAATGGTGGTCGAGGATGCTTTTCTTATTAGGCATCCAGGTGGAGTTCCAAGGCCGTCCAGGCTTGAAGATTGGTAGATGGCTCGTGAAAGAGGAAGGGAACTTGGGCCTCTCACCCCTCGATGTCCTGAAGGACAAAGGCACTCTTTCATAGAGTTCCTAGTCTAAGAAGACAAGGGCTATAATGAAGTGGAACTCTCAAATTTTTCATTCATCAAAAACTAGTTTTACAAGAGGGTTAGGGTCCTTTTTATAAGTACCTAAGTCCTCATTTGACATTTGAATTAAAATTTGAAATAGGGGTTACAAGACTTGATTTGGGGGATTGAAGACATGATGTTGTCTTCATGAATCAAGGGGCGCCTATTTTGAATTTTGAATCTCTTCTTCATAAAGCTTTGACCAACCATGAATGCTAGGCTTGATCCTTGGTGATATGGCTTGATATGTGGAGTGGGGTGAGGATCTTGTTGGCTTGAATCAAGGAAAGATTAATGGGAGTCAACCATGGAATTTGAATTTGAAATTTCAGCTTTACTTGGCCGCCCAAGGTGCTTGATGAAGTGGCGCCTCCCATGCCATGTGGCATTGATGATATGGCACTCCATGAGCTGAAGTAGTGCCTCCCATGTCACATGGCACTAATGATGTGGCACTCCTCATGAGTTGGCACTCCTAACCTGGTGTGGAGAGGTGGCTTGACTCATCTTCAAACTAGCTTGAGCCCATCTTCAAATTGACTTGAGCTTGTGGACCAACTTGGCTAATTACAGGACCAATTGACCCTAACTTAACCAAATCGACCAAATTACCAGACTAAACCAAAAATTGAAATCAACTAGATACTAATTACATGACTCAAAAGTAAATTACTCTGGCTTGAAGCCTTATTACAGGATCCAAAAGATTAAGAACCCTAATCAAAGATCCATAGAGGGTTGAGGAGCCTCTGTCTAATCCTAGTGCCCACACCACTTGAACTAGAAAACTATAACACATAGGATGAAGACTTCCATGATGTTGGTTCCAAGGCAAAGTACAACTCTTCTTTAGCTCGCGACCATGGAGGATCATGCAAGGGAACTCATTAGTGATTGGAAGGGATGGAAGAATGGAATAGAAATAATTTTGGAAGAGGGTTAGAAGTGGCGATTTGGTGATGAAAAATGTAGTGGCTTGTTTGAAAGGAATGGCTCCTTGGAAGAAGGAATGCTTGGCTCGTTGGCTAAAGTTGATGGGCATCCTTGAGTTGATGGAAGATGGTGCAATCCTTGGTTGAATGAACGATATTTGATGGTGGCTAGGTTGACTAATGGAAGAACTTATGGGCTTCTCACCCTCTCCCTCTCGGAGGACATTTGCATAACACAAATGGAAGTAGAAACTTTAGAATTTTTTTCATTCATCAATCATCTTCTACAAGTGGGTTTGGAGTAGTATTTATAGCCCTCCAAAGCCTTTTGAAAATTTGAATTTCAAGGGGAGTTACAAGATTCACGGAGTGGGAGGGGTTACAACCATGAAGAGTGTAGAGTTTAAACTTCCTTGATTCATGGAGAATAATGTGGTTGGCTACCTTCCTTTTGAATTTGATTTTGGGCACCCAAGATGGATGAGGTGGCATGGTGAGTTGTCTTCCATGTTGACATGAAAAGTGAGGTGGCTTCCAACTATGCTTGGTGATGTGGCACTCCAACTTGGCAAGGTTTGTTGAAGTAGTTTGTCTCACCTAATCTTCAAGTCTTCTTGCTAAATTTGAACCCTACCCAAACCGATTTTGAACCCAACTTGTAGATTCACTAATTATAAGACCAAATTGACCCCACTTGAACTTAAAAGACCAAATTGAAATAAGCCCAACCCTAATTACATGACTCAAATTCAACCAAAAAACAAATTTTCCTATTTACAGGACTCATGTTCAATTAAAGAAATAACATTGAAATCAAAAGTAAAATTAACTTAATCCATTAAATTCATAATGGTCTTGGCTTGATATTGGATTGAATTCTCTTTCGAGTTGTGGTGCCTACACCAATTCTCCCGGGGTGGGAAAGACTCGATCCTGTCGAGTATGGGTCAATCTAACTCTGATAGTATTCCAATAAGTCTAGGTTGATTCGTTGTAGATCCTCTCGAGTGATCCACGAGTTATCATATTCTGGTCAACCTTACCATTGAACCAAATAATGTTGATAGTCTTTATTCCTAGTAGTGATAGTTTTATCGTCCAGAATTCTCTCAATCCTATCTCGTCGCTCATGTATAGTGGTTGGTGGATACTCGGGAGTTGGATCACTCTCAATGATAGGTTCAAGCCCAAAAGGCTCACTAGGTATCAATATCGGCTCCTTATACTCTACTAAGTCTAAAATATTGAAGGTTGAGTTGATACCTAAGTCAGATGGTAGTTCCAATACATACGCATTAGGTCCAATTTTCTTTATAATTTTGAATGGCCCTGTATTGCGGGCATGCAGTTTTTTCATGGTTCTAGGTGGGAACCATTCGGGTTTGAGCCTAACCATCACATAGTCTCCCTCAAAAAATTTCTTGATTTTCTTATGTGAATTAGCCATACGTTTGTAAGTTTCAATTGCTCATGTGGACTTTTTTACTGATTTCTTTATGCAAATCCTTAATATGCTATGCGAATGACTCTACAGGTTCAGACACTCATGCATGTGTGAGAAATGGGATAAGATTTATGGGCTTCCTAGGTTTGTAACCATGGACCCCCTCAAAGGGACTCTTTCCAGTAGATCTATTAACTGAGTTGTTATAAGCAAACTCGGCACGAGATAATAAAAGATCCCAATTTCCCATACTATCACCAACTAGATATCTCAGCAAATTTCCTAGACTTCGGTTAACAACTTCAGTTTGGCCATCAGTCTGAGGATGGTAGGCAACAGAGAATTTCAGTCTGGTTCCTAGCATATGCCAAAGGGTCTTCCAAAAGTAGCTAGTGAACCTAACATCTCTATCTGACATAATGATTTTGGATAAACCATGTAGCCTAACCACTTCGTCAAGAAAAAGCTTAGCCATTCGTGAAACATCGAAAGTTTGAAAGCATGGTATGAAGTGAGCCATCTTTGAGAATCGGTCAACTACAACATAGATGGAATCATTTCTTCTTGAGGTCTTAGGTAGTCCTAGTATGAAGTCCATGCTAAGATCTTGCCAGGGGCAATCAGGGACTGGTAGAGGAGTGTACGACCAGTGTTCTGCTTTTGTTGTTTGGCAACAACACATGTTCGACATTGTGCCACAACTTGGACTATATTCCTCTTGAGGCCAGGCCAAAAGAATTGGTCTTCTATTGCTAGGATGGTCTTATTTCTACCAAAATGACTTGCTAGGCCTCCAGCATGAACTTCCCAGATCAAAAACTCTCTAATAGAAGTTCGGGGGACACATAACTGGTTTCCTTTGAAAAGGAATCCATCATGAATGGTATAATCATTATGTACACTAGATGGTCCTTGTTGAAGGAATTGATAAATGACACTAAAGTCGGGACACTTAGGGAATTCTTCTTTCAGTCTATTAAACCCTATAACTTCAGTGCTAACTGAGGACAAAAGCATGGATCGTCGGCTCAGTGCATCTGCAACCCTATTTTCAGTGCCGGCACGGTGTTTCAGAATAAAGATATATGCCTGAATGTACTCTACCCATTTTTCGTGCCTAGGGTTCAATTTCTTTTAGGAATTAAGGAATCGTAGGGTTTCATGATCAGAATAAAGAACAAACTCTTGCAGTAGTAAGTAGTGTCTCCAATACCTTAAATCTTGCACTACCGTGTATAATTCCTTATCATAAGTTGAATACCTCATTCTCACCTCATTCGAACTTTCACTAAAGAATGCCACTAGATGACTCTCCTAACTCAAAACTCCTCTAATTCCTACTCCAGAGGCATCACAGGCAACCTCAAATACTTTTGAAAAATTAGGTAATCTTAAAATTGGTGCCTGGGTCATTCTCTCGATTTCTAGGAAGGCTCTATTGGCAGCTTTTGTCCATTCAAAGGTTCCCTTCCTAATGCAGTCGGTAATGGGTGCTACTATGGTACTAAATCCTCGAAAAAATCTCCTATTGAAGGTAGCTAGACCATGAAAACTATAAACATCATGGATACTTTTGGGTACCGGCCACTCAACTATGGACTTAACCTTTTTGGGGTCAGCAAATACTCCTTCAATGGTAACAACAAATCCTA
This sequence comes from Areca catechu, assembly GCA_021397845.1. Classification (NCBI taxonomy): domain Eukaryota; kingdom Viridiplantae; phylum Streptophyta; class Magnoliopsida; order Arecales; family Arecaceae; genus Areca; species Areca catechu. The sequence continues at coordinate 47,536,393 of CM038042.1, forward strand.
GAAAGATAATTCTATGAGTCATGAATTCACATTTCTTAAGGTTGGCATAGAGACTATCTTTTCTAAGGGCTTGACAAACTTGCCTAAGATGATTCAAGTAGTCTTCCTTCATTCTACTATAAATGAGAATGTCATCAAAATAGACCACTACGAACTTTCCAAAGAATGTCCTTAAAACTTCGGTCATGATTCTCATGAAGGTGCTAGGTTCATTGGACAGACCGAAAGGCATTACTACCCACTCATACAAGCCATCTTTGGTCTTGAAAGAATTTTTCTATTTATCCTCGGGTCTAATTCTTACTTATGATAGCCACTCTTAAGGTCAATTTTGGAGAAAATCTTGGCTCCGGCCATCATGTCCAACATGTCGTCCAAACGGGAATAAGGAAACGATACTTAATGGTAATCTTATTAATGGCTCGACTATCTACACACATTTTCCATGTGCCATCTTTCTGAGGGGTTAGAAGGGCAGGTACTGCACGTGGGCTCAGGCTTTCTCTAATGAATCCTTTTTGGAGAAGTTCTCCAACTTGTCGTTGTAACTCAAAATGTTCTATAGGATTCATCCTATAATGGGGAAGGTTTGGTAATATGGATCCTGGGATCAAATCTATGGCATGTTGAATATCTCTTTCGGAAGGTGATTAGGAAGGTATTCTGGAAATACGTCTTAAAACTCCTCTAGAAGCCTTAATACATCCTGGGGCTGTTCCTTATGGGGTTGATCCTGAACTTCCTTCATTGACAAAATCCAAATAGGTGAACCACTGTTAAGCTCTTGCTCTAATTCCTTAGAACTGAACATGTTTATTCCTTGTTTCTTGTCCCTCAGGTGACTTGATCCTCTCTTAACATTGTCCTTAGGTGGTGAAGAATTGATTACAATCTTCTTTCCATTATGAGTAAAAGAGAAAGAATTAGAATGACCATAGAGTATAGCATCATGATCATACAACCATGGTCGGCCTAATATGATGCTACTTACTCCCATAGGAAGAACATCGCACCAAACCTTTTCTGGGTATGACTAGATTTGGATTGTGACTTGGCACCTAAATTTGATGGGAATCAAGGTTGAATCTATCCAAGATACCTTATATGGATTGGAATGGGGCACAGTGAGTAGACCTAAATTCTTGATTGTATTAGTTGATATGGCATTGATGCAACTTCTACTATCTAAGATGATCTTGCATACTTTTTCTCCTATCTTAACAAAGGTTTGTAGGATGTTGGTCCTATGCCAATCATCTTACTCCTTAGCCTGGGTCAAAGATACATCTCACAACTCCTAGAAACTTTGGTGAGTCAATGATCTCTTCATCCCCTTCATACTCATCAACTAAGTTCACACCAGCCTCATACACTTCTTCCTCACAATCTTCTATGGGTTCGGGGACTTCCTCTTCTACTTCTCCTATATGTAATGCTCTGGTGGGACATTGGCTTGCAATGTGGCCTACCTTATGGCACCTGAAACAATAGGCATTACCTTCTCTTCGAACTTCAAGGCTCTTTCCTTTGTATCTCTACGAGCTAATGGAGTAGTAGGATTGGGTCTGTTGGATGGACTTGGGCTTGGGCTGGGCCTACTTTTAGGGAAATTAATCTTATTAGGTTCGAGTCAACGAAAAATGGGTCCCCTCTGAAATCTCTCACAGTCCCAAGCAACTTGGTAGGCTTGGTCTAGATCATAGACCTCTCTAAGAAATAACTCTCTCTGGATTTCTTCTCATAGACCTGCTCTAAACCTGACAAGGTCACAGCTTCTGAATCAACCACACTGCATCTTATGACGAACACATCAAACTTGGCAATATACTCTGACACCATCTTATTTCCTTAACTTAATCATTGCCATTGATCCAAGAGTCTTTATTCATAGGACAAGGATAAATACTTCTCCCTAAGCTTTACCTTCATAGCTCTCCAAGTGGTTATGGGCATGTCACCTCTGTATCGACTAATGTGCTCATCATTACCCTAATACAATCTAGCCTTACGGACCAATCTAAGTTTGGCAAACTTAAATTTTCTATCTTCTGACATTTCGTACCAATCAAAGTATTGATCCATATTACTTTTCCAGTCTATATATACCTTAGGATCCAAGTTTTCATCGAATATGGGTGCATCTAGATGAATGTTTCAAAGGGCTCCTTCATCCTGGTCAACATATTCATGGTGTGACCTTCTTTGGTGTGGGTTAGGAGTATGTTCCTAGCGTTGGACTCTAGGATGGATGAGTACCAATCTGGATGACTGTGGCTCAGTAGGGGTCAAACGGGTCTCTTCAAGAGTTCCTATTCTCTCTTCCATTTGATCAAACCTATCGTTCAATTGCTTGAACTGCTCAGTCATAGTTCTCATTAGAGCTTCTAGATTGGGGTCCATGGTAGAACTTGGTTGGTTTTATGAATGCTGGTATAGAGTTCCTGATCTAGTAGTCATTCAATACAAGGACTCGTTCTAAGATTTGCTAGACCTAGATGTCCAATGTAGTATGAATTGACTTAGTATAGATCAAGACTACAAATACCCTTTCAACTGGCCAAGTAAGAGATGGGATTGTAGGAGGCCTTCGCGAGACCTAATTAAGGAACCACAAATCCACTTAAGGCATTTGCCTTTGGACCTATAGCCTTAGATACCAATTTCTAGGAGTAGATGAAGAAATGATTCACACTAGTCTCAACACACTAATTGAGCTTGACTTATTGGTGTCCCTAATTCTAATTAGGTTGCTACTCAATTTTATTAAAAGGTTTGGGTTCGATGCAAAATGTGGTTGGTTATTTTTGGACCAAGAAAGGTAATGACATCCTTTCCTTATTTTATGATATTGTTACCCTTAAGTAGTTTAAAATGAATGCAACAAAAAACAATCTAACTAAACAATGCTAGAATAGACTTGCTGAAATTTTAGGACAAAATTATTCTCAGGCAGAAAATAGATGTGCAAAAAACCTATAGACTGAAATAAATCAGGAAAAAGTTTTGATGAAAAGTATCAAATTGAGAAATCCAGAAAGACAAGAATCAGAATTTTCAGAGTTTCCTATATATAGAAACAATTAAATGAACAGATATATACTAGAATTACAGGATGCAAAAACTAAGTTCTAAAAGAGTTATCTCTTTGTTTTCTTCTTCACGGGTCAAATCATAATGGCACCCCTACATGCCATAGGAGACCTCATTGAATGGGAAGAGAGAGTCTTGTAGCCCTACTTCTCTCCTATGACCGGATGGTCTTGGTGACGCACCCAATCCAAGTACTAAAAGAGAAACATACATGCTATCATTATTATGCTACCCATGCAACCATGCTCTGATACCAAATATGATGCGGCATGCAAAGGATGATCTCTCAGCTAGAAGATTAATTAGTTGGTTGAGAAATGAACCTTATACATAAGCAAAAACTCATTCATAAAATAAGCATAGGAATCATTGAAGGAAAGCTAAACAATGGATTAAAGGTAACCCAAACTATAGCTCTTGTTTAATCCATGAAGATTGGACCTAATGGTTGGGAAACCATTCCAACTACGGCATAAACCATTCAAATATTCAAACCCTAAGAGTAAAGGAAGGTTTACTTACCAATATTGAGCTCTCACACTCTATTATGGTGGATCAAATTTCAGCACTCAATGGATTGAAGACTTGAACTAGAAAACTATCACACTTAGGATGAAGACTTCCATGATGTTGGTTCCAAGGCAAAGTATACCTTTTCTTTAGCTCGCGACCATGGAGGATCCTACAAGGGAACTCATTAGTGATTGGAAGGGATGGAAGAATGTGTTGACTCCATAAGTGATTTTGATGATAACCAAACATCGGAGCATGTATATTTATTTCTAATAACTCTTCAAGTGTTTTACAAGTTTTTGTAGGATGGTTTAATTTATTCAAACTTCAACTCCTACACTATTGTTTCTTTTTTGAGTTGTGTTGTAACTTGTTTTTGTAAAGAAGAACCCAATGGAAAAGCTAAGAAAAAATCATATGAAAAGGATTACTTCTTTGTGTGTGTGCCTTAGACTTATGTTGAGTTGGTATGATTGAAAAGTTGTAAGAGTGTTGGTAAGAGTTTTTTTCTTTGAGTTCAATTGTAAAAATCCTGAAGAAGATACTCGAGCCGACCCAGCATGTTGAAGAGCCGACTCTACTTCATGGCACGCAGCAAGGATTCTGGTACGCAGTAATCTGAGTCAACTTGAAGGTAACCGAGCCAACTCCAATGAATCCAAGTTGATTGGAATTTGTTTGAGCCGACTCCTCCAGAGTCTAGTTTCTGAAGATTTCTGAGAACAGCCAGGCAAGCCGACCCGAACCAGAAAGAGCCGACTCTACCAGACCTAATTTTGAAGACCTGAGAAAGCGAGCCGACCCGAACTGCATCGAGCCGACTCTTCCAGAGTAAGGATTTCCGAACATGAGAAGAGCCGACCCAAGCTGAAAAGAGCCGACTCCTCGAGTTCAAGTTTTTCAAAGGAAGAAGTTCGAGCCGACCCGAGCTATCAAGAGCCGACTCATCTAGAGTGAAGTTTTGCACACTGAGATAAAGAGCCGACTGCACTGAAGATTTGGTGACTCGACCAATCGACTCGAACGATCTGAGCCAACTCGAAAGAATCTGAGCCGACTTGAACGTCGCTTCCAGGTATTCAACGGCTAGTTCCAGAAATTATTTTTGAATGCCAAAAAGTGCTCCAATGATCACAAATCATTCTCCAACGGTCTATAACGGTTAAAACTGCCTTGGAGTGATAGAAGACCTTATATTTGAAGGATTTGAACATCCTAAAAGTAAGAGTTTTTGAAAGAGAAGAGAGCTTCATTGAATATCCTAACTATCAACAGCAAAAGAGCACAAGTGCATTCAAGTCAGCCTTCAAGTCTTCACCAACTTTGATCTGAAGCTTGAGGCAACTTTGGAAAGAAGCCACTGAAGTAGTTAAAGCTTATTCAAGTGCATTCAAGTGGACTTCCATCAAGCTGCACTGGCAACTATCCGACAAATTAAGTTTATCATTTTTGTTGCATTTACTTCAATTCATTTTTTGAATTGTTGGGTTATTGGTGAGCCCAGTTGAAAAATCAATTAGGTTCTTGGTAAGCCTTGATAAAAATCAAGTGTTGGGTTCTTGGTATCATAGTAAAACCAAGTTAGGTTTCTTTGGTGAGGCTGTTTAAAACCAAAGGATGTTGGATTTTTTTTGGTGATCCCTTTAAAATCAAAGTGTAGAGGTTTTGGATTATGATCCTGCAAAACAATCCTACTGTATTCAGGTGTGACTATAGTGAAAATTCAATTGGTATCTTGGGTAATGGATGTAGGAGCTGGGTTACTCCGAGTCACTATAAATTTTGTATGTTTGTATTGTGCTTCCTTGCTTTTACTTAGCTTCCATAATTTACTACTTTGTCATAGCACCTACCACTTGCAAAGGATTTTTAATTGCACATTACTTGCTTTAATTTTTTAAAAGTTCCAATTCACCCTCCTCTTGGGTAGCCACCTGGGCAACAACTGGTATCAAAGCAGTGTCTCTTAATACACTAGAGTAAAGATTGATGGCTCATCCAATGAGTACGTCCTTGGCGAAAGGCCAATCAACTAATAGACCTCCACTTTTCACTAGCACAAATTATGCATACTGGAAAGCTAGAATGAAAATTTATGTTCAAGCAGTTGATTTTCAGTTATGAAAGGTCATTCTAAAGGGTCCTTACATCCCCATGGTTAAAATTATTGGAGTGGACATTCCTAAATCTGAAGAGGATTGGAACGAACACGACATGAAGATGGGTGAGTTAAATGCCAAAACAATGAACTTATTATATTATGCTTTGGATAGTAATGAGTTTAATCGAATTTCTATTTACTCTTCTACAAAAAAAATTTGAGATAAACTTGAAGTGACCTATGAAGGAACATCTCAAGTGAAGTCTTCTAAAATTAATCTTCTTGTACATAGTTACGAATTGTTTGAGATGGAACCTAATGAAACAATCTCTGCCATGTTTTCACGTTTCACTGATATTATTAATGGCTTAAAAAGTCTTGGCAGGGTATATACTAATGCAAATCTAGTACAGAAGATTCTGAGATCTCTTCCAGATAAATGGGATCCAGAAATGATTGCCATCCAAGAAGCAAAAGATTTGAATACCTTATTACTGGATGAAATGTTAGGATCTCTCATCATGCATGAATTCACCATGCAGCACCGAATTGAAGATGATCAAAAGAAGAAGAAATCAATCGCCTTCAAAGCTGCTATGGATTCTAGAAATGATGAAAAATTAGAAGAAGAAAGCTCCTCTACTGAAAGCGACATGGAAGACGAAGACATTACCAGGTCGTCAAGAAATTTTGAAGGTTCTTAGGAAGAAGAAAAGGAAAAAAAATTAGAAAATTCCACAAGAACAAAAATTTAGTAAGGAGAAGGACAAGGAAAAGGAGAAAGAAAAAGAAGTGCCCACCTGTTATGAATGCAAAAAGCCGGGCACATCCGACCAGATTGTCCATTATTGAAAAAGGGTTTTAAGAAAAAAAAAAGAAAGCTATGGTAGCGACGTAGAGCGACAGCGAAGCATCCTCATCTAATGAAGAAGAAGAGATCATGAAATCTGCGAATCTATGTCTGATGGGTCTAGAAAATGAGGTATCATCCCCTAAGCTAAAAACTGAATTTACATATGATGAACTGAATTCTACAATTCATGATTTACTTATTGAATTCAAGAAAGCTGGGGTTAAAATTAAATCCTTGAAGAAACAAAATGATGTTTTATTAAAAGACAAGGATGAGATTTCTAAAAAGAATAATATTTTGCAAAAAGAGTTGAATAACCTTTCTAAAAATGTTATTGTTTTGAATAATGAGAAAAATGCTTTAAAGGAGACAAACAAAGTTTTAGTTATAGAAAATGTTCATTTAAAAAAGGAGGTTGAAATGCTTAAGCCTTTAGTATAAAAACTTACTTTGAGTTCTAACAAGCTTGAGCTAATTTTGAAAGAACAAAAGGATTCAAAAAGTAAAGCTGGAATTGGATTTAATTCTTTAAATGCTAAAGGAATTTCAGCAACAAAATTTATATCTTCAAAAGCTTCAGCTTCGAATGCTAAACTTCAAAAAGATTTTCCATCAAATTCTATTTCAAATGGCTTGAAATATGTTCCAAAGAATTCAATGAAAAAATCTTTCAAACAAAATATTTCTATTTCGGCATCTTTTATAGCCTCAAAGCATGCATCATTCAAAAATGACAAAATTATCTATTATGCATGTCATAGATTTGGACATAAATCTTATCAATGCAATTCTTTGAAAAGTTTCATAATTGGTGCATTGAAATATAGAACTGTTTAGGTTCTAAAGAGAACCAATTTTACTAATCCAAAAAGACCCAAGTTGGCTTGGGTACCTAAAATTACTCTTTGACTATTTTGTAGGACTATCTTGCAGCCCATAAATTAAAGAAAAGATGGTATCTTGACAGCGGCTGTTCAAGGCATATGATGGGTGACAAAGATCAGTTCATCATCCTATAAATGAAAGAAGAAGGATTGGTTACATTTGGAGATAATGGCAAGGGGAGAATAATTGAAATCGATAAGATCAAAATAACCCCTGTACTTGTATTGAAGATATGCTGCTAGTAGATAAATTGAAGCATAATTTATTGAGTATTAGTCAACTCTGTGATAAAGGCTTCAAGGTTATCTTTGAATCATCTATGTGTATAATAACTAACTCTCTTGATTTTAGCAATAAATTCATTGGTCATAGGCTTGGAAACATCTATGTGATAGATCTAAATGATCTTGCCATGACTAGTAGTTCCAGTCTAGTGGCAATGAATGCTAAGACCAAGGAGTCATGTTTATTATGGCATAGACGATTAGGTCATGCTAGCATGCATACAATTGCCAAATTAATCTCAAAGAATCTAGTTAGAGGTTTGCCACATTTTAAATTGATCTTGATTATGTATGTGATGCTTATCAATTAGGTAAACAAACTAGGAGGAGTTTTAAATTGAAAAATTTTATTTCAACAACCATACCCCTTGAGCTACCTCACATGGACTTATTTGGACCAACTAGGACCACAAGCCTAGAAGGTATGAAATATGGTCTTGTGATTATAATGACTTTTCTAGATTCATATGGATATTATTTATTGCACATAATGATTAAACTTTTGATGTATTTCAAAAATTTTATAAGAAAATTTTAAATAAGAAAAATCTTTCTGTTATTTCTATAAGAAGTGATCATGGAACTGAATTTCAAAATTAATTTTTTGATAAATATTGCACTAAGCACGGCATATATCACAACTTCTCCGCTCCTAGAATACCACAACAAAATGGTGTTGTAAAGAGAAAGAATAGGACTTTGGAAGAAATAGCCTGAACCATGTTGTGTAAAGGTAACCTTCCAAGGTACTTTTGGATAGAAGCAGTGAACACTACCTGTTATATATTAAATCGAGTTTTAATTAGACCAATTTCAAAGAAAACCCCCTATGAGCTTTGGAATGGAAGAAAATCGAATATTAACTATTTTCATGTTTTTGGGTGTAAATGCTTTGTGTTAAATAATGGCAAGGATAACCTAGGAAAGTTTGATGCAAAATCTGATGAGTCTATATTCCTTGGTTATTCATTACATAGCAAAGCATATAGAGTGTTTAATAAAAGGACTCTTATTGTAAAAGAGTCTATTCATGTTATTTTTGATGAAGCTAATCCCTCACCATCTAGAAAAGATGAGTGCGTAAATAATGATGCAGGTACACTATAAAAGGAAATGAAAGATCTAAGCATTCAAGACAAGCCAATGCAAAATGGAAATGAAATGGTAAGCAAGGATCATACTGATTTACCAAAGGAATGAGGTATGTAACTTCACATCCCAAAGATTTAATTATTGGTGATCCTTCTCATGGTGTTAGGACTAGGTTAGCACATAGAGATGCACATGACTACCTAGTCTTTGTCTCAAAAATTGAACCACATAGTTTAGAAGAAGCTGACATTGATTATAACTGGATGATGGCCATGCATGATAAATTAAACCAGTTTGAAAGGAATAATGTTTGGACACTAGTTAGTAGACCTACAGACCACCCAATCATAGGAACCAAATGGGTCTATAGGAACAAACTAGATGAGAATGACAAGGTTATAAGAAATAAAGCAAGGTTGGTAGCAAAAGGGTACAATCAAATCAAGAAGAGAGTATTGATTTTGATGAAACTTATGCTCCTGTAGCAAGACTAGAAGCATTAGATTACTTCTTGCATTTGATTGCTACATGAACTTTAAACTCTTTCAAATGATGTCAAAAGTGCTTTTATAAATGAATTTATTTCTGAACAAGTTTTTGTAGAACAGCCACCAGGTTTTGAAAATCATGCTTTTCCAAATCATGTGTTTAAATTGAACAAAGCTTTATATGGTTTGAAACAAGCACCTAGGGCCTGGTATGACAAACTAAGAAAATTTTTACTTGAAAATGATTTCAAAAGAGGAAATATTGACAAAACTCTTTTTATAAAGAATAAGGAGAATGATATGCTAGTTGTACAAATCTACGTTGATGACATTATATTTGGTGCAACTAATGAAAATCTTTATGGAGATTTTGCTGAGTTGATGCAGGATGAGTTTAAAATGAGCCTTCTGGGCGAGCTCAACTACTTCCTCGGATTACAAGTCAAACAAATGAAGGAAGGAATCTTTATAAGCTAAGCCAAATACATCAAAGAGATGATCAATAAATTTGGCATGGAAACAAGCAAAGAGGCTAACACACCCATGAGCACTACTTGCAGACTAGACAAAGATGAAAGTGGATCCAATGTTGACCAAAAGCTTTATAGAGGTATGATCGGATCCCTATTATATTTGAAAGCCAATAGACCTTATATCTTGTACAGTATATGTGTATGTGCTAGATTTTAATGTAATCCTAAAGAAATACATATGCTTGCTATTAAAAGAATTTTCAAATACTTGAAAGGTACAAGTAATTTAGGTCTTTGGTATTCTAAAGAATCATCTTTAAATTTAATTGGTTTTTCTGATGCTGACTATGCTGGTTGCAAAGTTGATAGAAAAATCACTAGTGGTACATGCCAATTTCTAGGGTTGAATTTAATTTCATGGCACTGTAAGAAACAAAACTCCGTAGCATTGTCCACTACTGAGGTAGAGTACATTGCTGCTAGTAGTTGTTGTGCTCAAGTATTATAGATTAAACAACAGCTTGAAAAATTTGGTGTTACATAATTTAAAATTTCAATTAAATGTGATAACACAAGTACTATTAATTTGACAAAAAATCCTATTCAGCATTCACGAACCAAGCAGATTGAAATTAGGCACCATTTTAAGAGATCATGTTTTGAATAATGATATTGTACTTGAATTTGTGCCAACTGAAAACCAACTTGCTGATATTTTTACAAAACCTTTGAATTTTGATAGATTTGTAATGATTAGAAATGAACTAGGATTATGTGACCCACTCTATAAATACTCTCATAATCTTAAGGACAAATTATCTAGGAGACCTCCTAATCCCAAATTGTGTGATAAATGAGCTTTGATTGAAATCCAAAAATTTATTTTGTGCTCTCTCTGCTCGAGCCGACTCAAGCAGATGACCTATTGGTCAAGCCGGCTCGGATGTCGAGACGTCTCTTTTTAGTTCGAGCCGTAGGATTTTTCTTTCCCATTTCTATTCCTAAACCCTATTCTCATTCCCTCCAAGAAACCTTCCAAATACTTCCAACTTCCTAAAACTGCTTCGGAATTCAAATGTTTGTGTACAATGGCACCAAAGAGGGCAGTTGGGAAGAAATCAAGACAAGATAGTGAAGCTGCTCCACAAGAAAGGAGAACCAAGTTTCGAGAAGACAGTGCTTCCCGAAATCCACCACAGTCTGAGGAAGAGCCAAGCCTAGTTTCTCCTACCCATCATATCTCTTTAGGTATGAGACCTATTATCACTGGCAGACGGATTTTATTTGAATATCTGAAGGAGATAGGTTTTGTCATTGGTGATTTTATTGAGAATCAAGGATGGAGGAACATGTGCTCCCTAGATGTTAAAATCTAACCAAACCTAGTCAGAACCTTTTATGAAAATTTGAGGTTTGGAGAGAATTTTGTTGAATCATCTGTTAAGGAAAAAAGAATTATCATTTCTACTGAAATTCTTGGAAGTGCTTTAGAAATGCCATTTGAGGGCACTGAGTACTTAGTACTAAAAGACAGAACTAAAGCACTGCAAACTGTTTTAGAGAGATTTGAAGTAAATGAAATAGGAATTCTCAAGGCCAGCATGTTATATATTGAAATGAGAGTTCTACACAATTTTATAAGTAGGATCTTCTTACCCAGAACTGGACGTTTTGATTGGGTTAGTAAAAGGGATCTATGCTTCATGGAGCTTCTGATTAATGGTGATAAGATTAATCTGCCAGCTATTATGATTTGTCAAATGAAGGAGGCAGTAAGAAAAGTGAAGGCTTGCCTGCTGTATGGAATGGTCATCACTTTATTCTTTCAAAATGTAAATATCGATTTGACAGGAGAGGACAGCAAGACACTTCTTTATATAGATACCTATACTGCCAAAACTTTTCAAAGGATGGAATATTTATTGTCAGATAGCACCTGGAAAAAGAAGACTGATTCTCTTACAGTTGAAGAAAATGAAGAGGTTCAAGAGCAAACAGAGTTAGACGCTGGTGAAGGCACTACAATGCAAATCCCAGAATCATAGCCACAATTGGGATCTCCAGTCCAAACAGATTTTGATGCATCATTTCCAAATGTCTCAGTACTAGATATGCCTGATATGCCATATAGTACACCTATTTTTACTCAGTCTACTGATATTCCTGTTCACAGTCATGCTACTATTGCTCTTGCTATAGACACTTTATTGTTACAAGACTTTATTACACAACAAATGAATAACATGACTGAAACTATAAAGTCTTCTATGGTTAGAATGTTTAAAGAATTACACAATTCAGTTAATAAGAGACTCAATCAATTTGAAGGACAGATAGACTATCTGAAAAGCAAAATTGAATCTCTTGAAACCTCAAAGACTATGGTACATACAACTGATACAAATATGCAACCAATTTTACAGCTAATTACTTCAAGTTTGGAAAAGATTGAGAAATCTATTACACTAATACTTGAAGCTTACAGAGTTGAGATGGACAACTTAAGAATAAGAATGGGATCAGTTGAAGCAGGTAAAAGAATGGAAGAAGACTACACCAAGGGTATTGGAATAATTAAAAGTGAGTTTGGAAGATTGAGAGGCTTAGCAGAAGCATTTGCAAATGTACAAGCCTCAGAAATGTTTACAATGCAAAAGAAAGTGGCACAAATAAAACAATCAATGGAAGATTTAGTTGCTTCAAGAAGCACAAAGAAAATAGAAGCCGAATTGAAATCTATGAACAGCTTCTTATGGAAAATGATGACTAAAATTGAAGATATCTGATAGGGAACAAAAATGATGAACTGGGTGTGTGGGGATGTGATTACTTACCTAGCAATAACATATTAGCATTAGAGCTCCAGACATGGCCGAATTCATGGGTGGAAGGGATGAAGAATTTCGAGCTAGAGACTAGATGAGCACAAAATCTGACATCCTTGTGCAAGCTTCCTTTCAAAAAATTAAAAGAGAAGATCTAAGGGCATAGAAACCCTCAAACTAGGCTAAGCAACCTTTAAGAACCTTATATCTAAGGATTGGGAGGGTCTTTTCCCAACAATGAGGAGAAATCAAAGCTCAAGTGAAAGGGAAGCACTCACCACTCAAAAATTGAAGGCTAGAGACAAGATCTACACTCCCTTCTTGGATTCACCATTGGAGCTTTGATCCATGGCTTGGAACCTTCATCTTCATCTTCAAATCACCAAGAAGAACCTGCAAAGAGTCAAGGTAAGGTGGAAATTGAAAGAAATTAATGAAAAAAGGAAGGAATCAATAAGAGAAGTGAAGAGAGTTGTTGAATTTTTTGGGCAGCACTTTCTCTTCTTCTTGGACTATTTGGATCTTGTGTAAAAGAACTTGGAAATGGAACTATGGCACTCCAAAACTCAAAGCACTCACTCCAATTTAAGATCAAACTCAACACTCCAAAGAAAACACTCAAAATTCTAGGAAGAACTTAAGAGAACTAGGCAAGATGGAAGAGAACTCAAACAAGGAAACTTTCATTCATTCAAATCAATCAATAAATGCTTACAAAAGGGGGGCCTTGGTCCCTATTTATAGGCCAAGGGCAGCTCCTTTGGGCTGCAAGAAAGAGGATTAGGGGACCAACTAATTTAAGTTTAGTTGGTAGCTAATTACAAGATTAGTTCCTAGCAACTAATTCCTAGCAACTAATCCTAACAAGAGAATTCTAGAAACTCCATGTGGCACCATTTTCTTGCAACACTTGGCTTCATCTCATCCTTCCACATGTTCTTTAAATATTGGTCTTCAATTAGGCTTCAAGGTAGAGGATTTCTTCATAGCTTGGTCGGCCCATGGGCTTGGAGAAGGAGTCTTCACTTGATTTTGTCTTTAAACAATTCAATCTTGCTTCATAAAATAGGGGCCTTCAAGAGATGCTTCATAATTTTTTGGGAACCTGAAAAAGGAAAAGAAATGGGACTACAACCCAAGATCATTAGTTTGTAATTTCTTCCTCTTGCCAATGTCCTCATTAATTCTCCCCGGGTGAAAAGAACTTGGCCCTAACGAGTATGGATCATTTTGGCTTTGGTAGTATTCAAGTATATCTGGATTGATCCTTTGTAGTTCTTCTTGAGTGATCCATGAATCTTCAAAATCATGTCTACCTTGCCAATGGACCAAGTATCGTTGGTAGTTTTTATTCCAGGTAGTGACAATCTTGTCATCTTTGATCCTTTCAATTCTTTCTCCCTGCTTTAGTAGTGTGGCTGGTGGATACTCTGGGGTTGGTTCACTCTCAATGGATGGATCAGGTTCTAGGAACTCACTGGGAATCATTGTGGGCTTCTTGTAAACTACCAGATCTGAGATATTAAAAGTAGAGCTAATGCCAAAGTCAGAAGGTAGGTCTAGCACATAAGCATTAGGTCCTATTCTTTTTATTATTTTGAAAGGACCTACACCATGGGCGTGGAGTTTCTTCATAGTTCCCGGTGGAAACTATTCAAGTTTTAGCCTAATCATCACAAAGTCCCCTACTTGAAATTTTTTGAACCTTCTATGAAGATCAGCCATATGCTTGTAGCTCTCATTGCTTATCTAAATTTTCTTGCTAACTTCTTTGTGTAGATCCTTAACATGTTGTGCCCATGACTCAGCAGAATCGGATGTTCGCGCATGCATGGGTAATGGAATGAGGTCGATTGGCTTTCGTGGTTCATACCCATGAAGAATCTTAATAGGACTTTTTTTTAGTGGACCTATTAACTGAGCTATTATAAACAAACTCAAATGGACTTTATTAACTAATGACTGAACTTTATTGTTGGCTATGAAACAAAATTCCTAATTTCTAATGGTGGGTGAAAGAATTAAGTTTATCTCCAGATTTGTATCATAGGGCTTTCTAAAATTGCTGATGACTCCGATAACCCTATTTGACATAGTAGGGTTTGGTGGTTCTATAACATACCCACTTCTTCTAGAAATGGTTTGGCCGCTTTAGAAATATCAAAAATTCGTGAACAGGGTAAAAAGTGTGCCATCTTGGAATATTGGGTTGGGTTTATCCTATATCGTGGGACTGAATTGATAGCATGCTGGTGGTCCCGAGATGAAAAGTGATCAAATAAAGTTTTAGGAAGTTTGTCTTGAATTTCCTCTAAAATTTTTATGACTTCTTGGGTTCGTTCCTTAAGGTTTTGCTTCTTGACTTCCTGACAGGTCATCACCCCAATTGATGGCTCCTTAATGATTTTTTGTCTTGGACCCTTATCATTGATTATCATTAATTTTAGGTCCTCTTCTTTTATCTCCTTAGGTTGTTCTTCATGATTTTGTTTCTGGGCTTCCCTGAGGGTCAAAATCCACATTGGTGATCCTTCCTTGAGCTCTTTCTCCACATCCTTCGTATTAATTAAATTTAACCTTTGCTTCTTCTCTTTCAAGTCACTAAACCCTATTTTGATATTGTCCTTAGGTGGGGTTGAGTTAATGACAAGCTTCTTTCCTAGATGGATGAAGGCACAAGAATTGGATTGACCATATAAAGTTACATCATGGTCATATAACCATGGTCTGCCCAAAATGATACTACCTATCCCCATGGGCAGAATATCACACTAGATTTGTTCATGATAGGACTAGATTTGAATGGGAACCTAGCATCTGACTTGATGGGGATTGAAGCAGAATCTATCCAAGAGACTTTAGATGGATTAGGATGTGGAATAAGGGTCAAGCCTAAGTCTCTAAGGGCTTTGGTTGAAATTGCATTTATACAACTCCCATTGTCTATAATGATTTTATAGACTTTCTCCCCTATCTTGACAAATATTTGGAGGATGTTAGTCCTTCTCCAATCCTCCTCCTAAATTTGGGTCAACATTCTAACAACACCTGATGTCTTATCATAACCTCCTTCTTCTTCTTCTTCATCATACTCATTGATCATATTGGATTCAGCCTCATATACTTATTCTTCAAACTCTTCAGTGGGATCAGTCTTTTCATCAACTAGCTCTCCTATATATAAGGATCGGGTAGGGCATTGGCTAGCAAGGTATCCCATTTTGTGACATTTGAAACATTGGACATTTGGGCTACCACTCTTTTGAACTTTAGGGGCCTTACCCTTGTCACTTGATTGGATCGATGGGACTGGAGGGGTGGTGCAATTTTGATGCAATTGGTTAAATCCTGGTTTTTGAATAGAGGTACTAACATTAGTTGGTTCAAGTCGTCGAGTTATTGGTCCCTTATGAAATCTTTCATAATCCCTGGCTATCTGGTAGGCTTGGTCTAGGTCAGTGACTTCCCTTAAAAACAATTCCCATTGAATTTCGTCTCTTAGACCAGCTCTAAATCTAGATAGTGTCACTGCTGCTGACTCATTAATGATGCATCTCATGGCAAACTCATCAAATTTGGCAATGTACTCTGATATAGTCTTAGTACCCTGATACAGTCTTTGCCATTGGTCTAACAATCTCTGATGGTTGGACATAGGAAGGTACTTTTCTCTCATCTTAGCTTTCATTGCTCTCCATGTGGTTATAGGCATGTCTCCCCTTTGTCTAATTATTCTCTTGACATTCCCCTAATATAACCTAGCTTGTCGAACCAATCTAAGCTTGGCAAATTTGTACTTCCTATCCTCGATCATTTCATACCACTCAAAGTATTGGTCCCTCTTTCTCTTCCCAATCGACATACACTTCAGGATCTAAATTTTCATTGAAAGTGGGTGCATAGGGTTAATTGCTCCTAAAGACTCTCCTCCTGATCTATATCTAGGATTATATACTCAGAGGTGAGGTCATGACATTGGGCTCTCGGACCAAGGGGAGGTGGATTAGGTGATTCAGGCTCAGCATGGATCCTATGGGCTTCTTCTATGAAGTTATGGTGAAGTCGTCTTGAATTGTATTCAGTAGTGAATTCATGATGATGGACTCTTGGACCTCGAGGAATTGACTTAAGTGACTTAGGTTCGGTAGGGGTCATTGGGGTCTCTTCAAGTGTCCCAACATGATCCTTCACTTGACCTTATTCCTTTCTCATTTGCCATAATTGTCCATTTATGGTATCAAACTTTTTAGATAGGATTCTCAAAAAGAATTCAAGATTAGGATCCATGGGTAAAAAAAATAGACTGAGTGTGGGACATTGGTATGGAGCTTCAAAACAAATAGTACAAACCTAGACTCCTAGACCTAAAAGTTCAAAATACAGAAATTGACTAAGTACTAGTTAAAGTTGTAATTACCTTTTTCACTAGCCAGGTAAGAGGTGGGGTTGCGGGAGGCTCCCCTCGCTTTCATGAGGTCCTAATTAAAAACTGCAAGTCTACTTAAGACGTTTGCCATTGGACCTCTTGCCTTAGACACAAATTTCAAGAAGTGAGTACAAACTCAACTAATATTTGGTCTCATCTTGCACTTGAACTCGACTTGTGGGTGTTCCTAGTTTTAGGTTCCTACTCGATTTCAATTATGGTTTAGGTCAATGCAAATGTGGATGATTGTTTTGGGCCAAGGAAAGGTAATGACCTTCTTCCCTTATGTTATAATTGAATGCCCTTAATTAGATTTAGGAATGGAACAAACAATTCACCAACTAGTTAACACAACAACTAGTATTAGCAAAACAATTCAAACCCGCATAAATTAAAAAAATTTAGTCCAGATTTCAGAAATCAAATTTTAAAATTTAAATTTTGAATTAGGATTAAAATTCATTCTAGAAGTTAGAGTTGTTGCAAGATAGTTTCAACCCTAACAACTTCTAGTCAACTAGTTTTAAAAATTTGAAATTAAAATTTTAAGATTTTAAAAAAATTAAAATTGAAATTTGAATTGTTGGATCCCTTAGTGAAGATTCCAGATTCTAAATTTTAAAATTTAATTCCTAGAATTTGGTTAAGAAATTCATTTTGAGAGCTAGTTGTAAAAAAATTTCAGTAGGGAACAACTTTCAACAAGCTAGTTTTAAAAATTCAAAATTTAATATTTTTAAAAATCTAAAAACTCAAAATAAAACTGATTTGGTTAACTCTCAGATAAAGATTCTCGGATTTTAAAGTTTTGACTTCAGATTAACTCGAATTTTGGTTGAGAAGGTAGTTTGAAAGCACATGATAGAAGGTTCCAGCAGTTCAGCTAACTCTTAACAACCTGAATTCAAATTTCAAATTCCTAACTCTAGATCCTTCTAAAATTCAAAATTCTGGTGAGAAATAACAAAAATTGAAGTCTAGATCTCAGATATAAATATTAAAAATTTAGAAAAAAATATTTTTATATTTTTTTGAAAACTAAATGAAATGGAAGGCAGAAACAGAATTCTGGACAGAACTTCAGAAATGATCTAAGAACTCATATTTTTAATTCTAGAAATAAATAGAAATTATTTTTATTAATTTTATAGTTAGAATAATAAATACTAGGGTACTAGAAAAGTATTTTTGTGGATGTTGTTTCAATGTAAAAAAATTACTAAAATTCATGAAAAATTTGGGTGAATACTAGAACAGAAATTTCAGCAATTAAACACTTGACCTAGTAGAACCTTAAGCTCTGATACCAAAAAATTGATGGGGAACGAAAATGATGAAATGGATGTGTGGAGATGTGATGTACTTACCTAGCAATAACATATCAGCATTAGAGCTCCAGATATGGCCAATTTCATGAGTGAAAGGGATGAAGAATTTCTAGCTAAAGACTAGGTGAGCAGAAAATCTGACACCCTTGTGCAAGCTTCCTTTCAAAAAATTAAAAGAGAGGATCTAAGGACATAGAAACCCTCAAACTAGGCTAAGAAATCTTTAAGAACCTCAGATCTAAGGATCAAGAGGGTCTTTTTCCAACAATAAGCAGAAATCAAAGCTCAAGTGGAAGGGAAGCACTCACCATTCAAAAATTGAAGGCTAAAGACAAGATCTACACTTCCTTCTTGGATTCACCATTGGAGCTTTGATCCATGGCTTAGAACCTTCATCATCATATTCAAATCACAAAGGAGAACCTGTAAAGAGTCAAGGTAAGGTCGAAATTGAAAGAAATTAATGACAAAAGGAAGGAATCAACAAGAGAAGTGAAGAGAGTTGCTGGAATTTTTTGGACAGCACTTCCTCTTCTTCTTGGACTATTTGGATCTTGTGTAGAAGAACTTGGAAATGGAACTATGGCACTCCAAAACTCAAAGCACTCACTCTAATTTAAGATCAAACTCAACACTCTAAAGAAAATACTCAAAATTCTAGGAAGAACTCAAAAGAACTAGGCAAGATGGAAGATAACTCAAATAAAAAAACTTTCATTCATTCAAATCAATCAATAAATACTTACAAGAGGGGGCCTTGGTCCCTATTTATAGGCCAAGGGAAGCTCCTTTGGGCAGTAAGAAAGAGGATTAGGGGACCAACTAATTTAAGTTTAGTTGGTAGCTAATTACAAGATTAGTTCCTAGCAACTAATTCCTAGCAACTAATCCTAACAAGAGAATTCTAGAAACTCCATGTGGCACCATTTCCTTGCAACACTTGGCTTCATCTCATCCTTCCCCATGTTCTTTAAGGTTTGGTCTTTAATTAGGCTTCATGGTAGAGGATTTCTTTATAGCTTGGTCAGCCCATGGGCTTGGAGAAGGAGTCTTCACTTGATTTTGTCTTTAAATAATTCAATCTTGCTTCATAAAATTAGGGGTCTTCAAGAGATGCTTCATAATTTTGTGGAAACCTAAAAAAGGAAAAGAAATGGGACTACAACCAAATATCATTAGTTTGTAATTTCTTGCTCTTGCCAATATCCTCATTAATATCCAAGCTGCTCAAAGTGCTCCTCCCTCTTCTAGATCTTTTCTTGGTCAATCTGCTCATCCAAGACAACCTGCTCCACACTTTAGACCACAAGAATCCCACAATATCCCATAATTTATTGATCCAATTGCTTCTCTGCCACCTGGCATTCAGATTCCTGGTCAACCTTCACATCCTAGAGTAGACTTAGATAGTGACTAAGTGTATTGCCCTTCACTTTGTACTTTGTACTGACTTTCTTTGAAATGAAATGAAAGTACACTTTTTGTCTCTTAAATTGTTCTATTTCTCTATGCAAATGAATGTCTATGTTCAATTGTTCATACAATGACTGATTTTTTAATTAGAATTTCAAGATGAATATGAGAAAGTGAAATTATCACAAACAAATTTTAAATACTTTCTCATTCTATTTTAAAATCTAAGCTTAACTCTTACTCTGCCTTTTTGATTGATTGACAAAAAGGGGCAGAAAGTTGTAAAATCATTGCATGAAAAGGTTAAAATATATTCATATATTTGCTTTGATACATAAAGATCTGATACAAAAAGCTTGAAAGCTAAGCTCAAATTAAGCTCTGATATATAATGATACATATTTAAGAGGCTCTAATACATAATGATACATATTTAAGCTTTGTTACATAATATTTTAAGTTTTAACTTTTAATAGCTCTGATACTTAAAGTTCCTTTGAAACATTTTGAGCTCTGAAAATACATAGAAAGTGTGTCAAAACATGGAGTATCTTATTGAGGGGGAGATTATCTCTCTTACCCTAATTCTCATTCCATAATTTGGCACTAATTGAAGTCAATTCATTTTACTTGTTCATATGTTCTTGCAAATATAGTCATACAAGTAATTGTAAAGTTTTATATTGCTTTTTCATGCCCAGTGTTTTGTCATCATCAAAAAGGGGGAGATTGTTGACCCCATAAGTTATTTTGATGATAACCAAACATTGGAGCATGTATATTTATTTCTAACAACTCTTCAAGTATTTT
The DNA here is from genome assembly GCA_021397845.1 of Areca catechu. Lineage (NCBI taxonomy): Eukaryota > Viridiplantae > Streptophyta > Magnoliopsida > Arecales > Arecaceae > Areca > Areca catechu. Next base: position 47,556,974 of record CM038042.1, read on the forward strand.
ACAAGTTTTTGTAGGATGGTTTAATTTGTTCAAACTTCAACTCCTACACTATTGTTTCTTGTTTGAGTTGTGTTGTAACTTGTTTTTATAAAGAAGAACTCAATGAAAAAGCTAAGAAAAAATTATATGAAAAGGGTTACTTCTCTGTGTGTGTGCCTTAGAATTATTTTGAGTTGGTATAATTGAAAAGTTGTAAGAGTCTTGGTAAGAGTTTTTTTCTTTGAGTTCAATTGTAAAAATCCTGAAGAAGATACTCGAGCCGACCCAACATGTTGAAGAGCCGACTCTACTTCATGGTACGCAGCAAGGATTCTGGTATGCAGCAATCCGAGCCAACTCGAAGGTAACCGAGCCGACTCCAATGAATTCGAGTCGACTGAAATTTGTCCGAGCCGACTCCTTTAGAGTCCAGTTTCTGAAGATTTCTGAGAACAGCCAGGCGAGCCGACCCGAACTAGAAAAAGCCAAACTGACTCTGCCAGACCTAATTTTGAAGACCTGAGAAAGCGAGCCGACCCGAACTGCATCGAGCCGACTCTTCCAGAGTGAGGATTTCCGAACCTGAGAAGAAAAGCCGACCCAAGCTAAAAAGAGCCGACTCCATGAGTTCAACTTTTTCAAAGGAAGAAGTTCGAGTTGACCTGAGCTATCAAGAGCCGACTCGTCCAGAGTGAAGTTTTGCACCCTGAGATAAAGAGCTGACTGCACTGAAGATTTGGCGCTCAACCTATCGACTCAAAGGATCCAAGCCGACTCGAACATCGCTTCCAGGTATTCAACGGCTAGTTCCAGAAATTATTTTTGAATGTCAAAAAGTGCTCCAATGGTCACAAATCATTCCCCAACGGTCTACAATGGCTAGAACTGCCTTGGAGTGATAGAAAACCTTATATTTGAAGGATTTGAACATCCTAAAAGTAAAAGTTTTTGAAAGAGAAGAGAGCTTCATTGAATATCCTAACTATCAACAGCAAAAGAGCACAAGAGCATTCAAGTCAGCCTTCAAGTCTTCACCAACTCTAATCTGAAGCTTGAAGCAATTTTGGAAAGAAGCCACTGAAGTAATTAAAGCTTATTCAAGTGCATTCAAGTGGACTTCCATCAAGCTGCACCGGCAACTATCTGACAAATTGAGTTTGTCATTTTTGTTGCATTTACTTTAATTCATTTTTTGAATTGTTGGGTTATTGGTGAGCCCGGTTGAAAAACCAAATAGGTTCTTGGTGAGCCTTGATAAAAATCAAGTGTTGAGTTCTTGGTGATCCTAGTAAAACCAAGTTAGGTTTCTTTGGTAAGCCTATTTAAAACCAAAGGGTGTTGGGTTTTCTTTGGTGATCCCTTTAAAACCAAAGTGTAGAGATTTTGGATTGTGATCCTGCAAAACAATCCTATTGTATTCGAGTGTGAATATAGTAGAAATCCCAAGTGGTATCTTTGGTAGTGGATGTAAGAGCTAGGTTGCTCCGAACCACTATAAATTTTGTGTTTATGTTGTGCTTCCTTGCTTTTACTTAGCTTCCACAATTTACTACTTTGTCACATCACCTACCATTTGCAAAGGATTTTTAATTGCATATTACTTGCTTTAATTTTGTAAAAACCCAATTCACCCCCCTCTAGGGTAGCCACTTATGCGCGTCGCAACGCACCGATTTAATTACCTTAAAACTACTATTCTAGAATAGGATAGCAGGAGCAAGGGTCGAATCCGCAGGACTTTCTTGATTACTTTGAAAACAATAAATGAACAATAGAAATTGAAATCTTAAAACTAAAAAGGAGATTAACAAGTAATTAGCAGTAAAGGTAACTCAAATCAAAAGATCTATCCGAGTGAGAGCATGGCCCGTATCTATGAATCACGGCTCATCCCTTTTTGGGAATAGATTGGTCTAAATGTTTAGTGAAATAACCTAGATATGATCTATCTCATGAGAGCACAGCCCGTACCCACTTGGGAATAGATCAGTCAGGATTAATTTCACTTGACTTACCTCCAAAGCTTTGCCCTAGCAATGCATCTGATTCAAAAACAAAAGAACATGAATTAATCAAAGGATACTTTTATTTCATGTAAAAGGGAGTACATCAAGGTAATATAACCAAAAATAAAAACCCCCTTTTCCCAAGTGAAGCTCTGGCCTCCAGTGATTTCTACATGTTCAAAAGTTGAAGATGAAGTTGACCGGTGAAGAATAGGACTACTGGGATAGCATTGGGATAAGGTCGGAATAGTGCTGGAATAATGGGAATAAGGTTGGAATAACTAGAATAGAAGAGAACTAAAAGAACTACGGGGAAGAAAAGAAGGATCTCAGTATTGTGGCTGGATTGTGAATGATTTGAGATCTTGGGAGAACTGAAGGATGGACTGGAATCTGGGATGGGGTCGACCTCTATGACTAAGCTGGGATAGTGGAAAGAAGAGCTCTTTGTGGTGTGGAATGGAGAAGAAACACAACTCTCTGTGATGGAGAAGAAGAGACACAGAGAAGAAACACAACGGGGAAGAAGAGCAGTGAAGAACTGGCCGAATGCTCGACTAATTGGATGACCGAATACCCCCCCTCTGGCTCCCCTGGAGCCCTTTTTATTGGTTCTCCCCGCTCCAAAGCAGCTCCACCGTTTGAACCAACCCGCTCCTCCAACCAACTCAACTGATCCAACAGATATCGCTCCCATGGTTGCAACAAAGCTGCTCCATCGTTTCACTAAGTCTAGTTGAGCTCCCATCAATCTCCATCTCATACGACAAGGCTCTAGATTCTTCTACCCGGTTCGGTCCAACTCAGCACATAGATTCGGTTCACAAGTGGTTTAGACCATCAACGGCTGCAATTCACCATGAGGACCCTCCCAGTGGTGAGGAAAAGCGTACTGTCGTCATCTCCGGCCAGCGATGGACCGGGTAGGCGTCCGATGGCATGGGATGGTGGATTTCGGTGAGGTTCGGCCAAGAGAAAGAAGAACGGAAAACAACCCCTTCGAATGCATTTTTCTGACAACCGGGGCTTCTCCGGCGGTGGTGGGCATGCCGGCGACATCCCAGCAGTGGAGGCGGCTCTCCGGCAAGTCCCGGCATGAATGGGGCACTGCGGTCCATGACTCTACTCCATGGATCGCATCAATGGCAGATCGCGGCCCACAGACACTGCAGTGGACCGAGCGACCGGTCCATGGTGGACCGGCTGCTTTAAACTCATGCAATTTCTTAGTATATTCTTCAGAAATTCATTTTGGGCCCGTTTTAAGTCTGATTCGAGTGTCGTTCATGCCGTTGGACTTCTAAAATCACGCTCTCCATGTTGGCTATGTTCTTTCTTATAAATGATATATAAAAATATTAATTTTAAAAGAATAATGATATTTTAATATTAAATTAATCTTTTATATTTATGCTTAATGTAGTTATCACAACCCCCAACTTGAACTTTGCTCATCCTCGAGTAAAGTAGATAGATTATCCATGTGTATCAACCCATCCTTGAATTAGATGTTAACCCAAGCAACCCTAAAAGCAGATGATACCTGGTCAGACTACTACCGTGATACTTTATTGGATTATTAATTCAACTCTTTTAGTGGTCAGGTAGAGCTCATAAAGATTTCTAGAGTTCTTCTTTTGCCAACTTTCCATCTCACTCTTAAAATCCTCTAACTTTCGGGGGTTTAGTTCAATACCTTTTTGCTAGATGATTTTTCCCCCTTCATTTTTTTTGTATATGTTATATCCAAGCCTCGTAAGTATTAGTATTCTCCCCTTTTGACGCGAACCACAATGCTTACTTAGGCGAAGGGGCCCAGTTACTCAAGGAGGTACCATTGCTTAACAGATTTCTTGACCTTCTCACCTTTTGATGCAAACCACAATGCTTACTTAGACGAAGGGACCCGGTTACTTAATAAGAGTTCAAGCAAAGCTGCGAGACTAGACTAACTTTTTTTTTTTTTCAAAGGAAAAACTTTAGCATACTTGATCTTTTGATTTATATCCCCATAAAGTAGACTGTTTATTAAGATCAATGGTCAAAAGGCTTTGGAATTACTCCATGAAATTATTTATGATCTATTCCCTACCATTTATTGAGTTTCTTTAATAATTTATCCCTCAGCATCTCTAGCATTATCTAGGCCATTAATCGATCATTTGATTAAGGTGCTTATGTAACTCCAGTTCGAGACAATAATTAGGTACACATAACCTAATCATTTCTAACCGCACTCGAAGATCTAAGCAAGTTAAGTTAATCTTCCCCCCTAACTTAATCGACATTGTCCTCAATGGAGTAGGAAAGAAAATGAGAAGTATAATAGAAAAGAATACACATTGGGAAAATGTGCTTCGAAGGTTTCATGAAGTAGCAGGTTCCTTTGTTGCTGTACTCCCTCACTTTATTCTTCTAAAAAGAAAAGAAAGTAACTAGTTAAAAATTAAAAGCATAAACTGGGTTGCCTCCCAGGAGTGCTAAGTTTAAAGTCTTCAGCCAGACTCGGCTAATGGTAGTACTGGGTCCATAAGGTCAAGAATTTCAACAATTTCTCCATCATGAATATCCTCAATATAGGGTTTCATGCGTTGGCCATTTACTTTAAAAATATTTCCTTGTTTGGGATCTTTAAGTTCAACAGTGCCATGAGAAAATACTTGAGTAATGATGAAAGGTCCATCCCATCGTGAGCAAAGTTTTCCAGGAAAAAGCACAACCTAGAATTATAGAGCAACACTTTCTGATCAGGCTTAAATATTTTTCGATTAATGAATTTATCATGATATGCCTTAGTTCAAGCCTTATAAATTTTTGAATTTTCATAAGCTTCATTTCGCAGCTTTTCTAATTCACTCAATTGAAGTTTCCTATTAGAACCCACAGTCTTCAGATCAAAATTACATTGCTTGATAGTCCAAAATGCACGATGTTCTAACTCTACCAGTAAATGACATGCCTTGCCAAACACTAACCGGTATGGAGACATTTCTAGGGGAGTCTTAAAGGCAGTTTGGTAAGCCCATAATGCATCATTCAAATGTTCTGACCAATCTTTCCTATCGGGCCTTACCGTTTTCTCCAAGATGTGTTTAATTTCTCTGTTTGATACTTTAACCTGGCCACAAGTTTGGGGATGGTAAGATGTAGCTACCTTATGTGTAATTCCATATTTCTTCATTAATCCTTCAAAATGTTTATTTGTGAAATGCGCACCCCCATCACTAATAATTGCCCTTGGGCACCCAAACCGACTAAGGATGTTACACTGAATGAACTTGATTACAACCTTGTGATCATTGGTTCAGGTTGCTATGGCTTCAATCCATTTAGACACATAATCAACTGCAACCATAATATACTCAAACCCAAAAGAAGAAGGGAATGGCCCCATGAAGTCAATACCCCAGACATCAAAAATTTCAATAACTAAAATAGGGGTCAGAGGCATCATATCTCTACGCGAAATATTCTTCATTTGTTGACATCTCAGACAATTACGGCCAAATTTGTGTGCATCTTTAAAAAGAGTTAGCCAGTAGAACCCACTCTGCAGCACTTTTCCTGTAGTTTTCCTTCCACTAAAGTGTCCCCCAAAAGCAAGAGAATGACAAAAAGTGAGTATGCCTTAGTATTCACTCTCAGGGACATATCATCTAATCACCTGATCTGAACATTACTTAAACAACTCAAGTTCCTTCCAAAAGTAATATTTGATTTGTGAGAAAAATCTATCTTTTTCTTGTTTGGACCAGTAGGAAGGAACTCGCTCTGTTGCTAAGTAATTAACAATATGGACAAACCAGGGTAGACTATCAGACAAAATAGAGAAAAGCTGCTCATCAGGAAACCGATCTCTGATTGTTTCTTTATTGCATTCTACTAAGATCCTAGAAATATGATCTGCTACCAAATTTTCAGAACCCTTCTTATCTAAAATTTCTAAGTCAAATTCCTGCAATAGAAGGATCCACCTAATTAGTCTAGGCTTTATGTCTTTCTTAGATAGCAGATGTTGCAATGCTGCATGATCAGTATAAACTAAGATCTTAGACCCTAACAGATATGATCAGAATTTTTCCAGGGCAAAAACAACTGCTAGCAACTCCTTTTCAGTAGTGGTGTAGTTTATTTTTGCATATGAAAGAGTTTTACTAGCATAATAAATCACATGTGGTTCCCTATTAAACTTCTGTCCTAAAACTGCCCCTACAGCATAATCAAAGGCATCACACATGATTTCGAAAGGCAGGGTTCAATCGAGAGACTTGATAACTGTTGCAATGGTCAAAGCAGTTCTTAGAATGTCATAAGCAGTCATACATTCCTTATTAAAATCAAATGGATTGTCTTGAATGAGCAGATTACACAAAGGTCACGAAATTTTGCTGAAATCCTTGATAAAGCATCTATAAAATCCAGTATGACCAAGGAAGGATCGTACTTGTTTAACCGAGGTTGGGGGAGGCAATTTCGAGATCAATTCTACCTTAGCTTTGTCAACCTCAATCCCTCACTCTGAAACAATATGTCCAAGCATGATTCCCTCATGAACCATAAAATGACTCTTCTCCCAACTTAAGACTAGGTTCGTTTCTATACATCGTTTCAAAACCTTAGTCAAGTTTTGGAGACAGTCATCAAATGAAGATCCAAACACTGAAAAGTCATCCATAAATATCTCAAGAAACTAACCAACCATATCAGAAAATATGGATAGCATATATCGTTGAAAAAGGGCTGGTGCATTGCACTGACCAAATGGCATGCGTCTAAAGGCAAATGTTCCAAAGGGATAGGTAAAGGTGCTCTTTTCTTGATCAGCAGGAAATACCGGAACTTGGTTATATCCTGAATATCCATCTAGAAAATAGAAGAAACTCTGCCCAGCTAGCCATTCTAAAATTTGATCAATGAAAGGCAAAGGAAAGTGATCTTTCCTAGTGATGGCATTCAGTTTCTGATAGTCTATACACACTCTCCAACTAGTTGTCATTCGAGTAGGAATTGACTTACCCTTTTCATTCTCAACAACAGTAATGCCTGACTTCTTAGGTACTACCTGAGTTGGACTGACTCATTGGCTATCCAAGATTGGGTAAATGATTCCAGCATCGAGCCATTTTACCACTTCTTTCATAATGACTTCCCTCATGTTTGGATTAAGCCTTCGTTGCATGTTCCTATGTGGTTTAGATTCAGGCTCACAGTGAATATGATGCAAGCAAACAGAAGGGTCAATTCCCTTAAGATCAGCTACTGCCCATCCTATTGCTTCTCTATGTTCCATAAGTACTTCCACCAATTTCTCTTCCTGATCCGGGGTTAGAGTGGATGCAATGATCACTAGGAGGGTATCCTTGGGTCTAAGAAAAGAATATTTCAACTTTTCAAGAAGAGGCATCAACTCTAGCATGGGTGGTGTTTCTAAGGATGGCACTAAAGGGGTTGATTGAGTTGGTAAAGGTTCAAATTTGACAGTCCAAGGAGGAATTGTGTTAGACTTTGGTGGCTCCAACAAAGCCCTCACTTCATGTGTATCAATATCAAACTCATCTGTTCCAACATATGTCAAACATGCTTGCAGAGGGTCCGACTCGAGTAAAATGGGGAGTTTCTTGTCTATAACTTCCTCAAGCATGTTCACTTCATCAAATACAGGTGGTCCTTAGGATGCATTAAAAATATTCAATCTCATCTTTTTATTTCCAAAGGATACATCCATTATCCCTGTCCTATAGTTTATATAGGCATTAGCGGTAGCTAGAAAAGGTCTTTCAAGAATAATGGGTGTTTGGCTAGGATTACCGCTAGACTTCATATTCAGGACAAGAAAGTCAACAGGAAAGTAAAACTCATCAACTTTCACCAACACATCCTCTAATAATCCACGGGATACCTTAATTGATCGATCTGCTAACTGCAACATTACCGACGTGGGTTTCAGTTCCCCAAATCCAAATAAATCATACATTGAGCCTGGGAGAAGGTTCACACTCGCACCCAAATCTAGTAAAGCTTTCTTGATTGTGAGGTCCCCTATGACACAGGAAATAGTTAGGGTACCGAGGTCTTTTAATTTAGGTGTGGCAATTTGCTAAAAAACTGAGCTCGCTTGCTCAGTCAACTAGATCTTTTTCGGTATGTGTACCTTAGATTTTCATTTTTGTGTGCACAGATCCTTAAGGAATTTGGCATAAGCCGACACTTGTTTGATGGCATCAAGAAGAGGTAGGTTTATCTGGACTTGTTTGAACAGCTCAAGCATTTCATTCATTTTTAGGCTCTTCTTATCCAAAAATACAGGTGATTCTAAGGCTTTAGGAAACGGAGCCCTAGGTGTTGGTGCTTGGCTAATAGGTTCCATTCTCTCTTCATTCTTTTTATCTTCTAGCTTAGCCAACTCAAATTTTTGGGTTAGGTCAGGCTGATTCAATATTTTCCTACTTCTTAAAGTTGTGATTGATTTGGCTTGTTCTGGGAATGTTTCAGGTTTGGTAAAACTTTCAGCCATGTAATATCCTTTTGGGTTATTGATGGGCTGACTAGGCAACTTACCTTCCTCTCTTCTTTTGAAAGATGTAGCTAGCTGTCCTATCTAGGTTTCTAGCTTTGCAATGGATTGCGTGTGGGAGTGAAGGAGTTGGGTGTTCATTTCTAGCCCTTTTAATGCTTGAAGTACCTTCTCTTCAAATGTAGGACCATGATTATTCGGTGGAGGTTGTGAAGCACTGGGGTATTGGGAATAAGGCTGTTTCCAAAGTTGGTCTCCTGATAGTTGGTCCTAATTGGTGTTGGATTATTAGCAGCTTGGGGTTTCCAAGAAAAACTTGGATGGCTTCACTAGCCAGGATTGTAAGTATTTGCAAATGGGTCATTTCCTAGTCTAGGAACCATACGGGTTTGTGCGTGATGGACGTGTTCTTGAATGAGATCGAGAAATTGATAGGCAGCTGGACAATCACCTATCGAATGGATAGGACTTGAACAAATGATGCAAACATTATGGTTTTGATGAGGGTTTTGATTGATGGGAATTCTCCCAGGGTGTCGGGAATCATGCAGCATGCGGAAGTGAATTTCAAAACAAAATTCTAAGCATGAAACCCTAATATGGCTAGAAAACCCTAATTCCCAGGAACCCCTTATGCAATACCAATCAACGAAACATAAATGAAGTCAGAATACATACCTGATCGTTGAAATCCAATTTTTTCATGAGGCTCACAAGTGCAAGCTTTCCAATAGTGATCCACACGAGAATGGTACCAAGAAAAAATCCCTACCGGGTTGCTTGCTTTAACATAACTCCTTTGTCAGCCTTTTGACCTTTGACCACTATAGGACACCCTATCCTACTGTAGGGCTTTCTGGACACAGTCCTAAACCACTCTTGGTTTTAGGACAACCCTCCTCTAGGACCCCTTAGGCTTATGTCCTAAAACTAAGCCTTGTCCTAGTAGAAAAGACCTTGTCTTAATAAGACAAGTCTTGTCCTAAATTAAGGAGGGAGTAGAAAAACACTCAGACTGACAGACTCTCGAAAAATGGGATTCTTGTTTTCTGATGACCGAAAACTATATCTCTCATTTCACCATACCCCTTTATATAATATTTCAAGGGGCGTGAAAACCATCCCGACATCTCTTATCATATATGTTATTTCATATCTGATAAGACTCTTCAGGATTGAATAGTCTTATCATTGTTCTTTCTCTTTCTAGATTAAATCCCCATGTGCCATGTGGCATTTACTGGTTAAGAAGAATGGAAGGAGGCATCATTTCAGAATTAAAAACCGTGGGAAGAGCAGAGTCCTGAGAGCAGAAGGACTCTGCCTCAGAACCGTGCACAGATGAAGAGACGCGACTCTTCATCTGCGCGTGCTACTCTTTTTCCCATTTCATGCCGCCCTCTTATTCCCTTTGACCGGTCATTTAAATCCAAAGGGCATGGGGATAAGATGAGAAGGTGCCCTTGATGAAACACTGGAGAGTTTCATCTGCATAAGGACTTTTGTCCTTCTGTGCGCACCTTCATTTCCCGTGCGTGCCAAGAGGCGCAAAGAGTCCTTTTGTGGTCAACTTTATCTACACCCCATGCAACCTTTGAGTAGTCAAAGCATATGCAATATGGGTGTTAAAAGAAAGAGCATTAAGTATTCTTTCCATCCATATAAATATATTTCAGATCAGAGGACTATAGACTCTTCTAGGCCTTTTTGAATGACAAGGTGTTATTTTGGCATCTAGAGTCCCAACTCAAATGGACTCTTCAATAAAATATCCAAAAGCCCAAAATAAAATCAGATCAAGCTCTGATTTGGCTATCCCCACTTAGGACTCAACCTAATTTAGGTTTTTCTTAATTAGGTTAGCCCAATTAGCAAGCAACCGGACCCAATCCAATTGGATTAGGAATTGGGTTAGCCTACATATGCTAGTATGCAATATGGCTAACCAATTAGGATCCCATGACCCTAATTAAATCATGAGTAACTTCCTTGGCCTACTCTCTATTGTGTGTGACCCATTGGGTTCCACATCTAGCAGCAGTAGGTTTAGGTTTGAGCCGATTCGATCCGATCAAACCCAATTGACCTAATTAGGTCAAATCGGCTCACCTAATTGTCCAATTCGAATCACACATCGAATTGACTCATGAAACTAATCCAATTAGTTCATGAAAACCCACAAGACAAGATTGACATCTAGCAACATGTCATACCTACCCAAAAGATGAGGAATTTGATAGAAATTACCAAAATACCCTTCAGTAGTAAGTTACCATGCAATTCAATCTTTTGATCTCCCATTATCTCGATTAAGTGATGGGTATGGATAAATGTCAAACCCTAACACTTAATCATATCAAATCTCAGCTCGATCATGAGGACTCAGCCGATGATTGATTAGAAGCCACTTCTAATTCATCCCACTTTGCAAAGATTCCTTGAGTCACTCATCGAAGAGATTACATGGGATAACATATCCTCTTACCAGGATTGATCAATTCCTTGTTGGTCCACTCACATCCTTCATACACCTTCCACCATACCCAGAACACCCCGTATATGTCACAATGCCATGAATGAGTATAAACCAAAGTATGGCTTAGTGTTTACAAGGAACCATGGTGACCTCAAGTCTGAAGATGACATGCACAACTTCTACTTTGGGACCTATCTTTTAATAAGTAGTAAGACTTCCATAAGATAGTCCCGGTGCGGATCAGTTCAGTGTACTCATAACCTAATGAGCACCCTTATCCTTGTATTAGTATCTCTACATAAGTGGCTGTGAGACCAACCACCCTCATCAACTGAGCATACATAGGATAAGCTAGTCTTACCGGATTCATCGATCCTGAATCGATGGTCCAATGACTAGAAACATTCTAGATTAGGGTTTATAGGAATTATATCTCACTGTTATTTTATCATAACCCTAATTCCATTGCCCTACTCTATGTGGTTCATCATAGTCAAAAATATGACACAGCTGTATATGATGAATCAAATGCCTTTACTATAAATAATGATGTCATGCATGAGTTAGAAGTTTATAAAAAAGGCCCAAACAATGATTGGCTCTTAGGGCATTTTTCTATCAAACTCCTACTTGCACTAAAGCCAATCACCCTTATACTTTATGTCCATACAATCCAAGTGGCGATCTAACTGCTGCTTAGCTAATGCTTTAGTGAATGGGTCTACTATATTGTTCTTTGTGTCAACTCGTTTGACAACATCTTGTCTTTCTATAATCTCTCGAATAAGGTGAAACCGTCTTAGAATGTGCTTGGACAACATCTTGTCTGCTATATTGTTCTTTGTGTCAACTCGTTTGACAACATCTTGTCTTTCTATAATCTCTCAATAAGGTGAAACCATCTTAGAATGTGCTTGACTTGTGATGAGACCTTGGTTCCTTAGCTTGTGCAACAGCCCTAGTGTTATCATAGTACAATGGCACTAGCTGTTGTACATTAGGAACCACGCCCAATTTCATGATGAATTTCTTCATCCAGACAGCTTCCTTTGCAGATTCACTAGCAGCTATATACTCTGCCTCAGTGACTGAGTCAGCTATTGTAGACTGCTTGGTACTCTTCCAACTCACTGCACCACCATTCAGGATGAAGATATACCCCGATGTGGATTTGTATCATTTGGATCTGATTGAAAAACTAGAATCTGTATAGCCTTCTAGTTTCAACTCAGATCCTAGATATTCTAGAAAAACATCTTTAGTCCTTCTCAGGTACTTAAGAATATTTTTCACAGCTTTCCAATGATCCTCTCGTGGATCTGCCTAAAACCTGCTCACTATGCCCAAGGCATAAGCAATATCAGGCCTAGTATATAACATGGCATACATAATCGATCCTACAGCCGAAGCATAAGGAATCATAGCTATCCTCTCTCTTTCTTCTGATGTCTTAGGAGACATCTTCTTAGAGAGTTGTATGCCTTGACTCATTGGCAAGTAACATTTCTTACTTCCATCCATGTTGAACTCTTCAATACTAAGTCAATGTACCTAGATTGGGATAAGCCCAACATCCTCTTGGATCTATCTTTATAGATCCTTATACCCAGTATATAGGATGGTTCTCTCAAATCCTTCATGGAAACTTTGATGATAGCCAAGTTTTAACCAATTGCAACATTAGGATATCATTCCCAATGATCAGTATGTCATCCACATACAAAACTAAGAAAATAATGGCACTCCCACTTGTCTTCTTATACACACATGGTTCATCCACATTTTTGATAAAACCAAATCCTTTGATTGTTTCATCAAAATGGATGTTCCAACTCCTTGATGCTTGTTTAAGTCCATAAATGGACTTCTTTAACTTGCATACCTGGTTTGGTCTCCCACTTGAGACAAACCCCTCTGGCTGTAACATATAGACTTCTTCCTTAAGATTTTCATTGAGGAAAGCAGTCTTTACATCCATTGCCAGATCTCATGATGCGGGACAAGAATGGGGGAGGATTGCTGGCCAGCGTAGGAGTCACCAGAAGATTAGGGCTTGTACTCAAGAACCAGGAACCCGGGCATCACACCCACTCCAATCCGGAGAAAACTCAAAACTCAGATCAAAATAATATTTTGTTTGCATTCATAAGAAAAAGATGTTTAATACAAGAGGGGAGGGGCGGTATTTTTAGATTCACCTCAGGGTACATTACTTGAGGGCTAAGAAACCCTAACTTATGGGCCAAGAAACCTGGTGGACCGGTCAACATTGGGCCTGTCTTGGACTGGAGCTCTCTCTTGCGGGCTTAGCGGCATGAAAGGGTCCAGGTGCATGAAGGCTGGCTCTGGTTGGAGGGATCTGGTGAATCTCCTAGCTGCTGATGACTCTCCTCTTGACTTAATAACTTAACTGGACTCTTGATTGAACTAAAACTACTGGACCTGACTAAGTGGATTCAATTGACTCAGTTGTCCTACTTTATTATAGGACTCAAGTGGCTCACTTTGACTCAAGTGACACAGAACTAATGGACTCAAATAAAAAAAAATAAAATAGATTTTTGGGTCCCCATCATTCCCCTGCGGTGGGGAGAACTCGACTCCGTCGAGTCAAGCTCAGCAGGGTTTAATGGAACCAGAACTAACCAAATCAAAACAAAAAGGCTAGTTTCTTTTTTTTTTTTTCTATTTTTTTTATTTTTATTGGCTGCTCTGAGATCTATGCAGCCTCAAAAATCTATCACTGTGAAATCCGTGCTGCTCTAGAAAGCATGCTGTTCTAGAAATCGTGTGCTTTCATGTTCGTGCTGGACTTCATCTCCACCATGAACCAAAGCCGGAACAAGGGAAGTTTGCATAGGGCAGTCGACGGGTGCTCGCCAGCGGTGGCTCCGAGCGGAGACGGTGGCTTGGGGTGATGTCTCCGGTGGACGGCATGGGGGCGACGGCGTTCGACGGCGTCGTCGGCAACGGGAGAAACCAAACTCATCAAAGAGATCAATGGCCCGCCCGTCGGATCAGGCTTCCGTCACCCAGATCTCCACCATCCACGGCTAGAAGGAGGATTTGAGGGGATGGCTGCACGGGGACGGGCATGGATGGTGCCCCTGGCCTTGCGGTGACTCACACGGGGGCCGTAGGAGGGCGGGTGCCCATGGAAGCTAGGGGAAATCCAAGTCCTATGGGTAGGTTACCGGTGGGGCAAGAGCTGGGGCTGAACGAGGTGGCTAGACGGGATGCTGTGGCTGGCTGCGCGGTATGGAGATCGACCATGCCAAAGGGTGCGTCGGTCGCTGTCGGAGGCTTTGGAGGCACTGGTCATGGGAGTCACGGCCGCAGGGGATCCGACGGGAGGGGCGGATGGGATGATGCGGCCGGCCGCGCAGCCAAGGTCAGGGTCGGCAAGGGCGACGGTGGTGTCCTGGGCCTTGGCGCGGGACTCATCAAGGAAGGGGAGGGTCACGGGATGGAGGTGGAAGAAGGATTCAGGATGCTGTGGCTGTGCTGGAGACGAGCTTCACGGGCGACAAAGAGGAGATCTGGTGCTTGGGTGCAGACCGAGGTTTGAGAAGCCTTTGCATACGAAGATCTGGACAGGAGAAAGCCCTAATCTGCTGAGCTCTAATACCAAGTTGATGCGGGACAAGAATGGGGGAGGATCGCTAGCGAGCGTAGGAGTCACCAGAAGATTAGGGCTTGTACTCAAGAACCAGGAACCCGAGCGTCACACCCACTCCAATCCGAAGAAAACTCAAAACTCAGATCAAAATAATATTTTGTTTATATTCATAAGAAAAAAGATGTTTAATATAAGAGGGGAGGGGCGGTATTTATAGATTCACCCCAGGATACATTACTTGAGGGCTAAGAAACCCTAACTTATGGGCCAAGAAACCCTGGTGGATCGGTCAACAGTGGGCCTGTCTTGGACTGGAGCTCTCTCTTGCGGGCTTGGCGGCATGAAAGGGTCCAGGTGCATGAAGGCCGGCTCTGGTTGGAGGGGTTTGGTGAATCTCCTGGCTGCTAATGACTCTCCTCTTGACTTAACAACTTAACTGGACTCTTGACTAAACTAAAATGACTGGACCTGACTAAGTGGACTCAACTGACTCAGCTGTCCCACTTTATTACAGGACTCAAGTGGCTCACTTTGACTCAAGTGACAGGATTAATGGACTCAAATAAAATAAAATAAAATAGGTTTTCGGATCCCCATCATCTCATAATCATGGTATGCTGCTATGGCAAGCAGTACCCGAATGGACTTGAGCATGGCTACTGGAGAAAAGGTTTCATCATAGTCTACACATGTTTTTGTCTAAAACATTTTGCTACCAGCCTAGCCTTATAGGTCTCAACTTGACCATCTGCTCCAATCTTCTTCTTGAAGACCCATTATACCCTATCGGGTTAATTCTTTCAGGTGGATCTACCAAGGTCCAAACATGATTGGAATACATGGAGTCCATTTCAAAATTTCATGGCACCAAGCCACTTGTCAGAGTCCCTACTCTCGACAGCTTCCGAATATGTCACAGGATCATCATCCTGTATGATACTGGCTTCATTATCATCCCCGATGACAAAGCCATATCTGAGAGGTGCTCCTCGCACCCTCTCTAACCTTCGGAGAGGAGGTGTGTATTGTGGATGTTCTTGATCCACAAGAACTTCTAGTTGAGGAACTTTATTTGAAGGCTCATCAGTTTGTTGGTTCTATTCTTCACACAACTCAAATGAAGAATCACTCATCCTTCTTGGATAAACTCTTGTTCCAAGAATGTAGCATGCCTACTGACAATTATCTTTTGCTCAGTTGCATTATAAAAGAGGTATCCCTTACCTTCTTTTGGGAACCAACAAACCTACACTTATCAATCCTAGCACTTAACTTATGTTCAAAGTTATTCTTGACATAAGCATGGCAACCCCAAATCTTTAAGTACTTAAGACTTGGTCTTTTACCATTCCATAACTCAAATGGAGTGCTACTTATTGACTTAGATGGAACCCTGTTTTATATATATACAGCAGTCTCCAAGGCATGTCCCCAGAAGGAAATGGAAAGATCTGTGAAGCTCATCATGGACCTCACCATGTCCAACAAGGTGTGATTTCTCCTTTCTGCCATTCCATTTAACTAGGATGTATAAGGAGGGGTCCATTCAGAAATAATGCCTTTTCCTTGAAATGGTTCAAAAACTGACTAGACAAGTTTTCCCCTCCTCGATTAGACCGAAGAGCTTTAATACTAAGTCCAGTTTGTCTTTCAACCATACTCTGATATTCTTTAAACTTATCAAAAGCTTCAGACTTGTGTTTTATAAGATACACATAATCGAACCTTGGTAAATCATCAATAAAAGTGATGAAATAAGAATATCCTCCTCTGGCCTGAGTTGACATAGGTCCACATACATCAGTATGTACAAGACCTAACAATTCAGTTGCCCTTTCTCCATATCCAGTGAACGGAGACTTAGTCATTTTCCCTTGGAGGTAGGACTCACAAGTTCCTAATGATTGAAAATCATCAGGGTCAAATTAATCCTCTTTGACTAACTTGTTTATCCTTGACTCACTGGTATGACCTAACCGCAATGCCAGAGATATGTGGCATTACATTATCTCTTTTTCTCTTCTTGTCATCTACAAAAAGTATTTCATCATTGAGTACTAAAGTTAGAAGACCATTCACAAAGCTACCATGCCCAAATGTTGTATTATTATGAAGAATAGAGCAACCACTGCTCTTTACACTTATTTCATATCCTTGTTGTAACAACAAGGGAATTGAAATAATGTTTCTTACAATATTTGGCACATAGTAGCATTCTTCCAACCTTATGATATTACCGAAGGTAATAACAGAAGATAGGTGCCCACAACTTCAACATATATGGGTTCTCCACTTGCCCCATATTATTTGAAGTCACTTTTCTTCAATTTTCTAATTCTGTGGAGTCCTTATAAAGATTTACAAATATATCCAATACCCACGAATTAGAAATAAATTCACTCAATGATAAATTAGTTTGTATCATGTACAAAACCCTAGATGCACCACTTGCATCTAACTTCACATTTGCAAGACAAGTCTTGCAATCCTTCTTCCAATGCCCAAACATGCTACAATGGGAATAGGCTCCATCAGCCTTCTTCCTTAACCAATCCACATAGTTTGAATTGGTTAACTTATTAGCATCCAAGATGCCATGCAATGATAAATTTGAAGCCATAAAAAAAATGTCCTATATTTAATTAAAGAACAATATCAGCATACCACTCAAGATGACATCCATAACTAGATAAGGACTTTCTATCAAATTATGTCTCCCACTATTTTCTTCAAATACCATAACCCTTAACTATGGTAAGCGAGAAATCTTTCCAGTTTCTTTAGTGGGGTTGAGATCCTAATTCCTCATTAGTGCCTTGTGTTATACAACAAATACTAATAAGTTCAAAGGTAAGACTTACTTTCAATTGCAACCCGTGCAATTCTCAACAATTATCTTTGCCTCTAAGACACTTATAGTCTTGTGTTATACAACAAACTATAATGTCTTAGTTTAGTCAAACCCTTCATTTCTATATAGCTATAATTGAAACTTGTTGCCCTTGTGTTACATAACAAAGCAATAATTTCAACCATGCCATAAAGCACTAAGTGCACCAATACAACTTTCATATCAAATCCTAGAATAGATCTTGTGTTATACAACAAACCTACTATAGTTTTGATATTAATTTGTCTTAGCATGAAGGAAGGCAAATTATAGTATACATAATCAATTAGTATTCTCAAGTTAAGGTTTAGATATGACCAAATTGGCCAGGTAAGTGGAAGGGGTGAGGGGGTCCCCCCGTTGCTTTCCTTAGACACCAATTAAATTGGCCAGGTTAGACAACGGAACCAATTAAAAATCTCATTTCCTTTACCTTCTCAGAACCACTTGCCTAGACACCAATCGGCTGATCAAACCCTAATCGGTTTTGCATCATGACTAAGTTTTTTTACTATGACTAAATATGATTTTTATGAGAGCTTTGATGGTCTCAAAAACACATTCTAAATACTATCATGATAATTACATTTATAACTACAAGTATAAACATAAACATGATAACTATGTTTATAACAAATATAAACATATTGCATATAACTCTAACATATGTAGAACATTTCATGTCATCAAGCATATTATTCTAATATGCAAAGCATTACATGACAACAAGCATATTACCCTAATATGCATAGCATGACAACACGCATATTACCCTAATATGCAAAATATGACATGATTAATGTAAAATACCGTTCACCTCACTCATTCATGGGAATTACCACAAAGTTGCACCCCTACACGCCATAGGAAACCCATAGAATGGACAGAGTGGGCTTTTTACACCCTACTTTACTCCTATGACCAGACAACTATGGCAACCCCAATCCAGAGCAGTTACTTGGTTCAATCAACATGCATAATTTCATACTTAAATGATAACATGCATTTCATGAAAAATAGAAATTAAACATATTACCCTAATATGCAAAATTTCATAACAATGCATTAACATGCCTTTTTCATGAAGAAACCAAAAATCTGACATATTAACCCTAATATGCATTTTTATCACAAGATTCTAGTAGAGTCGACATGATATGGTTCGAGTCGGCTCGATCACTAGTCGGGTCGACTTGATATATGGAAATCATGAATTTCAAAAATGATTTATAATTGGTATGCCACAAGGAGGGCTCTGATACCACTGATGGGAATTCTTCCAGGGTGCTGGGAATCATGCAGCTTGCGGAAGTGAATTTCAAAATAAAATTCTAAGCATGAAACCCTAATATGGCTAAAAAACCCTAATTCCCAGGAACCCCTTATACAATACCAATCAACGAATATAAATGAAGTCAGAATACATACCTAAATCGCTGAAATCCAATCTTTTCACGAGGCTCACAAGTGCAAGCCCTCCAACGGTGATCCACACGAGAATGGTACCAAGGAAAAATCCCTACCGGGGTTGCTTGCTTCAACAGAACTCTTTTGTCAACCTTTTGACCTTTGACCACTGTAGGACATCCTATCCTACTGTAGGGCTTTCTGGACATAGTCCTAAACCACTCTTGGTTTTAGGACAACCCTCCTCTAGGATCCCTTAGGCTTATGTCCTAAAACTAAGCCTTGTCCTAGTAGAAAAGACCTTGTCTTAACAAGACAAGTCTTGTCCTAAATTAAGGAGGGAGTAGAAAAACACTCAGACTAACAGACTCTCAGGAAAATGGGATTCCTATTTTCTGATGACCGAAAACTATATCTCTCATTTCATTGTACCCATTTATATAATATTTCAACGGGCATGAAAACCATCCCGACATCTCTTATCAGATATGTTATTTCATATCTGATAAGACTCTTCAGGATTGAATAGTCTTATCATTGTTCTTTCCCTTTCCAGGTTAAATCCCCATGTGCCATGTGGCATTTACTGATTAAGAAGAATGAAAGGAGGCATCATTTCAGATTTAAAACCATGGGAAGAGTAGAGTCTTGAGAGTAGAAGGACTCTGCCTCAGAATCGTGCGTAGATGAAGAGACGCAACTCTTCATCTGCGCACGCTACTCTTTTTCCCATTTCATGCCACCCTCTTATTCCCTTTGACCGGTCATTTAAATCCACAGGGCATGGGGATAAGATGAGAAGGTGCCCCTTGATGAAACATTGGAATGTTTCATCTACAGAAGGACTTTTGTCATTCTGTGCGCACCTTCATTTCCCACGCGTGCCAAGAGACACCAAGATTCCTTTTGTTGTCAACTTTATCTACACCCCATACAATCTTTGATTAGTCAAAGCATATGTAATATGGGTGTCAAAAGAAATAGCATTAAGTCTTCTTGCCATCTATATAAATATTTTAGATCAGAGGACTATAGACTCTTCTAGGCATTTTTGAATGCCAAGGTATCATTTTGGCATCTTGAGTCCCAACTCAAATGGACTCTTCAATAAAATATCCAAAAGTCCAAAATAAAATCAGATCAAGCTCTGATTTGGCTATCCCCACTTAGGACTCAACCTAATTTAGGTTTCTCTTAATTAGGTTAGCCCAATTAGCAAGCAACCGGACCCAATCCAATTGGATTAGGAATTGGGTTAGTATGCAATCTGGCTAACCAATTAGGATCCCATGATCCTAATTAAACCATGAGTAACTTCCTTGGCCTACTCTTTATTGTGTGTGACCCATTGGGTTCCACATCTAGCCAGCAGTAGGTTTAGGTTTGAGCCGATTCGATCCGATCGAACCCAATTGACCTAATTAGGTCAAATCGGCTCACCTAATTATCCAATTCGAATCACACATCGAATTGACTCATGAAACTAATCCAATTAGTTTATAAAAACCCACAAGACAAGATTGACATCTAGCAACATGTCATGCCTACCCGGAAGATGAGGAATTTGGTACAAATTATCAAAATACCTTTCAGTAGTAAGTTACCATGCAATTCAATCTTTTGATCTCCCATTATCTCGATTAAGTGATGGGTATGGATAAATGTCAAATCATAACACTTAATCATATCGAATCTCAGCTCGATGATGAGGACTCAGCTGATCACTGATTAGAAGCCACTTCTAATCTCATCCCACTTTGCAAAGATTCATCGAGTCACTCATCGAAGAGATTACATGGGATAACATATCCTCTGACCAGGATTGATCATCCTTGTTGGTCCACTCACATCCTTCGTACACCTTCCACCATACCCAGACACCCGTACATGTCGCAATGCCATGAATGAGTATGAACCAAAGTATGGCTTAGTGTGCACAAGGAATCATGGTGACCTCAGGTTTGAAGATCACATGCACAACTTCTACTCTGGGACCTATCTTTTGACAAGGAGTAAGACTTCCATAAGATAGTCCAGGTGCAGATCAGTTCAGTGTACTCATAACCTAATGAGCAACCTTATCCTTGTATTAGTGTCTCTACATAAGTGGCTGTGAGACCAACCACCCTCATCAATTGAGCATATATAGGATAAGCTAGTCGTACCGGATTCATCGACTCCCGAATCAATGGTCCAATGACTAGAAACATTCTAGATTAGGGTTTATAGGAATTAGGTCTCACTGTTATTTTATCATAACCCTAATTCCATTGCCCTACTCTATGGGGTTCATCATAGTCAAAAATATAACACAGTAGTATATGATGAATCAAATGCCTTTATTTTAAATAATGATGTCATGCATGAGTTGGAAGTTTACAAAAGAGGCCCAAACAATGATTGGCTCTTAGGGCATTTTTCTATCATTGATGAGGTGAGGAGGAAATATTTTCACTTTATAGAATTCGGTCAAGCTTTGGGACAATTCATCTACCTTGCTGTAGATGTCTACAGAGTGACCTAATTCATACATTCCCCCTCTCTTGGGTCCTAGGGGAGAATCTTTACGGGCAGCAGACATGTGATGTAATGAGTTTTCACTAAGGGTTTCAAACAGCTGCCAAGCTTCATGTTCATTTTTAAGCATAAATGTTCCTCCACATGAAGCATCTACCATTTGCTGGTATCTTTTAGATAGACCATCATAAAACATTGAACCAATTGCCATTTCGGTATGGCATGATGTGGACATTTTCTAATCAGATCCTTTAATCTCTCCCATGTTTCATGAAACATCTCTCCATCTAACTGGAAAAACTGGTTATGGCTTTTCTAATTTGGTTTGTTTTTCTGATTGGAAAGCACTTCTTAAAAAATTCCCTCTGAAGTTGATCCCAAGTTGAAATTGTTACAGTATCTAGGAAATTCAACCATACTTAGCTCTATCATTTAGGGAAAAAGGGAACAACTTAAGCCTAAGAGCATCATCAGAGAAATGTTGGATTTTGACGGTTGAACATATTTCTAGGAACTCATCTAAATATTTGTAAGGGTCTTCATTTGTAAGTCCATAGAAAGATGGTAACATCTGGATTATGCTAGACTTAATTTCATACTAGACATCCTCAACTGGAGGTACTTGGATATAAGGTGAATAGGTATACTTTGAAGGAGTGAAGTACTCCCTCAATTGACATGGAGGATCAATTTCCTGGTTGGGGTCCATAGTACCTGGTTTGTTTGCTCTACAAGTTCTATCAATTTCTAGGTCTCGGGGTACAAGTTTCGGTTCTAGTGACCGACAACCTAACATACACCCTATAATAGTATTCTAGAGCAAACAACAACAGTTCAGAATTTTTATAAGATTTTTTTTTATGCAAAAAATGAGAAAAGGTCTAAAGGAAAGACTCCTAAGAGAATCCTAACACTAGATGAAAATTTTTTTTCTTCTTTTTTTTTTCAAACAATTTACACAACTCTATCCTAGGGTTTGCTTAGACCTAGACAGCTCCTAACTGTTTCAAGATTACCTTTGAGCACTCCAAGTCTAAAATCACCCAACTAACTTGGCCAGGTAAGTGTAAGGTTGGTGAAGGTTCCCTTATCGCTTGCCTTAGACACCAATTAAAATTGGCCAAGTAAGCGGAACCAACGCACCTCCCTTCGGGCTCTTGTCCCTGAATCACTTCCTTAGACACCAAGTAGTTAACTGACCTGAACCTGGTATAACTCTAGGGTTCCCTTGTCCTATTGAGCTCGAATTCCTTAGGGCTGACGTCTAATTGATTTTAGGGTTAAAGGCTTAGGTGAATGCAAATGATGAGAAATGATTTGTGGGCCAAGGAAGGGTAATGAAATCCCCACCTTATCTGATTAATGAGGTAAGTGCCCTTAAGATGAATTATGAAGAAATAAAATGGATGCAATAAGCAAGGTGTCCATATCTTGAAATTATCAATCAAAATTAAACTAAACTAATTACTTTTTAAAAAAAATTTTGATGGTTAAGTATCTAATTCCCTAATGAATTATGAATTTTTTCTTTTTTTTTTTTGATTTTGCAGGAAAGTAAGTTTACCTAAGTAACTCTAAAAAGGAGATCAAATAGAACAAAACAAAAATAACAAAATTTTGAATTTTTGAAATTTGAAATTTTTTTGAATTTTTGAAATTTTCAAAATAATGCCAAAAGTCCCTGACAATGGTGCCAAAAATCAGATGCGCGTCACAACGCACCGATTTAATTACCTTAAAACTACTATTCTAGAATAGGATAGTAGGAGCAAGGGTCGAATCTGCAGGGACTTTCTTGATTACTTTGAAAACAATAAATGCATAACAGAAATTGAAATCTTAAAACTAAAAAGGAGATTAACAAGTAATTAGCAGTAAAGATAACTCAAATCAAAAGATCTATCTAAGTGAGAGCACGGCCCGTACCCACTTGGAAATATATCAGTCAGGATTAATTTTACTTGACTTACCTCCAAAGCTTTGCCCTAGCAATGCATCTGATTCAAAACAAAAGAACATGAATTAATCAAAGGATACTTTTATTTCATGTAAAAAGTACATCAAGGTAATACAACCAAAAATAAAAACCCCCTTTTCCAAGTGAAGTTCCGGACTCCAGTGATTTTTGCATGCTCAAAAGTTGAAGATGAAGCTGACTAGTGAAGAATAGGACTGCTAGGATAGCATTGGGATAGGGTTGGAATAGTGCTGGAATAATGGGAATAAGGTTGGAATAACTGGAATAGAAGAGAACTAAAAGAACTATGGGGAAGAAAAGAAGGATCTCAGTACTGTGGCTGGACTGTGAATGATCTGAGAGCTTGGGAGAACTGAAGGATGGACTGGAATCTGGGATGGGGTCGACCTCTATGATTAAGCTGGGATAGTGGAAAGAAGAGCTCTCTGTGGTGTGGAATGGAGAAGAAACACAACTCTCTATGATGGAGAAGAAGAGACACAGAGAAGAAACACAACGGGGAAGAAGAGCAGTGAAGAACTGGTCGAATGCTCGACTAATTGGATGACCGAATACCCCCCCTCTAGCTCCCTTGGAGCCCTTTTTATAGGTTCTCCCCGCTCCAAAGCCGCTCCACCGTTTGAACCAACCCGTCCTCCTCCAACCAACTCAACTGCTCCAACAGATATCGCTCCCACGGTTGCAACAAAGCCACTCCACCATTTCACTAAGTCTGGTCGAGCTCCCATCGATCTCCAGCTCATCCGGCGAAGCTCTAGATTCTTCTCCCTGATTCGGTCCAACTCAGCACTTAGATTTGGTTCACAAGTGGTTCAGACCATCAACAGCTGCAATTCACTGTGAGGACCCTCCCGGCGGTGAGGAAAAGCGTACTGCCATCATCTCTGACTGGCGGTGGATCGGGTAGGCGGTTCGATGGCGTGGGACGGTGGATTTCGGTGAGGTTCGGCCAAGAGAAAGAAGAATGGAAAATAGCCCCCTTCGGATGCATTTTTTCGGCTACCGGGGCTTCTCTGGATGGCGGTGAGCATGCTGGCGACCTCCCCGGCGGTGGAGGCGGCTCTCCGCAGTCCCGGCATGAATGGTGCACTGCGGTCCATGACTTTGCTCCGTGGACCACATCAATGGCAGATCGTGACCCACGGGTAGTGCAATGGACCGAGCGATCGGTCCATGGTGGACCGGCTGCTTTAAACTCCATGCAATTCTTAGTAATTCTTCAAAAATCCATTTTGGGCCCATTTTAAGTCCGATTCGAGTGTCGTTCATGCCGTTGACTTCTAAAATTGGGCTCTCCATGTTGGCGATATTCTTTCCTATAAATGATATATAAAATATTAATTTGAAGGAATAATAATATTTTAAAATTAAATTAATACTTTTATTTTATGCTTAATGTAGTTATCAACCACCTGGGCAACAAAATGGAGTAGAAATAGGGTAGCCACCTGGGCAACAGAATGGAGTAGAAATAATTTTGGAAGAGGATTAGAGGTGGTGATTTGGTGATGGAAAATGTAGTGGCTTTTTGAAAGGAATGGCTCCTTGGAAGAAGGAATGTTTAGGCTCCTTGGCTGAAGTTGATGGGTGTCCTTGAGTTGATGGAAGATGGTGCAATCCTTGGTTGAATGAAGGATATTTGATGGTGGCTAGGTTGACTAATGGAAGAACTTATGGGCCTCTCACCCTCTCTCTCTCGGAGGACATTTACACAACACAAATGGAAGTAAAAACTTTAGAATTTTTTTCATTCATCAATCATCTTCTACAAGTGGGTTTGGAGTGGTATTTATAGCCCTCCAAAGCCTTTTGAAAATTCAAATTTCAAGGGGAGTTACAAGATTCATGGAGTGGGAAATGGGAGGGGTTATAACCATGAAGAGTGTAGAGTTTAAACTTCCTTGATTCATGGAGAATAATGTGGTCAGCTACCTTCCTTTTGAATTTGATTTTGGGTGCCCAAGATGGATGAAGTGGCATGGTGAGTTGTCTTCCATGTTGGCATGAAAAGAGAGGTGGCTTCCAACTATGCTTGGTGATGTGGCACTCCAACTTGGAAAGGTTTGTTGAAGTGGTTTGTCTCACCTAATCTTCATGTCTTCTTGCTATTTTGAACCCAACTTGTAGATTCACTAATTACAAGACCAAATTGGCCCTACTTGGACTCAAAAGACCAAATTGAAATAAGCCCAACCCTAATTACAGGACTCAAACTCAACCAAAGAAACAAATTTTTCTATTTATAGGACTCATGTTCAATTAAAGAAATAACATTAAAACCAAAAATAAAATTAACTTAATCCATTGAAATTGATGAGGGACGGGATTCTAATATGATGCAGGATGATATGTAGGGGATGAACATGAATAAAATTAGACTAAAGTAAACAAATATTTTTAGATTTTTTTATGGTTTGATTTCCAAAACTAGATAAGACTAGGTTAGGGTTATCCTGTATCAATTATCATCCTACCCACATGCTAGATCAATCAAAGAGGAAAGAAAATCAGGATCCTAAGTCTAAGAAGGCTTATTAGGAGCATGTTCTGAAAGGGATATGCCCTACAAGCCAATCTATGTTGTATCTCCCAAACCATTGTAATTGACAATATTCTAATAAAGGCATTATTTTTCATCATACGCTGTGTTTATTATTATATGATGAACCCCATAGATTAGGGCTATGATTTTAGGGTTATGATGAGATCATACCAGTGAGACCAAAAGTCTTAAAACCTTAATCTAAAATATTCCTAGTCAAAGGAACCCTGAGTAGGGGATCAGGATTTTTCCGGTAAGACTAGCACATCCCATGTATACTGGAGAGGATGATTGCTCTCACAGTCACTTGTGTATGACACTAATACTAGGATGTGGGTGCTCATTAGAGAATGAGTTCACTAATATGATCCAACTTGAGAACATCTAATGGAGTCTTAGCTACATGTCAATAGAAGGTTCTCATAGTGGGAGTGGTACAAGTAATCCTTTGACCTGAGACTGCCATAAGTACCTTATGTACATGAACCCATCCTTTAGTTCAATCCTAATCATGACACTGAGTCATACACAGGATTGATACTGGGAATGGTGAATTGTATATGAAGGTAATGAGTAGGTCAACAAGAAATCGATCACTCTTAGTAAGAGGAGATTGCATCCAGCTAGTTATCAATCGGATGATGATTTAGGGAATCTTTGATCAAAGTAAAGATATTAGAGATGGTTTCTAATATCAAGATAATTAAATCATCAATATAAGATTGAGCTAGAAACAAATATAATATTGGATTTGACATATATCCATATCCATAATTATATTTTGGGTGCAGGCTGATCGAAGGATTTAATTGTACGGTAACTTTCTACTGAAGGGTAGTTTTGGTATTTCACCAGAATTCCATATCTTTCGGGTAGACATGACACGTTGCTAGACGTCAATCTTGTCTTATGGGTTGATTAAATTGAATGATCACTTATTAGGAAGAGTCCTAATTGATCATAATCGGGTAAGCTCGGTTTGACCTAAATCGATTAGAAAGAGTTCTAATCAAATTAGGTCAACTTGTATTCGAACCCACTGCTGGCTAGATGGTGGAACCCAATGATGCAGAACAAGAGAACAAGGGTTTAAGTAAAATTAAGATTAATTCTTTTGATTTTTAGCAGGTTTTCCTAGCTTCTTTCGAATTAGATTCGAATTGGGTTCGGGTTGGTAAAGGATTCTAATTGGACTAATAGATCCTGAAAGAGATAGAGGATTATCAAGTATTGGCTAACGGATCTGGTAGAGCAGCATTTTCATGAAATCAAGGATCCACCAATGGATCTTGGTACGCCTTTGGAAGAGTCTGGCGATATCTGGTGCGCTCCGTAAAAAACTGGTGCTTTGGGGTCGGCTTTCCTTCTCTCTTTTAGAAATCTGGCCGTTGGATTGGAAAAGGGTTGATGTGAGAAAGAGAAAGTATGGCTTGGTTGGAAATAACATCTGGTAGGGTTAAAGTGGCCGACTCTTTGGACTTCATGGTTCATTTAGGGGAACCCGGATTTACTCCCTCACGGAGCCAAACCTGGAAACAAGTACGAAAGAGAAAACACAAGTTTGCTCAAGAAAATTTCTTTCATTCATCTATGATTTTTTCAACTTACAAGAGGGTTTAATTTATAATGCTTTACAAGGGAGAAGGGTTTCATATTTTCCCATGTGGGACTAAGGAGGGGATCTCCAAATTAGGGCAAATCCCTTACATATGGTCGGCCAAATTACCAAAAATTAGGATTTGGGTTATAAATGGCAGGTAGATGGCGCCACCTTGCTTGGATCTTTCAAGAAAAATTTCTTCCTTCCCTGGATGAACTCTTTTGGACTCCTCCTTTTCTTCCTCCCTAAGTCAAGGCTCTTCCCATCTTTGTTTTAGGTTTTTTTGGCAGGTAATGGGCGCCCCTTGATATGCTCTTCCAAGAGAAATTTCTTCCCTTCTTTGCTTGGATTTTCTTGGGAAAGTCTTGGCCGCCCCCTTGATTGGTGGTCTCTTGGTGGACTTCTCCTTATCTGGCGCATGAGAGAAGGAGGTTGCCATCTGTGGAGTGGGGACCAAAAGCTGCTGGATGTGGATATGGCGCCCCCTAGACTGGGAGTGTGGCTAGGAGTGTGGTGTCCACTTGCCTGGTCTTGGAAGAAAGTGTAACATCCCATTTTGAAACCCGTCCACTACTGAGTCAACATGACTCAACAAAATAAATGCAGGTAATGTAGACTCAAGCTAAATTGAGTTGATCTAGTCAACTCTTATTACAAACCAAAAACCCTAATTCTTCGGGCAAGGTTAATCAGAGATCCAGATGGAGCTCTGAAGTCTTCTTTTGAGTCTGGTGCCCGCACCAATTCTCCCAGGGTGGGAGGAACTCGACCCTGTCGAGTATGGATTAAGTTGGCTCTGGTATCTCTCCAAGAGGTCTGGGTCCAGCTCTTGTAACTCTTCTCGGGAGATCCAAGAGTCATCAGAATCTGGCCTTCCTAGCCAGCGGACCAGGTATCTTTGGTATCCTCGATTACGAGTAGAGATAACCTGATCATCCAGGATCTTTTCAATCTGCTCTTTCCTCACAGGCCAATTTGTTGGTGGACACACAGGTTCAGGTTCACTCTCAAGAGCAGGATTAGGTTCAAAAGCCTCACTGGGAATCACAGCTGGCTCCCTATACTCTACTAGGTCTGTAATGTTGAAAGTGGAGCTAATGCCTAGTTCTGGAGGCAACTCGAGCACATAGGCATTGGATCCTACTCTCTTTACCACTCTAAATGGTCCAGCTCCCCTAGCATGTAACTTTCTAATGGTTCCAGGAGGAAATCGTTCAGGCCTTAACCTAATCATTACATAGTCTCCTTCGTCAAAAGTTTTGACTCGCCTTTAAGAATCAGCCAATTTCTTATAAGTTTCATTACTTAAATTTATTTTGGCTTGAATTTCTTTATGCAAGTCTTTTATATGCTGTGCAAAAACTTCGGCAGACTCAGAGACCCGTGTGTGGACTGGTAAAGGAGCTAGGTCAAGAGGTGTGTGGGGTTTGTAACCATGCACAATTTCAAATGGACTCTTACCCGTAGACCTATTGACCGAGTCATTATATGCAAATTCAGCTCTAGGTAAGTACAAATCCCAGTTCCTAATGTTTTCACCAACAAGACACCTTAGCAGATTGCCTAAACTACGGTTCACTACTTCGGTTTGGCCGTCAGTCTGGGGATGATAGGCAGTTGAAAACTTAAGTTTCGTCCCTAACTTATGCCAAAGGGTTTTCCAGAAATAGCTGGTGAACCGAACATCCCTATCAGAAACAATGGTCTTGGGTAGGCCATGGAGTCGAACTATCTCATTAAAGAACAGGGTGGCTACCTTAGACGCATCAAAAGTTTGGGAACAAGGCAAGAAATGGGCCATCTTGGAAAATCGGTCTACTACAACACAGATAGAGTCATGCCTCCTCTGGGTCTTAGGCAAACCTAACACAAAATCCATGCTCACATCTTGCCAAGGACGATCTGGGACAGGGAGAGGGGTATAAAGGCTGGTGTTTTGTTTTTGCTGTTTGGCAACAGCGCAGGTCCGACACCTAGCCACAATGTGTGCTACATCTCTTTTTAAGCTAGGCCAGAAAAAGTGGTCTTCAATAGCCAGGGTGGTCTTATCTTTTCCGAAATGGCCAGCTAAACCTCCCGCATGAGTTTCCCAAATCAAGAATTCCCTAAGAGAGGTTCTAGGGATGCAAAGCCTATTCTTAAAGAACAGAAAGCCATCTATAAGGGAATAATCCTTATGTTCACTAGATGGTTCTTGAGTTAGATCCTAGTATACAGTCTTGAAATCCGGACACGACCCATATTCTTCTTTGATTTGCTCAAACCCTATGACTTCAGCCCTAACAGAATTCAACAACAAAGATCGACGACTAAGGGCATCAGCTACCTTATTTTCAGACCCAGCCTTATGCTTCAAAATAAAAGTATAGGACTGGATATATTCTACCCACTTAGCATGCCTAGGGTTAAGCTTTTTCTGAGAATTCAAGAATCTAAGAGCCTCATGGTCCGAAAATAGCACAAATTCTTGCGGTAGTAAATAATGTCTCCAGTAACGCAAAGCTTGCACTACCGCGTAAAATTCCTTATCATAGGTAGAATACCTAAGCTTAGCATCATTAAGTTTTTCACTAAAGAATGCTACGGGATGGTTCTCTTGGCTTAGGACTCCACCTATACCTACTCCTGAAGCATCACAGGCAACCTCAAATACCTTTGAAAAGTCTGGTAGTCTCAAAATGGGTGCCTGGGTCATCCTATCCTTAAGATCTAGGAAGGCTTTATGGGCTGCTTTGGTCCACTGAAATTCTCCCTTCCTGATGCAGTCTGTGATAGGAGCAACTACGGTACTAAACCCCTTGATGAATCGCCTATAGAAGGTAGCCAAGCCATGGAAACTTCTGACTTCGTGCACACTGGTCGGCTCTGGCCATTCTACTATGGACCTAATCTTTTCAGGGTCGGCAGCCACGCCGTCAGGGGTTACAACAAATCCAAGGAAGATAATTCTACTGGTCATAAATTCACACTTTTTGAGATTACCGTAGAGACTATCATTCCTCAAAACTTGACAGACTTGTCTAAGGTGGCCTAGGTGATCTGCAGGGGTCTTACTATAGATCAGGATATCATCAAAATAGACCACTACAAACTTCCCTATGAAAGCTCTAAGTACTTGGGTCATAATCCTCATGAAAGTACTAGGGGCATTGGACAACCCAAATGGCATAACAACCCATTCAAAGAGGCCATCCTTAGTTTTGAAGGCGGTTTTCCACTCATCCCCTGGTCTAATCCTAACCTGATGATAGCCGCTCTTGAGATCAATTTTAGAAAAAACCATGGCACCGGCCATCATATCAAGCATGTCATCTAGTCTAGGGATGGGGAACCTATACTTGATTGTGATCTTATTGATGGCACGACTGTCAACACACATCCTTCACGTGCCATCCTTCTTTGGGGTTAGAAGTGCAGGGACTGCACAAGGGCTAAGACTCTCTCTAATGAACCCCTTCCTCAACAATTCGCCAACCTGCTTTTGCAGTTCTTTATGCTCCGATGGATTCATCCTATAATGGGGCAAGTTGGGTAAAGTAGCTCCTGGGACTAAATCTATGGAAT
The DNA here is from genome assembly GCA_021397845.1 of Areca catechu. Taxonomy (NCBI): domain Eukaryota; kingdom Viridiplantae; phylum Streptophyta; class Magnoliopsida; order Arecales; family Arecaceae; genus Areca; species Areca catechu. The sequence goes on from CM038042.1 coordinate 47,588,066, forward strand.
GCTGAATATCCCTAAGAGGTGGAAGGTGGTCTGGCAGATCCTCGGGAAAAACATCCTCAAATTCTTCTAATAAAGGCTTAACTTCCTGAGGAGGCTCTGAGGGTGTAGGAGTCCTAAGTTCCTTAGCAGTCAACATCCAAATGGGTGAACCACTATGAATTTCTTGTTCTAGATCATTGGCACTAATTAGGTTCACTCCAGTCTTCATTTCCCTAACCTTACTGGTTCCTTTAGCTACCTTGTCCTTAGGAGGGACTGAATGGATTGTGATTTTCTTCCCATTGAAACTAAAGACACAGGTGTTGGATTTTCCTAAAAGGGTGGCATCATGATCATACAACCAGGGTCTTCCAAGAATTATACTACTCACCCCCATGGGCAAGACATCACACCAAATCTTCTCTTGATAGGATTGCATTTGGATTTTGACCTGACATCTAGACTGGATGGGTATAGAAGTAGAGTCTACCCAAGAAACCTTATAGGGGTTGGGGTGGGGAACTGGGGTTAAGCCTAACATTTTGACAGTGCTAGTAGAAATGGCATTCACACAGCTCCCACTATCTATGATGATTTTACAAACCTTATCCCCTAGTTTAAGGAAAGTCTATAGGATGTTGGTCCTACGCCAATCTTCCTGAACTTTAGTCTGGGACAGGATGCATCTTACAACCCCTAAGTGGTCAGATTCAGTGGATTCTTCCTCTCCTTCATACTCATCAACCAAATTCATTCCGGCCTCATAAACTTCTTCTTCAAACTCCTCATTAGGCTCGGAATTCTCTTCTCCTCCCTCTTCTATATATAGGGATCTACGAGGGCACTGGCTAGAAACATGACCTACCTTATGACACTTGAAACAAGCTATGGCTGTGCACTGGGTGGAGATATGACCGGGTTTCTGACACTTAAAACAGACGATACCAGGGGTTCTCTGGGTGTCAGGTGCCTTACCTTTGTCCATGGGCCTAAGGGTGGGAATACCCTGATTAGGCTTGCTAGGGGTAACCTGGCTAGGTCCATTTCTTGGGATTGGGGTACTAACCCTAGATGGCATGGGTCCTCTCTGAAACTTCTCAGTGTTCAGTGCAATCTGATAGGCTTGGTCTAGGTCAGTAACCTCTCTCAGAAACAACTCTCTCTTAATATCTTCCCTAAGCCTAGCCCTAAATCTAGACAAAGTGACTTCATGGGCTTCACTCACATCACATCTCATCAGGTATTCATCAAAGGTGGTTATGTAGTCTGAAACAGATCGGTTCCCTTGTTTCAAAGTCTACCATTGGTCTAACAGATTCTGCTGGTATGAAATGGGTAGGTACTTGTCTCTAAGTTTTTCTTTCATACCCTGCCAAGTGGTTATGGGCTCTACATTTCGTCTTCTAGTGGTCAGCTCAATGTTCCCCCAGTATAACCTAGCTTGACGTATTAATTTCATTTTGGCAAACTTGAATTTCCTCTCCTCAGACATGGCATACCACTCAAAGTACTGGTCCATCTCACCCTCCCAATCAGAATACACCTTAGGATTTAGGCTACCATCAAAAGTGGGTGCATCTAACTTGATGTTCCGAATGAACCTATCATCTCTATCCTCAGGCTCTGGGTCTGGCCTCCTATGATTAGGTTCAGGATCTCGGTATAAAGGTCTTCTAGGCTCTTGGTGTGGGCGAGGTTGAGGCACATTAAAATCTGGATCAGGAGTCCAATCCCGATGCCTAGGTTCCTCAAGTACTTGGACTCGATCCCTAAGCTGGGCAAAATTCTCATTCATATCCTGACTTAATTTGTTCATACTCTCTGTAAGAGCTCTAACCATGGCCTCTAAATCAGGTTGGGTTTGACCAGGTTGGTAGGGCACTCCATTCCGGGTAGACATGATGCAAGAAAACACACAAAATGAGACTCAACTGAACGACTACGGGCTAACTAGACCTAGAGCCCAAACTAGGTGCCCAATCAGAGTGGCAAGCTAGCCTGTAGTAACTCAGGACTCAGCCAGGCAGGTGTAAGGGGAGTGTTAGGTCCCTGAATGCCAATCCTAGACACCAATCAGAGATTGGCCAGGTAGGCGGACCAGCACACAAGCCCTTCGGGATGGAATCCCTGAACCACCGTTCTAGACACTGAGTACAAAGCACACACAGAGTAACTAGACAAACTGACTCAACACTAGCCTTGACCCGACTTGTTGATGTCCCTAGCCCACTAGGGCAAATTAGGTCTAATCAATTTTAGATTAAAGGCTTAGGTTCGAATGAGGGGTGGTGGTTTTGGGCTAAGGAGAGGTTATCAACTCCTCCCCTTATCTTAGATACTCAAATGCCCTTAAGTTGAATTAAGTGATGAACACTCAAAAATAAAAGGATTGCAGAACACAAAAATAAAGTTGCAGTAATTTAATTCTCAGACATCGCACAGAAACCAATAAATTATGAGAAATTATGTAAATTAGATTCAATTATACTGGTTTTAGCAAAATAAAAATCACTGAATTTGGAGTTACCTGTAGTGAGAAATAATTCCTGCAACAGGGTAATTACGGGCTGAAAGCAGAGCACTTCCCCGTTTACAATTTCTGCTACGAAGTTGTAACCCAACGGATCCCCTACACGCCCTAGGAACACCCCGTGAAATGGAAGGAGGAGGTTTGCACCCGCTTCATTCCTAGGACCGGACGTCCTGGGGAGTCTACTTCGAGCAGACAAAGTAAAAAGAGAGGGACTCAAACAAACAATCAGACAGAAACCCTAGACAGGGCTCTGATACCAAAAATGATGCAGAACAAAGAAACAAAGAAGCGTATGCGGAAGTAAAATTAAGATTAATTCTTTTTTTTTTTATATATATATATTCAGAAATTGGCTTCGACTCAAAGTAAAGCTAAACTACGTTGAAGGAAACTAAGTAAAGATTGAAAGCACAGTTTAGAAGGAACCAAATTATCAGAGTAGTTCAGAAGTAACGGATCGATGGGGGTTGAGAAACTCCCAGACCTAGGGTTTCGCTCTGAACTTTCAACAGAACAGAAATAGAGAGGAGGGACGGTTTACTCACCAGACAGTGATCTTCTCAGGATTCTGGTGGAAGAACTCTCTCGAGCAGATTGTGGGATCCTCGGAGTCGGCTATCTTCGCAATGGATCCTCCAATACTGGTCTCGTGGTTTGGTCGGCTTCTCCTGGACTCAAGATCTGGAAAAGAAGAGGAACAAATGATGGAATTCAGAAACTCAAGAAAAGATCTTACCAGGTTGAAGAACTTGAAAGCTGAAGTTGCTGAAATCAAATTCTCCTGGAGGCCGATCTGACTTTCTCTTAGAATTGCTGTAGGTCGGTAGTATCTGGACTGGAGTCGGATGCTGGTGGTCGGCCAGGACTTGGAGAAGGTGGCCGTGAGAAGAGGAAAAGACTAGGGCTTGGTGGAAAGAGAAGGGTGATGGTGGCTAGGGTTTGGGAATTGAGTGGCTAACCTAGGGTTTAGGGTTTTGGAGATCTCTCACCTCTTCAAGGTTCCAGGAGAACCCAGATTTACTCCCTCATGGAGCTCAACACCTGGAAACAAGTGCGGACAAGAGAAAACACAAGTTTGCTCAAGAAAAATTTCTTTCATTCATCTATGATTTTTTTAACTTACAAGAGGGTTTAATTTATAATGCTTTACAAGGGAGAAGAGTTTCATATTTTCCCATGTGGGACTAAAGGAGGGGATCTCCAAATTAGGGCAAATCCCTTACATATGGTCGGCCAAAATACCAAAAATTAGGATTTGGGTTATAAATGGCAGGTAGATGGCGCCACCTTGCTTGGATTTTTCAAGAAAAAATTTCTTCCTTCCCTGGATGAACTCTTTTGGACTCCTCCTTTTCTTCCTCCCTAAGTCAAGGCTCTTCCCATCTTTGTTTTAGGTTTTTTTGGCAGGTAATGGGCGCCCCTTGATATGCTCTTCCAAGAGAAATTTCTTCCCTTCTTTGCTTGGATTTTCTTGGGAAAGTCTTGGCCGCCCCCTTGATTGGTGGTCTCTTGGTGGACTTCTCCTTATCTGGTGCATGAGAGAAGGAGGTTGCCATCTGTGGAGTGGGGACCAAAAGCTGCTGGATGTGGATATGGCGCCCCTGGACTGGGAGTGTGGCTGGGAGTGTGGTGTCCACTTGCCTGGTCTTGGAAGAAAGTGTAACATCCCATTTTGAAACCCTAGTCCACTACTGAGTCAACATGACTCAACAAAATAAAATGCAGGTAATGTAGACTCAAGCTAAATTGAGTTGATCTAGTCAACTCTTATTACAAACCAAAAACCCTAATTCTTCGGGCAAGGTTAATCAGAGATCCAGATGGAGCTCTGAAGTCTTCTTTTGAGTCTGGTGCCCGCACCACCAATGGGTCACACACTTAAGAGAATTGATCAAGGGTTTAAATTTGTAATTAAATCATCTTTGCATGATGACATTTTAGCAGGTGTTGCAAATCCTAGCTTCTATTCGAATTAGATTCGAATTAGGGTTCCGGATTGGTTCAATTTGGGTTCTAATTGGATCTAATTAGACCCTAATTGAGGTTATAAGGATTATGGCTAACCCTATTGGCTAACCATGTATCTAGGCTAGCCCCCCACCCGCCCCTTAGCATTTTCATGCCAAAAATGCCAAGAGTCCATGCGCTAATGGACTCTTGGTACGCCATTTGGAAGAGTCCATGGCGCATGGACTCTTGGTGCGCTCCGTTAAAAAAAAAAAAACTCCGGTGTTTTATATGGGGTGGATTTCCTTCTCTCTTTTAGCGCCTCAATTGTCCCCCCTTGGATTGGAATCCAAGGGTTGATGTTTTTTTGAGAAAGGCATAAAGTATTTGTTGCTTCCCGGTTGCGCGAAATAACATCTCTTCGGAGATTAAAAGTCACGACTCCTTTCTTTTAAAAAACTTCGTGATTTTTCATTTAAGAAAAGCTGTGGGATTTATCCAGAAGGCCGTGAGAAGGAAGGATGGGGCATGAGAAAAAGAGAAAGGGCATGAGAAGTTTTTCACGAAGAGATGTGTGGGCGCCTCTCTGAGATCTATTTAAGGGGTCAGGAAAATCAGAACTCTGTAATGTTTTTAATCCTTTTTCCTCTCCTAAAGACTCTTTCTCTCTTTTCTTGTTCTTACACTATTTCCTTTACAGAGTACACATCTGTTGAAACTCTGCTACTGAACAAGAACAAGAGCGAAAGTCTCCGACGGTAAAGGAAAGAAGGAGTTCTGATTTTGTTCTTTCCTTCTTACATTAAGACATTCTTGTCTTAATTTCTCCTCCAATTTAAGACAAGCCTAAATCCCCTTAGGACAAAGTCTTATCTTCAAGACAAGAGTGTCTTAGAGGGTCAAGGTCTTAGTGGAAGGAGGAGAAGAGATAAAAGAAAGGAAGGCAACCTCTTGTGTGGAAGAATTCCAGCCATAATCCGAAGAATTGAGTTTTAGGAAAAAGAACTCAATAGGAGGAACCATTGGACAAGAAGATAGTGTTCTTGATCATTGCTCTGTATGGATCACCATCGGAGGGCGGACACTTGGACGCCTGGTGAATTCAAATAGCCCGTTGATCTTCAAGTTTTAAGTCTTCATAAATTGGAATTAGCGATTACATGTTGGTATTCTAATTCAATTTGCATAGAAATGTTTGTCTTCATATTCTAGTCTTATTAAGGAGTTCCTGTTTTAGGGTTTTGGTGCATATTAATTTCAATTTTTGAAATTACCCTTCCGTTGCGTTGCACCGGAAACCATCATGTTCAACTTCAAAAAATCAAACAAAGAGAGTTGAGAATTGGACTAAACTTACCAGGTAATGATGTCTTGATGCCATAGATGAGATCACTCCATTCAGATCGGTGCCTAGATGATCCAGTCACTTTCCCGTGGATCCGTCGGCTTTTTATCAGCTTTGTTCGGGGGCAAAGAAAACTTCATCTGGAGGGCGTGGCACTGGAGGGATCCTGCAAATGTCAGGGGTTAGTGTCTAGGATGATGAAAAAAATACAAAACGGGGAATTAGAAGAGAAAGAGAAGTGGGAGGATCGTCGGGGCCAATTTGAGGCCTGGAGGAGATGGAGATGCCTGATGCTGCAGGGGCGGCTTGGATGGGAGATGAAGGAGGGCGGTTAGGGCTTCAGCTTGGATGGATGATGGCCAAGGATTAGTGGAAGAAGACTAGCTAATGGGATAACTAGGGCCTCTCACCTCTCGATGTTCCGTAGAACAAAGGCAAACGGGTCTCACACCCACTCCAAAAGGAGGACACAAATTTTCACAAGAAAATTTAGCAGAGTTTATTTCATGAATAAGAGATTGTTCATACAAGAGAGGAGGGGGTGGGTATTTATAGAGTTACCCAGGGCCCTTTCCTTGTCAAAGTTGGAGTACAAGTTTGTATCAAAGTGGGAGTACAAAAGTGAATAAAATTAAAAAAATGATCTCCTTGTAGAATTATGCTAGCTGACTCCTCGTTGGACTTGGAAGCTTTGACTTTTCTCCATAGACTTGGACTGGTAAGAAATTCTTGCTGGGCTTGGACTGGGCTTTGACTGGTTGACTCCTTGCTGGGCTGGGATGACAACCACTTGGACCGGGTCAAGCCTTGGGCATCTTGGACTGGGTTAAAACATGGGGCACCTTGTACTGGTCAAAGCATAGGCACCAATATGAATGGGCTTTAGGCTTGGGGGCACCAACTGAGGTGGACTAGGATGGGCGCCTACTCCAGTGGGCTTTGGGATGCGTGCCAACCTGGTAGACCTTGGTCTGGGGTGCCAATGCTTGGGACCTTTGGGCATCATGAAAGGGGCCCAGGCCAAAGACTGGGGTCCTGAGTAGGGGTCTGATGGATCTCTTGATCTGATGACTCTCCCTCTTGGTCTTGACTTGAATGATGATGCGGGACAAACCTAGGGATGTAGAAAAATAGAAAATTCATTTTTTTAAGAATTTTTAGAATTTTAATTTTGTGGTTAAGAACCCGAAAGATAAGCAAAGTTCAGCATAAGGACTAGCAATGGCAGAAACAAGCATACCCGCAAAACTCTCATGCAAACTAATGAATCTCAAGACCCAAAAATTGAGAAATTCCCGGATTAGGATAGAAATCTTCAACTAAATCAAAAATTAAGAGAAGGAAAGGATTTTACCAGTCAAAGATTGAAGATTCAGTTGATGAAGAGATCTCTTGCACTCAGATCAGAGCCTGGATGATGAAGCTACAGTTTTCCTTGAATCTGAGACAGATCTGGGTAGTCCCGTAGGCAAGAGGGGCCTCCTTTGAGGAGGGGAAACACCTTGGGGATCTACAAAATATCATAGGTCAGCAAGAAACAACAAAATAATTGGAAAGGAAATTGATGGAAAGAAGAAAGGGGAATCAGGGCTCTAAGGGTGGCGGCTAGAAGGAGAAGATGGCTTCTTCTTCTTGGATACCTGAGGGCTCTTCAACTGGGGGTGTGGCTGATGTCTGGAAGTTGATTTGCTACTAGGGAATGGGGATTTTCAAGGGCAAGGGGTCGGCCAAGGTAAGAAACCAAGAACAAGAACACAAAGAAAAAAATAAGATGCCAGTCTGGAAGCAATTCAGCAAAGTTTTTGATTTCATGAAAAAGTTACTTACAAGAGGGGGAGGGGAGGGGTATTTATAGAGTTCCCCATGCCCTCTCCTATCTGAAATACAAGTCATCTCTCAACCACGAAAGGATTACAAAACCCATACATAGTAGAAATCCTATCCCAACTAGGCTAAACTTTGACTAGTCTTCTTCCTTCTTCACTTAAGACACCTCTTGGACTTGGTCAACACTTCAAGGATGCCTAGGGTGGCGTGTTGGGCTTCTAGGAGCAGCATGGGGCTGGCCCAAAGGGGCTTGGGCACATGGGCTTAGGCCTCTGGAAGTTGGGGTGGCCTGGTAGCCGGAATATTCCCTAGTATCTTGCTTCTTAAAAGCTTGGGCTTGGCGCATGGACTTGATTTCTTTGGGCTAGGATGCAGGTGGACCTCTGGAGTCATGGATGCCCTAGTCTGGGAATATACTCTAGCTTCTGGAAGGGAATCTAGGTATCTGGAAGGAATCAGGATTTTCGGAAGGCATCTTGGATCCTGTGGTGTCACACAAATTTCAATAACCTGATATAGTGGCCTCTGACTCCTGGATGAGGCCTGGTGGAACTCCAAAATATGGTAACCTCCTCTCTTATACAAAATTTGGACTCATACTAGACTCGTACTGATATACAGGACTCAATATACTGGACTAGGTCGAGATAAATCAACTAGTCTCACCTTATTACAACTCAATCTTACTTTCTGACAAAATTGTGACACGTGACTAAAGTCCTAAAACTTTGATCAGTAAACCATATGGGATCCAATGATCTATGTCTGATCCTGATGTCCCCACCAAATGATATGGACTCAATTTGGACTAAACAGGGGACTTCAACTGACTTAGTGAACTCAATCAGCTTACCTTATTACAGAACTCAAAAATTAGACTTCATTATAGGACTCAATTTATCCTGATGGACTCAACTTACAATTGACTGATTACCCAACACATGAATTAGAAATTGGAACCTTGAAATCTTGGTCTACCTTGATGTTCCTACATCAGAAATTCATAATGAACCTGGCTTGATATTGGATTGAATTCTCTTTCGAGCTGTGGTGCCCACACCACTTTCTGGAAGCATCAACCTCGAATCGATGATCCAATGACTAGGAACATTTTATATTAGGGTTTATAGGAACTTAGGTCTCACCGTTATGATCTCCATTATAACCTTAATTCCTTTGCCCTAACCTATGGGGTTCATCATAATATTTAAATAAGACATAGCAATATGATGAAATAAAATACCTTTATTAATATAATAATATCATACAAGAGTTGGAAGATTATAAAAATGCCCTTACAAAGATTGGCTTTTATGGCACTTTTCTTTCTGCGACGGCCCGCCGCCTGAGGCCTACGGAGAGAGACACCTCGCCGAAGCACCAGGATTCCCTCAGGCCCTAGTTTACACCAATCAAGAAGGAATGCCCCATTCAAGGCACGGCGCCCCTCAACCTACTATCTGCATCACCCACAAGAAGAAGGTCGCACCAAAGGATTCAAATCCTGGGGCGGCCGCCTACATGCCAATGCTCTGCCAAGCTTCCCAAAACATGGTGACCAACTAGAATGTCAGAGACAACGACATAACTCCCTACCACGAAGGGAGAAAGGAGAGCTCATGCATAGTCTCCAAATGCTACCAGATGTCAACCCTCGGGACTCCCCCAAAAGGAGAACATCTGGGAAGCAAGCTCAAGGGCCAACACTGCCTCTCTATAACAATCTCAAAAGGGGCCTCCGAACGAGAAGAGAGAGGAAAAAGAGGACAAGCAAGCAAGGGGCAAGCAAGGTAATCTGATGCAGGACGACTCTAAGATTGCTAAACATGTAGAAAAAATAGTAAACTAATTTTTTTTAAATTTTTTTATAATTTTAATTTGCAGGCTAAATTTCCAAAATCAAGTAAAGACTAGCAGGAAGAGTAGGGTTAGAAGAGTTGCACCCCTTGGTTCCTGAATCTGAAGGTGATCTGGACCCGGTCTGAAGGCAAGGAAAGCCTCCTCTAGGAAGGGGAAACACCTTAAGGATCCTACATGCATCAGAGGTTAATCAAAGAAACAAATAAACAAAGAAAAAAAACTAGGATTTTGAGGGAATCAGGATTAGGGTTAGAAGAGCTGGCAGCCTGGGGAAGGAGATGATCCTTGGCTTGTTGGGCAGCTAGGGCCTCTTATCCTTGGGTGTGGTTGATGAAGACTTGGGTTTGGCAGCAAGGGTTGGCTAGGGCACACAAGAACAACCATAAAACACAAGAACACAAAACAAGCTCGCAAGCTCAAAATTTCAGCAGGGTTTTATTTCAAAAGATTGAAGTACTTACAAGAGGAAGAGGGGTGGGATATTTATAGAGTTTCCATGCCCTCTCCTTGTTAGGATTTCAGTCTTCTCCTAGTTAGGATAGGTTTACATACTTTGAATGGGAGAAAAACTACACAAGTAACCTAAAACTAGGAGTATACAAGTTGAATGAAACATAAACTTGTTTTCCTTCTTTCATTTGGACTCTTCCACCGCTTGGACTTGGTCAACTCATGAAGGATGCCTCCTCTTGGCATGTTGCACTTCAAGGGGCAGCCAAGAAGGGTTAGGGTGCATGGGCTTGGGACACCTGGGGTCCTGGGGCAAGCATATTCCTGGTATCCAAAGAGCATCTTGGTTTTTAAGTGCTTGGGCTTTGCTCCTCGGCTTCGGATTTCAAGGCCTGGAGTGCTGGAATATCCTGGCAATCATGGAGTGCTTGGCATCTGGCATATTCTAAAGCATCTGGAGGGAATCTAGCATTTGGAATGGCATCTGGAGGGAATCAGGGTATTTGGAGAGCATCTAGGGTTCTGGGTGTCAAACAAGATGCCATAAGCTGATGTAAATGCCTCTGGCTCCTGGGTGAGGCCTGATAGAATTTCAAAATAGGGTAACCTCCTTTCTTGTACAAAAATTGGACTCTCACTAGACTAATACTTAAGTACATGACTCAATGACTGGACTAGGGTTGAGACATATCAACTAGTCTTAACTTATTACAAGACTCAATCTTACTTGCTTACAAAATTATGATACATGGCTAAGTAAACCATATAGTGTCTAGTAATCTGTGCCTGATCCTGGTGCCCCCACTACTCAAATTCAGCGCCCTCCTTATGGTCATCTCTTATGTTGGCGCCCTACTTATGGTCACCTCCCTTGGACCAAGTCAAAGAGAAGGAGAGGAGTAATCCAAGTGAGAAGAGGGAGTTTGAACCTATTTGGAAGAGGAGATCTCTATGTATTTGAGCAGGAAAAAGATTAGTGGGAATTCTCTTGTATGCCCTTACTTGGAGCCCAAGTTTGTAAACCTATTTAAAGGCCCCCCCTCTCATGTATATTGAATAATGTTAATGAATATGAAAACTTTCTTGAGTTCTTAACTCTTGGTGTGAATTCTGAGTGAATTTATGTGATTAAGGATATTTGTGTGATCCCTCAAGATATCTGTGTGATCCTTGCACCCTGCTTCCAAGCTACCTGCCTCTTCATCTCTTGGCCACCCACTTCTAAGCCTTCCTTCCCCTTGCTTTCTTTAGCCTTCAAACTTATTTCTTCTTTGATTTCTAATCCTTTTTAGGTGATTTGCAGGTCCCTCAGAGTTCACGAATCCAGGATTCTAATCGGCAAGCTTTCGGGCCACCAAATTGAAAGCCACAAATCTGCAGGGTCTCCGGCTTATTTTTCCATGCCGCATCCGAGAGCATAGAGCAAACTCTTCATGGATCAATCTCCAAATCTCTACCAGGTACATCCCCTAAACTTCTCTGGTAGCGGTATTGCAGAAGAGCTAGTCCTAACCAGGGCTTCTTAGCCTTGGCGATCCTGTTTCTTCACTTTTAGGATTTAGTTCTGCATGCCTGTGCTTCCAAAACTTCTATAGAATTCTCTACTTAATAACTTGGATTAGAATTTGGGATAGAAACTCCTAACTTAATTCCTGATACACAAAAAATAATTGGCATGCATAATTAGTCCTGCATCATTTGGTATCAGAGCATATTTTTGGGCTAGTTTTTACATCCAGTAATTCTTATATATAGTCGGTTATTTTTACTATTTATATATGTAGTTAGGTCATAAAATACTTTTTTTTTCTGAATTCCCCATAATTGATAGTATATTTGAAGATTTTTTGATGATTTATTTTAGTTTGTACAATTTTTTTCATGCCATTTTCTTTTACCCTAAAAATTTCTGTATCCTATCTCTGCATTAGATGACTAGATTTTGATCTATTTCATTACCTTAAGTGTTTTATTTTTTATTTAAATTTGTGTTGTGTATCCTCTATTTTGTCTTGATCCTTTTTATAATTTTTAATTATTTTTATAGAAACACAAGAATTATAAAAATCTACATATTAGGAACCCTAACTCGGATCCTGAGATTTCTGCACATAGTCTGAAAAATCCTAAGTTTTGCATCATCATCTGAATCTTGTTTTGTATGAAACTTGGTAGAGATCATTTGCACTTTTCATTCTCTATTATAAAATTTTTTTGATTTTTTTTCCGCACCTAAAACTAAACCAAACTCTGTTCCAAACAAATCCTAATTTCAGTTTCTGCATATCTGACTAAACCAAACCTAATCAACTACCAAACCCACTTCACCTAAGCCAATTTTTGTTTGATAACTTAACCAACTCAAATTTAATTTGTCACCTCATAAAAAAACAAAAAAATATTTTTTTTATTTTTTGATTGTTATTTGATTGCATCAGGGCTCATATTGTATTCATCATCTCATTAAATCAATTTTAAGGGCAATTTCCTCTCTCAAATCAGGGCAGGATTTCATCACCTATCCTGGGCCCAAAATAACCAACCAGCATTAGAACCCAAGCCTTTATTAAAATCAATTAGTAACCTAATTGCTCTAGTGAGCTTAGGGACACCAACAGGTTGGGTCTGAGTTGTATGGGTTAACTAGTGCATTCAATTCCTTAACTATTACTGGAAACTGGTGTCTAAGGCTAGAGGTCCAGAGGCAAACACCCTAAGTGGACTGATTGTTACTTAATTAGGACCCTATCATAGGTAGGGGGAGCCTCCCACCATCCCACCTCTTACCTGGCCAGAGGAAGGATTTGTTGTTGAATTGGGTGTAAGTTGAGTGGACCCACTTAATCTTGGCTTTAGGTTTAACAAACCCTAGAATGTACTGATCCTTGCATACTTGACTGCACCATACCACTTTGAATGATTGATTGCATGACCACTAGGTTAGGAACCAAATATCAACAGTCTAAGCCCCAACCTAGCTCAGCCATGGAATCCAATTTTGAGATCTTCATGAAAGCCATGACTGATCGATATGACTAGATGAACCAACTGAATGCCCAATCCACTGCCCAATAACCACCCAGATTAACCAGTCCAATACCCAATCCCAAAACCAATTTGCCCAGTTGACCACCTAGATAAACCAAATAACCCAATCCAACAACCAAACAACCCATAGGATTAGTATCCTTAGATATGAGCCCAGTATTAGTCCACTTCCTCTTAGTCAATCCACCCCCAGTCATTAGCCAGTTTTTCCTTAGTCAAACCCCTCTTACCACCCCATTGGTTCACCAAAATGACCTTGAAGAGGAGATATATGAATCCAATGTGAGCTTAGTGGATGAGTACGAGGAAGAAGAAGAAGTGTTACCTATAGATGACCTAGAACTAGTAGACCTTGACCATATCCAAACTGAAACCAATCTAGAATTAGTTGACATTGACCATACACAAACTAAAGCCAACCTGAAATTAGTTAACCCTGACCATACCCAAACTGAAATAAATCCAAAATTAGTTGACCTTGACCACACCCAAACTGAACCTGTAGTGGATGACCAGTTAGAGGAAGAGAACTTAGATACTACTGTTAGTATCTTACCTAAGGAGCCATCAGAAGAAAGTCTAATTATAGAGCCCAGTCCTGAGATCCAAGAACTAAAAGAATTTATTAAGGACTGGATCTCTTTAAATCAGTACCCTCATGATGAAGTCCCTCCTTTGACTCAATTGATTTCTTTTCTAAGATTAGTGACCCATTCTTCCATAAGATAGACTCTGTAGATAAATATCAACCCTATAAGGTTAACCTCATTAGTCTAGGATTAATCCCTGACACCCTTTCCTACATCCTATTCTATCCGATCGACCCCAACCCCTTTTCTTATTTTCCACCCTACCAAATTAACTGGTGAGGACACAAGAGCCAGGAAGAGGAAGCAAACCTTTTCCAATTCAATTTGGATCACCAATGAGTAAGTCCATGTGTTCTTCACAAAGAACAATCGAGTTCCAGTTGTTCTGAGTTTGTAATTTGATCAAATTGAGTGTAATTTGGTCAATTAGGGTTGTTAAGTTACCAATTGAGTCCATTGAGTCCATCAATTGGTTTAAGAGTCTTGTAAATAGCATTAATTTGCTTTGTTTGGTGAATTATCAAATTTAAGTCCAGTAATTAGTGCTTGAATAAGTCAAGGGGTATCATAAGTACCCAAGACCCAAGTCATCATCACCTGGGTGGATCAATTCTAGGTCAAAAAAGGGTTGTCCAAATTTTTCACCAGACATCCGGACATTAGGACATCCAGACATTTGGACATCAAGACAAAGTCATCCTTATCCAAATGCCTTTTTCTCAGGCCAAAAGGATTCACACCCAGATGAATGTGCACCATCTGCTTTCTTCCTTTCTTGATGCCATTTCCAAGATAGCCAGCCTATTTGAAGTTTGAAAGAACTCCAAGATTAAGGAAGAATTCAAATTCAAAGTATCCTAAGATAAGAGATGAAATTTGAAGATCAAATGGAAGCCCCCTCATCCAAACTTCTTTCAAATTCAGGAAAGGATTTTAAACTCAAATTCAAGCTTTCAAAAGGACTTCTTATCTCATGTTGTCAACCAAGGAAGATTAAAAATCAGATTAAGAAGGATTTCATGCCAAGAAGTGGGGAGGATTAGCGCTAAATTAAAAAAGGATTAGCGCCATCTCACATCTTAATTTTGTCGCACAAGCTAGAAGCCTTCATCTCATCTCAAGTTGTCACCCAAGCCATAAAAAGCCAATTCAAATTTCAAATTCAAGGAAGATACCAAGAAGCCAAGGAGTATTTGAAGTTTAAATTTGTAATTTAAATTTAAATGGAGTCCTATGTTATCTTCATATGTAAAATAATAATAAATAGGACCCCATACTCCCCTTGTAATTATTATTATTCACTCATGAAATAAAGATGCATTCTTTCTTCCACAAAGCTGGGTTAGGCTTTAGTATTTTTCTTTAAGGGCGGGGAGGTCCTTAAGAGCTCAAGGTGGGGAGGTCCTTGAGTAGGGCTGGAAATGGACCGGCCCAAAGCCCATTGTACTGGCCTAAATACTATATTTTAAAAATTTTTGGATCGAATCCGGGCATCCCTTTGGCCCAAAAACTAAATGGACTCTATTTTACAGCCCGAAGACAAGTCCGATATGCTTAAAATTTGGTCCAAAGCTTGAACCAATTTTAGGCCAGCCTGAAGTTTATTGAGCTAGCCCAGCCGAGTTCTAGACTATGGGCTTTTGGGCCAGCCCATTTCCAGCCCTATCCTTGAGAGCTCAAGGTGGTGAGGTCCTTGAGTGGAGGTTCTGCCGGATTCGACAAGTTGCTACCGATCTTCTTCAAGCTCTACGCATCCAACCCTTCCTTTTTCATTTTGAATCTGATTTACTTCATTCTTAAAGTCTTGTGTGCTGCCTTCTCTGCCGATCCCAGGTGTCCAAGGACTTTAGAGGATGGATCCTTTGCTTCCGAACCGAGATCTGATTATAGATCTAAAATCTGGAGTCCTAATCTTCATCCTGCTATGAGATCTGAGCGACAAAGCAGTCAATCTATCCTGAGTCAAAGAGAATCTCCATTAGAGTCAGCAACCAATCCTTTCTCATTAGATTTGGTAGTTAAAGCATGGAATAGCCTAATCTTAGATGGTTTCCTAGCCATCGGGTCCTTATTCTTTATAGCTTGCGATCAGATTGCGGGTAAGTAGTTAGTTATTTTCTTCAATCTCTTTAGTCTGTTATGTTTAGTTTCTTTACTGCTATGATCATTGCTCTTTAAAACATCTTAGACTAAAATTAGATCATCTTACATTGTATCGCATTGTTTTGCATCATCTTATTGGTATCAGAGCATTAGGTTAGATTAGGATTACATGCTTGTTGAATTCAAGTACTCGGATCGGGTGCTTCACCATGGCCTTCGGGTCATAAAAAAAAGTAGGGCTGCAAAACCCTCACATCCCATTCAAAGGGGATTTCCTAGGGCATTAGGGGTGCTGCTGTGAATTTGATGCGGGACGAAAATTGATGTAACCCTGGATTATTTGGGATAGGGAAACAACTAAACAAACTAGGACCGTGGGAGGGCTAAGAAGCCTCCCGGGACTAGGGTGACACTGAAACTAAAACCCTAAAACAGCTGATCTCTTTTGTTTTCAATTTTCTTGGTGGAGGTGGCAAAGGAAGGATGGAGATGGGAGATTGGGAACAAGAACTCATGGCCCTGGGACTCACTCTAACGGGGAGACACACACAGAAAGTCAGGGGTCAAAGCGTAAAGCTACCCTCCCGAGGGATCAAAGCACATAGCTACCTTCCCGAGGGATCAAAGCACCAGCTACCCTGAGCTCTCATCGAGCCCATCATCCACATAGTAAGGCTCTCAAAGAGGCCACAAGGGTGACTCTCAAAGGATACGAGGGGATAAAGAAGACAAGATAGGGGATAACAAGGGTGCTCAAATCCATCATCCACAAAGTAGGACTCTCACACCCCCAACGAACCCATTATCCACACAGTAGGGAACGAAGGCAAACAGGCCTCAGCCCAAAACCAGAACCAGAACCAATGGAGAACCTCAAAAATTTATATCGAATCATCTTACAAGAGGGGGAGAGGGGGCCTTTATATAGGAAAAACCAAAACCCTCAATTTCTTAGCCTCTAAAAAAACTAAACAAGGAAAATAAATTACATCAAAATCCATGTTGCATCAAAAGTGGTGCTGATCTGCTATGAGAAGCATGTCAGCTTGATGATCTACTCCAGAAAGCATGCTGCTCTAAAAATTGGACTGCTCTGAAATCTGTGCAAATACCAACTCACGGCCTGGACAAGGAGGGAACCAACTCTGGCGAGGCACCAGCAGACGGCCGGGAAGCGGGCGACAGACGGGACCGGCGGATGGCGAGCGATGGAGGACTGGCGGCGGGCTGCATGTGAGGCGGCACAGGGGGGCACGGCATGCCCTGTGCGTGCCGTTTGGCCTTCCATGCCGTGGGAACTCCTGGGCGCCAGCGAGGCCTCCGACGGCCGGGCCTTGGCCGGCGGAAGACGGGGAGGCCGGGGATGGCGGGATGGTGGCCGACGTGGTGGCAGACGGCAACGGCGGGCGGCGGCGCGGGGCGGCGGCGGTCGTGGGACGTCGGTGACGGTTGGTCTTCCCACGACCGTTCATCTTCCACGGGCATGGGTGGCGGCGGCGGCTTCTCCGATGAGGGCAGGGGCCGGCAAGCATCGGCAGTGGTCCGGCGGGGGTGGCTAGGGGTCAGGCAGCTCGGATCTGGGGCCGAAGAGGGTGGTGGCTAGGGTTCGAAAGTTTTTAAAAATCATGAGAGAATGATGCAGGAGATCGAATAAGGTTGGGATAACTCAGGGATAAACCAAGAATAAAACCAGAATAGCGGGGATAGGTAGAATAGCGGGAATATGGAAATAAAAAATGCGAGAAAATTAAAAAAAAATTAGGAAAAAAATACCTGGATGACGGCTGGATCCCCATCATTCTCCTCGACCGTAAAGAACTAAACTCCATCAAGTTCAAAAAATGGAACACATCCTAATCCACAACTCGCTTTGATATCAAAATTGATGCAGGACAAAAATCGATGTAACCTTGGATTATTTGGGAAAGGGAAACAACTAAACAAACTAGGACTGTGGGAGGGTTAAGAAGCCTCCCGAGACTAGGATGATACTGAAACTAAAACCCTAAAACAGTTGATCTCTTTTGGTTTTCAATTTTCTTGGTGGAGGTGACGAAGGAAGGATCCAGATGGGGGACTGGGAACTGGAACTCATGGCCCTAGGACTCACTCTAACAGGGAGACGCACATAGAAAGTCAAAGGTCAAAGCATAAAGCTACCCTCCTGAGGGATCAAAGCACATAGCTACCCTCCCGAGGGATCAAAGCACCAGCTACCCTGAGCTCTCATCGAGCCCATCATCCACACAGTAGGGCTCTCAAAGAGGCAGCTAGGGTGACTCTCAAAGAGGCAGCTAGGGTGACTCTCAAAGGACACGAAGGGATAAAGAAGTCGAGATAGGGGATAACTAGGGTGCTCGAATCCATCATCCACAAAGTAGGACTCTCACACCCCCCAACGAATCCATTATCCACACAATAGGGAACGAAGGCAAACGGGCCTCAGCCCAGAACCAGAACCAATGGAGAACCTCAAAATTTTATATCAAATCATCTTTATTACAGGGGGAGAGGGGGCCTTTATATAGAAAAACCAAAACCCTCAGTTTCTTAGCCTCTAAGAAAACTAAAAAAAGAAAATAAATTACATCAAAATTTGTGTTGCATCAAAAGTGGTGCTCATCTGCTCCAGAAAGCATGCTTCTCTGAAAAATTGGATTGCTCTGAAATACATGCAAACTCATCTCATGGTTGTGGAAGGGAGGGAACCAACTCTGGCGAGGCACCAGCGGACGGCCGAGAAGCGGGCGGCGGATGGGCCCGGTGGACGGCGAGCGGTGGATGGCTGGCAGCAGATTGCAGGCGAGGTGATGGCATGGGAATGGCACGGCACGCCTAGCATGTCGTTTGGTCTCCCACGGCCGTGGGAGACCTCCTGCGCGCCGGCGTGGCCGGTGGACGGCGAGGGAGGCCGGGGATGGCGAGATGGTGGCCGGCGGGCAGGCGGGCGGTGGCAGTGGCTTCTTCGATGAGGGCGGGGGCCGGCGAGTGTCGGCGATGGTCCGACGAGGGCGGCCGGGGGTCGGGTGGCCAGGATCTGGGGCCGGAGGGGATGGCGGCTAGGGTTCGGAAGTTTTTAAAAATCACAGGAGAAGGATGCAGGAGATGGAATAAGGCTGGGATAACTCGGGGATAAATCAAGAATAAAACCAAAATAGCGGGGATAGGCGAAATAGCGAGAATAGGGAAATAAAAAATACAAGAAAAATTAAAAAAATGGGAAAAAAATACCCGGACGATGGCTAGATCCCCATCATTCTCCTCGACGTGAAGAACTCGACTCCGTTGAGTCCGAAAAATGGAACACACTCTAATCCATAACTCACTCTAATACCAAAATTGATGCGGGACGAAAATCGATGTAACCTTGGATTATTTGGGAAAGGAAAACAACTAAACAAACTAGGACCGTGGGAGGGCTAAGAAGCCTCCCGAGACTAGGGTGACACTGAAACTAAAACCCTAAAATAGCTGATCTCTTTTGGTTTTCAATTTTCTTCATGGAGGTGACGAAGGAAGGATGGAGATGGAGAACTGGGAACTGGAACTCATGGCCCTGGAACTCACTCTAACGAGGAGACGCACACAGAAAGTCAAGGATCAAAGCGTAAAGCTACCCTCCCGAGGGATCAAAGCACATAGCTACCCTCCCGAGGGATCAAAGCACCAGCTCCCTAAGCTCTCATCGAGCCCATCATCCACATAGTAGGGCTCTCATAGAGGCTGTTAGGGTGACTCTCAAAGGACACGAGGGGATAAAGAAGACGAGATAGGAGATAACTAGGGTGCTCGAATCCATCATCCACAAAGTAGGACTCTCACACCCCCCAACAAATCCATTATCTACATAGTAGGGAATGAAGGCAAACGGGCCTCAGCCCAGAACCAGAACCAGAACCAATGGAGAACCTCAAAAACTTATATCGAATCATCTTACAAGAGGGGAAGAGGGGGCCTTTATATAGGAAAAACCAAAACCCTCATTTTTTTAGCCTTTAAGAAAACTAAACAAGGAAAATAAATTACATCAAAATCTATATTGCATCAAAGGTGATGCTGATTTGCTCTGAGAAGCATGTCGGCTGGATGATCTGCTCCAGAAAGCATGCTGCTCTAAAAATTGGACTGCTCTGAAATCTATGCAAACTCCAACTCATGGCCTGGATAGTAAGGGAACCAATTCCGTCGGGGCACCAGCGGACGGTCGGGAAGCGGGCGGCTGACGGGGCCGGCAGATGGCGAGCGGGGGATGGCTAGTGGCGGGCTACAGGCAATGCGGCACAGGGGGGCACGGCATGCCCTGTGCATGCCATTTGGCCTTCCATGGTGAGGGAACTCCTGGGCGCTGGCGAGGCCTCCGACGGCCGGGCCTTGGCCGGCGGACGGCGGGGCGGTCGGACAGCGGCGACGTCACATGGACGAACGGCGGCGGACGGACGCCTCCCATGTCCATTCATCTTCCCACAGGCGTGGGCTACGGCGACGGCTTCTCCGGCGAGGGTGAGGGCTGACGAGCGTCGACGGCAATCCAGCTGGGCGGCCAGGGGTCGGGCGGCCCGGATCTGGGGCCAGAGGGGACGGCGGCTAGGGTTCGTGAGTTTTTAAAAAAAATCATGGGAGAAGGATGGAGTAGATGGAATAAGGCTGGGATAACTCGGGAAAAAACCAAGAATAAAACCATAATAGCAGGAATAGGTGGAATAGCGGGAATAGGAAAATAAAAAAAATAGAAAAATGCAAGAAAAATTAAGAAAATAGAAAAAATACCTGGATGACGACTTGATCCCCATCATTCTCCTCGACCGCGAAGAACTCGACTCCGTCGAGTTCGAAAAATGGAGCACACCCTAATCCACAACTCGCTTTGATACCAAAATTGATGCGGGACAAAAATCGATGTAACCCTAGATTATTTGGGATAGGAAAACAACTAAACAAACTAGGACTGTGGGAGGGCTAAGAAGCCTCCCGGGACTAGGGTGACACTGAAACTAAAACCCTAAAATAGCTGATCTCTTTTGTTTTCAATTTTCTTGGTGGTGGTGGCAAAGGAAGTATGGAGATGGGAGATTGGGAACTGGAACTCATGGCCCTGGGACTCACTCTAACTGGGAGACGCACACAAAAAGTCAGGGGTCAAAGTGTAAAGCTACCCTCCCGAGGGATCAAAGCACATAGCTACCCTCCCGAGGGATCAAAGCACCAGCTACCCTGAGCTCTCATCGATCCCATCATCCACATAGTAGGGCCCTCATAGAGGCCGCTAGGGTGACTCTCAAAGGACACGAAGGGATAAAGAAGACGAGATAGGAGATAACTAGGGTGCTCGAATCCATCATCCACAAAGTAGGACTCTCACACCCCCCAACGAACCCATTATCCATACAGTAGGGAATGAAGGCAAACTGGCCTCAGCCCAGAACTAGAACCAAAACCAATGGAGAACCTCAAAAACTTATATCAAATCATCTTACAAGAGGGAGAGAGCGGGCCTTTATATAGGAAAACCAAAACCCTCAGTTTCTTAGCCTCTAAGAAAACTAAACAAGGAAAATAAAATACATCAAAATTCATGTTGCATCAAAAGTAGTGCTGATCTACTATGAGAAGCGTGTCGGCTTGATGGTCTACTCCAGAAAGCATGCTGCTCTGACTATTGGATTGCTTTGAAATCTGTGCAAACTCCGACTCATGGCCTGGACAGGGAGGGAACCAACTCTGGCGAGGCACCAGCAGACGGCCGGGAAGCGGGCGACAGACGGGACCGGCGGATGGCGAGCGATGGAGGACTGGCGGCGGGCTGCATGTGAGGCGGCAAAGGGGGGCACGGCATGCCCTGTGCGTGCTGTTTGGCCTTCCATGGCGTGGGAACTCCTGGACGCCGGCGAGGCCTCCGGTGGCTGGGCCTTAGCCGGCGGACGGCGGGGCGGCGGCAAGCGGGAGGCGGCGGTGGCGTTAGGCGGCAGGCGACGGCATTAGGCAGTGTCACACGAACGCACAGGGGTGGACGGACGCCTCCCGCATCCGTTCATCTTCCCACGTGCATGGGCGACGGCGGACCCCACCGGCGGCCGGGCGGTGGCCGGCCGGCTACGGGAACGATGGCAGGCAGTAGGCTGGTGGTGGTGCAGGGCGGCAGGCAGCAGGCTGGTGGTGGCGCAGGGCGGCACGGCCGGACGTGGGTGGAGGGATGCCTCCCACGTCCGTTCGTCTTCCCACGGGCATGGGCGGTGGCTGCGGCTAAATTGATGCGGGACGAAAATCGATGTAACCTTGGATTATTTGGGAAAGGGAAACAACTAAACAAACTAGGACCGTGGGAGGGCTAAGAAGCTTCCTGGGACGAAGGTGACGAAGGAAGGATGGAGATGGGGGACTCGGAACTGGAACTCATGGCTCTAGGACTCACTCTAACGAGGAGACGCACACAGAAAGTCAGGGTTCAAAGCATAAAGCTACCCTCCCAAGGGATCAAAGCACATAGCTACCCTCCCAAGGGATCAAAGCACCAGCTACCCTGAGCTCTCATCGAGCCCATCATCCACATAGTAGGGCTCTTATAGAGAATGCAAGGGTGACTCTCAAAGGACACGAGGGGATAAAAAAGATGAGATAGGGGATAACTAGGGTGCTCGAATCCATCATCCACAAAGTAGGACTCTCACACCCCCCAACGAACCCATTATCCACACAGTAGGGAACGAAGTCAAACGGGCCTCAGCCCAGAACCAATGGAGAACCTAAAAAATTTATATCAAATCATCTTTATTACAGGGGAGAGGGGGCCTTTATATAGAAAAACCAAAACCCTCAGTTTCTTAGCCTCTAAGAAAACTAAAAAAGGAAAATAAATTACATCAAAATTTGTGTTCCATCAAAAGTGGTGCTGATCTGCTCTAAGAAGCATGTCGGCTTAATGATCTGCTCCAAAAAGCATGCTGCTCTAAAATATTGGACTGCTCTGAAAGTCGTGTAAACTCATCTCATGGTTGTGGAAGGGAGGGAACTAACTATGGCGGGGCACCAGCGAACGGCCGGGAAGCGGGCTGCGGACAGGCCCGGTGGACGGCGAGTGGCGGACGGCTGGCAGTGGACTGCAGGTGAGGCGGTGGCACAGGAACGGCACGGCATGCCCAGCATGTCGTTTGGTCTCCCACGGTCATGGGAGACCTCCTGGGCACTAGCGTGGTTGGTGGACGGCTAGGGAGGCTGGGGACGGCGTGATGGTGGCCGGCGGGCAGCGGCGGCAACGGCGGGCAGTGACATAAGGGCGGCACGGCATGCACGGTCGTGTCGTTTGGGCTTCCCATAGCTGTGGGGCCCAAGGGTGTCGGCAGGGGCCCTCCGGTGGCCAGGCGTGAGCCGGCGATGGCCGGTGGCAGGGCGGCGGCAGCAGGCGGTGGCAGCGGCCGTGGGTCGTCAGCGACGATTGGTCTTTCCATGGCAGTTCGTCTTCCACGGGCATGGGCGGCGGCGACGGCTTTCCGGCGAGCATCGACGGCGGTCCGGCGAGCATCGGTGGCAGTCCGGCGGAGGTGACCGAGGGTCGGGCGGCCCGGATCTGGGGCTGGAGGGGGTGGCGGATAGGGTTCGAAAGTTTTTAAAAATCATGAGAGAAGGATGCAGGAGATAGAATAAGGCTGGGATAACTCGAGGATAAACCAAGAATAAAACCAGAATAGTGGGGATAGGGAAATAAAAATGCGAGAAAATTTTAAAAAATGGAAAAAAAATATCCGAACGACGGCTGGATCCCCATCATTCTCCTCGATCACAAAGAACTCGACTCCGTCGAGTTCCAAAAATGGAACACACCCTAATCCACAACTCGCTCTGAGATACCAAAATTGATGCAGGACGAAAATCGATGTAACTTTGGATTATTTGGGAAAGGGAAATAACTAAACAAACTAGGATCGTAGGTGGGATAAGAAGCCTCCCTAGACTAGGGTGACACTGAAACTAAAACCTTAAAATAGCTGATCTCTTTTGGTTTTCAATTTTCTTGGTGGAGGTGATGGAGGAAGGATGGAGATGGGGGACTGGGAACAGGAACTCATAGCCCTGGGACTCACTCTTACAGGGAGACGCACGCAGAAAGTCAGGGGTCAAAGCATAAAGCTACCCTCCCGAGGGATCAAAGCACATAGCTACCCTCCTGAGGAATCAAAGCACCAGCTACTCTGAGCTCTCATCAAGCCCATCATCCACATAGTAGGGCTCTCATAGAGGCCGCTAGGGTGACTCTCAAAGGACACGAGGGGATAAAGAAGACGAGATAGGGGATAACTAGGGTGTTCGAATCCATCATCCACAAAGTAGGACTCTGACACCCCCAACGAACCCATTATCCACATAATAGGGAACGAAGGCAAATGGGCCTCAGCCCAGAACCAGAACCAATGGAGAACCTCAAAAATTTATATCAAATCATCTTTATTACAGGGAGAGAGGGGGCCTTTATATAGGGAAGCCAAAACCCTCAGTTTCTTCGCCTCTAAGAAAACTAAAAAAGGAAAATAAATTACATCAAAATTCATGTTGCATCAAAAATGGTGCTGATCTGCTCTAAGAAGCGTGTCAGCTTAATATCTGCTCCAGTAAGTATGCTGCTCTAAAAAATTAGACTGCTCTGAAATCCATGCAAACTCATCTAACCGCTGTGGAAGGGAGGGAACCAACTCCGACGGGGCACTAGCAGACGGCCGGGAAGCGGGCGGCGGACGGGCCCGACGAACGACGAGCGGTGGACAGCTAGCGGCGGACTGTAGGCGAGGCGGTGGCACGGGAACGGCACGGCATGCCTAGCGTGCCGTTTGGTCTCCCACGGCCATGGGAGACCTCCTGGGCACCGGCGTGGCCGGTGGACGGCGGGGGAGGCCGGGGATGGCGAGATGGTGGCCGACGGGCAGGCGGGCGGCGGCGGCAAGTGGCAACGGCAGGTGGTGGTAGCAGGCGGCAACGGTGGGCGGCGGCGTAGGGGCGGGACGGCATGCACGGCCGTGCCGTTTGGGCTTCCCACGACCGTGGGGCCCAAGGGCACCGGCGGGGGCCCTCCAGCGGGCGACGGGCGGGCGGCCGACGGTAGCAAGCTGCAGCGGCGGTCGTGGGACATGTGCGATGGTTGGTCTTTCGATGGCCGTTTGTCTTCCACGGGCGTTGGCGGCGGTGGCGGCTTCTCCGGCGAGGGCGGGGGCTGGCAAGCATCGGCGGCGGTCCAGCGGGGGCGGCCGGGGCTCGGGCGGCCCCGATCTGGGGCCGAAGGGGGTGGCGGCTAGGGTTCGGAAGTTTTTAAAAATCACAGGAGAAGGATGCAGGAGATGGAATAAGGCTGGGATAACTCGGGGATAAACCAAGAATAAAACCAGAATAGCGGGGATAGGTGGAATAGCGGGAATAGAGAAATAAAAAATGCAAGAAAATTAAAAAAATGGGAAAAAAATACACGAATGATGGCTGGATCCCCATCAGAATTGACCCCTGAAGTAAAAAATAAAGAGAAATGCATCTTTAGGATTAATTTTCTACATCCCGTCCATTCTAATATATAGTATGTTATTTTAATTGTTTCTATATATAGGAAGATCAAAAAATTCTAATTTTTATTTTGTTAGATTTGTTACATTTGGTTTTATTTTCTGGTATTTTCTTAGGATTTAATTCGGTATGTAAAATTTCTGCATGCCTGATTACTTCCTGAGAACATTTCTATTTCAGAATTTCAACATATAGTTTAAATTCTATAAAAGTTTACTTTTTATAATTTAAAATTTAAAATTTAAAATCCAAATCTGAAATCTAAACTTAAAATTTAAATTTTAAAGTTTAAATTTTGAATTGCTAGTGTTATCTTATCTTATCTTGATTGTGCATTCATTTTACTTGAAAATACTTAAGGGCAAGCAATATAACATAAGGGAAGGATTGAGACCCTTTCCTTAGCCCTAAACAACCAACCCCATTTGCATAGTCCTAAGCCTTAATTAAAATTGAGTAGCACTTAAAGCTAGGGACAGCAACAGGTCGGGTTTTATATACGTATTAACCCATTGTAGTAATCACTTCTGTGTGTGCTTCTGAGAATTGGTGTCTAAGGCTAGAGGTCTGGAGGAAAACGCCCTAAGCGGACTGGTGGTTCTTTAATTAGGACCTCACAAAAGTGAGGGGAGCCTCCCACCACCCCACCTCTTACCTGGCCAATCGAGGAGTTAATACTGTCTTGGTTATTACCTTGACTAAGCACTGTATTGGCCCTTAGGTCTAGGAACCCTAGACTTAGGTTGATTTGTATTGATTGCACTGCATGACTACTAGGGCAGGTACCCCATACCAAGATCGACAGACTAAAGCCAGTACATCTGCATCTATGGATTTCAGTCCAAAAAGCCTGATGCATACTTTGACTGAACAGTTTAGGTAGTTAAGTGGTAGGCTAGACCAAATTAAGCATAGAATGGAAACCCTTGAGAAATCTCATGTGTCTGAGCCAGACATTACGCCTCCTAAACCCACTCCAGTTCATATTCCTAGAGCCCAACGTCCTGATCCTATTCCTAATCCAAATCCTAGATGCCTAACTTAGGATGAAACTGAAGAAGATAGAGCCTTTAGGAGTGTCAAATTTGATGCACCCACGTTCGATGGGAACTTAGATCCTAAGGTCTATACAGATTGGAAAAGCGACATAGATCAATATTTTGAATGATATGAAATGTCGGTGAAGCGAAAGGTAAAATTTGCAAAGTTCAAGTTAATCCGACAAGCACAATTATATTGGGATAATATTGAGAGATTGACCCTTTTGAGAGGACACATGCCCATAGTTACATGGAGGGATATGAAGGACAAGTTGAGAGAAAAGTATGTGCCATTAACATATCAACAAAGGATATTGGATCAATGGCAGAACTTGACCCAAGGTGATGCAGAACAAATAAAGGAATGAGATGCGGAAGTAAATTAGGATTAACTAATTTTTTTTGTTGTTTTTATATGTTTGTAGAAGTTGGCTTCAAATCAAAGAAAAGTTAACCTAACATTGAAAGATACTAATATGATAATTGAAAGCACAATTTTAGGGAAACTAAATTATCAGAGTAGTTCAGAAGCAACGGATCGCTGGGGGTTGAGAAACTCCCAGACCTAGGGTTTCGCTCCGAACTTTCAACAGAACAGAAATAAAGAGAAGAGATGGTTTATCTAACCAGACAATGATCTTCACAGATTTTGGTGGAGGAACTCTCCCGAGCAGATTGTTGGATCCCGGATTCAGATTTCTTCGTAATGGATCCTCCAATACTGGTCCTTTGGCCGGTTGGCTTCTCCTGAACTCAAGATCTGGAAGAGAAGAAAATCAATTGATGGAATCAGAGAGTCAAGGGAAAGATTTACCAGGTTGCTGAACTTGAAGATTGAAATTGCTGAAAACTGGATTCTCCTGGATGTTGATGTGATTTTCCTTGGAACTTGCTCTGGATCTGAAGTAGCCGGACTGGATCTGGATGAAGGTGGATGGCCTGGACTTGTAGAGAGAGAGAGGCCGTGGGAGATGGATGGATCTAGGGTTTGATGGATTGAAAATAATGAAGGGTGGCTAGGGTTTTGGAATTTCAAGTGGCTAACCTAGGGTTTTGGATAAAGATGGAGATCTCTCACCTCCTCAAGGCTCCAATGGAACCCGGATTACCCCCTCACGGAGCTCAACACTTAGAATAGTGCGGAAGAAGAGAAACCTAGGTCACTCAACACAAGAGAATAGCAAAAAATAATTTTCTTCATTGATTTTTCAAAGTTACAAAGAGAGGTCTATTATACAGACCTAAAATTTTCTCCAAGCTTGTACAAATTCCCATGTGGGACTAAACTCCTCCAACCTCTAGATTAGGTAGAAAATCTTCTCTCTTGGCTGACCAAGAGTTCAAAAAAAATTGGGACGGCCATAAAGGAATTTTTTTGGAATTTTTATGGTGCCTCCTTTGGAGTTGGATTTGGATTTGGAGTCCTCTTCTTCTTATGGCATTTCTTCTTTTCTTCCACTCCAAGTTAAGCTCTTTGATTTTGATTTGAACTTCAATTAGGAGTAGGTTGGATGTCCTTCTTTGATTTCTTCTCCAAGAGAAGTCCCTTTCCTTCTTTGCTTGGACAAACTTGGCAGGTATGGGCGCCTCCTTTAAATTAGCTTCCAATTTGATTTTTTTCTTCTTTGGATGTGGGGACCATGACACTGGGATGCCTCTGTGGCACCTCCTGGACTCTGGCGTGTGCTCGGAGTGTGGCTGGGCGTGTGGCTTGGAGTGTGGCCTCCACTTGCTTGAACCTTGATTTGATTGGAAGACAAATGTGGCACCATTTTGGACCAAATTGAAACCACATCGGGACTTGCACCGAGTCAACATGACTCAACAAAATTTAAATGGTGACTCAAGAAATAAATAAAAATAAATAAACTGGTTGACCAGGTCAACCTTTATTACAAACCCTAATTTCTCGGGCAATGTCAATCAGAGATCCAAATGGAGCTCTGAAGTCTTCTTCTGAGTCTGGTGCCCGCACCAATTCTCTCAGGGTGGGAGGAACTCGACCCTGTCGAGTATGGATCAAGCTGGCTCTGGTATCTCTCCAAGAGGTCTGGGTCCAATTCTTGTAATTCTTCTCGGGAGATCCAAGAGTTATCAGAATCTGACCTTCCTTGCCAGCGGACCAGGTATCTTTGGTATCCTCGATTACGAGTAGAGATAACCTGATCATCCAGGATCTTTTCAATCTGCTCTTTCCTCATAGGCCAGTTTGTTGGTGGACACACAGGGTCGGGATCACTCTCAATGATAGGGTTAGGCTCAAAAGGCTCACTAGGAATCACAGCTGGCTCCCTGTACTCTACTAAGTCTGTAATGTTGAAAGTAGAGCTAATGCCTAGTTCTGGAGGCAACTCGAGCACATAGGCATTGGATCCTACTCTCTTTACCACTCTAAATGGTCCAGCTCCCCTAGCATGTAACTTTCTAATGGTTCCAGGAGGAAACCGTTCAGGCCTTAACCTAATCATCACATAGTCTCCCTCAACAAAAGATTTGACTCGCCTTTGAGTATCAGCCAACTTCTTATAAGTTTCATTACTTAAATTTATTTTGGCATGAATTTCTTTATGCAAGTCTTTTACATGCTGTGCAAAATTCTCAGCAGATTTGGAGACTCGAGTGTGGACAGGTAAAGGGACTAGGTCAAGAGGTGTGTGAGGTTTGTACCCATGTACAATTTCAAATGGACTCTTACCCGTAGACCTATTGACCGAGTCATTGTACGCAAATTCTGCCCTTGGTAGGTATAAATCCCAATTTCTGGTGTTTTCACCAACAAGACATCTCAGCAGATTTCCTAGGCTACGGTTCACTACTTCAGTTTGGCCATCAGTTTGGGGATGATAGGCAGTTAAAAACTTAAGTTTTGTCCCTAACTTATGCCAAAGGGTCTTCCAAAAGTAACTGGTGAACCGGACATCCCTATCTGAAACGATTGTCTTAGGTAGGCCATGGAGTCTAACTATCTCATTGAAGAAAAGTGTGGCTACCTTAGACGCATCAAAGGTTTGGGAACAAGGCAAGAAGTGGGCCATTTTAGAGAATCGGTCGACTACGACACAGATAGAATCATGTCTCCTCTGGGTCTTAGGTAAACCTAACACAAAATCCATACTCACATCTTGCCAAGGACGATCTGGGACAGGGAGTGGGGTATAAAGGCCAGTGTTTTGTTTTCGCTGTTTGGCAACAGCGCAGGTTCGACATCTAGCTACAATATTAGCTACATTCCTTTTCAAGCTAGGCCAGAAAAAGTGGTCTTCAATAGCCAGAATGGTCTTGTCTTTTCCAAAATGGCCGGCTAAACCTCCAGCATGGATTTCCCAAATCAAAAATTCCCTAAGAGAAGTTCTAGGGATGCAAAGCCTATTTTTGAAGAACAAAAAACCATCTACAAGGGTATAATCCTGGTGATTACTAGATGGTCCTTGAACTAGATCCTGATACACAGTTGTGAAATCCGGACAAGACTCATATTCCTCTTTGATTTGCTCAAACCCTATGACCTTAGTTCTAACAGAAGTTAATAACAGAGATCGGCGACTAAGGGCATCAGCTACCTTATTCTCAACTCCAGCCTTATGTTTCAGGACAAAAGTATAGGACTGGATATATTCTACCCACTTAGCATGCCTAGGGTTAAGCTTCTTTTGGGAGTTCAGAAATCTAAGAGCCTCATGGTCCGAAAAAAGTACAAATTCCTGCGGTAGCAAATAATGTCTCCAGTAACGCAAAGCTTGCACCACCGCATAAAATTCCTTATCATAGGTAGAATACCTAAGCTTAGCATCATTAAGTTTTTCACTAAAGAATGCTATGGGATGATTCTCTTGGCTTAGGACTCCACCTATTCCTACACCTGAAGCATCACAGGCAACCTCAAATACTTTAGAAAAATCGGGTAATCTCAGAATGGGTGCCTGGGTCATTTTATCCTTAAGATCTAGGAAGGCTTTATGGGCTGACTTAGTCCAATGAAATTCTCCCTTCCTAATACAATCAGTGATAGGAGCAGCTAAAGTACTAAACCCCTTGATGAATCGCCTATAGAAGGTAGCCAAGCCATGGAAACTTCTAACTTCATGCACATTGGTTGGCTCTGCCAGTCTACTATGGACCTAATCTTCTCAGGATCGGCCGCCACGCCGTCAGGGGTTACTACAAAACCAAGAAAGATAACTCTACTAGTCATGAATTCACACTTCTTAAGATTACCGTAGAGTCTCTCATTCCTCAAAACTTGGCAGACTGCTCTAAGGTGGCCTAGGTGATCTGCTGGGGTCTTACTATAGATCAGGATGTCATCAAAATAGACCACCACAAATTTTCCTATGAAAGCTCTAAGTACATGGGTCATAATTCTCATGAAGGTACTAGGGGCATTGGACAACCCAAAAGGCATAACAACCCATTCATAAAGACCATCCTTAGTTTTGAAAGCAGTTTTCCATTCATCCCCGGGTCTAATCCTAACCTGATGATAGCCGCTTTTGAGATCAATCTTAGAAAAAACCATTGCACCAGCCATCATATCAAGCATGTCATCTAGTCTAGGGATGGGAAACCTATATTTGATTGTAATTTTATTGATGGCATGACTGTCAACACACATCCTCCACGTGCCATCTTTCTTTGGGGTCAGTAAGGCTGGGACTGCACAAGGGCTAAGACTTTCTCTAATAAACCCCTTCCTCAATAATTCTCCAACCTGCTTTTGCAGTTCTTCATGCTCAGATGGATTCATCCTGTAATGGGGCAAGTTGGGCAAAGTCGCTCCTGGGATTAGATCTATGGCATGCTGGATATCCCTAAGAGGTGGAAGGTGGTCTGGCAAATCCTCGGGAAAGACATCCTCAAATTCTTTTAACACAGGTTTAACTTCTTGAGGAGGCTCTGAGGGTTCCGAAGTTCTAAGTTCCTTAGCAGTCAACATCCAGATGGGTGAACCACTATGAATTTCTTGTTCTAGATCCTTAGCACTGATTAGGTTCACTCCAGTTTTCATCTCCTTAACCTTACCGGCTCCTTTAGTTACCTTGTCCTTATGGGGAACTGAATGGATCGTAATCTTCTTCCCATTGAAACTAAAGACACAGGTGTTGGATTTTCCTAAGAGGGTGGCATCATGATCATACAACCAAGGTCTTCCGAGAATTATACTGCTCACCCCCATGGGTAAGACATCGCACCAAATCTTTTCGTGATAAGATTGCATTTGGATTTGGACTTGACATCTAGACTGGATGGGTATGGAGGTAGAATCTACCCAAGAAACCTTATAGGGGTTGGGATGGGGAACTGGGATTAAGCCTAACATCTTGACAGTGCTAGTAGAGATGGCATTTACACAGCTTCCACTATCTATGATGATCTTACATACCTTATCCCCTAATTTAAGAAAAGTCTGTAGGATGTTAGTCCTACGCCAATCCTCTTGAACTAGATTCTGGGATATGATGCATCTTACAACTCCTAATTGGTCAGATTCATTGGGTTCCTCCTCTCCTTCATACTCCTCAACCAAATTCATTCCGGCCTCATAAACTTCTTCTTCAAATTCCTCACTGGGCTCGGAATTATCATTCTCTCCCTCTTCTATGTAAAGGGATCTCCGTGGGCACTGGCTAGCAACATGACCTACCTTATGACACTTGAAACAGGCTATGGCAGTACACTGACTGGAAATGTGACCTGGTTTCTGACACTTAAAACAGGTGATATTTGAACTAGGGGTTCTCTGGGTGTCAGGTGCCTTACCTTTGTCCATGGGCCTAGGGGTAGAAGTACCCTGAAAAGGTTTACTAGGGATAACTTGGCTAGGTCCATTCCTTGGGATTGGGGCACTAACCCTAGAAGGTATAGGTCCTCTCTGAAATTTCTCAGTGTTCAGTGCAATCTGGTAGGCTTGGTCTAGATCAGTAACCTCTCTCAGAAATAGTTCTCTCTTGATATCTTCCCTCAGTCCAGCCCTAAATCTAGACAAAGTGACTTCGTGGGCTTCACTCACATCACATCTCATTAGGTATTCATCAAAAGTAGCTATGTAGTCTGAGACAGATCGGTTTCCTTGTTTCAGGTTTTGCCATTGGTCTAACAGGTTTTGCTGGTATGAAATGGGTAGGTATTTATCTCTCAGTTTTTCTTTCATACCCTGCCAAGTGGTTATGGGCTCAACATTCCGTCTCCTAGTGGTTAGCTCAATGTTCCCCAGTATAACCTAGCTTGACGCACTAATTTCATCTTGGCAAACTTGTATTTCCTCTCCTCAGACATAGCATACCACTCAAAGTATTGGTCCATCTCACCCTCCCAATCAGAATACACCTTAGGGTTCAGACTACCATCAAAAGTGGGTGCATCTAATTTGATGTTCCTGATGAACCTATCATCTCTATCTTCAGGCTCTGGGTCAGGCCTCCTATGATTAGGTTCAGGATCTCTATATAAAGGCCTTCTAGGCTCCTAATGTGGGTGAGGTTGAGGCACATTAAAATCGGGGTCAGGAGTCCAATTCCGATGTCTAGGTTCTTCAAGTACTTGGACTCGGTCCCTAAGTTGGGTAAGACCCTCATGAATTTGTGCGCTAAACTGGGCCACAGTGTTTTTCATATCCTGATTCATTTTAGCCATACTTTCAGTAAGAGTTCTGATCATGGTTTCTAAATCAGGTTGGGTTTGACCAGGTTGATATGGCACTCCGTTTCTGGTAGACATGATGATTCAAGCAAGCACACAAAATGAGACTAGACTAAATCGACTACTGGATCACTAGACCTAGAGTCCAAACTAGATGCCCAATCAGAGTGGCAAGCTAGCCTGTAGTAACTCAGGACTCAGCCAGGCAGGTGTAAGGGGAGTGTTAGGTCCCTGATTGCCAATCCTAGACACCAATCAGTGATTGGCCAGGTAGGCGGACCAGCACACAAGCCCTTCGGGAATGGATCCCTGAACCACCGTTCTAGACACTGAGTGCTAAGCACACACAGAATAACTCGGCAAACTGACTCAACACTAGCCTAGACCCGACCAATTGGTGTCCCTAGCCCACCAGGGCAAATTAGGTCTAACTGATTTTAAATTAGGTCTAGGTTCGAATGATTGGATGGTGGTTTTGGGCTAAGGAGAGGTAATCAACTCCTCCCCTTATCTTAGATGCTCAATTGCCCTTAAGTAAATTATGAGATGATCACTCCAAAAAGAATTGAATTGCAGAACACAAAAAACAGAGTTGCTGTATTTTAATGCTCAGAATTTTTAACGAAACCAATAAATCACAGAAAAATTATGAAAAATAGGTTCAATTATACTGGTTTCAACGAAGCAAAAATCATGTAATTCGGAGTTTTATGCAGAGAAAAATAATTCAGAGAACAGGGTAATTACGGGCTGCAACTAGATTGTCTTCCCCGTTTATAATCCCTGCTACGAAGTTATAACCCAATGGATCCCCTACACGCCCTAGGAACACCCCGTGGAATGGGAGGAGGAGGCTTGCGCCTCGCTTAGTTCCTAGGACCGGACGTCCTGGGGAGTCTACTTCGAGCAGACAAAATAAAAAGAGAACAATCAAAGCAAGCAAGCAAATCAGAAACCCTAGACTGGGCTCTGATACCAAAAATGATGCAGAACAAATAAAGGAATGAGATGCGGAAGTAAATTAGGATTAACTAATTTTTTTTGTTGTTTTTATATGTTTGTAGAAGTTGGCTTCAAATCAAAGAAAAGTTAACCTAACATTGAAAGATACTAATATGATAATTGAAAGCACAATTTTAGGGAAACTAAATTATCAGAGTAGTTCAGAAGCAACGGATCGCTGGGGGTTGAGAAACTCCCAGACCTAGGGTTTCGCTCCGAACTTTCAACAGAACAGAAATAAAGAGAAGAGATGGTTTATCTAACCAGACAATGATCTTCACAGATTTTGGTGGAGGAACTCTCCCGAGCAGATTGTTGGATCCCGGATTCAGATTTCTTCGTAATGGATCCTCCAATACTGGTCCTTTGGCCGGTTGGCTTCTCCTGAACTCAAGATCTGGAAGAGAAGAAAAACAATTGATGGAATCAGAGAGTCAAGGGAAAGATTTACCAGGTTGCTGAACTTGAAGATTGAAATTGCTGAAAACTGGATTCTCCTGGATGTTGATGTGATTTTCCTTGGAACTTGCTCTGGATCTGAAGTA
This sequence comes from Areca catechu, assembly GCA_021397845.1. Taxonomy (NCBI): domain Eukaryota; kingdom Viridiplantae; phylum Streptophyta; class Magnoliopsida; order Arecales; family Arecaceae; genus Areca; species Areca catechu. The sequence continues at coordinate 47,622,508 of CM038042.1, forward strand.
GCCGGACTGGATCTGGATGAAGGTGGACGGCCTGGACTTGTAGAGAGAGAGAGGCCATGGGAGATGGATGGATCTAGGGTTTGATGGATTGAAAATAATGAAGGGTGGCTAGGGTTTTGGAATTTCAAGTGGCTAACCTAGGGTTTTGGATAAAGATGGAGATCTCTCACCTCCTCAAGGCTCCAATGGAACCCGGATTACCCCCTCACGGAGCTCAACACTTAGAATAGTGCGGAAGAAGAGAAACCTAGGTCACTCAACACAAGAGAATAGCAAAAAATAATTTTCTTCATTGATTTTTCAAAGTTACAAAGAGAGGTCTATTATATAGACCTAAAATTTTCTCCAAGCTTGTACAAATTCCCATGTGGGACTAAACTCCTCCAACCTCTAGATTAGGTAGAAAATCTTCTCTCTTGGCCGACCAAGAGTTCAAAAAAAATTGGGACGGCCATAAAGGAATTTTTTTTGGAATTTTTATGGTGCCTCCTTTGGAGTTGGATTTGGATTTGGAGTCCTCTTCTTCTTATGGCATTTCTTCTTTTCTTCCACTCCAAGTTAAGCTCTTTGATTTTGATTTGAACTTCAATTAGGAGTAGGTTGGATGTCCTTCTTTGATTTCTTCTCCAAGAGAAGTCCCTTTCCTTCTTTGCTTGGACAAACTTGGCAGGTATGGGCGCCTCCTTTAAATTAGCTTCCAATTTGATTTTTTTCTTCTTTGGATGTGGGGACCATGACACTGGGATGCCTCTGTGGCGCCTCCTGGACTCTGGCGTGTGCTCGGAGTGTGGCTGGGCGTGTGGCTTGGAGTGTGGCCTCCACTTGCTTGAACCTTGATTTGATTGGAAGACAAATGTGGCACCATTTTGGACCAAATTGAAACCACATCGGGACTTGCACCGAGTCAACATGACTCAACAAAATTTAAATGGTGACTCAAGAAATAAATAAAAATAAATAAACTGGTTGACCAGGTCAACCTTTATTACAAACCCTAATTTCTCGGGCAATGTCAATCAGAGATCCAAATGGAGCTCTGAAGTCTTCTTCTGAGTCTGGTGCCCGCACCACAAGGTAGTAAGACTGTGACCGAGTACATTGCCATGTTCGATGAGTTTGTTATGCGATGTGGTATAGTCAAGTCAGAATCTATGACACTATCTAGGTTTAGAAAAGGCTTGAATGAGGATATTAGAAGGAAAATATTTCTAAGGGAAGTACATGATTTGGAACATGCTTACCAGGTTTCTAGAGACTGTGAACGATTTCAAAGAAGACAACCATCTATCGACCTGAACTTAATAGGTTTAATAACCCTAGAAATAGGTCAAGCCAATTTTCTGTTGGTTGGCCTAGTCAACCCATACCAATAGGTCGAATGGATGATCGAGGAAAGGCACCAATAGTTCGAGTGGATGATCGAGGAAAGGCACCAATAGGTCGTATGAATGACAGAGGAAGAGCACCTGTAGTACATGGAGAAGGAAGTCAGAATGTAGAGTGTTATAGGTGTCATCAGGTTGGCCATTTTGCTAACAAATGCCCTGAACAGAACCTACATATAGGTGAGATGGGAGAAGAAGAGGAACCTGAAGCAACTGAAGAGTGTGGAGAGGAAGTATATGAAGCTGAGCTTGATTTAGCAGAGGAGTATAAAGGTAATGAGGAAGAAATAAAGTCACCTGACCTTGTAGGAGTTGTTAGGTGTATTTTAGCTCAGACCAGGAAGAACAAGGACTGGCGTAGGACCAACATCCTACAAACCTTCATCAAATTAGAAGACAAAGTGTGTAAGATCATTATAGACAGTGGGAGCTGTATCAATGCCATTTCTACCAATGCAGTCAAAAGTTTTGGTTTACCTATAGCACCCCATCCAAATTCCTATACGGTTTCATGGATTGATGCAACCTCAATTCCCATTAAGTCGATTTGTCAGGTCACAATCCATTTCCAGTCATACCAAGAGAAGGTCTGGTGTGATGTGTTACCAATGGGAGTCAGTAGCATAATTTTGGGAAGACCCTGGTTATATGACCATGATGTTACCTTATTTGGAAGATTAAGTTCTTGTTCTTTTAATTATCAAGGTAAGAGGATAGTCATAAATTCAACCCCACCCAAGGATAACATTAAGAGGGGGTCCAGTAATTTGAAAGAAGAGAAACCAGGATTAAACCTAATTACTACTAAGGAAATGGAAAGAGAAATCATTGGATGTGCACCTATTGGAGTTTTAGTGGTTAAAGAAACTCATGAACAACCTAAACCTGAACACCCTAAGGAAGTTGTAGAGCTTTTGAAAGACTTTCAGGATGTGTTTCCTGAAGACTTGCCAAATGAATTGCCACCATTAAGGGACATCCGACATGCCATAGACCTAGTCCCAAGAGCTACATTGCCAAACCTCCCACATTATAGGATGAACCCTACAGAAAACTTAGAGATGCAAAGACAAGTAAGGAAGCTTTTTCAAAAAGGATTCATTAGGGAGAGTCTTAGTCCTTGTGCAGTTCTAGCCTTGTTAATCCCTAAGAAAGATGGCACTTGGAGGATGTGTGTCGACAGTAGAGCCATCAACAAAATCACTATTAAATATAGGTTTCTAATTCTCCATTTGGATGATAGTTAGATATGATGGCCGGATCAACTATTTTCTCGAAGATTGACCTTTAAAGTGGCTATCATCAAGTTAGGATCAGAATTGGGGATGAATGGAAAATAGCCTTTAAGACTAAAAATGGTTTGTACGAATGGTTGATAATGCCTTTTGGCTTGTCCAATGCTCCTAGCACTTTTATGAGGATAATGACCCAAGTATTAAGAGCCTTTATAGGAAAATTTGTGGTTGCATACTTTGATGATATCCTCATATACAGAAAGATAAGGAAGGATCACTTAGACCATCTTTATCTAGTGTGTCAGACACTTAGGAAAGAGAACCTGTATGCCAATCTTAAGAAGTGTAGCTTCATGACCACAGGATAGTCTTTTTAGGTTTTGTAGTGACCCCAGAGGAAGTGTCAACTGATCTTGAGAAGATCAAATCAATAGTTGAGTGGCCCATACTTAGGAATATCCACGATCTCCATAGTTTTCATGGATTAGCCACCTTCTATAGAAGATTTATCAAAGGATTTAGCACCATTGTGGCACTGATTACAGATTGCATTAGGAAGGGAGCCTTTAAGTGGACCAAGAATGCTGATAGAGCCTTCCTAGAGATAAAAGAGAAGATGACACAAGCCTCGATCTTGAGACTTCCTGATTTTTCTAAAGTATTTGAAGTTGCTTGTGATGCTTCAAGTGTTGGCATAGGAGGAGTACTTAGTCAAGAGAGTTATCCTGTAGCCTTTTTTAATGAAAAATTAAATAAGGCTAAATCCAAGTACTCAACCTACGATAAAGAGTTTTATGCGGTAGTACAAGCATTGAAATATTGGAGACATTATTTACTACCATAAGAATTTGTTTTGTACTCTGACATTGAGGCACTTAGGTTTCTAAACTCTTAGAAGAAATTAAATCCAAGACATGCTAATGGGTAGAGTATCTCCAGTCTTATACTTTCATGTTGAAGCATCGACCATTTTAGAGAATAAGGTTGCAAATGCCCTTAGTCGCCAATCAATGTTGTTGAATTGTGTCAATACTGAGGTTGTTGGATTTGATAAGCTCAAGGAGTAGTATGAGTCTTGTCCATATTTTGAAAAAATCTATGAGAAAATCAAGCAAGGACCATCTAGTTTGGATAATGGTTATACTTTGCGAGATGGTTATCTTTTTAAGGAAAATAAGCTTTGCATACCTAGAACATCCCTTAAGGAATTTCTGATTTGGGAGATCCATGCTGGAGGCTAAGCAGGATATTTTGGAAGAAATAAGACTATTCTGGGAATGGAGGACCAATTATTCTAGCCAAGTCTTAAGAGAAATATAGCTCAAATAGTGGCTAGGTATAGAACTTGTGCTGTTACAAAGCAGCAAAAGCAGAACACTGGCCTCTATACCCCTTTTCCTGTGCCCGACTTCCCTTGGCAAGATCTAAGTATGGACTTTGTTCTAGGTTTACCCAAAACCATGAGGTGACACGATTCCATCTTTGTCGTGGTTGATAGATTTTCTAAAATGGCGCATTTCATTCCTTGTTCACAAACATTCGATGCCTCTAGAGTCGCCAAACTTTTCCTGGATGAGGTGGTCAGATTACATGGTTTACCCAAGACAATTGTGTCTGACAGAGATGTACGGTTCACAAGTTATTTCTGGAAAACCCTCTGGCATATGTTAGGGACTAAGCTAAAGTTTTCTACTACCTATCACCCTCAAACTGATGGCCAGACCGAGGTAGTGAACTGAAGTCTAGGAAACTTGTTAAGATGTCTGGTAGGGGAGAATACTAGCAATTGGGACCTATTACTATTTAGAGCTGAGTTTGCCTATAATAGTTCAGTCAATAGGTCTACTGGTAAGAGTCCTTTTGAGATTGTACATGGGTACAAGCCACGCAAGCCTTTAGATTTGATTCCATTACCCATACATGCCCGCATTTTCGGATCAGCCGAGTCATTTGCATAACATGTCAAAGCATTGCATAAAGAAATCAGTAACAAAATTAAAAAGAGCAATGAATCATATGAGCACGAGGCTAACTTACATAAGAGATTTAAAGAGTTTAACGAAGGGAACCTTGTCATGATCAGGTTACGACCTGAACGGTTTCCAGTCGGAACCATGAAAAAACTACACGCCCGTAGTGCTGGACTGCATAGGAGTATAAAGAAGATTGGACCTAATGCTTATATGCTAGAATTACCATCTGAGTTAGGTATTAGTCCGACCTTCAATATATCTGATCTAGTCGAGTTTAAGGAACCAATGGTAATACCTAGTGAGCCATTTGAGCCTGATCCCACCTTTGAGAGTGACCCTATCCTAGAATGTCCACCAGCCAAATTACCAGAGAGGAGAGAAGATTGAGCGGATCATGAATGATAAGATCATAACTACTAGAAAAAAGAACTACCAAAGATATCTGGTTCATTAGCAAAGGAGACCTGAGTCTAAGGATTCTTGTATCACCAGGGAGGATCTTCAATAGTTGAACCCTGACTTGCTAGAACATTACCAGAGCCAAATTGACCCATACTCGATGGGGTCGAGTTCCTCCCACCCCGGGAGAATTGGTGAGGGCACAAGAGCCAGGAAGAGGAAGCAAACCTTTTCCAATTCAATTTGGATTACCAATGAGTAAGTCCATGTGTTCTTCACAAAGAACACTCGAGTCCCAGTTGTTCTGAGTTTGTAATTTAATCAAATTGAGTGTAATTTGATCAATTAGAGTTGTTGAGTTATCAATTAAGTCCATTGAGTCCATCAATTGGTTTAAGAGTCTTGTAAATATCATTAATTTGCTTTGTTTAGTGAATTGTCCAATTTGAGTCCTGTAATTAGTGCTTGAATAAGTCAAGGGGTGTTATAAGTACCCAAGACCCAAGTCATCAACACCTTGGTGGATCAATTCTAGGTCAAAAAAGGGTTGTCCAAATTTTTCACCAGACATCCGGACATTGGGACATCCGGACATTTGGACATCAAGACAAAGTCATCCTTATCCAAATGCCTTTTTCTCATGCCAAAAGGATTCACACCCAGATGAATGTGCGCCATCTGCTTTCTTCCTTTCTTGATGCCAATTCCAAGATAGCCAGCCTATTTGAAGTTTGAAAGAATTCCAAGATTAAGGGAGAATTCAAATTCAAAGTGTCCTAAAATAAGAGATGAAATTTGAAGATCAAATGGAAGCCCCCTCATCCAAACTTCTTTCAAATTCAAGGAAGGATTTTAAACTCAAATTCAAGCATTCAAAAGGATTTCTTATCTCATGTTGCCGACCAAGGAAGATTAAAAATCAAATTAAGAATGTTTTCATGCCAAGAAGTGGAGCGGATTAGCGCTAAATTAAAAAAAGGATTAGCGCCATCTCACATCTTAATTTTGTCGCACAAGCCAGAAGCCTTCATCTTATCTCAAGTTGATGCCCAAGCCATGAAAAGCCAATTCAAATTTCAAATTCAAGGAAGATGCCAAGAAGCCAAAGAGTATTTGAAGTTCAAATTTGTAATTTAAATTCAAATGGAGTCCTATGTTATCTTCATATGTAAAAAAACCAATAAATAGGACTCCATACTCTTCTTGTAATTATTATTATTCATTCATGAAATAAAGATGCATTCTTTCTTCCACAAAGCTGGGTTAGGCTTTAGTATTTTTCTCTAAGGGCGAGGAGGTCCTTAAGAGCTCAAGGCGGGGAGGTTCTTGAGAGCTCAAGGCGGTGAGGTCCTTGAGTGGAGGTTCTGCCGGATTCGACAAGCTACTACCGATCTTCTTCAACCTCTACACATCCAGCCCTTCCTTATTCCATTTTGAATCTGATTTACTTCATTCTTAAAGTCTTGTTTGCTGCCTTCTCTGCAAATCCCAGGTGTTCAAGGACTTTAGAGGATGGATCCTTTGCTTCAAAACTAAGATCTGACAGTAGATCTAAAATCTAAAGTCCTGATCTTCATCCTGTTATGAGATCTGAGCGACCAAGCAATCGATCTATCCCGAGTCAAAGAGAATCTATTGCCTAGTAAGCAACCCAAGAGGAGGGGATGAATTGGGTCTCTAAAAATTATTACTCGATGCAATGCAATAGGATGTAATCCAACTCAACAATTAAATAAGGTACTATGAATTCAAATGTAATGCTCTTAAGTAAAAGTGCAGCGAAAATAAAGAGCAATAAATGAAAGAGCAAGTAGAGAGAACAATCAACAATAAAGACAAAGAAGTATAGTGGTTCGGTGCTATCCAATGCACCTACATCCACTCCCCAAGATCTCCTTGGAAATTCACTATAATCTCTACCGATTATAGTTGATTAGTTTTCTGAGCTCACAAATCAAAAACCCAACTTATTTTTACAAGGCTCACAAGTCAAAACCTCACTTGGTTTTATGGGCTAACCAAAAACCTAAATGGTTTTAAGGCTTACCACCAACCTCCCTTGGTTTTCCGGGCTAACCAAGAACCTAATTAATTTTCAAAGGCTCACCAATAACCTTCCTTTGTTTTACAATAGGCTAACCAAGAATCCTTACAACAAATAAATTTTTGAAATAAAGAAAATAAAAGCTTTCTAATAAAAAGTAGGTATCTCTTTGATGCTCGATGTTGTGGTGCTTTTGAACTTGTTGAAGCCTCTTTGATTACTCAAGAATGGATGATCTTTAATTCTCTTGAAGGCTCTTGAATGCTTGGAGGCTTGCTTTTGCTTGAGAGTGATTGAATCTTCAATGAATAGGAGTGAATGCTCTCTTTTCTTCTCTCTTAGATACTTCTATTTCATTCTCATCAATAATATATGTTTTGATTTGATTTGGAGCATATAAATACCTTTCCAAAGCCTTAAATCTGGTTTCTAGCCATTAGACTTGAAAATCTAGCCGTTGGAGGGCAAAAGAGTCAAGTTCTGCATTTGAAAAACTAGCCGTTATTGTTTCCAAAACTCCATGTGTCGACACTTCAGGCTGTGTGTCGATACTTTAGGTCGACACTTGAACTTCTTGAGTCAACACCCAGTTCAAAAATCTTCAATCTAGTTCTCTAGAAATCTCAGATGTGTCGACACTTCCTCAGGTGAGTCGACACTTTGAGTCAACACTCTGCTTTCATGTGTCGTCACTTCTGCAGTTCTTCATTTTCAGCAAGTTCTGTGGCTTGAAAATCTCAAGCGATGAGCTGATCCATGTGTCGACACTTTGAGTCGATACTTTAGGTCCATGTATTAACACTTCAGCCATGCCATCTGAAACATTCTTTGCATACCGGCTTGAGTCGACACTTCACTTCTATGTGTCAACACTTGGTGTCATATGTCGACACTTTGAGTCGACACCTCACTGAAATCTTCACAAAAAGTCTAAACTTGTGCTGAATCAAATTTATGCTTCACTCAAATGTCCATTCAAGCAAACTTTAACTGACCAAGTCCTCTTTGAGCATATCTTTTCATTTAAGCTTGGCTTCTTCAATCAAACGAACTTTTTCAAATTTATGAGCACCTTTTTCTATAAAAATATACTTCAAGGAAATCATTAGTACTCAACTTATACTTAACCATTTTGCTTATCATCAAAATCAATAACAGAGTCAACAATCTTCCCATTTTTGATGATGACAAAACCTTTAAGTATAAATTGCATAAGAAGCTTTTAAAAGAATTTATCAAGGTGCATAGAGCTAAATGCAATAGGTGACCAAAGTCATTTGCAATAATGATATGATGCATCAGAACAAGAGTGATATACTGATTAAGAGTGTCACAGCTTGTTATAATGATTGAGAGTATTAGAGCTTTAGGATATATTTAAGACATAAACCCACGTATCATGATACTCTACAAGAAAATTCAGCAATAAACAAGACTCCCCCTGAATTGATGATCCATAAAAGAGTTTGTAAATATCTTTTCAAACATTTAAAGAAGGATTTAGGATGAAATTCAATTCAGAAAGGATTTTCAATATAAACACAGTATTGCTCCCCCTTACTTAAGGAATTTGTAAACACTTTTCAATTCAAGTTTTCAAAACAATTTGCAAATTTGCAAATACTCTTATTACCCCTTGAACATCACAATTATACTTTACATTTATACTTTAATCTTATTACTCCATGTTTTGTTATCATTAAAAAGGTAGGAGGACCAATAGGCAATAAATTCAAGATATAGCATTGAAGTACAATGTAAGAGTTCCTTCATCCATTCAAGAGATAATGAAGTACTAAAGATAAGTTAAACCATTTCATTCATTTGAAGTCACAAATATGAAGTACAATATAGTATTTCATTTAGAGTCAGAATTTGTACAACAACAAGACATACAAAAGATGTATAAAAGTAAACTATCTAAAAATACATAAATATCCTAATCCTCATTCTCATCATCATCATTAGAAGACGATCCGATCTCAATCGATCCTGTATCAGTAAAAGATCAAGCTCGAGGCCACACCGATCTGAGATCTCGGAGTCGGGTCCTGGTCAGTCTTGGAGGGGTACGACGACCACATCCTTTGCATCGAGCATACGTCCGACCTCTGGCTGGAGCAGAAGTGGAAGCAATGTCCTTAGAAGGAACAGAACTGATCGGGTTGACAGTCTCTGTCACTGCCGGAAGTGGTGTAGATCAAAGGATGGACCAGAGTCAAGATACTAAAAGTCAGGTGTGTAAAAACCAAGCTCTTGGATAGGTGAGGATGTATGGATAGTAGGTGAATCAACAGTGGGTGTATCAAAAACAAGAATATTAGCTGATGATATGATGGGTGTATCAACGGTAGATGTATCGGCTGAAGAATGAATGGATGAGTCTGCAATCGGTGAATCAATGATAGGACTGTCAATCATGGGTGTATCAACAATGGGTGAATCAATAACTGGTGAATGAACAACAGGAAAATCAACTGTAGGTGAAAGACTAGGAATCAGAATATGATCATCTGATCTGAAAGGAGGAGAAGATAGGACTGGAGTCTGGGTAGGTGAACTAGAAGAGTCACAAGTAGGACTCTTGGGCAAGTCTATCATCACCTCTGCCACTAGCTCTGAAATCAGATCTGGAAAATTGAATCCATCAGAGTCGGTCTCCTCATCATCTTCATCATCATCATCATCACCATCAACAACTGGTGCTGGAGTAGGTGGAGCTGTATCAGCAACTAGAGTACTTCCTGTAGGTCTGGACAAAGCGGTCAGTATAGCTGAGATGCCATCACTCAATCCACTGTGGCTTTCTCTGGTCTCAGCTATGAAGCAGTCAAGATGCTGTTTAATGATCAAAATATCTATCTCAATGCATCTGACTCTGTCCAATAAGCTGTCTGAAACTGCTAGAGTCTCCGTCTAAACTGGCTGAGGCTGTGCTGAAGTAGTAGGCTCAAATTGAGATGCAGCCTCTGGCTATACTGCTGTCTTAGGCTGACTCTCAGTAGGTCCTGTCTTGATGGAGAGGATGCGCTCCTCCTCTGCAGCATCATCATCATCATCAGCTCTGTCGTTGGCCTGATCAGATACTCTCCATCTCCACTGGCATCGGAACAGATGATAACCCATCCTGTGTAATGACCTGATGTCATACACATCAGTATGAAGTAGCATGCGGAAGGGCTCATCCTCAAAGCTGATGCCATACTCCCTGAACAGTATAGTCAACCCCATCCCATAGGGTAGGCAGAGTCGCTGACTCGTTGAAGCCTCGTCATCTGGTGAACCATGATCACTGGAAGGTAGACGGGTGTGCGATGAAATAATGAGACCATCACAAGCAACTCCCACTCAGTGGTGTAATCGAACCATCCGGTCTTTGACAGAAGGATCCGGACGATAATATGGTGCAACAGTCTCATTTCTACTGACAGGCAGGATGTAGGTACGATGGCTCCCTCAAGCAATGTGTCTGACTCAAAGATACACTGGAGACCACTCACTCAATCAATCAAGCTATCCACTACTAACCCAGTCATCGGAATGTCCCAAACTCTACTCAATGTCTCTGAGGTAACTGGGATATCCTGGTCTCTCACCTGAGCCATCCAACCATCAGTCCCACGGGCTAGTGATCCATAAAACTCCCGAGTAAGCCCTGAGTAATATCTCTCGCTTAGTGAGCAAAATGATGTCAAACCAGCCTCTCGAATCCACTGTCCGATCCTGAAGTACTGCTGGTCGACGAAACTGAAATCTACATGTCATCCCCCGATGACGGTCTTTGAACTCATCCGGCTAGAAGCTATGAAAAGAGGTCGAGCAGTCAGATCTGGAGCTCTAGCTTCGTGTCTGGCCTTTGTTCTTCTTTCTTCCTCCTGATTGGACTGACGAGGGCAATGAACTACTTGTTTTCGAGGTCCCATTGCACATAATAAGAATTTGGACAAGTTTGGAGGGGAACCTAGGGTTTCTAGGGCTCAAATTGTAAATAGGAGGCGAAATGTCGCAAAATCCAAACAAGAAAGTGTTCCGAACAACGAATCAGAGGGTTTAAAGCATGAAATAGAGGGAATGAGTGAGGAGTACCTTAGGGTATGTGTTAGCTAGAGAGGAAAGATAAAATGAGGAAAAAACCTTTCGGAATGCCCTTATTCTCGGTCTGCTGCCATTCATGTGTCGACTCACGAATGTGTCGACACATTCAGGTGTTGACACATTAATGTGTCGACACATCGACTTAAAAATCAAAAAATAATAGATTGAAGGTTTGATCAAAATCATAGATAATTTAATGATATTCAACATAATTAACAAAGATTGATTATGATTGATGTCAAATATGATTGATTTGAGTCAAAGATAGGAAAATTTTAATCAAAAGGATTAATGATCCCGAGCTCTCTTCTAATCATACAAAATCGATCTTTTAGAAGAGGTTTAGTCAAAATATCAGCTAATTGAAATTCAGTACTAATAAATTCAAGCACAACATCATTATTTTCAACATGATCTCTAATAAAATGATGTCTAATTTCAATATGTTTACTCCTAGAATGTTGAACAGGATTTTTAGTCAAGCAAATAGTACTAGTATTATCACATTTTATAGATGTACTAGTCAACTTAATTCCAAAATCTTCAAGTTGTTGCTTAATCCACAAGATTTGAGCATAACAACTTTCTACTGCAATATACTCAGCCTCAGCTGTGGATAGTGCAACTGAAATTTGTTTTTTGCTAAACCAGGAGATTAAGTTAACTCCAAGAAATTGGCAAGTACCACTAGTACTCTTTCTATCTAATTTACAACAAGCAAAATCAGCATCAGAATATCCAATTAATTCAGCAGATGAATCTCTAGAATACCATAAACCAATATCAATAGTACCAGATAGATATCTAATAATATGCTTAACAGCTAATAGATGTGATTCTTTAGGTTCAGACTGATATCTATCACACATGCATACACTGAACATTATATTTGGTCTACTAGCAGTTAAGTACAGTAAGGAGCCAATTATACCTCTGTATAACTTTTGATCTACTGATTTTTCATGCTCATCTTTATCAAGTCTACAAGAGGGGCTCATAGGTGTACCTATTGATTTAGTAGTCTCCATCCTAAACTTCTTTATAATCTCTCTTGTATACTTAGCTTGGCTGATGAAGTTCCATCTTTAGTTTGCTTGATCTGGAATCTGAGAAAGAAATTGAGTTCTTCCATCATGCTCATCTCAAACTTACCCTGCATTAGCTTAGCAAACTCTTGACAAAGAATTTCATTAGTAGCACCAAAAATGATATCATCAACATATATTTGTACTACTAATAAATCATTATCTTTCTTTTTCAAAAATAAGGTTTTATCAACATGGCCTTTAGAAAATTAATTTTCAATCAAAAATTTGCTGAGTCTTTCATATCGGGCTCTAAGTGCTTGCTTTAATCTATAAAGTGCTTTGTGCAATTTAAAAACATGATCAGAATGTCCATGATTTTCAAATCCAGGTGGTTGTTCAACAAAAACTTTTTCTGTTATAAAACTATTTAGAAAAAAACTTTTTATGTTATAAAACCATTTAGAAAAGCACTCTTAACATCTTTGAAATAGTTTAAAATTTATAACAGGAGCAAAAGTTTCATCAAAATCAATCCCTTCCTCCTGGTTGTAGCCTTTAGCAACTAGTCTAGCTTTATTCCTAACAACAATTCCATTTTCATCTAATTTATTCCTAAATACCCATTTAGTGCCAATAATAGAAACATTAGATGGTCTTTCTATTAATGTCCAAAGATTATTTTTATCAAACTGAATTAGTTCATCTTGCATGACATTAATCCAGTTAGGGTCTTTCACGGCTTCTTCAAAACATTTAGGCTCAACTTGAGAAACAAAAGCTATATAGTCACATTCATTTCTAATTGAGGCTCGAGTTCTTACCCCATTGGATGGATCACCTAGGATTAATTCTTTAAGATGTCCATGAGCATACCTCCACTCCTTAGGTAGATCGTGATGCTTTTGAGTGTCTTCTTCTTTCTCACTTTTATCTTGATCTTCTTCATTTGGCTGAAGAGGTTGATCATTCAGTGTCAACATTTGAAGCTTGTCAGCACCTGCACATTCATCATATGTATCCTCTTTTCTAGAGGATTTGTTAGTAGATTCTTCAAAATAACATGCAATGACTCCTCTACAACCAAGGTTCTTTTATTGAAAACTCTATATGCCCTGCTTGATATGGAGTATTCTAAAAAGATACCTTAATCAGACTTGGCATCAAATTTTTCAAGATTATCTTTTTCATTATTTAAGATAAAACATTTACAACCAAAAACTCGAAAATACTTTAAAGTTGGTTTTCTTTGATTCCAAAGTTCATAAGGAGTTTTCTTCCAAATAGGGGGGATTAAAACTCAATTCAAAATGTAACATGTAGTATTAATAGCTTCAACCCAAAAATATCTTGGTGAATCATTTTCACAAAGCATAGTGCATGTCATTTCTTCTAAAGTACGATTTTTTCTTTCTACTATCCCATTCTGCTGAGGTGTCCTAGGTACAGAAAAGTTGTGTTCAATACCTTTTTCATTACAAAAGTTTTCAAAATCCTGATTTTCAAATTCAGTTCCATGATCATTGCGAATGCAAACAACTGAAACACCTTTTTCATTTAAAACTTTTCGATAAAACTTTATAAAAGTAGAGAATGATTCATCTTTATGTGCTAGAAAGAAAATCCATGTAAATCTTAAAAAATCATCCACTATTACTAATCCATATCTCTTGCCTTCTATACCTGATGTTCTAGTTAGTCCAAAGAGATCCATATATTGTAGTTCCAGTAGCCTACTAGTAGTTACAAAGCCTTTAGGTTTGAAAGAGATTTTAACTTGTTTTCCAAATTGACATGCTTGGCAAACTCTATCTTTTTCAAAACAAAGTTCAGGTAAATCTCAAACTAAATTCTTTTTACAAAGTTTTGAAAGTAGATACATACTAGCATGCCCTAATCTTCTATGCCAAAGCCAACTAGTCTTATCTTTAGTTGAATTCATTGCAACAAGGCATTTCCCATTAGGCAAAGATAGATCATCTAAATCTACCAAATAAGCATTACCATGCCTTTTTCTAATAAATTGTACTCCATTTATATCCGGACTAGAATCATGCAATAAGATGATTTAAAAAAACTTGTAAACCTTTATCACAAAATTGATAAATACTTAAAAGATTATGCTTTAAACCTTCAACTAATAGTACATTACTAATACAACTAGAAGGAGTTATGTGAACCTTACCAATATCAATAATTTTTCTTTATCATTATCCCCGAAGGTCACACTCCCTCCATTCATTGCTTAAGAGAAGTGAATTGCTTCACATCTCTCGTCATGTGCCTTGAGCAACCACTATCAAGATACCAAAATCTTTTGTTCTCCTTGGTTACAAGACACACCTGTAATAAAATCAAGCTTTGTTTTTAGGTACCTAAGCCAACTTGGGTCCTTTAGGGTTAGCACTTAAAATGGTTCCTTTTGGAATCCAAATTTTTTCAAAAGAATTAATTTTTCTCAAATTGCATTGAAAAGATTTATGACCTTGCTTTTTACATGAAAAACATGTTATACTAGAAGATGCAAAAACAAAAAAGTTTTTAAAGTACTTTTATTATTTTTGTGATCTATAGCCTAATTCTGCTTTATTGAAAATGACTCTTTAGCTATTTAAAAGTAGGTTTAGTCTTTCTGAACTATAGATAAATTTTTCAATAAAGGGCTTCATTTTATCAAGTTCATTTTTGTACTTTACATTTTCTAATTCCAAATCTTTATTTTTCTTTAAAAGATCATTATTTGAAATAACAGTTTTGGATCTTTTCAAATTTTCATTTTCCATTGTCAAAGCATTGTTTTTCTTTTCTAAAACATCTAATTTAGTTTTCAAATTACTAACTTTATTCAACAAGGAATTATTTTCAAGAGAAAAACTATTTGCATGCTTTTTCAACCTTTTATTTTCAGATAGAATCATTTTATAATTATGCATAAGTTCATCAAAAGCATTTCTTAGCTCATCGAAAGTAAAATCTATTTCGGTATTTGAATTTACCTCATCTTGCTCTCGATGTGCCATAAGACAAAGATTTGCAACTTCAGTTTGCTCTTCTTCAGAACTGGAGTCTTCACTATCACTCCAGGTGGCCATCATTGCTTTCTTTTTTAACTTCTTCCTTGACTTCTTTAGGAAAGGGCAATCGAACTTGTAGTGACCCGGCTTCTTGCACTCGAAGCTTGTAGGTATTTTCTTCTCCTTTTCTTTTTCCTTTTCTTTCTTTTTCTCTTTTCCTTTTTCTTTTGATTGAAATTTCTTCTTGTAAGGAAACTTTCTCCTCTTCATGAATCTTCTAAATTTTCTAGCAAGGAGAGCTTCTTCACCTTCATATTCTTCTTCTTCTTCGGACTCATCTATTGAGGATTATTCTTATATATTTGATTTGAATGCAATCCCCTTTTTCTTTTTATCCATGTCCATTAACTTTTGCTTCAAATTTAGCTCATAAGTCATGAGCGATCCAACAAGCTACTCTAGAGGTAGCTTGTCAATATCCTTTGCTTCTTGGATTGCGGTCACCTTCGGATCCCATGATGTTGGAAGTAACCTGGAAATTTTATTCACAAGATCAGCGTTAGATATTACTTTTCCTAGACTTCTCATTCCATTTACAATATTTGTAAATCTAGTATACATGTCAGTGATTGACTCATTAGGTTCCATTCGGAACATTTCATAAGTATGCAATAATATGTTCATCTTAGTATTCTTCACTTGATCAGTACCCTCATGGGTAACTTCAAGTGTGTCCCATATTTCTTTGGCAAAAGTACAAGTAGATATCCTATTGAATTTACTAGGATCTAATGCACAATAAAGGAGATTCATTACCTTAGCATTGATCTCGGATTGCTTAATATCATTTTCATCTCAATTCTCTTCGAGCTTTGGGATGGAAACATCATTAACCACTACCGAAGGAATATGAGGACCCTTATCAACAACTCTCCACAAGTTATAATCAATAGAATGCATATAAATTCTCATCCTAGTTTTCCAATATGTATAATTTGATTCATTGAAAAATGGAGGTCTATTTGAGGCTTAACCCTCAACTACGTTAGTACCAATAGGGGCTACCATAGATCTTTACTCAAGGTGGTAAAGCCTATACACTGAGAATAGGGCTCTAATACCACTTGTTGCCCAGTAAGAAACCCAAGAGGGGGGTTGAATTGGATCTCTAAAAATTATTACTCGATGCAATACAATAGGATGTAATCCAACTCAACAATTAAACAAGGTACTATGAATTCAAATATAATGCTCTTAAATAAAAGTGCAGCAAAAATAAAGAGCAATAAATGAAAGAGCAAGTAGAGAGAACAATCAACCACAAAGATAAAAAGTATAGTGGTTCGGTGCTATCTAATGCACCTACATCTACTCCTCAAGATCTTCTTGGGAATTCACTATAATCTCTACCGATTACAATTGATTAGTTTTCCAGACTCACTAATCAAAAATCCAACTTGTTTTCACGAGGCTCACAAGTCAAAACCTCACTTGGTTTATGGGCTAACCAAGAACCTAATTGATTTTCAAAGGCTCACCAATAACCTCCCTTGGTTTTACAATAGGCTAACCAAGAACCCTTACAACAAATAAGTTTTTGAAGTAAAGAGAATAAAAGCTTTCTAATAAAAAGCAGGTATCTCTTTGAAGCTCGATGTTGTGGTGCTTTTGAACTTGTTGAAACCTTTTTGATTGCTCAAAAATGGATGATCTTTAATGCTCTTGAAGACTCTTGAATGCTTGGAGGCTTGCTTTTGCTTGAGAGTGGTTGAATCTTCAATGAATAGGAGTGAATGCTCTCTTTTCTTCTCTCTTAGAAGCTTATATTTCATTCTCATCAATAATATATGTTTTGATTTGATTTGGAGCAAATAAATACCTTTCCAAGGCCTCAAATATGCTTTCTAGCTATTAGACTTGAAAATATAGCCATTGGAGGGCAAAGGGGTCGAGTTCTGTGTTTGAAAAACTATCCGTTACTATTCCTAGAACTCCATGTGTCGACACTTCAGGCTGTGTGTCGACACTTTAGGTCGACACTTGAACTTTTTGAGTCAATACCCAGTTCAAAAATCTTCAATCTGGTTCTTTGAAAATCTCAGATGTGTCGACATTTCCTCAAGTGAGTCGACACTTTGAGTCGATACTTTGCTTCCATGTGTCGACACTTCTGCAGTTCTTCATTTTCAATAAGTTATGTGGCTTGAAAATCTCAGGCAATGAGCTGATCCATGTATCGATACTTTGAGTCGACACTTCAAGTTCATGTGTTGACACTTCAACCGTGCCATCTGAAACATTCTTTGCGTACCGACTTGAGTCGACACTTCACTTCCATGTGTCGACACTTGGTATCATATATCAACACTTTGAGTCGACACCTCATTAAAATCTTCACAAAAAGTCTGAACATGTGCTAAATCAAACTTATGCTTCACTCAAATATCCATTCAAGCAAACTTTGACTGTCCAAGTCCTCTTTGAGTAGATCTTTTCATCTAAGCTTGGCTTCTTCAATCAAACAAACTTTTTCAAATTTGTGAGCACCTTTTTCTATAAAAATACACTTCAAGGAAATCATTAGTACTCAATTTATACTTAACCATTTTGATTATCATCAAAATCAATAACGGAGTCAACAGAATCTTCATTGGGGTCAGCAACCAATCCTTTCTTATTAGATTTGGTAGTTGAAGCATGGAATAGCCTAATCTTAGATGGTTTCCTAGCATCGGGTCCTTATTCTTTATAGCTTGTAGATCATATTGCAAGTGAAAGGATTATGCCCTAAAGGCCAATCGAAATGTTGTATTTCGATGGAATTTTTTTTTTGTATCCCAAACCAATGTATTGACATTATCAATTAATAAAGGCATTTTATTTTCATCATACACTGTGTCTTAATTATTTTATTATTATATGATGAACCCCATAGATTAGGGCTATGGTTCTAAGGTTATGATGAGATCATACCAGTGAGACCTAAAGCCTTAAAATCCTAATCTAAAATATTCCTGGTCGATGGGACATTGAGTAGGGGATCAATGTTTTCGGCAAGACCAGCACATCCTATGTATACTTGGTGAAGAGGGTGACTGATCTCACAGTCACTTGTGTTTGACACTAATACTAGGATGTGGGTGCTCATTAGAGAATGAGTTCACTGAATGGATCCAGCTTGAGAACATCTAATGGAACCTTATCTGTTTGTCAATAGATAGTTCTCATAGTGGGAGTAGTGCATGTAGTCCTTTGACCTGAGACTGCCATGGTACCTTGTATGCATGAATCCATACTTTGGTTCACACTCAATCATGACACTGAGTCATGCATGGGGTGATACTAGGTATGGTGGATTGCATATGGAGGTTATGAGTAGGTCAAAAAGGAATCAATCAACCCTAGTTAGAGGGAATCGCTTCCAGTTGATTTCGATCAAATGAAGATTCGGAAATCTTTGATCAAAGTATGAACATTAGAAATAGTTTCTAATGGTTCATTAATGAATCATCATTATCAGATTGAGCTAGGAATGAATATGAAATTGGATTTGACAAGTATCCATATCCATAGTAATATTCAGGGTGCAAGCTGATCGAAGGACTGAATTGCACGGTAACTCACCCTTGAAGGGTATTTTGGTAATTCTACCAAATTCCACATCTTTCGGGTAGGCATGATACGTTGCTAGATGTCAATCTTGCCTTGTGGGGATTTGATTGAATTATGGTAATTTGATCAGTTAATTAGAATTGGATTCTAATTGACCTAGTCGGGCTTGCTTGAGTTGACCTAAATCGGTTTGAATGTGATCCAATCAAATCAAGTCAAGTTACACCCAGACCCACTGCTGGCCAGATGTGGAACCCAATGGGTCACACACAAAAGGATTCTGATCAAGGGTTTAACTGGATTAAACCATGTTTGCATGTGAACATGCTAGCACGTGTTGCAAACCCTAGCACCAGGGTTTGAACCAGGTTCGAATCAGGTTCTAATTTGGGTTTATATTGATCCTTATTAAGCTAAATTGAATTTGGCTAAAAGGTTGGGTCTTATCACCTTTAATTGGGTCAGTATTTATCTAGTTTTGAGAACCAGATAGCCTTCCCTGGACACGGGGTCTATGTGGCGTGAGGCGTGAAGAGTTGTTCAGCGCAAAAGGTTTCCTACGATAATAAATCATGAGAAATGAGAAGGGGCACCTTCTTTGGATGAAGAGTCCTTCTGCAATAAACAGAGGACCAAGTCAAAAACTCTTCCATGCCTCTTGGAGTCTTTCACGCCCCTTGGGATAGAAATTCACGCCAAAAGAAGAAGAGTCCATGCCCCTTGGGACTCTTGGTTTTATTCTGTGCATTTTTTGAGTCTAGATGGTGTATGACTCTTTTGGATGGCATCCCATTTGATGTGGCATTTCAATTTTAAATACCAGAGAGGCCAGCCATTTGATTTTGATGCTTGGAAGAATGAAAGGAAGCGACACTTGATTAAAACATCATAATGTTTCATTCAAGTATCCTTTTATTTTACTCTTCTCAGAATTATTTCAAATCAAAGAGTCGCATGTTTTAAACAAAGTAACGTATCCTTATTGGCGTGAATGGATATCTCAGAAGTCACTTAGTGCGCTATAAATAGCGTAGCCTCTCAGGGTGTTCAGAGAATTGATTCCAGAAAAACTTCTTTCTTTCTTATTTTATTACATCCTATCCTCTTGTCCTAAACACTCTAGCCCTTTTAGGACAAGGTCTTTGTAAGGCCTAGGAGTGTTCAAATCAGGAGAGGGATTAGTGAAAAATAAAGAAGAGAAGAAGAGGAAGAAGAAGGGAAGGAATAGAAAGGCTGATTCAAAGAAGAGTTAGTCCAATTGGATTGGAGTTTGCCCAAATCCTATTAGACTTTAGTTTGAAAGTCTAATTGGTGGAACCAAGTTCTTAGAAGGTGCTGGTGTCTTGGTCAAGTCCCGTGTGGATCACCGTTGGAGGACGAACGTTTAGGCGCCTGGTGGAGAAGAAGGCTGAATCAGGGTTTTCTTCATCGGATTGGATACTAGCGGTTCAGGTTGGTGCCTAAACTCTAGTTTATATTATATATGCATGTTTGTATGTTTTAATTCCTAGTAAGGAGGTCTTGTATTAAGGGTTTGGTAGTAGTTTCATAATAAATTTTGAAATCCACGCTTTCGCCCTGGTCACCAAACCCTACAGCAGGTAAGTGTTAGTTACTTTTTTTAATCTCTTTAGTCTGTTATGTTTAGTTGCTTTACTGCTATGATCATTGCTCTTTAAAACATCTTAGACTAATATTAGATCATCTTACACCGTATCGCATCATTCTGCATCACTAACCTTGAATCTACCTCTTATTTTTTGCCCTTTTCTAAAGCTTCTCATGTTTATCTAACCACTAGACTATATTTTATCGAAGTAAGCATGTTTCATACATTCCTTGTGCATGTTAGGTTTGCATCATATTTCTGGTATACTTTATGGTATTTACTAGAAGTTCATTGTAAATTTCATGTGCATGCCACACAAGGGTCAAACCTAGAGAGCCTAAATTCTGTTAGGTATAGATCCAGAGTCCAATAAATTTTCTTCGATAGGAATGCCTAGTCGACTCTATTAAGTGTTGGTTTTGAGTTCAATAAGTCCCCAGACCTAATTCATTTGTCTTCACCTGCACTGACCTCTGCATGGCATTTGCATCAAGATATTAGCCAAAAGATAATTTACATAATGAAATCTATAAAAACTGGCTAATTCCCGAAAGAAAGCCAAGAAACTTAATGTAGAAAATTTTGTTATGGTTAAGAACCTTCATGCTTGTAGAGTTGAACCTTTAGAGTGATAAAGAAAGTGGAACCAATGCCTATGTGCTTGATCTACCCTTAGATTTATGCATTAGCTCTACCTTCAATATCGCGGACTTGGTTGAGTATAGGGAACCGGCAGCGATTCCTAGTGAGATTTTTGGACCTCACCTATCCTTTGAGAGAGAAACCTTACTTGAGTGTCCACTAAATTTCCTAAAAGAAGAATACGGATCCAGCATATCCTAGATGATCGGCTATCAACACTACCTGGTCCGATGGCAAGGTCGATTAGAATCAGGTGATTCGTGGATTACTCAAAAGACTCACAGCACCTCCACCCAAACTTACTACCAGCACCAGACTACTCTATACTCGATAGGGTCGAGTTCCTCCCATCCAAGGAGAATTGATGGGGACATCAAGTCAACCCTAGTTTACTATGGATCCCTGAATTTTGAGTCATTTAGCCATGATTCTAATTTTATCTTTGAGTCTAATAATCTAGTTGTGTTAGCCATTTGAGTTCTGTATTTGGGCCATAAGTTTTGTTTTATAGGCTTTGTTATACTTGAGTCTGTACATTGGTCTCTGAATCTCATTTTGGGCCTTTTTACATTTGAGTCCTATAATTAAAGTATTAAGTAAAGTTTTGGATGCTTAGTGAGCCTTATGAGTCCTGTAAGTTTTGAATTTTATGAGTCCTGTCCACTTTTGTAAGTCTCATATTGAGTCCAGTCCAATTTTGTAAGAAGACTCAAGTCACTTATGAAGCCAGTCAGCATAATATTCCAACCAATGCAAGGAATCCAATCATCCACATAATTGTGCCACTTGGGAAGCATTGGAGTCTTGAAGCTATCATTAAAGACCTGGATGACAAGTACATTAGCCCACCAGGAGGAGATGGACACCAGGAGAACCCTAGAGCCTGTCCAGCACTGAAATAGGCCACCCAAAGCCCTGGCCCATCCTCAAATTCAGTGCCCTCCTTATGGTCACCTCTCATGTTGGCGCCCCACTTATGGTCACCTCCCTTGGACCAAGTCAAAGAGAAGGAAAGGAGTAATCCTAGTGAGAAGAGGGAGTTTGAACCTATTTGGAAGAGGAGATCTCTATGTATTTGAGTAGGAAAAGGATTAGTAGGAATTCTCTTGTATACCCTTACTTGGAGCCCAAGTTTGTAAGCCTATTTAAAGGCCCCCCTCTCATGTATATTGAATGTTAATGAATATGAAAACTTTCTTCAGTTCTTCTCAACTCTTGGTATGAATTTTGAGTGAATTTGTATGAATAAGGGTATCTGTGTGATCCCTTAGGGTATCTATATGATCCCTATGCCCTACCTCCAAGCCACCTGCCTCTTCATCTCTTGGCCGCCCACTTCTAAGCCTTCCTTCCCTTTGCTTTCTTTAGCCTTCAAACTTGTTTCTTCTCTGATTTCTAACTCTTGTTAGGTGATTTGCAGGTCCCTCAGAGTTCACAAATCCAGGATTCCAATCGGCAAGCTTTCAGGCCTCTAGATTGAAAGCCGCGAATCCATAGGGTCTCCGGCTTATTTTTTCAGGCCGCATCCAAGAGCGTATAATGAACTCTTCATGGATCGATCTCCAAATCTCTACCAGGTACACCCCCTAGACTCCTCTGGTAGTATTATTTCAGAAGAGCTAGTCCTAACCAGGGCTTCTTAGCCTTGGCGGTCATGTTTCTTTACTTTTAGGATTTAGTTCTGCATGCTTGTGCTTCCAAAAATTCTACAGAATTTCCTACTTAATAACTTGGCTTGAAATTCGTGATACAAACTTCTAACTTAATTCCTAATATACAAAAAATAATTGGCATGCATAATTAGTCCCGCATCAACTGTTTAACTCTTTATCACTAGAGTGCGATTTGGATCCGAAGCTTTCACTTCTAGATAGCCACCTCCACAGCCCTCACCCACACCTAGATAGCCTCCACCACATGCCAGACAGCCACCTCCACCCCCTGATCATGTTGTTTATGATTCTATTCAGACTGATGTGCATTTTGGAGATACTAAGACTGAGCCTACTCTTACTTCTACTAGACCTAGATCTAAACCTGAAGCCAAAACAAATGTACCTAGAGCTCCCACTAGGACTAGATTTAGAGATCTCAGACTTAAACCCATGAAAACTATTGTATCATCTTCTGATTTAGAAATAGGTTCTTCTTCCAGTAAGGAAGAAGAAGATTAGGTCTTGTAGATCTTGCTTTTGTTGGCTCTGTATTAAAACTTGCTTATATATATATGTGTGTACTTTATTTGAATGTTATTGGTATTTTACTCTATCATTTTAACTCTTCTATGATGTATAAAGCTTGAACTCAACAATTGATATCAAACAATTGACATTGAAAAAGAAAGGAAAATGTTAACAAGAATATCAAGAATATAAAGAAAAGGTGAAATTATCTTAAAACATCTTAATATTCCTATCTATTTCAAAAATTAATCCCATAAAGATTGCTTAAAGAATATTTTTGTTGATGACAAAAAGGGGGAGTAATATTAATGTTGTGCATGCAAAATTCAAACTTCATGAAATATGCAAAATAGGGAGAGAAGTCAGTTATGCATGGAAATCAATGAAAATAAATTGGCTTTGATACATTTCAATGCTCAATTAGCTCTGATTTTTTTGCTAAATTAATGGAAATTACTTGGTTCTGATACATTTTTGAAACTTATTTCACTCTGATACACTTTGGTACTTAATTGGCTCCAATACATTCTAAAGCAAAAGTAGTTTTTGACAAATATTAGCTTTGATATAAAAAGCACTGATACTTCTTGATATTTATTGATAAATTATGATACATTCTTGATATATGTTGATACTTTCTGATATACATCAATTTAAACCATATACAAGTCACTTTGATACTTTTAAGTGTTCATATATATATAACTATAAAGTTTTTCCATGCCCAGTATTTTGTCATCATCAAAAAGAAAGAGATTGTTGACTCCTAGAATGATTTTGATAATAACAAAATATTGAAGCATGTATTTGATACTAACACTTTTGAATATTTAAGAAGTTTTTATAGGATATTTCAAATGAATAATCATTTTATCTAAATTTCTGTAATCCGATGTACTCATAAAAAAATGTTCAAATATTGAAGAGCCCTAGAAAACTTAATTGTATATGCTTGTAAATAGGGGGAAATTCTATGTAATTTTTGAGTTAAATTACTTAGATTGAGCTTCGATGTAGTTGGAAAGTCTTTGAAAGAAATCTGGAGAAGTTTGGAAGTTTTTAGACAAGGATCACTAGAGCTGACTCGAAGGATAGTGCTAACTCACTATTTTGGCACGGCACAAAGGTTTCAGGCACACAAGCAACCAAGCCGACTCGATGATATTAGAGCTAACTCATCCAGAGCTGCCAAAGTTCAATTTTTTGAAATCAGTCATTCGAGCCGACTCGATGAGCAACCAGGCCTACTCTTCCAGAGTGAGTTATTTTCAGTTATGAGAAAACTAGTAAGGCAAGTCGACTCGATTGAGAAGAGCCGACTTGACCAGAGTGTAGACTTAACATATCTAAGAATCTGAGCTGACTCGACCCATCCAAGCCGACTGGAATTCCAGTTTTCTGAAACATAATGGCTAGTTCCAAAATTGATTTTTTGAATCCAAAAAGTGCTCCAATGGCTAGATTTCAACTTCCAAGGCACTACAACGGTCATATCTACCTGGGATCAGTTCTAAAGACTATGAATAAAGTTTTTAAACAAGTTTTTGAAGAACTTTTTGAAAAAGAAGAACTTTTGAAAGAGAAATTTTTTAAGAGGGCATTGAATATCCAAAGAGAGCATTTAAGGAAGAACTGAAGACTTCACCAAACTCCAATCATTTTTTTGAGTCATTTATTAGAGAAGTTTGGAAGCCTTAAAGAGCATTGAAAGAGCAATCAAGAAGGCTTGTCAAAGGGCATCAACTGCAACCATCCGACAAAGTTTGGTTTGTCATTAGTGTTGCTTTGCTTTTTTACTCTTTGATTGAGTTATTCCAAATACAGCAAGGGCTGTAACTTGGGTATTGTTTAAGATTTTTGGTGAGTCTTGAAAACCAAGTTCGGGTTGTTAGTGAACCCAAGAAAACTAACACTATATTGGGTTCTTGGTGATCCTGGTGTAAAACCAAGATTGGATTTTGGTTTGTGAGCCCGGTGTAATAAACCAGTTGTATTCCATGGTGAATATAGAGAAAATCCCAAGTGATATCTTGGATAGTGGACATAGGAGCTGGGTTGCTCTGAACCACTATAAAATTTGTGGTATTTATGATTGGTTTGTTTGTGTTCTTTCTCTTGCTTCCGCATTTAATTCCTACTTCACCCACTCACCATACTAAGATTTCTAAAGAGCACATATTTGTGGAAAAAGTGTTCAAACCCAATTCACCCTCTCTCTTGGGTTGGCCAATTGGGCAACAGTTAGCCTAATTAGCAAACAAGCTAACCTAATCCAATTAGGTTAGAAGTTAGGCTAGCCAACATATGCTAGTATGTCAGTTAGCTAGCCAATTAGGATCCCATGACCCTAATAAATATATAATTGACTTCCTTGGCCAAATTCCTAATGTGTGTGATCCTTTGGATTCCATATCTAGCCATCAGTAGGTCTAGGTCCAAGCCAATTCAATCCAATCGAACCTAATTGACTTAATTAGGTCAAATTGAGCTGACCTAAGTTGCCAATTTGAACTAGCTTCCGAATTGACTCATGAATCCAATCAAATTGATTCATGAAAACCTACAAGACATGATTGACATCTAGTAACATATCGTGCCTACTCGAAAGATGAGAAATTTGATAGAAATTACCAAAATACTCTTCGATGGAAAGTTACCATGTAATTCAATCCTTCGATCTCCCTTTATTCCGATTAAGTGATGGGCATGGATAAATGTCAAACCCTAGCACTTAATTCTTTTGAATCTCAATTCGATAATGAAGACTTGATTAATAAAAGATTAGAAATCCTATCTAATCTCATCATGCTTTGATCAAAGACTTCCTGAGTCATTATTCGAAGAGATCACACGAAAAAACTTCTCCTCTTACTAGGAGTGATCGATTCCTTATTGACCTACTCATTATCATCATACATAATCTACCATATCCACCATACATGACTTAATTGTCATGAATGAGTAAGCACCAAAACATGGATTCATGTACATAAGATATTATGGTAGTCTCAGGTCTAAGAATCACATGCACAACTCCCACTAAGAGAACATTCTTTTGATAAGTAAGACTTTGATTTGATGTTCTCTTGTCCGATCAGTTCAGTAAACTCATAACGTAATGAGCACCCACATCCTTGTATTAATGTCTCTACATAGGTAGTTGTGAGACCAACCACCCTCTTCATCGAGCATACATAGGATGTGCTAGTCTGTCTGGATTCATCGATCCCCGAATCGATGATCCATCAACTAGAAATATTTTATATTAGAGTTTATTAAAACTTAGGTCTCACCATTATGATCTCTATCATAATCCTAATTTCATTGTCCTAACCTATAGGGTTCATCACAATCTTGATAAGATGCAGCAGTATGATGAATCAAATACCTTTTATTAATAAATAATATCATACATGAGCTAGACGATCATAATAATGCCCATACAAAGATTGGCTTTTAGGGCACTATTATTTCAGACATCTCCATCCCTTTGGAGATCTAGGAAGAGGTGCTTGCAAGGTCCGCTAGGGAGGGCCTATAGTAGTTCATCTGGATCGCTGTGTTGATAAGTTTTCTGCTTAAGGACTTGAATGCTAACCCTCCTTTGAGAACATAAACCCATCTTGAACAGGGCATCTGGATGCAGGGTTGCATGGAAGCCTAAGATCTACTGTAGTAGTAGATCACCTTCTTAAGGAGGCAGAGCTATCATGGAAGTTCATCAAAATGGTGGAGGGAGAGCATGACATAGAGATCTATAAACTTAGTCTGTCCAATGATCAACTAGTGGATGAGAGGGAGAGGGCGGACATGGCCAAGGCCTCCCTGGTAGTCATGTCTGCTTGTCTTAACAAGAGCACAGTAGACTGTGCAAAACTCCGTCACCTATTGGCCAAGGCATGGGGTCAAAGGGAGAAGGACCTTGTTGGAGCCCGGGTGGTGCTTGGTGAGGCTGAAGCAAGGGCTGCTAAGCCAAAGAAGGTGCTTGGCAAAGTAGAGGCCAAGGGTTCTGGGATTGACATAAGAATCGCTAGAATTGAGTTGAAGGTTGCAGAAGCCGAGGTGAGGGTCCTAGCAATGGAGGAAGCACTGTGCGAGGCCAAGGACCAAGCTTTGGCCATGAAGGAAGAGGCACGGGTAGTGAAAGTGCTGACCTCTGAGGCAGGGGCAAAGGTGGTTGAGGCCTTTAGTGATGAGGGACAAACTCTAGACTGATGAAGGATGACATGCTAGGGGTTTGCATAAAAAAAATTAGATTAAAGAGAGCAATTATTTTAGAATTTTTTTTTATGGTTTGTTCCCAAAAATTGATAAAAGTAGGTTAGGGTTTTCATGTAACATCTAGAGTTCTACCCGCATACTAAGAACCATCAAAGAAACAAAGAAAAGGATCCTAGGGTTAAGAAACACCTATAGGGCATGCTTCAAAATTCAATAAATCAGACTAAGAGAGAAGGGAAGGGGTCTAAATACCTAGCAATGAGTTCCATGATGTTGCAGAAGGGATCACACCACTTGGATCAGTGCCTGGATGATAAAGTCACTTTTTCATGGATCCACCAGCTTTTTATTAGCTGGTTTCAGGGGCAAGGAAGATCCCATCCAAGGGTTGCTTCACTTGAGGGATCTTGCAAACACCACAAGTTAGATGTGAAGAAAATGGGAAAAATATGAAATAGTATGTAAAAGAAAGGATTTGATGGGAGAAGTGGCTGCAGGGGCTAGTGGCCTTGAAGAATATGTGGTGCCTGGGTTGAAGCTGGTGGCCTGGACTGAAGAGAGGACACTTGGAGTGCTGTAGGGCTGGCGGACAGGAGCTGGAAGGCTGGGATGATGGCAGATTAGGGTTTTGTGGAGGAGGTAGGGGGCAGCCAAGATGGGAAGAGAAGATGGGCATCCTAGGTTGGATGAAGTTTTTAGTGGGGTGGCTTAGTTTGATGTAGAAGGCTGGGGCGGCTAGGGTTTAGGACTTAGGATCCTAAAGTAACTATTTGGGCCTCACACCCTCTCCCTCATGGAGCGTCAATGCACAATGGCACGGAATTGGACAAGAAAACTTTCATTCATTCATTCAAAATTAGCTAGTACAAGAGGGGGAGAGGAGGGGTATTTATAGACTCACACAGCCCTCTCCCTGTCAAAGTTGGAGCACAAATTTGTATCAAAGTGGGAGTACAAAATTGAATAAAATTAAAAGACTGATCTCCTTGTAGAATTATGCTGGCTGACTCCTTGTTGGACTGCATGACTTCTCTTGGGCTTGGGCTGGATGGGGCGCCAACTAGCATGGTGCTTGGGCTAGGGCACTAGATCATGAGGGCCTGGGAGTGAGGGCACCAGCTACTTGGGCCTGAGGTGCCAAGGCCTGGGTGCCAGGGTCTAGGGCGCCAAGGTTTGGGGTGCCATGGGCTGGGGTGCCAAGGTCTGGGGCGCCATATGCTGGGGCGCCATTGGCCGGGGGGGCGCTGGGGCTAGTGGATCTGGGGTGCCTTCTCTTGGAGGCCTAGGGCGCCACTGCTTCATGGACTTGGGTGGCATGATGGGGGGTCCAGATGCTTGGCTGGGGTGACTTGAGTGGGGCCTAGGTTCTCCTCTTGAATATGAATTGAATGAAAGCCAAAAAGTTACATGACTCATTTGACTTGACTGAAAATCACAGGACTCTTGACTAGACTAAAACAACATGACTCAAATGACAGGACTCAACTGATGGACTCATGTTATTACAGGACTCAATGACTCATTTGGCTCACTTTAGTATAAGTGACTCATGACTAATGGACTACAGGACTCAAAACCCTAATCAAAAATCCATAACGGGTCCATAGTGTGGGCACCAGGATCAACAGAGGCTCCTCAACCCTCTGAGGATCTCGGATTAGGGTTTCATCTTTTGGGTCATGTAATTAGGCTTTAAGCCTATGTAATTCTTTACTTTAAGTCATGCACTTTTGTTTTAGTCCTATACCTTGGCCAATGTGGTCAAGTTAGGTCAATAAACCTTGTATTTAGTTGAATTGATCCAAACCCGAGTCTACTTGAAGATTGGACCCAAGCATGTTCAAAGAAAAAGTGGACATTGAGTCTAGTCCAATTACTATTAGACCAAGCCATGAAGGATGCCAATTCAACCTTGGGGCACCACCTCATCATCCCATGTGGTGCCACTTCACCTTGCCAAGTGGGCGGCACAAATCTAGAAGATGTGCTGATTTCTTGGACACCATCAAGCCAAAGGGGACAACATCACTTGATACAAGCCTACCTTCCCTTCCCCTATCATGCGTATCTCCAAAGATGGGTGGGCGGTCAAGGAAAGTCAATGGGAGTTGAAGATTGTGAAGACAAGTCCCTTGCTTCAAGCCCCCCATATCAAGCCATCTTCCCAAAATGCTTAGTCGGCCATGGAAGGTCAATGGGTGTTAAAGATATGTGGAGACAAGTCCCTTGCTTCAAGCCATCATATCAAGCTTTCTTCCAAAGTATTTGATCAGCTATGGAAGGAAGATCAAGAGTCCAAGGGTGCCAAGACAACCTCCATCTTCAAAGCCCAAAGTCAAGCCATGCCATCAAACACAATCAAGATATTGGTCGGCCAAAGAAGAAGAAAAAAAAAATCTGAATTTGGGCACCCCTTTTCATGAAGCTTTGTATTTTTCATTCAAATTTGAATGGGTCTTAAGGTGCCTATATAAAGGCCCTTACCCCTCCCTTGTAATGCTAATTTTGATGAATGAAAAAGAAAAGTTTGAGTGTTAATCTTCTAGTTTGCCTTCGTTCCTTAAGAACATCGATCTCTGTGAGGGATCGCATTCGTCTTCGGGCATCGAGGGGTGTGAGGCCTCAAGTTACCTTCCCTTCCATGCAAGCCATCTTCCATCTTCGAGTTCGGAGGCCATCTGGATGATCCATCTTGGTACCTAGCAAGAAGATCCCCCATTCACCACCATCTTCAACTTTTCTTTCCTTATTGCTTCTTGTTTCTTGCTAACTCCCAACATTTCTCTTGATTGCTCGCAGGTCCTCCAGGTGCCACGAATACGGAGTCGGTCTTCCTTGCCTTCGTGACCTTCGGATGGAAAGCCGGTGCATCCGCAGGGTTGAAGGCTCGATCATCCAGGCCGCATCTGCGAGAGTGAGTGAACTCGGCATCGGGCGCATCAGAACTTTACAAGGTTTGCCACCCTAACTCCTAAGTTGATATTTTGATCCAAGAGCTAAGTCCTATGGGGTTTCTCAATCCCGGGGTCCTCTTCTTATCCTATTTAGGGGCTTACTTGCTAGTTGAAGTTCTTATTATTATAGAACCCTAGATCTATTCTTTCTTGTCTTCGGGAATCTTTAACCTCTTTAAAAAAATCTAAAAATCACAAAAGAAAAAAAATCACTTGCATCATTTCATCCTAGCATCTAGTTAGTCCCGCATCATCTGGTATCAGAACATGGTTAGGACTTAGCATCTTCTTAAGTACTTGGATTAGGTGCTTCACTATAGCCATCCGGTCATAAAAAAAAAAAGGCTACAAGATCCTCACATCCCATTCCACGGGGATTTTTTATGGCGTGTAGGGGTGCCAATGTGATTGACCTTTGAAGGAGAACACAAAGAGTTAAGTTTAAATCTTAAAGAATAGTTTTGCATCATTAGAATCTAGCATCTTCAAATTTCTACATTTTTTCATCTCAGTACATAGTATGATATTTTAATTGTTTCTGTCTGTAGGAATGTCAGATTTTTATGATTTTTATTTTGCTGGATTCAACATAATTAGAAGTATTTCTCAGAATTCTTTCAAATTATTTTAGTTTGTAGAATTTTTACATAGCTGATTACCAAGAATTCAGCAAGTGCATCTCATCACATCTTCATTTTTCATATAGTTTAATTTTGCATTTAGGCTCATATTTTGTTATCTTTAGCATCTTATTTTCTACTATCATACATCCAAAACTCAAAACACAAAAAAAAAAAAAAAAAAAAAAAAACTTAGGTACATTTCATTAATCATTTGTATGTCATCATTTTCATAACTAAACTAAGGGCGTCTATATCATAAGATAAGGAAAGGAAGTCATTACCTTTCCTTAGCCCAAAAACAACCACCCTTGCATTTCGAACCCAAACCTAATCTATAATCTAGTAGCAACCTAATAGATTAGGGACATCAACAAGTTGGGTTTGACCATTTTGGGAAAGCTGGTTGCATACAACCCTTTAATTGGTACCGGGAAGCCAGTGTCTAAGGCAAGAGATCTAGCGTCAAACAACCTAAGCAGTATTGTGGTTTCTTAATTGGGTCCTTGCAAAAGCAAGGGGGGCCTCCCACACTCCCACCTCTTACCTGGCCAATGAAAGGGCTAGTTGATTGTGTTGTGTGTCTTCTACGTGGACTCATTGTGATTAAACTCCTAGGTCTAGCAAACCCGTAGCACCATTTATTGTGTGTTGCAGATCGACTAGGTCAGGAGTTCCCTATCACCCCCATCATTCCCAATTAAGTGAACCCATGGAGAATGATCACGAGGATCAATTGAAGGTCATCATTGAACAGTTAGCTAGGATGAACAATAGGTTTGATAAGTTTAATAAATTTGTAACAAGGCTAGAAACTCTGAAGAGGACCCGGGAGCCTCACACTAAACCAAAGTTTGAATCACCTCCCCATCTTAGGAGATTCCCTCAACATGATCCCTCCTTAAAGGCTGAGTCCAGAAGAGTCCCACACCCTAACCCAGCCCAAGAGGTTCACCCTAGGAGACCCAATCAGGAGTTCATGGACCAGGTTAAAAGAGGATCTAGTAGCCTAAAGGAAAAAGATCCTAAACCCACTATAAAATTTGAAGAAGAAATGACCGAGCTAGGATCACATTTAGTAAATGAACATAAGGGTTCGCCGGTCTTGTCCACAAGAGGAGTTCAGGAACAAACCCTTAATGAACCAACCCAAAGAGAACCCCCTCAAGAGGTAGTTGAAGTCCTGAAAGTGAAAGAATTTGAGGATGTATTTCCCAATGAGTTACCTAAGCAACTACCACCCGATGAGATTACTGAAGGATCCCCTGCCACTGAAGAGATTCCTGAACCGACCCAAAAAGAACACCCCTAGGAAGTAGCTGAGACTCTGAAAGAATTCGAGGATTTTTACCCGATAATTCACCTGATCAATTACCATCCCTGAGGGACATCCAACATGCTATAGACTTGGTCTCAGGATCCTCTTTAACAGACCTTTCTCACTATGGGATTAACCCTACCAAGCCCCAAGAACTACCGACATAAGTGGACCTTATGACACCCATAGATCAATATTCAAATCATAAGATTATCCTGAATAACCAAGGTCTGTTTCATGCTACCCATAGATTGCCCCAAGACTCCGACTCCTATTTCCTACCCTTCCCTGAGCCTTCTCACATTTCTTATGCCATGGGGTAATATTTTGTTAAGATTACTATGTTGCATAAATCCTTAGAGTCCATCCCATTTACTACCTACTTATGGTATACCTTATGGCATTTGCTAGGGATCTATGGTAATTTTTCATGTGCATACTAGACCAGGGTCAAACCTAGAGAGTTTATAATCTGTTAGGTTTAGGTCCTAGAGAGTCCAATAAAATTTCTCTCAATAAGAATGCATAGTTGAGTCTATATTTTGCATCATGTTAGAATTCTATATTAAGTACAAATTTTAAAATAATTTGGCTGATTCTCGAAAGTAGGCCAAAGAATATGAAATAAGGGATTCTATAATGATTAAGCTTAGGTTTGAACAGTTTCCACTAGGAACCGTTAAGAAACTTCATGCTCGTGGAGCTGGTCCCTTTAAAGTGATAAGGAGAGTTGGCCCTAATGCCTATGTGCCTTAGCTACCCCCAGATTATGGCATTAGCTCGACTTTCAATATCTCATACTTAGTCGAGTATAGGGAACCAGCAAACATACCCAGCGAGCTATTTGGGCCTAACCATTCATTTGAGAGCAAACCCGACCCAGACTGTCCACCTCCAATTTTACTTGAGAGAGGAGAGCGGATCGAGCATGTCCTGGATGATCAAGCTTTGACCACCCGGGGCAAAGGCTATTAGCATTACTTTATCCGATGGCCAAGCCGACCACAGTCTGATGATTCGTGGGATACCCGAGAGGACTTGCAGCACCTCGACCCTGACCTTCTGAAGAAATATCAAAGCCAAATCAATCCTTACTCGACAAGATCGAGTTCCTCCCATCCCGAGAGAATTGGTGTGGGCACCAGGATCAAACAGAGTCTCCTTAACCCTTTGAGGATCTCGGATTAGGGTTTCATCTTTTGGGTCATTTAATTAGGCTTCAAGCCTATGTAATTCTTTACTTTGAGTCATGCACTTTTGTTTTAGTCCTATACCTTGGCCAATGTGGTCAAGTTAGGTCAATAAACCTTGTATTTAGTTGAATTGATCCAAGCCCGAGTCTACTTGAAGATTGGACCCAAGCATGTTCGAAGAAGAAGTGGACATTGAGTCTAGTCCAATTACTATTGGACCAAGCCATGAAGGATGCCAATTCAACCCTGGGGCACCACCTCATCATCCCATGTGGTGCCACTTCACCTTGCCAAGTGGGCGGCACAAATCTAGAAGATGTGCTGATTTCTTGGACACCATCAAGCCAAAGGGGACAATATCACTTGATACAAGCCTACCTTCCCTTCCCCTATCATGCTTATCTCCAAAGATGGGTGGGCGGTCAAGGAAAGTCAATGGGAGTTGAAGATTGTAAAGGCAAGTCCCTTTATTCAAGCCCCCCATATCAAGCCATCTTCCCAAAATGCTTGGTCAGCCATGGAAGGTCAATGGGAGTTAGAGATATGTGGAGACAAGTCCCTTGCTTCAAGCCCTCATATCAAGCTTTCTTTCCAAAGTATTTGATCAGCTATGGAAGAAAGTTCAAGAGTCCAAGGGTGCCAAGACAACCTCCATCTTCCAAGCCCAAAGTCAAGCCTTGCCATCAAACACAATCAAGATATTGGTCAGCCAAAGAAGAAGGAAAAAAATATGAATTTGGGCATTGCTTTTCATGAAGCTTTGTATTTTTCATTCAAATTTTGAATGGATCTTAAGGTGCCTATATAAAGGCCCTTACCCCTCCCTTGTAATGCTAATTTTGATGAATGAAAAAGAAAAGTTTGAGTGTTAATCTTCTAGTTTGCCTTCGTTCCTTAAGAACGTCGATCTCTGTAAGGGAGTGCCTTTGCCTTCGTGCGTCGACGGGTGTGAGGCCTCAAGTTACCTTCTCTTCCTTGCAAGCCATCTTCCATCTTCGAGTTCGGAGGCCATCTGGATGATCCATCTTGGTGCCTAGCAAGAAGATTTCCTAATCACCACCATCTTCAACTTTTCTTCCCTCATTGCTTCTTGTTTTTTGCTAACTCCCAACATTTCTCTTGATTTCTCGTAGGTCCTCCAAGTGCCACGAATACGGAGTCAGTCTCCCTTGCCTTTGTGACCTTCGAATTGAAAGCTAGCACATCTATAGGGTTGAAGGCTCAATCATCCAGGCCGCATCTGCGAGAGCGATGAACTGGGCATCGAGCGCATCAGAACTTTACAAGGTTTGCCACCCTAACTCCTAAGTTCATATTGATCCAAGAGCTAAGTCCTACGGGATTTCTCAATCCCGGGGTCCTCTTCTTATCCTATTTAGGGGCTTACTTGCTAGTTGAAGTTCTTGTTATTATAGAACCCTAGATCTACTCCTGCTTGTCTTCAGGAATCTTTCACTCCATTAAAAAAAAATCTAAAATCATAAAAGAAAAATCAGTTGCACCATCCTAGCATCTAGTTAGTCCCATATCAGTCCAGTAATCTCTGTATTATCCTAGTGCCCGCACCATTTAGGGTGGAGAAGAGTATCGTCTGGAGGTGTTGGAAGTCAGTTGATCACTATTATAGGTGGTCAAAAATAAAACCTAATTCATTATTATAGCTTGGATGAGTAGGGATTGTATCCTCAAGGATCAAGGATATTATTTCATGAAAAAAGTAAAGAAATAAATAAATAAATAGATTTTTAGAAGACAGATGATGGTTTAATCAAAACTAATTAACTTAAATTAAATGAGATCGCGGGGTTTAAATGATATAAAGATGTCTTCAGATTTCTAGGTAATCACAAACATAAGTTATGCATTTGTTCTAATCTAAATAATCAAAATCTGTATTTGTTTCAAAATCTTTCAAACTAATTCCTAGCATAAACTATCTTGCTGAGTACGAACCATATCTTATTAGGATCAAGGCCCATCCCACAAGTATATACTATCCAACGATTAAGTTGAAATGATCCTAACAAGATAAGTGGATGAAAATTCTATAATCAAAATTAGCTATGTTGAGTATGGACCATATCGTGTTAGGATCATGATCCATCTTACCTAGATAATTGATTTTAGAAAATTAAACAGGAAAGAGTAGAAAGAATTTAAAGCTTTATTTGATTGCATAGAATTGAGAAAACAAATACAGAACTAAAGTTAGGAAGCCTGTACTTTTCTATAAACTACATCTTAGTCGAGCATGGCTCCTGGATATATCTTCTTGGAGACTCAGGGCTGTGTCACAGCACCTCCTCTCCTGAAAAACTATTTTTCTTTATTCCTCTCCCTATTTCTTTAAAAACCAAAACTAATTATAAGAAGAAAAATAAAATAGAATTTATCAATGAAATTGATGCTGTACTATTGCTCGGGGTCCTCCTTTTATAGAGCTCGTCGAAGGCTTTCTCTTGATCAAATTTGGAGTTAATCTGGCTCAAAATCAACTATATATCATTAGGAGCAGTTTTATCCATCTAATCTACATTTGATGGGCTAATAGAAGATCTCCTTCCTTCTTAGGCCAATGGAGTCCCAACTTATCACCGAATCCTAGATCCCTGGGATTCCTTCTTCGATTCGAATTTAAGCTTTGCTTCTCCCAATTCTAGTGGCATTGATGGCGATGGAAGGTGGTGCTAAGAAATGGATAACTGATGATTTGGGTGGCTGATCAAGGGGAAGGATGGATGCTGGCACCTTGGTGGCTTGAAGGGGGCTTTTCCGACAGCCTTTATGGCAGTCGACGGTGATGGGAGGTAGTGGATGGTGACAAGAGGTGGTGACCAGTAAGAGGAGAGAAAGAACATGATCAAAAGGTGGTCGGTGGCTTTTTCAGCCATGAGGGAGCTCCCAGCAGCGAGAGGGTGGCCTCCTGTAGTTTTGCAACAGGGGACAGCTCCGGTGGTTGGCAACTCAAAATGGTGAAGATGGTTCATCGACAGGGTCATGGATCGGAGTTCATGGCTATCATGGACCATGCCTAGCATCCGTAGATCGAGCGGCCGGTCCACCATAGATCGATTTCTCTAAAATCCATGCTTTTTCTTAAATAAATTTCCAACTTTGATTCCGGGCTCGTTTGAACTCCGATTTGAGTATCATTTGTACTATTGGACTTCAAAAATCGAGCCAATTCGATCCATGAACTCCTTTTCTATAAAAATCTAATAAAAATCATCAATTCTTAATAAATATATATTAATTAATATTTATTTTAATATTTTAATTGGGATATGTAATAGTATTATCATTAACAGGGATGCTTTCTGGCAAAGCTTCAAGCTTTTGAAGGGGCAAGTCATTGAACTATTCCCAAATGTTGATGCTAGGAAATTGAAGATGGAGTTACCTTTAAGTGGTGACGAGGGCTCTTCAAGCTCTAGTGGAAAGGGTCCCAAATTTGGAGAAGATCAGGTTGGCCCCCCATGATCAGCCCGCACATCCTTTTACGTCTTCTTTTTCCTTTCTTTTGTATTGACTGCTATGGCTTTGTACAAAATACTTAGAAATTCATTTAAAATGGAATTTAGTTTTGCGAAACTCCTATTTCAATGTATTTTTGCTTCCTATTATTCTTACCTACAGGTTGACCTTTCTCACTGCTATGTTGTTTAGGCAATGAGAGCTCACGGAGTTGCTCGGTGGTCCTGCTAAGGAGTTGCGGAAGAAGAAGAGAAGTGATAGCAAGTTCGGGACAGAGGAGGGGGCATGGCTGTAAGTGGAGAGGTGCAAGCCTCTGCAGAGGGCAATGCAAGGTGATCCCAGGGGTGTCCACCATTGATCTTGGGGCAGACATCCTAATTGAAATGGTCGTGGTGGCTTCGATTACCCCAATGGACATCAGGGGGATGGATATGACTCTGACAGTTGCCTGGCCTGCAGTTCTTGCCATTATAGAAGAGGGGGAGGTGTAAGTGGCTGGGCCCATGGTATCCATAGTGCCAAGGAGGAGGCCCTCTTTGCCTTCGAGACCAGCTTATAGAAAGCTGGTTGATCTACGGGAAAGAGACTCGTTTGTCTAGGCACTGATCTAGGAGTGCAGAGCGACCTCATCTTCGATCAAGATCTCATCGTTGCCAGGTACTAACCCAAACCCTACTCATAGTTCTGATTTGTTGAAGATAAGACTATCCTAATCGAGTGGTTTCTCAACCCTCACGGTCCTAGTCTTTAATGCTTTGCATGATCTTAACTGTGGGTAGTGTAGTTGATCTTTACATTTTCCTTTTGATAGTTCTTTTCATCTTTCTCGGGAACATAGCCATCAAATATAAATTCTAAAAATTAATTAAAATTATTAGTTGCTATTTTTTTGCATGTTCATCCCCTCTCCACCACATCCTACATTATTGAAGCTCTTTGAAATTGCTTGTCTTCAGGTTGTTGAAGCCTTAATCAATTCTCAAATAGTTGGTCTTGAATGCTCTTGAGTGCTTTGGATGCTTGAAAGCTTTTTTTCACTAGAAAGTAGTTGCTCTCAATGAATATTGGAGTGAATGCTCTTCTTTTTCTTTTTCTTTTTCATTGGTTACTTTCCACTTGAGATTAATCCACTTTAAATACCATCCCAAGGCTTAAATGGAAGTTTATGACCATTGGAGAGGTGGAACTAGCCATTGGGGGTGAAAAGGACAAGTTCTACATTTGAAAAAAACTAGCCATTATTGTTCAGCAGAACTTCAAGTGTTGACACTTCAAGTCATGAGTCAACACCTTGAGTCGATACTTGGTCTCCATAAGTCGATACTTAGTTCAAAAATATTTCTTGAAGCTCTCTGAAAATCTCAGGTGAGTCGACACTTCATCTGGTGAGTCAACACTTGGCTTTTATGAGTCGATACTTGAGGGAAGTTTGAAATTTAGCATGTTCTATATAATTTTTATCTCAGGCCTTGAGTCGATCCTTGGGTCGACACTGTGAGTCGACACTTGAGCTCCATGAGTCGACACTTGGAGTGTGCCATCTAAAACATCTTCTGTATATCAGCTCAAGCTTCTTTGAGTCGACACTGTGAGTCGATACTTCATATCCATGAGTCGACACTTGGCTGAAACTTTCTGAAATTCAGTTGAAACTCTACTGAGTCTTCTTCAACCTTAAAACTTAAGCCCTTCCAAGATATTCTTTTGTACTTAAGTCCATTTAACTTTACAATTCATCCATAAGGGAACTTCTTCAAATATTTTGACAAGCAATCAATCAACTAACTTGATGAGTACCTTTTTTGATAAAATACACTTTAACAAATAATTAGTACTCAAATATACTTAAGCATTTTGTTAATCATCAAAATCAATACAGGAATCAACAATCTCCCCCTTTCTATGATGACAAAACCTTTAAGTATACACCAATGAAAAACTAAAGAGATTTTCAACAAGAATAGAGCTTTTGGCAAAAAGGATCTGAGCTAAGTATGATAAGTATCAGAGCTATATATATATATGAAGAAGGATTAAATTTATGTAAATTAACAGTATCAGAGTAGTGATTATAATGCATTAGAGCTATATAGATTATGAAATGTCAGAGTTATGATTAAGAGATATTAGAGCTAAGATATATATAATTCTCAAAGGTGTATAAAAACATCTCCAAAAGATAGTCATTTCAGCATGAAGAGAAGAATAGCAAGGAGAAAACTTTAAGAATATTAAGGCATTAACCATGTGCCAAAAGATTAGATAGTATCAGACTAAAAATGATAGATTATAAAGAATATCAGAGTATAAAATCAATAAGTATCTGAGCATAGAAATAGAAGTATCAAAGCAAGACAATGGAAGTATAGATCAAGGAGAATAAAAACTCAAAGACTCCCCCTCAATATATGATCCGAAAAATTGATTTTCAAAAAGATTTTCAAGAACATTTACAAAATATTTATAGCTTTAGTAAATTTCTTTCTCGCTCCCCCTGTCTCATTGCTTTAATTAAATTGATAAGAGATTCATCAAATCACATTGATACTCAGTATTAACAATTTTGTACAAATCATGCACTTTTCATAAAATATTTCAATCATTATACCATTCTCCCTCTTTTTGTCATCATTTAAAAAGATAGGGAAAAAGAGTATATTTCAGTAAATGAAAAAGTAAGAGCCATTACATTTCAATAAGAGTGCATTCATAGAAGTCAAGAAGTCAATATAAAATTGATCCAA
Organism: Areca catechu; assembly: GCA_021397845.1. Classification (NCBI taxonomy): domain Eukaryota; kingdom Viridiplantae; phylum Streptophyta; class Magnoliopsida; order Arecales; family Arecaceae; genus Areca; species Areca catechu. Next base: position 47,662,248 of record CM038042.1, read on the forward strand.
TAGATTCAAACATTTGATACATTTGATAAAGTTTGATACATCAATTAAACAAAATTTGATACGTCAAATGCTGATACATAAAAGTAAATAGAACTAAAATACAGACATACATAGAACATAAAACATACTAAGCACTGAGATACAGACTAGCTGAGGTATAGATCAATCCGAAGGAGTACTCTTCTCATCGGAGGAGGACCCGATCTCAAGAATGATGGGACTTGTAATCCTAGAAGGTCTAGGTCTCGGCCACATTGGACGAAGATCAGATAGTCTGGTCCAGGTAGGTCTCAGTGCTGTGCCATGGCCTCTACCTCTAGTCTGGTATATGTCCTTCCTCTAGTAGATGCTGAAGAGGAGGAGGAAATATCAGAAGTTGGAGCAGCAGCAACAAGGTCAACAGTTGTATCAGTGGGTAAGGGAGCATGATCAAAAATAGGTCCAGGAGAAAGGATATGGAAATCGGGAGTATAAAACCCTAGTTCCCAAATCAAGGAAGATAAAGAAGGTATAGGTGGAGTCATGGTAGAAGTACTAAAGATAGGAGTAGGTAAGTCAGAATCAATGGGATCTATATACAATATAGGTATGGGAGCAAAAGAGACATGTGCTACAGGAGGGGTAGGTCTGGAGCTGGAGAGGACTGGTGTCTGGAATGAAAAATTGGAAGGATCCTAAACTGGTGTCCTCGAAACATCCTCTGCTATAGCCTCTGGCTTGGGCTCAGATGGCCCGGCCTCACCAGCGAAAATATGCTCCTTCTTTGCTGCCTCCTCATCTGCATCAGTGGTCTGACCTGATACTCATCATTTCCACTGACCTCTAACCAGATGAAAGCCCATCATGTGGAGCGATCTCTCATCATAGATGTCCGTATGTTATAATAGTTTGTAGGGCTCTCCATTTACAATGACTCCATATGCCCTGAATAAGATCATCAAATCCATACCATAGGGCAAGCACAGCCTCCTACTAGTCACTGCCTCTGTCATCTGATGAACCATGAGCACTAGTTGGCAGACTAGAGTATGCTAAATCAGTTACACCATGACTAGTAACTCTCACTCTATGATAAAGTCAAATCATCCGATCTTTGGCAAGAGAATCCGGGCGACGATGTGATGTAGTAGCCTCATCTTGAGTGAGAGTCTGGATGCAACTATAGTGGCTCCCTCTGGAAGATCATCTATCTCGAAGATACATTGGAGTCCACTCATACGATCCACTAATGAGTCCGCTATTGATCCTCTCATAGGTATCTACCATACCCTGCTCAATATCTTGGTAGTAAGCAGAACCTCAATACCTTGGACTACTGCTATCCACTCGTTAGCACCTCTGGCTAAAGTACCAAAAAACTCTCTGATCAATCCAGGATAAAACCTCTCAGACAATATGTAAAACTGTGATAACTCAACATCTCTCAACCACTGTCCGATCCAGAAATGCTATTGGTCCAGGAAGTCAAAATTGACTCACCGTCCTCCGACTATGGCCTTAGAGGCCATCCTATCAGCTACTAGAACTGGCAGTCTAGAAGGAACATATGGCTAGACCTCAGGCTCTACTTCCATTGAATCATCATGCCTAGCCTTTGTCTGTCACTTCGCCTCCTGAACAGATGGTCGAGGCCTCCGAACAACTTATTTTTGAGGACCCATTTCCAAGGAATCAAGAGAATGAAGTAAATATGGAGAAAAAATAGGAGTTTTTATGGTGAAAAACTGTGGGAAATGGATAAGGAATAGTGAGAAAGAGAAGAAAAATGACTTCAAACAAGGAATCGAAGCAAAGGAACAGTGATTGGAAGGAATTGGAAGGTTGGGAATGGCTTATGGATGTGTCGGCTTAGGTTATTTAGGAGAAAATGGGAAGAAAATGATTAGATTTCCCTATTTCTTGTCAGAATCCCACTGGTCAAGTGTCGACTCACGACTGCAAGTCAAGTGTCAACACTTGCAGGTGTCGACACTTTGATATGTCGACACTTCGATAAAGATACAAAAAAATGGGATAAAATCATAGAAAATAATAGAGATTAATTTCAAAGTATTATGAAGGGTTTAAACAAGATTTTTAAGCAATTTTGATCAACAAAAATTTTAAAGGAATTTAAAGAGTCATGAAATGATCAAAATCTAATCAAAAGGATTGATGACCCCTAGTTCCCTTCTAATCATACAGAACCTATCTTCTTGAAGAGGTTTGGTCAATATGTCAACTAATTGTATTTCAGTGCACACAAATTCAAGCATAATATCATTATTTTCAACATGATCTCTAATAAAATGGTGCCTAATTTCAATGTACTTACTTCTAGAGTACTGAACATGATTTTTAGTTAGATTTATAGCACTAATATTATCACATCTTATGAGTGTCTTAGTTAATTTGTTTCCAAAATCTTCAAATTATTGCTTAATCTGCAAGATTTAAGCATAACAACTTCCAGCTATAATATATTCATCCTCAGCTATAGATAATGCAACCGAAGTTTGTTTATTGCTAAACCATGAGATTAAGTTAACTCCAAGAAATTGGCAAGTTTCACTAGTACTTTTTCTATATAATTTATACCCAGCAAAGTCAACATCAGAATAGCCAATTAAATCAATTAAAAAATCTCTAGAATACCATAGACCAATATCAATTGAACCAGATAAGTATCTAAGAATGCGCTTAACAGTCAATAAATGAGATTCTTTAGGAGCAGACTGATATCTAGCACACATACAAACACTAAACATGATATATGGTCTACAGTAGCCAAGTATAATAAAAAACCAATGATACCACTATATAACTTTTGATCAATACATTTACCACATTCATCTTTATTAAGTTTACAAGAAGGGCTCATAGGTATACCTATTAGCTTGGTAGTCTCCATCCCAAACTTCTTTAAGATTTTTCTTGTATACGTAGCTTGGTTGATGAAAATCTCTTATTTAGTTTGCTTGATTTAGAGTCTGAAAGAGAAGTTTAGTTCACCCATCATACTCATCTCGAACTCTCCTTGTATAAGCTTGGCAAACTCTTGACAAAGTGATTCATTAGTAGCACCGAAAATGATATCTTCAACATAAATTTGTACTACTAATAGATCATCATTTCTTTTAGAAATAAGGTAGTATCAACATGGTCTCTAAAAAATTCATTTTCAATCAAAAATTTACTAAGTCTTTCATATCATGCACAGGATGCTTGTTTTAAACCATAAAGAGCTTTGTGCAATTTGAAAATATAATCAGGATGTGCATGATTTTCAAATCCAGGTGATTATTCAACAAAAACATCTTCAGCTAAATAACTATTTTAAAATATACTTTTAACATCCATTTGAAAAAGTTTGAAATTCATGAAACATGCAAATGCTAAAAGTAATCTAATGGCTTCAAATATTGCTATTGGAGCAAAGGTTTCATCAAAATCAATTCCTTCTTCTTGATTATAATCATTGGCTACTAGCCTAGCCTTGTTTCTAGTCACTACACCATTTTTATCTAGTTTATTTCATATACCCATTTTGTGCCAATAATTAAAACATTAGATGGTCTTTCTATTAGTATCTAAACTTTGTTTCTTTCAAATTAATTTAACTATTCTTGCATAGCAATCATCCAATTAGGATCTTTTTTAGCCTTTTCAATATATTTAGGTTCAATTTGAGAAACAAAAGCAATGTAATCATATTCATTTCTAATAGATGATCTAGTCTTACCCCTCTCGATGGATCACCTAAGATCAATTCCATAGGATGTCCATGAGCATACCTCCACTCTTTAGGTAGATCATTGTATTTTGGTGAGGATCTTGTAGCTTTTTCTCCATCCTTCTTGTTTTGATCTTCTTCAACCTCTTAGAAAGGGGGATCATTCAAAGTCAGCTTCTTTAGGCCTTCAGCACATGCACATGCATCAGAAGTATTCTCTTTTCTAAAGAATTTGTTAGCAGATCTTCAAATACTATATGCACTGATTCTTCCATAAGTCATGTTCTTTCATTAGATACTCTGTATGCCTTGCTAGATGTAGATGTATGCCCTAAAAGTCAAGTTGGCTTTACATATTATAATTTTTAGGGCATGAACTTTGTAGTTAGTTTTTCTTATTAATAAAAGGGCATTAATTTCATTCATATTAATGTGTCTATGAATCATCCATGGAGTTAATGGGCAATGACATATATTCTCAAGAGTTGAGAATCTGAGGTGTGTCTTTATAGATTAACTCCTAAAAGCTCCTGATTATTGGAATGTTAGGAGGACGGTAAATTGGTGTGTAGATCACTTCCCTTTCTGGGTAGATGAGTTTCTAACCTATAGTGTGGTGACACTAGAGTGAGAGTGCAGGTAGTTGATAGAGATCAACGATACTGAACGTGACCAAATACAAGAAGTTATATGGATGACTACTCACTCATCAATAACTTCTTGATGTTGTAGTTATGTGAATAGTTCATTGACCTAGAGTATTTCAACTACTCACAATAAGGTTGCTGTAGTTTGACAGCACAAACACATGGTTCCTATCCATTCAGAATATTGTGATGTTCGTTGGCTGCAGTAAGTTTATTGTAGGAGTAGGATGTTCACTTATAGGGATCTATCAGCCTTGGTAGTAAGGAATAATCTTATGCAGCTTAATGTGACTAAGTCTAGAAGTCTATGGCCATAGTAGTGTGATAATGAAAAAGGTGTTTTCATTAGTATCACAATTAGATTTGAGTCGATTAAGTTAAGCATATGACTTATGGGTTTGACGAGTTTTCCATAACCAAATCATGTCGAGATTTTTGATAGAGAAATCGAATCACATGATAACTACACCTAGGGGTCCAATCTTATTTTGCTATGTTGCCACTACATACTACTAAAAGTCATTGGTAGATTGTGAGAGCCCATTAGGATCATTCTCGAATCGATGATCCTGATTAGAGTTGAGAAAAATTATTCTGTCCATCTAAAGGAGTTTCGATGATGTATAATGGTGATTATAGCATGTCTCGTTACCAAATAGGATAGGACTTGAGGGATCACATACATTAGGAGCTTAAGTAACCAATCAGCAAATTAAAATGTTATTAAATTTGATAATTTTAGTATATTTGGACTTAATTATAAATGTTACAATTAATAAATTATGGATTAGTTAATTTAATTTAATTTAATTGAGTTAGACTCAGTTAATTGATCCTAATTGAGTTGGGTTAATAGCCTTTTTAAAATGGGTTTGATTAGGTTTAAAATTGGCTTCGATTTGACTATCAAATCAATTTATTTGAACTATGACTTAGAGTCCCGTTGGACTAGGACTCTCTCTTCTTGATTCCCCATGTCTCCACATGCCAACTTATGGGCCCTATGTTTTGTGCAATAAAGCTATGTGCGATAAGAGGGATTAGCATGAAAGCTAAGAGGGTGCAAAGAGTTTTTGGCATGAAACTATAAGAGAGAGAAGAGTCCTTCTCTTCTACTCCTCTTAAAATCTAACCAGTTTAGATTAAACTCTAGTATTTTGGCTTGGAGGGATGGAGAAGTGATTTATAAAAGGGGAGAAGGGGTGGCCGACAAAGAGAGCTTCTCCTTTTGGCGTGAACATCTTTTGGGCATGAATATCTTCCTCGTGGGCGTCAACTCCAGAGGATCTCTCTCTTGGGGCATCCTCTTCCTTTTAGATATTTTTCTTCTTCCTTGTGTGAGGTCTAGTTCTTCTTTTCAAGAGTATAAAGAGGAGTTCATCACAAGAGAAAGAAGAAGGAAAGATATCCAAGGTCTTGTAGATCTAAGATTGCAAGATAGAAGCCAGTTCAAGAAGAAGCCGACCCAAATTCGGATCGGCACAGTTATTAAAGTACCAGATTTGTTGAAAGAGAAAAGGGCTACAAGGATCTAGCAGTCCAGTGCTCTCTATGACTCGGTTGCATAAGCTTTGTATGGATACCAGCAGAGGCTGAGCGTTTGCGTGGCTGTAGTAGAATCCCGGTTCAAAAGCGGATCGGCAGAGTTTTAAGAGCAGGCCAAGATAGCGATCCAGGTAAGTTATTTTTGTTTAAAATAATTTTATTTTCAAATCTGATAATTTTTTCATCTATTACAGCATGTTTAAGAATTTATTATGAATAAATTAGATTTATTTGTAAATTACATGTTTAAATATAAAGTAGTTTTTATATCTACTTCCGCTGTGTCAGGTTTTTGATTCCTAATTTAATGCAATATTCTGTTCCTGAAAGACTTCCAATAGTGGAATCAGAGCTAGGTTCTCCTTTCTTTAACATGCATGGATGAGAATATCAAATCTATGCTGAATATAAGGTTATTCTAGCATAGAATTGTTATGTTTTGAAAACTGTTTTCAAAATTAAGATCATAATTTTTAGATCTGAAATTAAATATTATAATATAAAAATTAATTGATCAAAGGTTGCACAAAGTAATTATAAGGTTGTCCTGCTATAGGGTTTACCCCCTATAGTGTAAAGGTTGTCCTACTTTGATGCAAACCTGTTTTTGAAAAAGGGTTTTCAAAAGTTTTGATCAATTTATGATTATATATGTGATGTGTTATTAGGCATGTTTTAAATCTATTTAATTATATTAGATGTAGTTTAATTATATGATCTAACATGTTAATGTATGTGATACACCAAATTAGGTTTAGATCTTAAATTTGATTCATGATCATAAGCCATTAATATCATGCACTGGAACCTATTTTAAAATTGATTTGATCCAGAAAATCAAATTAGGTGCATGAGGGTTTGGGTTGAACAAATTAGGTCTAGTTACCTTAAAATTATTTTTAGATAATGTCTGGTCAGATCGATTCATTTGATTATGAATCGATAAGTTAAGATTCAATTTGGCTCAGTGATGAGCCTAGATCACTAGATTGACCTAATTGAATCTTATCAATCAATTGGTGTCTAAGGAAGGTTTTGATCATGGTTTTTAATTGGAGCTAACTCATTCTCAACTAACTAGTTTGGCGGAAAGAGAGTATATGGCAAAACCCTCCCATGTATCAAACTGACCTGGCCAATTTGGTTAATTAAGTTTTCAATGGGATCACTTTTGATTTGAGTTCACCCATACTAGCTATTTTAAGTCAGACATGAGATTGTGCTGACTTGATGTAATTGGTTAGACATGATTTGGCTGATCAATTTAGAAGAGACCTGAACCTTAGCTCTCCATAAATATTAAGTCTTGGGTCTTCCACCATTGTAGGTGTGCGGGTGTCCTACTAGTGTTGATTATTCTCGCTGGTTACAATGGTCTAGTTGCATTGGGAAGACACGACCACCCTATTAAGCATGAGATGTTGCTAGGCACCGATGGGGTTGGGCCCAATAAATGGGCATGTTGAGGAACTCGATGATAGCTTTGTTTAGCAGGAATGGTGGGTCTGACTTAAGTAATGATTGGACCAATAAACGAGCACATTAAGGTTCCATGATTTAAAGACCAAGATGCTACAACTTGTATTAGATACATTGGACAATAGTTGGCCACTTATTGGTGTAGCATATTACTAATAACCAGGCATGGTGAGGTGCCGCACATCGATGGGACCATAGCATCCACTAAAAACCAAGAGTCATAGGGTTTCCGCATCTCCACGAGGAGTGTGAAAGATCCAAGAAAATAATGAGACTTCTAAAATTATTTTTTAAGATCCTGGAATAATTTTATAATTAAGTATAAACATCTAATTTGAATCTTCTACTCTTGTAGTTAACCATGTCTGCTTCAAATCCCTTAGCCCGTATTCTAGAGACAAACCGAGACTTGTAGGCTTTAATTTCAAATATTGGTTGAGAAATTTCGAAATTGTTTTGAGTTCTGAGAAGTTGAGCTATGTGCTTGACCAGGAACCTCCTATCTTACCTGACCATCCAAATGCTCGTCAGGCAACTGTATATGAAAAATGGATGGAAGATGATAATAAGGTTAAGTGTTACATGTTGGCCTCAATGTCAAATGAATTACAGAGCCAACATGAGGATATGTCAACTGATAAATCGATTATGATTCACCTGCAAGAGTTATGTTGACCCCTGAATGATTTTGATGATTACAAAATATTGGAGCATGTATTTATTACTAACATTTTCAATTATTCAAGAAATTTTTGTAGGAAGCATTTGTCAATGTATTATTTTATTTCCTACTTAGTTGAAGTTTATTCTAGTGTAATTGTGTTATTTGATGAAGAGTTGTATGAACGAATTATATTGAAAATCTCAAAGTTGTAAAGCCCTAATTCTTATTCTTATAATCTTGTAAAAAAAAGGGCAAAAAATTAGTAAAAATGAGTTTGAATAGGTTAGATATCTTTTGAAAAATATTTTAAAGTTTTTGGAAGACTTGTATTGGTTGGAGATACGTTTGGTTGAGATTTTGAAGAAGTTCTGCTCGAGCCAACTCATGGACCAAGAGCCGACTCCTATTCTGGCATAGCATGAAGAGTTTCAGATTTTCAGAAGTCCGAGCTGACTCGAAGATATTAAGCTGACTCATCCAGAAGTTCCAAATCATATGATTCAGAAACCCAGAGATCCGAGATGACTTGACCTAGAAGAGCCGACTCATCTAGAGTATGTTTTTCTCCTGTCTGAGACTTCGAGCCGACTCGATAATCTCGAGCTGACTCGAGTGTCGGGTTCAGACCTGTAACGGCTAGTTGTAGAATTGATTTTTTGAATTCCAAGAAGGCTCCAATGGCTCTATTTCAATACCCTAGGCCATATAACAGCTAGAACTGTTAGAAAACTATAAAAGGGACGTATTTATGATATATTCATGAGATTCTTTGAAAAAATCATTGAGTATTCAAGAGAGTTTCAAGTCTTTCACCAACTAACTTCAAGTGAAAATTCAAGAGAGGATTCAAAGCTTCACCAATTCATCTTCGATCATTGAATCCAACTTTTGAGGAAGTCAAGAAGTAGCTTTAAGAGCATTCAAGAGCATCTAAAGCAAGGCTTCAATTTGAGCTTCATCGGTAACTACTAAACAACTTTGGTTTGTTGTAAAGTTGCTAGTTTCTTTCTTGAACATCTTGTATCTTTTCCAAGAGCAGCAAGGGGTTGTGTCTTGTGAGTGTTGAGAGGATTTTTGGTAAGCCCGTGAAAACCAAAGTTTGGGTTTCTTCGGTGAGCCTGATGTTAAAATCAAAGGGTGTTGGGTTTCTTGGTAAGCCCGATGTAAAAACTAAGATTGGGTTTTGGTTTGTGAGCCCGGTATAAAACAAACCGACTATATTCTAGGAAGAATATAGTGGAAATCCAAAGTGGTGCTTGGGTAGTGGATGTAGGAGCAAGGTTGCTCCGAACCACTCTAAATCTCTTGTATTTGTGATTGTGTTTGCTTGAATTATTTGTGATTGTTGATTTACTTACTTCCATTGTATAATCTATCATAATACTAAAAGATTTTCAAAGTATACATACTTGCAAGTTTTTTTTATATATCCCAATTCACCCCCCTCTTGGGAAGCCACCTGGGTAACAAGTTATATGGTGAACAAAGTTGGATTGCGCACTTCAAGGTGTCGAAAAGGTTTTTCAACAATAAGATGCATGAAGGGTAATCCATCCATGATCATTGTTTGTTAATGATCAAGGACTTAGAATAACTTGAGAAGCTGGGCATTCCTATTCACAAGGAGCTTCAGGTGGATTTGATCCTCCAATCCTTGACTAGTTCATATACTCAGTTTGTTATGAACTATAATATGAACAAGTTGAATTATATCTTACCTAAATTATTGAACATGTTGGTAAGCAATGAGGGGACCCTAAAGAGTTTAAGGGGCTCTATTTTCTCTGTGGAGCAGTCTTCCTCCAAAAGAAAGTCTACTTGAAAGAAGAAGAAACCTGCAAAGAAGTAGAAGAAGGAGAACAAACAGAAGAAGGACACTCCCAAGAAAGCTAAGGTTAGCAAAGAAAAATATTTCCACTGCAATACAGATGGCCACTAGAAAAGAAATTGTCCTCTCTACCTGGAAAGCTTAAAGAAAGAGAAGGATGATGCACCTTCTGAAAGTAAGTCCATACTCATTATTGAATCTAACCAAATGATTTCATCTACTTCCAATTAAATTTTAGACTCTGGCTCTAGTACTTATATATGTATTTCAATGTAGGGTCTGGAAAGAAGTAGAATGCTTAGAGAAGGTGAGATGGTCCTACGCATCGGAAATGGAGCAAAAGTTGCTGTATAAGCCATTGGATCATATTCTCTGGTGTTACCTTTAGGGTTTAGATTAGTACTTAGTGACTATTATTTTGTGCCTAGAGCTAGTAGAAATTTGATTTCTGTCTCTATGCTAGCACAGGAAGATTTGAATTTACATTCAATAAAGACTTTTATAATATTTATTTGAAAAATAAATTGGTTACAAAAGTTATTTTAATTGACAGTCTCTATCACTTGCATGTCGATGCATCTTTGAATAATAACGAGAAAATTAAAGTGAATTCCATAGGACATAAACGTGCTAGAGATAACCTAAATGATAAATAAACATGGCATCTAAAGCTCGGTCATATAGGTGAGGAAAGAATTAACAAACTGGAAAGGGATGGGATTCTAGATTCAATTAATTCTGAATCATATCCATCTTGTGAGTCATGTCTTCAAGGAAAAATGACCAAGTTACCCTTTATAGGATATAGGGAGAGGGCCACAGAATTACTTGCCCTGATACACACTAATGTGTGTGGTCCATTTGACGTGCAGTCCAGGGATGGTTTTTACTACTTCATAACCTTTACTAATGATTGTTCACAGTATGGTTATGTGTTACTTATGAGACATAAATATGAAGCTTTTGAAAAGTTCATGAAATTCAGACATGAGGGAGAAAAACAAACAGGTAAAATCCTTAAGGTTCTTTGATCATATCGGGAAGGTGAATACCTTAGTAGGGAATTCTTAGGTTATCTTAAGGACAATGGTATAGTCTTACAATGGACTCCACCTAGTATGCCTCAGCTCAACGGGGTGTCTAAGAGGAGAAATAGGATACTATTAGATATGGTAAGATCCATGATGAGCTTCACTAACTTACCTTTATTTCTTTGGGGATATGCCCTACAAACTTCAATCTATATTCTAAATAAAGTTCCATTTAAATCTGTTCCTACCACACCATATGAGATTTGACATCGTAAGAAACCAAGTCTTGCTCATTTCAAGATTTGGGAAGTCCAGCCTATGTCAAAAGACTAATGACGGATAAGTTAGAATCTAGATCTATAAAAGATTGGTTTATAGGATATTCTAAAGAAACTTTAGGATATTATTTTTACCTTTCAAAAGATCATAATGTGATTGTGAGCAGACATGCCATATTTCTTGAAAAATAGTTTATTCAAGAAGGTGGTAGTGGGAGGCTAATTGAGCCCGATGAGAAAGTCTCTAAATAGCAGCCAGCTAGAGATTAAATATAAAATAATCAACCAATTCACATAAATGCTCTTTCACCTCGTAGGTCTACTAAAGTCTCCAAACCTCCTAAAAGGTTCATGGGTATGCTTACAGAGGATGTAAAGGAAATGTTCCTAGTTGGGGATAAGGATCAATTAATTGATCCTAAGACTTATGATGAGGCGATGTCATACATCGACTCTGAGAAATGGTTAAATGCTATGAAGTCAAAAATTGAATCAATGCATTCTAACCATATATGGTCCTTAGTGGATCCACCAGAGGGTAGTGTACCTATTGGTTGTAAATAGATCTATGAAAGAAAAATAGGTATAGATGATAAGGTAGAGACCTTTAAAGCTAGGTTAGTGGCGAAAGGGTATAGTCAACGTGAAGGCATTGCCTATCATGATACCTTTTTACCAGTAGCTATGCTCAAATCTATCTATATTGCTTATAATTGCAGCATATCATGATTATGAGATATGGCAGATAGATGTGAAAACTACATTCTGAATGAATATCTTGAGGAAGATATCTACATGGAGTAGCCTTTGAGTTTCACTTCCAATGATGAAGATCAAAAGGTCTGCAAGCTGCATAGATCAATCTATAGATTGAAGCAAGCTTCTCGGAGTTGAAATACTCATTTTGATGATGCAATCAAATCATTTGATTTTATCAAGAATGATGATGAGCCATGTGTTTACAGGAAGGCCAATGAGAGGGCGGTGACATTCCTCGTATTGTACGTGGATCACATCCTCCTCCTATTGGAAATGATATTCCCATGTTGACTTCGGTCAAAAGTTGGTTATCTAAGAAATTCTCTATGAAAGACTTAGGTGAAGCATCTTATATTTTAAGGATTAAGGTCTATAGAGATAGATCTAATCGGATACTTGGCCTTTCACAAAAATTGTACATAGAAAAAGTACTAAAAAGGTTCAGCATGGAGAACTCTAAAAGAAGATTGTTACCTTTTCAGCATGGCATTAATCTCTCCAAGAAAATGTATTCTAACACACCTGAAGAGATTCAACGCATGAGTAAATTCCAAATGCTTCGACAATTGGAAGCCTTATATATGCCATGTTGTGTACTCGACTTGATATAGCTCTTGCTGTGAGTGTCACGAGCAGATATCAATCAAATCTAGTTGAAAATACTGGATAGCTATGAAGAACATTCTTAAATACTTGAGAAGGACTAAAGATTTGTTCTTAGTCTTTGGAGGGAGTTCAAAATTAGGGATAAAGGGATATACAGACTTAGACTTTATGTCTGATCTTGATGATAGAAAGTCTACATCAGGGTCTGTATTTTTGTACAATGGTGGGGCAACTAGTTGGAAAAGTTTTGAGCAGCCCATCATAGTAGATTCAATAATGGAAGCAGAGTACATCGCTGCCTCTGAAGCTGCAAAAGAAGCCTTCTCATACAAAAAGTTTGTTGTAGAGCTTGGAGTGATGCCATCCCCATATATTATGATAATAATGGTGCAATAGCTCTTGCTAAGGAGCCCAGGTCTCACCAGAAGTCTAAGCATATTGAGTGACGGTTTCATATCATACACGACTACCTCGAGAAGAAGTATGTTGAGGTGCGAAGAGTAGATACCACGAAAAACATGGCAGACCCACTGACTAAGCCTTTGAGCCAACAAAAGGCTGAAGTCCATCTTGAGAAGATGGGACTTAGATATGTAGCTAATTAGCTTTAGTGCAAGTGGGAGATTGTTAGATATATGTCTTAAAAGCCAGGTTGGCTTGATACATTATAATTTTTAGGGCATGAACTTTGTACTTAATTTTTCTTATTAATAAAAGGCATTAGTTTCATTCATATTGATGTATCTATGAATCGTCCATGGAGTTAATGGATAATGACATATTCTCAAGAGTTGAGAATCTAAGGCATGTATCTTTATATATTAACTCCTAAAAGCTCCCGATTGTTAGAATGTCATGAGGACAATGATTGATCTGTTAAAATCAGTGCACATATCACTTTTCTTTCTAGGTAGATGAGTCTCTAACCTACAGTGTGATGACACTAGAGTGAGAGTGCAGATAGTTGATAGAGATCAACGGTACTGAGCGTGACCAAGTACAGGAAGTTATACGGATGACTACTCACTCGTCAATAATTTCCTGATGCTGTAGTTGTGTAAATAGTTCATTAACCTAAAGTGTCTCAGCTACTCACAATAAGGTTGCTGTAATTTGACAACACAAATGCATGGTTCCTATCCATTTGGGACCTTGTGGTATTCGTTGGCTGTAGTAAGTTTATTACAAGAGTAGGGTGTTCACTTGTAGGGATCTATCAGCCTTAGTAGTAAGGAATAATCCTATGCAGCTTAATATGACTAAGTCCAGAAGTCTATGTCCATAGCAGTGTGATAATGAAAAAGGTATTTTCATTAGTATCATAATTGGACTTGAGTCGATTAAGTTAAGCATATGATTGATGGGTTTGACGAGTTTTCGTAACCAACATCATGTCAGGATTTTTGATAGAGGAACCGAATCAAATGATAACATATCTAGGGGTTCCAGTCTTATTCTGCTAGGTTGCCACTACATACTGCTAGGTGTCACTGGTGGATTATGAGAGCCCATTAGGATCATTCTCAGATCGATGATCCTGATTAGGGTTGAGCAGAAATTATTTTTGTCCATCGAAAAGAGTTTCGATGATGTATAATGGAGATTATAGCATGTCTCATTACCAAACAGGATAGGACCTGAGGGGTCACACACATTAGGAGCTTAAGTAACCAATCAGCAAAATAAAATGTTATTAAATTTGGTAATTTTAGTACATTTGGACCTAATTATAAATGTTACAATTAATAAATTATGGATTAGTTAATTGAATTAAATTAGATCTAATTTAATTGAGTTAGACTCAGTTAATTGATCCTAATTGAGTTAGGTCAATCACCTTTTTGAAATGGATTCAATTGGATTTAAAATTGGCTTCGATTTGACTGTCAAATCAATTTATTTGGCCATGACTTAGAGTCCTATTGGACTGGGACTCTCTCTCCTTATTTTTACTTAGACTCTTCCTTATGATTTGCCAAAGCTATTGCTCAGCTTTCATGCCAATCCCTCTTGTCGCACATAGCTTTTCGCACAAAACATAAGGCCCATACTTAGCATGTGGAATTTAGATTAAACTCTAGTATTTTGGCTTAGAGGGGTGGGAGAAGTGATTTATAAAAGGGGAGAGGGGGTGGCCGACCAAGAGAGCTTCTCCTTTTGGTGTGAACATCTTTTGGGCATGAATATCTTCCTCTTGGGTGTCAACTCCAAAGGATCTCTCTCTTAGGGTGTCCTCTTCCTTTTAGATACTTTTCTTCTTCCTTGTGTGAGGTCTAGTTCTTCTTTTCAAGAGTCTGGAGAGGAGTTCATCACAAGAGAAAGAAGAAGGAAAGAGGTCCAAGGTCTTGTAGATTTAAGATTGCAAGATAGAAGCCAGTTCAAGAAGAAGCCGGCCCAGACTCGGATTGGCACAATTATTAAAGCACCAAATTTGCTGAAAGAGGAGAGGGCTGCAAGGATCTAGCAGTCCAGTGCTCTCTATGACTTAGTTGTGCAAGCTTTGTGGATACCAGTAGAGACCAGGCATTTGCACGGCTCTAGTAGAATCCCAGTTCAAAAGCAGATCGGCACAGTTTTCATAGCAGGCCAAGATAGCGATCTAGATAAGTTATTTTTGTTTAAAATAATTTTATTTCTAGATCTGATAATTTTTTCATCTATTATAGCATGTTTAAGGATTTATTATGAATAGATTAGATTTATTTGTAAATTTCCTGCTTAGATATAAAGTAGTTTTTATATATACTTTTGCTGCGTCAGGTTTTTTATTCCTGATTTAATGCAATATTCTATTCCTAGGAGAATTCAATAGTAAAGTATCCTAAAAAGATACCTTCATCAGACTTGGCATCAAATTTTTCTAAATTGTCTTTACCATTGTTCAAAATAAAGCAATGGCATCCAAAAACTCGAAAATATTTCAAAATAAGTTTTCTTTCTTTCTAAAGCTCATACAAGATTTTTTTTAAAATAGGTCGAATCAAAACACGATTTAAAATATAACAGGGAATATTAATAACTTTTGTCCAAACATATCTTGGAAGATCATTTTCAGAAAGCATTGTGCGTGCTATTTCTTCTAAAGTATGATTTTTCCTTTCTACCACCCCATTTTGTTGAGGTCTCCTAGGTACAGAAAAATTATGATCAATTCCTTTGTCATTACAAAAGTTTTCAAAATCTTGTTTATCAAGTTTAGTACCATGGTCACTACAAATATAAATAACTGAAGTACCTTTTTTATTTGAAACTTTTTGATAAAACTTTAAGAATGCTGAAAACGATTCATCTTTGTGAGCTAAAAATAAAACCCATATAAATCGAGAGAAATCATCCACTAAAAATAATCCATATCTCTTGCCTCCAAGGCTTGCTATCCTAGTTGGTCCAAAGAGATCCATATGGAGTAGTTCTAATGGCCTAAAAGTTGAAACAAAACCTTTTGGTTTGAAAGAAGTTTTTGCTTGTTTTCCAAATTAACATGCTTCACATATTTTATCTTTTTCAAAATTAAGTTTTGGTAAATCTCTTACTAAATCCTTTTTGCATAATTTTGAAAGAAGATGTATGCTTGCATGACCTAATCTACGCTGCCAAAGCCAACTAGTCTCACTAATAGTAGAATTCATAGCAACTAGACATTCACCATCATGTAAAAGTAAATTATCAAGATCAACAACATAGATGTTACCATGCCTATTTTCAATGAATTTCACTCCATTACATTCAGGACTAGCAACCTTGCAAATAGATGATTCAAAAATAACTTTAAAACCTTTATCACAAAACTGATAATACTAAGCAAATTATGTTTCAATCCTCTAACTAATAAAACATTATCAATACATGTAGAAGGGGAGATGTAAACTTTACCGATACCAATAATTTTTTCTTTTCCATTATCTCTAAAAGTTGCACTCCCTCCATTCAGTGCTTCAAAAAAGGTGAATTGCTTCACATCTCTTATCATGTGTTTTGAGAAACCACTATCAAGATACTACAATCTTTTCTTTTTTTTAGTTGCAAGACACACCTGCTAAACAAATTAAGTTTTAATTTTAGGTATCCAAGCCATCTTGAATCCTTTAGAATTAGTATTAAGAGTGATTTCTTTTGGAACCCAAATCTTTCTAGAATAATTTATCTTTCTAATATCACATTGATATGCTTTGTGACTTAACTTTTTGCAAGAATAGCATGTAATACTATATGATGCAGGTATGAAGAAATTTTTAAAATATTTTTACTATTTTTGAGGTCTAAAACCTAAACTAGCTTTATTGAAAACTGCTCTTTGATTGTTCCAAAATAAATTTAACTTTTGAAACTATAAATAAATTTTTAACAAAAGGTTTAACTTTTTTAAGCTCATTTTTGTATTTTTTATTTTCTTTCTCGAGGTATTTATTTTCTTTTAAAAGTTTATTTTTTGAAATAATTACCTTGGGTATTTTTAAAACTTTATTTTTCATTGACAAAGCATTCTTTTATTTTTCTAAAACATCAATCTTAGTTTTCAATTCACTATTTTCATTTAAAAGATTGATGTTTTCATGACAAATCAAGTTTGCATGCTTTTTCAACTTTTTATTTGCAATCTTTATCAATTTATAATCATGCATGAGCCCATTAAAGGCATTTCTAAGTTCATCAAATGTAAAGTCAATTTCAAATTTAGATTGTACTTCTTATTCTTGTGCAATGAAACAAAGATTGGCTACTTCTTGTTGCTCTTCCTTCGAGCTTGAATCTTCGCTATTGCTCCAAGTAGCCATCATTGCCTTCTTTCTAAATTTTCTCTTAAACTTCTTTATGAGAGGACAATCATATTTGTAATGCTCAAACTTCTTACACTCAAAGCATATTGATAGTTTCTTCTCCTTGTCCTTCTCTTTTTATTTTTCTTTTCCCTTTTTGTTGCTTGGTTGAGCCTTTTTTTTTTAAATAAATTTCTTCTTCTTTATAAATCTTTTGAGTTTTCTTGCGATGAGAGCCTCTTCATCATCATTATCTTCTTCTTTAGATTCATCACTTGAAGACTCTTCCTATGTTGTAGGCTTGAAAGCTATAGTCTTCTTCTTCTTGTCCATGTCCATTGCTTTTTGCTTCAAGTTCAACTCATAAGTCATGAGTGAACCTATTAGTTGCTCTAATGGAAGCTTCTCAACAATATTAGCTTCTTGAATAGCTATCACTTTAGGATCCCAAGATGTTGACAGTGACCTGAGGATTTTATTTACAAGGTCAGCATTAGTCATAGTTTTATCAAGACTTCTCATGCCATTTATAATATTTGTAAATCTACTATACATATCAGTAATAAATTCATTAGGTTCCATTCAAAATATCTTATAAGTATGTACAAACATATTAATTTAGTATTTTTTACTTAATCAATACCCTCATGAGTAACCTAAAGTATGTTCCATATTTTCTTAGTAGAGGTGCATATAGAAATCCTATTAAATTTACTAGGATTGATGTGGGATGACTCTAAGATTGCAAAAAAATAGTAAACTAATTTTTTATATTTTTTTATAATTTAATTTATAGGCTAAACTTCCAAAATAAAGTAAGAACTAGCAGGAATAAAAGCAAGGTAAAGAATCATCGTATTGCAATATAACTCATGCAAGATAATGAAAGACGGGACCTGGAAATTGAGAAGCTCCCAGTTTAGGATAGCTTTCTTTAATTAAAATAGATATCAAGAGAAGGGAAGGTTTCTTACCAGTCAGAGATTGAAGACTTTGTAATAGAAGGGTTCACTCACACTCATATTGGAGCTTGGAAGATGAAGCTGGGTTTCCTTGGATCAGAAGGCTGATTTGGGTGGTCCTGAAGGCAAGGAAAGCCTCCTTTGGGGATGTGAAATACCTTGGGGATCGACAAGCATCAAGGGTCAATCAAAATAGCAAGTAATAAGAAGAAAGAAAACTATGGTTTTGAAGGAATCGGGATTAGGGTTGGAAGCTGGCAACCGAGGAGGAAGAAGCTCCTTGTCTTGGATGGCAGCTAGGGCTTCCTTTCCTTGGGCGTGGCTGATCTCCAAGGATGCAAAAGGATGCTAGGGCAGCAAGGATTCAGCCATGGCACACAAGAAGAATACTGAAAGTAAAGAACAAAAACACCAACACAAGGCAATGACTCAAAATTTCAGCAAGTTGTATTCATAAGAAAAAATTGATTGCAAGAGGGAGAGGGGTGGGGTATTTATAGAGTTCCCATGCCCTCTCTAACTAAGGTTACACTTAGGTTAACAAGCCTTTTCCTAGTAGATTACATGTTCTTTCCTAGCTAGGTTAGAATTACAAAGCTTAAAAGAACTAGGAATCCTAACTAGGTTAGACTTAGTACTAGTCTTCTCCTTCTTCACTTAGGCTTGGACCAAGTCAACAAGTGGGGACGCCTCATCCTTTGGGTGTGTGGGCTTTGGGGCAGCAAGGGATGGTCGGCCATGGGCCAAGGGTGCATGGGCTTGGGCCTCCTGGAAGCTGGGGAACCTGGTCCTCTGGACTGGCATATTCCCAATATCAAAAGGGAATCTTGGTTCTTCATGCTTGGGCTTGCTTCTTGGGCTTGAATTTTAAGGCTTGGAGTGCTGGAATAACCTGGGAAACATGGGCTCCTAGCATATAGAATATTCCGAAAGCATCTAAGGAGAATCTGGCATCTGAAATGGCGTTTGGAGGGAATCAAGGCACCTGGTATCAATTGAGCTCCCATAAGTTGATGTAACTACCTCTGGCTCCTGAATGAGACCTGGTGAAACTCTAAAATAGTGTAACCTCCTCTCTGGTATAAAAAGTGAACTCATACTAGACTCATACTGATGTACAGGACTCAATATATTGGACTAGGTTGAGGGTTGAGACAAATCAACTAACCTCAACTTATTACAGGACTCAATCTTAATTGCTTACAAAATTTTCAAAACTTTGACACATGACTAAGTAAACCAGATAGGGCATGGTAATCTGTGTCTGATCCTGGTGCCCCCACCAATTCTCTCAGGATGGGAGGAACTCCACCCCATCGAGTATGGTCAATTTGGCTTAAGGAGGGTTTGGGTTGAGGCGCTGCAGATCCACACCAGCATTCACAAGTCCTCAAATTCTGGTCGACCTTGCCATCGGACCAAGTACTGCTGACAGTCTCTATCCCAGGTACCGATAGCTTGATCACCTAGAGCTCTCTCAATCTTTTCCTCACTTATAGGCCAATTTGTATATGGACACTCTGGGATGGGTTCTCTCTCAAAGGAAGGGATAGGCTCAAGGTGCTCGCTAGGTATCACTGCTGGCTCCTTAGACTCTATAAGATCTGAGATGATGAAGGTGGAGCTAATACCTAAACAGGTAGTATCTCAGGCACATAGGCATTGGGTCCACTGCTATTCATTATCTTGGATGGGCCAGCTTTGCGAGCAGAAAATTCTTTTGCAATTATAAAATCCTTTGCAGAAAATTCTTTATCTTTTCTTTGAGAATTAGCCAAGTTGTTATTTAATTCATTAGTTATGTTTAGCTTTTGACTAAGTTCCTGATGCATATGCTGTGCAAAGGTAAGTGTAGGTGTAGATAAATATATTGGATTTGTGAACTCAAATTCAGATGTTACACCTATTTCTTGGGATTGTTCTTTAGGGATTTGATCCTAGGTTTCCTCTAGAAACAACTCTTGTGAATTCTCAGTTTTACTTGTAATGTTTGATCCTGGCTTAGTTTCTTTAATTATTATAGTGGGTTTAGGATCAATTCTCATGCATTCCATTCATCAGTAGGTTCAAAGGGGTCGACCTCTAATTCTTTAGCCTTAATTAAATTAACTCATGGTTTTGCTCTAAGGCTACTAGAATTTCTTCTCAATGAACTTCAAGGCTAAGTGGGATAAATCACAAATTTCTTTCCATAATGATAAAAAGTATAGATGTTGGTTCGACCAGATAGGGTGGCATCGTGATCATATAGCCATGGTCGACCTAGAATGACACTATTAACCTTCATGGGGAGAACATCACACCAGATCTCTTCTTCATATGATTGTAACTTAATTAAGACCTAGCACCTAGACTTGAGTGGCATAGAGGTGGAATCTATCCATGATACTTTATAGGGGCTGGGGTGTGGAACTAAGGTCAAGCCTAAAGATTTAGCTATTTCAGTGGCAATGGCATTGACACAACTCCCACTATCTATTATAATCTTACATACTCTATTCCTAATTTTAACAAAAGTCTGTAGGATGCTAGTCCTATGCCAATCTTTCTCAGTTTGGGCTTGAGTCAGAATATATCTAACTACCCCTATTTGATCAAATTCCTCCTCATCTCCTTTGTATTCTTCTACTAAGTCTGGTTCAGCCTCATAAACTTCTTCTTCCATATCCTCGTTATTGGGTTCAGGCTCTTGTTCCTCTAGCTCCCCTATGTGTAAGGATCTGGTGGAACATTGGCTAGCAAAGTGACCTACCTTGTTACACCTAAAACAAGCATTGGGGCTAAGGCTTGGGGCTTTCTGAAATGCAGGTGCCTTACCCTTGTCAATTCTAGTAGATGCAGAATTACTTGAACTGGATGGACTCGGACTCGAGTTAGGTCAAGAAGGTTTAGGTTGGGACGGTTTGGGTTATGATTGAATCGAATTGGGTTAGGGTTGGGTCGGACTGGGTTAGAGTTTGGCCTGACTGGATTGGGGTTAAATCGAACAGGGTTGGGATTGGGATTTGGTCTACCCTGGTATACCTGGTTTGGGTTTGATCTTGGAAATTGGGTATTGTTCCTAACAGGTTCAGATTTCTGATAGGTAGGTCCTTTTTGGAATTGTTCATATTGTCCAGCTATTAATAGGCTTGTTCCAAATCATGGACCTCTCTCATGTATAGTTCCCTTTTAATGTCTTCACACAATCCAATTCTAAACCTGGATAGGGTTTGGTCTAAGGACTCGGTTACACTACACCTAACGGCAAACTCATCAAATTTAGCATTATAATCTGACACTGATCTATTCCCTTGACGAATTTTGTTCCATTGGTCTAAGAGCTGCTGATTGTAGGATTCTGGTAGGTATTTCTCTTTGAGTTGCAATTACATCTCTTGCCAAGTAGTTATAGGTGGAAGGGCTTGTTGTCTCCTAGTATGCTCAAGATTAGCCCAATGTAATCTAGCTTGATGAATCAACTTCATCTTGGCGAATTTATATTTCATATCTTATACCATTCAAAATAATAATCCATATCTCCTACCCAATCTACATAGACCTTTGGTTCAAGACATCCATCAAAGGTGGGTGATTCTACCCTAATATTTCTCATGGTCCTTTCATCTTGATCATGGACTTCATGTTGGGGCCTTCTACAGTTGGGTCCCTGGATAGGGTCAGGGTTGTGGACTCTCCTTTGGTTGGGCTCCTGGAATGGTTCCTGAGGTTGAACTCCCCTATGATTAGGCTCTACAAATGGTTCTTGAGTCTGGGTTCTCTTAGGGTTAGGTTCTATAAATTGGTCTTGTTTAAGGGTCCCCTAGGGTTCTGAGAGGTAGAACAAGATGGGTCAGGATTAGGTTTAGCATTAGAGTCTTGGGTTTTCTCTTGGTACCAAATCATTTTCTACTTGATCTAATCTAGTGGTTAATTGGTCAATCCTATGGTTTGCCTGGTTATTGGTTTGGATCATTTGGTTAATCTGAGTGGTCAACTGGGCAAGCTGGGTTTGGATTTGGCTCATCTGGGTATCGGATTGGTCAAACCTAGTGTTCATTTGGGCAAACTGATCAGTCATGGCTTTCATGAAGGCCTCAAAATTGGAATCCATGGCTGAGCTGGGTTGGGGTGTAGACTTCTAGTATTGGGTTCCTTGTCTAGTGGTCATACACTCAATCAAACAATCAATAGGAAATGATGCAGCCAATCATGCAAAAGAAAAGGTTAATAAAATCTAGGGTTTGGTAGACCTAGAGCCAAAACTGGGTGGGTCAGCTCAACTTACACTTAACCCAGCATCTAATCGTTCCTCTGGCCAGGTAGAGGGTGGGAGTGTGGGAGGCCTTCCCTGCTTTCACAGGGACCCAATTAAAAACCACAACACCACTTAGGTCGTTTGACTTTGGACCCTCAGCCTTAGACACCAGATTTAAGTAATAGCCACATGATTAAATGCACTAGTTGGCCCACATAATTTGGACCCGACTTGTTGGGTGTCACCTAGCCCTCTAGGACAAATTAGGTCTGATTGATTTTAATTAGGCTTGGGTTAGTATGATGATGGTTGTTTTGGGCCCAGGACAGGTGATGAAATCCTGCCCTGATATGAGATATTAAGTTGCCCTTAAGATTAGGTTAAAGATGATGGCAATCAATGGCCCTGATGCAATATAAAATAATCAGAAAAATAAAATATTTTTTTATGTATTTTATGATGTGGCAAGTTAAGTTAAGTTGATTAGGTTAGCAATCAAATTAGGCTTAGGATTGGGGTGTGTGGAAGTTGATTAGGTTAGGTTGAGTAAAGTACAGAAATATCATAATTAGAATTTCAGAAGATGTAGATTTTGACATAGATTTTGATGCAGAAAAAAATCAAAAAATTTCTAGAACAGAGGATGGATGGTAACGATGAACTCTGCCAAATTTTATGTATAAAAGAAATCAAATGATGATGCAACTCCTAGGGTTTTCGGACTACTATAGAAATATTAGGATTCTATTAGGGTTTCTAATATGCCAATTTTAATAATTTAAAGTTTCTATAAAATTAATTAAAAATTATAATAAATCAGAGGACAAGACAGAGAACAATGCATGCAAATTTCATAGAAATATAAAATTCTTAGGTGGTCAAAATCAGATGCAAAATAGACACCTAATGCAGTGGATAGGATGCAGAAAATTCAAAAATTAGGGTTTTGTGAATCTAATGCAAATAAAAACAATCCTAAACCTACTCTAATACCAAACTAATGCGGGATGACTCTAAGATTATAAAAAAATAGTAAACTAATTTTTTTGTATTTTTTTATAATTTAATTTGTAGGCTAAACTCTCAAAATAAAGTAAGAACTAGCAGGAATAAAAGCAATGCAAAGAATCATCGTATCGCAATATAACTCATGCAAGATAATAAAAGACAAGACTTGGAAATTGAGAAACTCCTAGTTTAGGATAGCTTTCTTCAATCAAATCAGATATCAAGAGAAGGAAGGTTTCTTACCAGTCAGAGATTGAAGACTTTGTAATAGAAGGGATCACTCACACTCAGATTGGAGCCTGGAAGATGAAGCTGGGTTCCCTTGGATCAGAAGGCTGATTTGGGTGGTCCTGGAGGCAAGGAAAGCCTCCTCTGGGAATGTGAAACACCTCGGGGATCCTGCAAGCATCAGGGGTCAATCAAAATAGCAAGTAATAAGAAGAAAGGAAACTAGGGTTTTGAAGAAATCGGGATTAGGGTTAGAAGCTGGCAACCGGGGAGGAAGAAGCTCCTTGTCTTGGATGGCAGCTAGGGCTTCCTTTCCTTAGGTGTCACTGATCTCCAAGGATGCAAAAGGATGCTAGGGCAGCAGGGATTTGGCGAGAGCACACAAGGAGAACACTGAAAGTAAATAACAAAAACATCAATACAAGGCAATGACTCAAAATTTTAACAAGTTGTATTCATAAGAAAAAGTTGATTACAAGAGGGGGAGGGGTGGGGTATTTATAAAGTTTCCATGCCCTCTCTATCTAGGGTTACACTTAGGCTAACAAGCCTTTTCCTAGTTAGATTACATGACCTTTCCTAGCTATGTTAGAATTACAAAGCTTAAAAGAACTAGGAATTCTAACTAGGTTAGACTTAGTACTAGTCTTCTCCTTCTTCACTTAGGCTTGGACCAAGTCAACAAGTGGGGATGCCTCATCCTTTGGGCATGTGGGCTTTGGGGCTGCAAGGGGAGGTCGGCCATGGGCCAAGGGCGCATGGGCTTTGTTGGGAATTGTGTCCCAAAGCCAATCGCCTGGGGTGTAGGCGGTTGTTTTGAGTATTGTATTCATTTTATGAATTAATAAAATATTATTTTTGGCAGCTCATCACATATTGTATTTCCCTGAAATAAGCTCTTTCCATATGATGAAGTCCTTTGGACTACACTAACTTCGATACAGAGAGGATGTATCGAGTGGTCCTTAAACCCTATTCACAACCAAAGGATATATTGTATTGGACGGCAATATATCAAGTATAGGTTGTTGCAGTTCAGATCGTTTGGTTGTCCTCTTGACCAAATGAGTGTGGTGACACTGATGAGATCTGCAAGTGGGATATGTGATATCTCATTGAACGTGACTCTGTGCAGCCCCTTTTCTGCCAAAGGGAAACTCACGATTGGATATGGGTATATGTCTCCCTCTTACCTGAGGTCATCACGGTAGCTTGCAAGCAACTCCCTGTGCTTTGGTGCCGGACTACCCGGATTTTTAATCCGGTGATGGAAGGTTTCTGGGTATAGGCAAGTACTTGTGGAGCAGTAATGGACCAAGATGGAATTGACCTATCCAAACAGTTTGGATTGAATGTCTCACAGTATCTCAATTTAGCAAATCCTCGGTCGGGGTAGCCCTAGTGAAGAGTCACTGGGCTTGCGAGGTTGAGACACGTATTGGACTGACTCTGTCTAGGTTGGCAGCCCAATCTCAGTCGTCCTGAGCATTAGAGGTCAAAGGGATGAATTATACGATAACCATATGCCAGAGGTTCGATAATTTGCTCCCGCATCTTCGACCTATCCGGACGCTGGAACCCATTGCTAGATGGTTTCCTGTGTTGGTACTAGAATTATTCTAGTGCTACCGTTTAGGTTCGAACCTATGAGGTCACATGCCACAGAGGATAACTCTCTGATCCGGATACCGATTATGATTGGGAATCGTCTCGATTTTATGGTCATGGTATTTTTTTAGCACTTTTTTCTCTGTCTTGCCCTTGTCTGTGTCAACTGGAAATTGTTCCGGGTTGACCAGCACTGGGCCAGGATTTTTCTGAATCAGTTTTGAACTGATTCGGAGTTCGTTTTGGCCTCCAATTGGTTGTGAACCAATTGAACCCAATTTAATTGGCTTAAACTGGTTCAATTAGATTGAACCAAGATTTTTTTTTGGTTGGACTGGTTTTGAACCGGTGTCATTTATTTTTTTTCCTTGGACCGTTTACACGGTAAAATCGCTGGGAGAAAAATTTCTTGCGACAAGAAGGCCAAACGACCGATTGTTTGACGCTGGGCTGGCATCTCTTCTCCTCCCTCCACCGACCTGGTTTAATCCCGTTTAATGGCTGTTAAATGGGTGTTTGGCAGCTGGCGTCGTTTGCTTTTCCCTGCCTCTCCCTCTCCCTCATCCCTACTGCCTTTAAATTCCTGCAGTCCCCTGTTTCAACCGAAGGTTTTCATCACCGTGCAACAGCCAGCAAATAAGTTTTTTTTGAGTGCTGTTCTTTGGGAGCTTCATTCAAAGCTGATCTCTTCTTCTATCAGTGATCTTGGGGTTGGGTTTTGGAGAGTGTGAAGGACTATTACAAGGGCCATTTCACGCCTTTTGTAGTGCTCAAAATCTGATCTGCAGCAAAGAAAAAATTGCTGCAACTTACCGTGACCATTGCTCCTTCCAGCGGCTAGCACCGCTCGTGGAGAAGAATCGGAGAACCCCGGCATGTCTCCCCTCTAGAGGGAGTATCCCTTTACTCCTGGGAGCAAGAGGGTCGAGCCAGATTCGTTGCTACAACTCCAATCGCAAGGAAGAAGGCTGCTGTTTTTCTGTAGCAGAATTTTTTGGCAGCAACTTGGGTGATTTTGTACACCCTATACATTGTGTTTTTCTTGCAGATTTCGGTTTGAAAATGAAGGAGACCATTCTCCCTTGCCGCTGCTTCGATTCGGGAGGAAAAGGAGCTCCAGACATCACCGTTTGGTCGCTGTTTTGAAGAGCAAAAACAGAGTAACCAAACGACCAAAGGAAGAAGACAACAGGAATAAAGTTATTCCTGTTATCCCAGCTATTCCAGCAGATATTCCAGAGTTATTCCAGGTAGAATAAAGGTATGAAAATTTTATTTTATCATGCATAAATAAATGTATTTATTTATATATTTTACAAATATTATATGCCTTATTACATGCCTATTTTAATACATGCAACTTGAATAGATTAGGTTCTGGGCGGAGCAGTTTTCCGTTGCGTGATTTTTAAAAATTGTTTTAAAATTCATTCTGCTCCCGTAGCCGTTTGCATGCCTAGCGTAGGATCTTGTCAAACCACCTGCACCCTTTCTTTCAGTGTATCAGAGCCAGGTTACAGGTGTAATTTATTCATGTATGCATGTTGTAGATTAAAATTGGTTTAATCTAACGATGTATCAAGATTCTTTTTGGAACCTAGTTTAGACTTTCACCACGATCGTGTGTTTTCAACACGATACGGATCGTCTGTGTTGGCCTTTTCAGAAGGATCCTTAAAGGATATAAAATAAAAAAAAATTGTTTTAATTTTTAGATACATGAAATTGGTATGTTTTATATTGGATATAAAATTTGTAAAATATATTGATGCATGATTTTTGTTATGTAAAATTATTTTACATAAAGACTTAATTAAAAATTATTTTAATTAAGAATTTGCTAATTAAATTATTAGGTTTATGAAATCTAATTTGACATGAATAAGCCATTTTGGGTTAATTGGGTTAGTTCTCTAATTGGGTCCTTAACTGGGTTAGACCTAGGTTTAGTTGAACCGGATAAAAGAAGATTAATCAAAAGTTGATTAAGGTCTTTCTTTAGAACTATCTAATAGTTAGATTAGTTGATCCGTTCATCTAAAATGGATCCAATTAGTGGCTCAGTGGACACCCAAGTCTTTAGGCTAATCTGATCGAGTCTGGTAAACCGACTGGTGTCGAGGTAGGTTTGGCATTGTGATCATGGTTGTATGAGGCTACCTCTTTCCTGGCCAACTTGGTTGGTGTCTAGGAAAGATGGTTAATGACAGATACTCACCCATGATCTCACCTACCTGGCTAGTCGAGTCGACCAGAACAGATTGGAAAAGCTCAATGACTCGAGTTAATCCATGTCACCCAGGTTGATCGGTCTGACTGATCTATAGGTGCCCATGGATCGTTTGTTGATTCATATCAACCCTCCTAGAATCTGATTGATTCAGTGGGAGGATGATCCATGTCCTTGTCTTTTTCTTCTGTCATAACTAAAAATCCTCTAAAATTATTAGGTCCTTAAAAAGATTAAGTCAAGGAGTTGACAGTGTCTTAGCCTCCCATTAAGTCAGTTAGAAATGTGTCCACTAGCTTGGTGTGCATCGGCAATTCCAAAGAACGGGTGTACATCTGGCGACTGGAATTTCTATCTGATCGATGATGATTCAGTACAACCTCCTTAACGGGACCAGGTGGGCCGGCCAAAGTCGGGCTTGGTCTTTAGTTAGCTGGAAGCATTGGATTTGTCATTTTAATGGTTGGACCTAACCAGAGACCCACAATAGGAGGCCCCAAGGCCGATTGGGGTGTTCTCTAGGGCAAAATGAAATACTGAAAATTGTTTAGGGAAGCAATTGGTTTACAACCTACCTTTAGGCTCGTATAGGTGAGCTGACCAAAGTCGGGCTCATGCGAGGCCTATTGGATTTCAGTACCCACTTGAAAAGGTGTTTTCATGGATTGGAGTTAGAGGCTACCAATCTTTAAAAATTAGTGGGAGAAACCTTTAGACCAAAGTCCAAGTCTTTTGGTTAAAATTAATTCATATACTAATGTGGTCTTGTTTTCTTTTCAGATGTCTTCTAACTTATCGCTCCGGTCACTTCTCGATAATGAGAAGTTAAAGGGTCACAACTTCGATAGTTGGTATCGAAGATTAAGAATCATTCTGGAGCATGAACGGATCCTCTATGTGATAACAGATCCGGCACCTGAAATCCCTCCCGTTAATGCACGGAGTGCGGTCAGAGATGCTTATCTGAAGTGGGTCTCTGATCGGACTACTGTCCTTGCATTATGTTAGCAGCGATGAACGACGAGTTCAGTCGAAAATTTGAGGCCCAACCTGATGAAATCCTTTAAAAGTTGAAGGAATCCTTCGGCACCCCGGATAATGTAGAACGGTACAAAGTGTCTTGTGCCATCTACAATTCCAAGATGCCGAATGGTGGTTCGGTCACTGATCATGTATTGTACATGATCGAACTGATTGAAAAACTGGGCAAACTCGGATGCCCCTTGCACGAGCAGCTCGGCAAGGATGCGATCCTAAATTCTATTCCCTCCTCCTATCTTGATTTTCTTGATCATTACAGAATGAACAAGCCTACAGTCAACTACCATGGTCTTTTGGGGTTGCTGCAGACTTTCGAGAAAGATCACCAACTGAATAAGGGGGTGGTGAATTTAGTGGGAGGAAGTAGAGGTCGTCGTCCCTTTAAGAAAGGGAAGAAGAAAATAAAAAATAAGGGAAAGAAGGTGCAAAATGCTCCTGGCCCTAGTCAGACTAGGAAGTATAAGGCTAATGCTTCTACTGCAAGAAGAAGGGACACTGGAAGAGGAACTGTCCTCTTTATATTGCGTCCCTTGATCCGAACAGGCCGAGGAAGCAGAAGTCTGCTGAACAAGGTATTTATATGATAAAACCTTGTAATTACTCAATTGTTGATACTGCTAACTGGGTATTGGATACTGGTAGTCCAATTCATGTTTGTAATTAGTTACAGGGACTTCAAGTTAGCAGAAGATTTGAAGATGGAGAACAGTTTCTGAGCGTCGGGATGGAAATCGTGTTCCGGTACTGGCGGTCGGAGTCCTGCATCTTGTCTTTGAGTCTTTACTGTCGAATTAGTCGACTGTCACTATTGTCCTAGTTTCATTATGAGCATAATCTCTGTAGGCCTTTTGACCAATTGTGATTTTGAACTATCAATAAAGGGAGATTTTTGCAATCTTATTTTGAATAACTCTATGATAATGAAAGCTAGATTAAATAATGGCATATATGTACTATCAAGGCCTGTTAATGTAATGTAGACTTCTAGCAAACGCCCAAGGTTAGATAATGTCAACGATTTGTATCTTTGGCACTGTAGGCTAGGTCATATTAACCAAAATAGGATAAACAAGATGCGAGGAGATGGATTCCTCGAGGTCAGTGATTTTGAATCACTACCCACTTGTGAATCCTGTTTACTTGGTAAAATGACCGAGTCACCTTTTTCGAAAAAGGTGAATGAGCTACAGAACTTCTAAGACTAATACATACTGATGTATGTAGACCGATGACAGTTAGTGCCAGAGGAGGATACAAATATTTCATTACTTTTATAAACAACTTTTCAAGGTTTGGCTATGTCTTTCTAATGAGACATAAGTCTGAGTCGTTTGAAATGTTCAAACGATACCGTAATGAAGTAGAAAAGCAAACTGGAAAAAGTATTAAAACTCTTCGATCTGATCGAGGTGGTGAATACTTATCTGGTGCTTTTTTGACATATCTTAAGGAGAATGGAATTCTCTCTCAGTGGACTCCTCTAGGAACACCACAGTTGAATGGTGTGTCCGAAAGGAGGAATCGAACCTTGTTGGACATGGTTCGATCCATGATGGGTTTTGCAACTTTGCCGCTATCCTTTTGGGGATATACACTTCTGACAGCCTGTTACTTATTAAATGATGTTCCAAGTAAGTCTGTTGTCTCCACTCCGTATGAGATGTGGACTGGACGTAAACCCTCAATCTCACACCTTCGGGTCTGGGATTGTCTGGCTTATGTAAAGCGTTTAGACTCAGACAAACTTGGTCCTAGGTCTGATCGATGTTTATTCATTGGTTATCCTAAGGAAACCAAAGGGTATTTCTTCTATTTGGAGAATGAACAAAAGGTGTTCGTTGCTCTTAGAGCTATCTTTTTGGAAAAGGAGTTCCTTGGAGAAGGAACTATAGCCTCTAAGATTGAACTTGATGAAGTTCAGCTAATAGAAGAACCTACACACTCTAAGGACATCGTGTAAACCGGCTATGATTGAATCACACTCAGAACCCATTAGAAGATCCGGTAGAATACCGCGTCAGCTAGACAGATACAATGGTTTCTTGGTCCGGGATGGAGATCCCTTTGAGCTTGATGAGAACAATGAGGATCCGATCACCTATATGGATGCACTTCAGAGATCTGACTCTGAGGCATGGCTTGGAGCCATGCGATCCGAAATGGAGTCCATGGAAATCAACAATGTTTAGACATTGGTTGATCTGCCTGAAGGAATAAAACCCATCGGGTGTAAATAGATCTTCAAATAGAAAAGGGGTGCAGATGGGAAGGTAGAGACCTATAAAGCCCATCTGGTTGCCAAGGGGTATCGTCAGCGATATGGTATCGATTTTGACGAGACATTCTCCCCTGTGGCAATGCTCAAGTCCATTCAGATCATGCTTGCTTTGGCAGCATATTTTGATTACGAGATCTGGCAGATGGATGTCCGAACCGCTTTCCTAAATGGGGAGCTGGAAGAGGAGGTGTATATGATACAGCCTGAAGGGTTCACATCCGTAGATGAATCAAAGGTATGCAAGTTGTAGAGGTCCATCTATGGACTCAAGCAAGCATCTCGAAGTTGGAACTTACGGTTTGATAGGTGTATCAAATCGTACGGCTTCGTTAGGAATGGAGAAGAACCGTGCATCTATAAATGGGTTAATGGTTCTGTGATTGTATTCCTAGTACTGTATGTTGACGACATTCTCTTAATCGGGAATGATGTTGCAGCATTACAAGGAATAAAGGTCTGGTTATCATCACAGTTCTCCATGAAGGACTTGGGTGAAGCTTCTTACATACTAGGTATGAAGATCTATAGAGATAGATCTAAGAAGCTTTTGGGACTGTCCCAGTCTATATACATTGACACCGTGCTGAAACGGTTCAGCATAGAAAATTCCAAGAAAGGCTATCTTCCGATAGGTTCTGGAATTATTCTTTCCAAGAAGAATTGTGCGACAACTCCTGAGGAAAGAGAGCGCATGAGTAGAGTACCTTATGCTTCTACAATATGCTCTATCATGTATGCTATGACTTGTACTAGACCAGATGTGGCATACTCACTAGGAGTAGTGAGCAGATACTAGTCTGACCCAGGTGAGGTGCATTGAAGGTGGTTAAGTCCATCCTTAAGTATTTGAGAAATACTAAAGATCAATGGCTGATTTATGGAGAACCTGACTTGAAACTTGTGGGGTACTCTGACTCTAGTTTCCAGTCGGATAGAGATGATAGCAAGAGTGTGTCAAGGTTTGTATTTACCCTAAACGGAGGAGCGATCTGCTGAAAAAGTTCCAAGCAGCCAACTATTGCAGACTCGGTATGTGAAGCAGAATATATTGCAGCATCAGATGCAGCAAAGGAAGCTGTATGGTTGCGAAAGTTCCTTGGAGAGCTAGGGGTGGCACCTTTCCTAGATGGTCCTGTTCCGGTGTACTATGACAGCACTGGAGCCATTGCTCAAGCTAAGGAGCCTAAAGCTCATCACCGTACCAAGCACATACTGCGGTGCTACCACCTCGTACGAGAAATCATGGAACGAGGCGACATCAATCTTCTGAAGATTGATGGAAAAGAAAATCTGGCCGACCCCTTCACTAAAGCCCTCGGAATAAAAGAGTTTGACTATTATAAATGGAAATGAGTATTAGATACTCTTCTGATTGGCTTTAGTACAAGTGGGAGTTGTTGGGAATTATGTCCCAAAGCCAATCGCCTGGGGTGTAGGCGGTTGTGCTGAGTATTGTATTCATTTTATAATTAATAAAATATTATTTTTGGTATCTCATCACATATTATATTTCCCTGAAATGAGCTCTTTCCATGTGATGAAGTCCTTAGGACTACGCTGACTTCGATACAGAGAGGATGTATCGAGTGGTCCTTAAACCCTGTTCACAACCAAAGGATATATTGTACTGGATGGCAATATATCAAGTATATGTTGTTGCAGTTCACATCATTTGGTTGTCCTCTTGACCAAATGAGTGTGGTGACACTGATGAGATCTGCAAGTGGGATATGTGATATCTCATTGAATGTGACTCCGTGCAACCCCTTTTCTGCCAAAGGGAAACTCATGATTGGATATGGGTATATGTGTCCCTCTGACCTGAGATCATCACGGTAGCTTGCAAGCAACTCCCTGTGCTTTGGTACCGGACTACCCGGATTTTTAATCCGATGACGGAAGGTTTCTGGGTATAGGCAAGTACTTGTGGAGCAGTAATGGACCAAGATGGAATTGACCTGTCCAAACAGTTTGGATTGAATGTCTCACAGTATCTCAATTTAGCAAATCCTCGGCCGGGGTAGCCCTAGTGAAGAGTCACTGGGCTTGCGAGGTTGAGACACGTATTGGACTGACTCTGTCTGGGTTGGCAGCCCAATCTCAGTCATCCTGAGCATTAGAGGTCAAAGGGATGAATTATACGGTAACCATATGCCAGAGGTTCGATAGTTTGCTCCCGCATCTTCGACCTATCTGGACGCCGGGACCCATTGCTAGATGGTTTCCTGTGCTGGTACTAGAATTGTTCTAGTGCTACCGTTTAGGTTTGAACCTATGAGGTCACACGCCACAGAGGATAACTCTCTGATCCGGATACCGATTATGATTGGGAATCGTCTCAATTTTATGGTCACGGTATTTTTTGAGCACTCTTTTCTCCATCTTGCCCTTGTTTGTGTCAACTGAAAATTGTTCCGGTTGACCAGCACTGGGCCAGGATTTTTCTGAATCAGTTTTGAACTGATTCGGAGTTCGTTTTGGCCTCTAATTGGTTGTGAACCAATTGAACCCAATTTAATTAGGCTTAAACTGTTCAATTAGATTGAACCAAGATTTTTTTTTGGTTGGACCGGTTTTGAACTGGTGTTGTTTTTTTTTTTTGCCTTGGACCGTTTACACGGTAAAATCGCTGGGAGAAAAATTTCTTGCGACAAGAAGGCCAAACGACCGATTGTTTGACGCTGGGCTGGCGTCTCTTCTCCTCCCTCCACCAACCTAGTTTAATCCCGTTTAATGGCTGTTAAATGGGTGTTTGGCAGCCAGCATCATTTGCTTTTCCCTGCTTCTCCCTCTCCCTCGTCCCTGCTGCCTTTAAATTCTTGCAGTCCCCTGTTTCAGCCGAAGGTTTTCATCACCGTGCAATAGCCAGCAAATAAGTTTTTTTTGAGTGCTGTTCTTTGGGAGCTTCATTCAAAGCTGATCTCTTCTTCCATCGAGTGATCTTGGGGTTGGGTTTTGGAGAGTGTGAAAGACTGTTACAAGGGCCATTTCACCCCTTTTGTAGTGCTCAAAATCTAATCTGTAGCAAAGAAGAAATTGCTGCAACTTACCGTGACCATTGCTCCCTTCAGCTGCTGGCACCACTCGTGGAGAAGAATCGGAGAACCCCGAGCATGTCTCCCCTCTAGAGGGAGTATCCCTTTACTCCTGGGAGCAAAGGGTCGAGCTGGATTCATTGCTACAGCTCCAATCGCAAGGAAGAAGGCTGCTATTTTTCTGCAGCAGAGTTTTTCTGGCAGCAACTTGGGTGATTTTGTACACCCTATACATTGTATTTTTCTTGCAGATTTCGGTTTGAAAATGAAGGAGACCATTCTCCCTTGCCGCTGCTTCGATTCGGGAGGAAAATGAGCTCCGGACATCACCGTTTGGTCACTGTTTTGAAGAGCAAAAATAGAGTAACCAAACGACCAAAGGAAGAAGACAACAAAAATAAAGTTATTCCTGTTATCCCAGCTATTCCAGCAGATATTCCAGAGTTATTCCAGGTGGAATAAAGGTATGAAAAATTTTATTTTATCATGCATAAATAAATGTATTTTTTTATATTTTACAAATATTATATGCCTTGTTACATGCCTATTTTAATACATGCAACTTGAATAGATTAGGTTCTGGGCGGATCAGTTTTCTGTTGCGTGATTTTTAAAAATTGTTTTAAAATCCATTCTGCTCCCGTAGCCATTTGCATGCCTAGCGTAGGATCTTGTCAAACCACCTAAACCCTTTCTTTCAGGCTTGGGCCTCCTAGAAGTTGGGGTGCCTAGTCCCCTGGGCTGGCATATTCCCGGTATCAAAAGGGAATCTTGGTTGTTCATGCTTGGTCTTGCTTTCTGGGCTTGAATTTTAAGGCTTGGGTGCTGGAATAACCTGGAAAACGTGGGCTCCTGACATATGGAATATTTGAAAGCATCTAAAGAGAATTTAGCATCTGAAATGGCATTTGGAGGGAATCAGGGCACCTGGGTGTCAATTGAGCTCCCATAAGCTGATGTAACTGCCTCTGGCTCCTAAATGAGGCATGGTGGAACTCTAAAATAGTATATCCTCTTCTCTAGTACAAAAAGTGGACTCATACTAGACTTATATGATGTACAGGACTCAATATACTGGACTAGGTTGAGAGTTAAGATAAATCAACTAACCTCAACTTATTACAGGACTCAATCTTAATTACTTATAAAATTTCAAATCTTTGACACATGACTAAGTAAACTAGATAGGACCCAGTAATCTGTCTGATTCTGATGCCCTGACCAAGGATCCAATGCACAATATTGTAGATTCATAGCTTTTGCATTGATCTCGAATTGTTTAATATCATTTTCATCCCAATCCTCTTGAAGTTTTGGGAAAGAAATGCCATTAACAATGACTGAGGGATTATGAGGACCTTTATCTACAACCTTCCACAGATTATAATCAATTGAATGCATATAGATTTTCATGCATGTTTTTCAATACGTGTAATTTGTGCCATTAAAATAAGGAGGTCTATTTGAGGCTTGTCCTTCAACTACATTAGAACCAAGTGGGGCTACCATAGATCTTTACTAAAGGTGGTTGACCTATAAAATGAGAAGGTGGCTCTGATACCACTTGTTGACCCAGTAAGAAATCCAAGAGGGGGGGTGAATTGGGTTTCAAAAATTTTTTGCAATTTATGTGCCAATTCAAAAACAATTCAAGTGCTAGTGTAATACAAGTGTTATGTGCTCTTCAAGAGTATGTAGTAGAAAATAGATAAGCAAATGCAATAAAAATAAAAGCAAGTAATGAAAGAACAAGCAACCACAAATACAAAGAAGTATAGTGGTTCGGTGCATACCAAGGCACCTACATCCACTCTCCAAGCTTTCCTTGGAAAATTCACTATAATCACTCTTGATTACAGCCGATTAGTTTTTTGAGCTCACTAATCTAAATCCAACTTGTTTTCACTGAAAATACAAGTCAAAACCCCTTTGATTTTTCGGGCTAACCAAAAACATAGTTGGTCTTATAACTTAGGCTCTCCAACAATCTCCTTGATTTTCACAAAGCTAACCAAAAATCTCTTTGATTTTCATAAGGCTAACCAAAAATCTCTTTGGTTTTCACAAGGATAACTAAAAAACTTTGTTGGTTTTAATACATAGGCTCACCAACCAACCTCAACAAAAGTCAAGTAAGAATGTAAGAAATACAAGAACACTTTCAAATAAAATTGTTATCTCTTTGAAGCTCTTTAAAGTTGCTTGTCTTCAAGTTATTGAAGCCTTAATCAATGCTCAAATAGTTGGTCTTGAATGCTCTGAGTGCTTTGGATGCTTGAAGGCTTCTTTTCACTTGAAAGTAGTGGCTCTCAATGAATATTGGAGTGAATGCTCTTCTTTTTCTTTCTCTTTTTCATTGGTTACTTTCTACTTGAGATTAATCCACTTTACATACCATCCTAAGGTTTAAATGGTAGTTTATAATCGTTGGAGAGGTAAAACTAGCCGTTGGGGGTGAAAAAGATAAATTCTGTGTTTGAAAAAACTAGCTATTACTGTTCAGCAAAACTTCAAGTGTCGACACTTCAAGTCATGAGTCGATACCTTGAATCATACTTGGTCTCCATGAGTCGACACTTAGTTCGAAAATATTCCTTGAAGCTCTCTGAAATTCTCAGGTAAGTCGACACTTGGCTTCCATGAGTCGACACTTGAGGGAAGTTTGAAATTCAACATGTTCTGTATAATTTTTGTCTCAGGCCTTAAGTCGATCCTTGAGTCGACACCTGATCTCCATAGCCAAAACTTGGAGCGTGCTATCTGAAACATCTTCTGCGTATCAGCTCAAACTTCTGTTAGTCGACACTTCATATCCATGAGTCGACACTTAGCTGAAACTTTCTAAAATTCAATTAAAACTTTACTGAATCTTCTTTAATCTTAAAACTTAAGCCTTTCCAAGACATTTTTATGTACTTAAGTCCATTTAACTTTACAATTTCATCCATAAGGGGACTTTTTCAACTATTTTGATAAGTAATCAACCAATTAACTTGATGAGTACCTTTTCTAATAAAACATACTTTAACAAATAGTTAGTACTCAAATTTGCTTAAGTATTTTGTTAATCATCAAATCAATACAGGTGTC
Source organism: Areca catechu (assembly GCA_021397845.1). Taxonomy (NCBI): domain Eukaryota; kingdom Viridiplantae; phylum Streptophyta; class Magnoliopsida; order Arecales; family Arecaceae; genus Areca; species Areca catechu. The sequence goes on from CM038042.1 coordinate 47,699,271, forward strand.
AGCATAGCCCATAGCAGAGATAGCGAGGCTGCGATGGGCAAGGTAGCTCATGACACAAATGGTGAAGCTATGCTAGATGAAGTAGCTCATAGTAGGGATGGTGAGGCTGCATTGGACAAGATAGCTTTGGCAGGACGGGTGTAGGGATAGGGTGCGGCTTCCCTAGTGGTGATATCATTTGAAGTGATGATAGTTTCAAAAGTCACCACAGTGGGTTAGGCATCTAGGACATTACAACACGCCTCCTGGGATGGCACCTTTAAGGCTAAATCGATGTGGGATGCATCAATTATTGAGATTGAAACAGTACCCCTTCATCAAGGAATAGATAGGTCCTTCCAATGAGTACATATACGAGTATACATGGGTCAGTTTGGCCTCTCACATTCTCGTGGCATCCAGGTGGCAAAGTAGCAGGAAAGAGGAGTGGAGTTTTCAACTGATCAGAGAGACATACCAGCAGCTATTTGTAGTGGGTTTCCTTGTCCTTCTTCCCCTCTTCCTTCTTTCTCTTGCTCTTACATCCAACATGCATCGATCATGGGAGTGGAGGAGCTAGGTTTGACACTTGATACTGCTACCTTCATTTTGATAGAGGAGAAAGTTCTCGAGTTAGGAGAGAAGTTTGTCCTTACTACGGGCATCCATTTGGAGGTTCTTGAAAAGAATGAGCGAATCACAAATGGGATGGCGATGAAAGCCACTCTCCACTAAGAATCTTTGAACGCTAGTCTCAGGATTTCTATGCTCCTGGAGATGGCAGACCTATTGCGATGGTACAACCTGTGTCCGATATAATCAATCCCCAATGCCTGGAGAGCCATTGTTGGCTTTTTCAACTTGATGGTTCATCACTGCATGGAGCCCACGACAAAGATGTTTTATTATTTATTCCAAGTAAAAGCCTTCTAAGGATGGTGCTATATCTCCCCTTGTGAAGAGTTTAGCTTCCTTACCGGTCTGGTGAAACTATGGGGTTGGAAGTCATGATTCTTCTTCATGGTTTCCCTATCATCATGGCTATTTCTCGGATGCTAGGGCAAGGCAGAACCTACATGATTGCTAGATCCTCCAGTGTTACAAGAGTTGGAGCAGATCATGATGGAGAAGTTATCACCGATACAAGTCCCATCATAGATGTTCTTCTTTTAGAGAGCTGGTTAAAGGCCCTTTATGTGATGAAAATTTTCTTGTCCCGAGGTAGGCCCCCATTAACTGTTTGATGAATAGCCCACTACCTTTTTCGATCGGGGTGACTCTATCTTTGGTGTAGGCTTGATAATTCATATCGAGCTGCATGTGGCGATCGTCAGCGAATCTTCTCTACCACTTTTGGCTGACTCGAGGAGAGGAGGGTGCATTCCCCCTCCCCTAAGAGGGTAATGGGGAAGGCGAAGAAGAGCAGAGGGTCATCTTTCTCCTCGGACCTTATGGTGCGAGCACCAAGCTCAGGAAGAGGCTTCAACCAATGCCAAGTTCTTTATGGAAATAAGTCTATGAGTCCTTATTTGTTTTTCACTTGAATAATTCAGTCCTGTTTATTTCAATTTGGGTTCTCAAGTCCAATTAGAGTTAAATTGGCTTTGTATTGAGTAAGTATAAGTAGTTGGGTTCATGAGCTACTTGATTTGGATTTCAATTAAGCAAGATTGAGTGCAACCAGCTTCACCAACAAACCATAACTACTTGAGCACCACATCATCAAAGCACCATGCCACCTTGGAGGACAAGTCATGCCAACTTGGAGGACAAGTCATACCACATCACCAAGACACTTCAACCATGAATTTTTGCCCAAGACAAATTCAAATTTGAATGAAGCTCCACTCTTCATGGGACGTCACCTTGTAATTAGGAGTTTTGAAATTTTGAAAGGGCCATTCCTCTTTCCTTGGGATGCCCCTTGATTTTCTCCATGAAAGGTGATGTAATTTAATTTGAAAGGGAGCTTAAGATTTATAAAAGCTCCTAAATTCTCTTGTAATGTTGATGATGAATGAAATGAACTCCTTTCTTGAAGATTTTCCTTTGCTAGCCAAAGTCCCTTGAGAGAAGGTAGGTGTGAGGCCTAGGTTACTTAGCTAATCAAGCATTTAGTCCTTTCTTCCATCCCCATTCGGCAAACCTTGAAGACTCTTCTTCAAGCCGCACCAAGCTCATCCTTCCCCCCTTCCAAAGGATGTCATCCACAAGGAAGTTCTCCATGCCATCAAGTGAAGAAGTTTCATACAATGGGCGCCAAAGGAGATCCACTTCAAACCAAGCCTAAGCCTCTTTCTCCCATTCCAAACTTTCCTCCTCCATTCCTCCAACCTTCCATTTAAACCTTCTAATCTTTCCATCTATCTGTGCAGGATCCTAGGGTCTCCTGGTTTCCAAGGTGAAGATCTACTGTGCTAAAGAATCAGATACAAGGTGCCCAAAAACCTAAAGTAATCCCTTTGCCATCCTAGACTTCTTCTTGAGTGTTCCCTTTCCACATTTCAGAGTATTAATGGCCGGGCAACCATCTTTAAAACCTTTCTTTTAGATCTAAAATATTAGAGTACGCTAGCCCTAACCTGTGTGGTTTCTTAACCACGAAGGTCCATTTTGAAATAGTTCTTTTCTAGTCATGTTTTTCACTTATGTTCCTTTCATGTAATTCCACTTATTTACGTAGAATAGCTGCATACATATTTGCTTCATCATCATTTAGTCTCTTTAACTCCTAAAAATGCATCATTTGATATTTGTTCCCCATCATCTTTGTATCAGAGCATGGTAGGTTAGGGATTATTTGAATTTCTGCATTTAGGTAGGTTGCTGGAATTTTCTGCATGCGTAGCATTCATACTTGCTACATAGTTATCTTTTAAATCTAATCCAGATCTAAGATTCACGCCTCCTGAGTGGGTGTACACCAGTACACTATCACGACCCATGGGAATAATGAGCCCCTGGCCGGACGTGAATCTTTAGGTTGAAGTTTGGTATGTAAATACCTTTGTTTGTTTAAATTCTGCTGTTCTATCCTGCATGCAATGTCTGTGTTTTAGGAACTACCACACCTAACATAAATTTTAATTTTTAATTTTCTTTCATCTGGTATGTCATCCATGAGTTAGGAATGTTCTGTAATTTTTTCTGAATTTTTTGACATAATTATATTGCACTTTTCTCCACCACTTTAGAATTGCAACACACTATTTCTGCACCTGAAATTAGGGTCCATATGCTTATTTGCATTCATTTCATGGTAAATCAAATTAAGGGCATCAATTTCACATAGGGTCAGGATTTCATTACCTGTCCCTAGCCCAAAAATCACCAACTTGCATAGCGAACCCAACCCTAATTAAAACAGAGTATACATTTAATTGCTCTAGCGAGCTAGGGACACCCACAAGGTCGGGTCGAATCAAGTGTCAAGACAACTTTGACAACCTGTTTGTGTGTGCTTGTATCTGGTGTCTAGGCAAGTGGTTCAGGGACAAGAGCCCGAAGGAAGGTGGGTTGGTTTGCTTACCTGCCCAATTTCAAATTGGTGTCTAAGGCAAGCAAAGAGGAACCTCCACCAACCTTACACTTACCTGGCCAAGTGCCAAGTTACTACAACCCGGATTGTCAACTTGACCTGACATTTGGTTTGAACTCTAGGTCTAGCAAACCCCTAGCCCGAGTTTGAGTCCGTGTGTGCATGGTAACCAGATCAGGAGCACTCTACCAACAAACCCAAGCCCAATCTAGTGTAACCATGGAACAAAACTTTGAGAACTTGATGAAATCGTTGAATGACCAAATGACCCGACTAAACCAAAATCTAACTGATCAATTAGCCCAGACCAACCAAAACATGACTGATCAGATAACCCTCATCACTGCTAGGCTTGATCGATTAGAAGCTCGTACCCCTGGAGGAACTCATGAAGTCCAGAATGAGTTAGAGCCTGAACCTGAGTTTGAGACACCCATCAACCCTAGAAGGGCTCTTCATCAAGACCATTTCTTTGAGCCAAATCCTAGGAGGCCTAATCCAGATCGAGTCCATGACCCGAACCCTAGGATAGCACACCATGATCCATTCTATGAGCCAAACCCTAGGAGACACAATCAGTATCAAACGGATGAGCGAACCCTTAGGAGTATTAGGTTGGAAGCACCAACATTTGATGGAAATCTGGATCCTAAGGTTTACATAGATTGGGAGGGAGAGATGGACCAATACTTTGATTGGTATGACATGACTGAGGAGAGAAAATGCAAATTTGTGAAGCAAAGGTTAATTCGTCAAGCCAGGCTTTACTGGAAAAACGTCGAGAGGTTCATCAGACAAAGAGGTGATGTTCCCATAGTAACCTGGAGGGCAATGAAACTTAGGCTTAGAGAGAAATACCTTCCTATGTCCTACCACCAAAGAGTTCTAGACCAGTGGCAGAGATTGACCCAGGGAACCAAGAGTGTAGCCGAATACATTGCAAAATTTGATGAGTTTGTAATGAGATGTAATGTGGATGAATCCGAATCGGTTACCTTGTCTATGTTTAGGGCAAGATTGAGAGAAGAGATCCAGAAGGAGTTATTCTTGAGGGAAGTCCATGACTTAGAGCTAGCTTACTAGGTAGCATGAGATGCCGAGAGATTTCATAGGGGACCACTTTATCATAGACCCGAACCCCCTAGAACTAGTGCACCTAGTCAGCAGCCAGGACCGAATCAGATGCAACCCAGTCAACCCAACCCTAGCACCCCTCTGACCCATAGAGACGATAGGGGTAAAGCACCAGAAGTTCAGAGGACTCCAAACCCTAATGTTGCTTGCTTCATATGTCATAAGCTAGGCCATTATGCTAGCAATTGTCCAATTAGGGCTTTACACATATGAGAATTAGAAGAGAATGAGCCTAACCCATAGAGCCCTAGGAGATAGCGTTAAGGAGGTATATCAGGCTGAGGACAATTTGGAAAATGAGTATGAAGGAGATGAGGATCATATAGAGCCTGACCTTTTAGAGTAGTTAGATGCATCCTTACCTAGACTAAGACCCATGAAGATTAGCATAGGACTAATATCCTACAAACCTTTATCAAATTAGGGGATAAGGTATGTAAGATAATCATTGATAGTGGGAGTTGTGTGAATGCCATATCCACTAGTGCAGTCAAGACTCTAGGATTAGTCACAGTCCCCCATCCGAATCCCTATAAGGTTTCTTGGATAGACTCCACCTCAATTCTTGTCAAATTTAGGTGTCTAGTCCAAATCCAATTTCAGTCCTATCAGGAGAAAGTGTGGTGTGACATCTTACCTATGGGAGTGAGTAGTATCATCCTAGGTCGACCTTGGTTATTTGACCATGACGCAACCCTTTATGGTCGATCTAACTCTTGCTCATTCATGCACCAAGGAAAGAAGTTTGTGATTAACCCCACACCACCTAAGGACACTGATAAGAGAGGATCGAGCCACCTAAAGGAGAAAAAGAAGGGAGTCAATCTAATAACTGCAAAGGAAATTGAGAAAGAGCTCACTGGGGGTACACCTATTTGGGTTTTAACCGCTAAGGAAATTCAAGAGCCATCCCAGAAAGAACACCCTCAGGAAGTAGTTGAAGTGTTAGAAGACTTTTAGGATGTATTTCCAGACGACCTACCTGACCACCTTCCACTACTTAGGGACATCCAACATGCCATTGATTTAGTCCCTGGAGCAACCTTACCCAATCTCCCACATTATAGGATGAACCCTACCGAACATCTAGAATTACAAAGACAAGTAGGGGACCTCCTTAGGAAAGATTTGTTAGGGAGAGTTTGAGTCCTTGTGCAGTCCCAGCTTTACTAACACCTAAGAAAGATGGCACTTGGAGGATGTGTGTTAATAGTCGTGCCATCAACAAAATCACCATGAAATATAGATTTCCTATTCCCCGATTAGATGACTTGTTAGATATGATGGCTGGAGCCACTATCTTTTCTAAGATTGACCTTAAAAGTGGCTACCACCAAGTGAGGATTAGACCAGGGGATGAATGAAAGACTACGTTTAAAACAAAGGATGGGTTATTTGAATGGGTAGTGATGCCTTTTGGACTGTCCAATGCACCAAGTATATTTATGAGGGTCATGACCCAAGTCCTACGAGCTTTTATGGGAAGATTTGTTGTGGTTTACTTCAATGATATTTTGATTTACAGTAGGACTAAAGAAAGCCACTTAGACCACCTTAGCAAGGATGTTCAGCCCTTAGGAAAGAGTGTCTCTATGCCAATTTGAAGAAGTGTGAATTCATGGCCCCTAGAGTCACTTTTCTATGTTTCATTGTTACCTCTGATGGAGTTTTAGCTGATCCTGAAAAGATCAAATTCATAGTTGAGTGGATTGTTTCCAAAACTGTTCATGATGTTCGTAGCTTTCATGGTTTAGCCACCTTCTATAGGAGATTCATTTGAGGCTTTAGCTCCATTGTCGCACCAATAACTGATTGTATTAGGAAGGGTAGTTTTGATTGGAGCAAAGCAGCCAATAGAGCCTTCCTAGAGATAAAAGATAAGATGACCCAAGCGCCAATTTTGAGGTTGCCCGATTTTTCCAAAGTATTCAAGGTCACTTCTGATGCATCTGGAGTAGGAATAGGAGGAGTTTTAAGCCAGGAGAGCCACCTCATAGCTTTCTTTAGTGAAAAGTTAAATGAGGCTAAGCTTAAATATTCCACCTATGATAAAGAGCTGTATGCGGTAGTGCAAGCTTTAAGGTATTGGAGGGACAATCTACTACCGCATGAATTTGTCCTATTTTCTGATCACGAGGCCCTTAGATTCCTTAGTTCTAAGAAAAGCTGAATCCTAGGCATGCCAAGTGGGTAGAAGACATCCAGGCCTACATATTTGTCTTGAAACACTATGCCGGAACTGAGAATAAGGTAGCCGATGCATTGAGTCGTAGAGCCCTGCTTCTGAACTCGATTAGCACTGAAGTCATTGGATTTGAAAGACTAACGGATGAGTATGATACCTGTCTAGACTTTAGTGAAGTTTACCAAGCTTTGAAATTAGGACCATCTAGTGACCACAGTGAGTACACCCTTTTAGATGGTTATCTGTTTAAGGAAAACAAGCTTTGTATTTCAAAGACTTCTCTAAGAGACTTTCTAATTTGGGAAACCCATGCTGGAGGTTTGGCTGCCATTTTAGAAGAAACAAGACCATATTGATAATTGATGAGAAATTTTATTGGCCAGCCTTAAGAGACAGGTAGCCAATATTATTGCCCGATGTAGGACATGTGCGGTTGCCAAACATCAAAGACAAAACACTGGGTTATACACTCCTTTACCTATGCTGGATTGTCCAGATCTTAGCATGGACTTCGTTTTAGGACTACCAAGACCCTTAGAAAACACGATTCAATCTTTGTAGTGGTCGACAGATTTTCGAAAATGGCCCATTTTATACCCTGCTCCCAAACTTTTGATGCCTCCAGGGTAGCTAAGCTTTTTCTAAATCAAGTAGTCAAGTTACATGGTTACCTAAGACCATTGTTTCTGATAGGGATGTTTGTTTCATAAGCTACTTTTGAAAACCCTTTGGCACCTACTAGGAACAAAATTGAAATTCTCAACTGCTTACCACCCTCAGACTGATGGACAAACCGAGGTTGTAAATAGAAGTTTAGGAAATTTATTGAGGTGCCTTGTTGAAGAGAGTCTGGGAAATTGGGATTTACTTCTACCTCATGCTGAATTCGCATACAACAGCTCGGTCAATAAGTCTACTAGCAAAAGTCCCTTTGAAATTGTCCATGGTTCAAACCTAGAAGACTATCGACCTTATCCTTGCCTTCACATGCACGCGTATCTGAGTCTGCCGAATCATATGCACAGCATCTTAAAGAATTACATAAGAAAATTAGTAAGAAGATTCAAATGAGTAGTGAAGTTTATAAGCATATGGCTGATTTATAAACGAATAAAAGAATTTAATGAAGGGGACTCCGTAATAATAAAACTTAGACTTGAAAGGTTTCCACTGGAGACTATGAAGAAATTGCATGCCCGGGGAGCTGGACCTTTCAAAATAATTAAGAAAATTGGATCTAATGCATATGTGTTAGAGTTACACCTGATTATGGCAATAGCTCCATATTTAATATTTCTGATCTGAAAGAATATAAAGAACCGGTATTAATTCCTAGTGAGCCTTTTGGACTTCACCCTGCCTTTGAGAGCGAAACCCTACCTGAGTGTCCACCAGCAATTCCACCAGACGGAGAGACAAGATTGAACGTATCTTGGATGACCAAGTGATTACTACTAGAAATAAGGGTTATCAACGTTATCTGGTTCATTGGCAAAGCTGACCAGAATGTGAAGACTCCTGGATCACCCGAGAGGATCTACAACAAATGACCCAGATCTATTAAAAAAATATCACAATCAGACCGACCTTACTCGACAGGGTCGAGTTCCTCCCATCCAGGGAGAATTGGTGCAGGCACCAGGCTCAGGAAGAGGCTTCAACCAATGCCAAGTTCTTTATGGATAGAAGATTAAGAATTTAAGTCCTGAAATAAGTCTATGAGTCCTGTATTTGTTTTTCATTTGAATAATTGAGTCCTGTTTATTTCAATTTGGGTTCTCAAGTCCAATTAGAGTTAAATTGGCTTTGTCTTGAGTAAGTATAAGTAGTTGGGTTCAAGAGCTACTTGATTTGGATTTCAATTAAGCAAGATTGAGTGCAACCAGCTTTACCAACAAACCATAACTACTTGGAGCACCACATCATGAAAGCACCATGCCACCTTGGAGGACAAGTCATGCCAACTTGGAGGACAAGTCATTCCACATCATCAAGACACTTCAACCATGAATTTTCTCCCAAGATAAATTCAAATTTGAATGAAGCTCCACTCTCATGGGATGCCAACTTGTAATTAGGAGTTTTAAAATTTTAAAGGGCCATTCCTCTTTCCTTGGGATGCCCCTTGATTTTCTCCATTAAAGGTGATGTAATTTGAATTTGAAAGGGAGCTTAAGGTTTATAAAAGCTCCTAAATCCTCTTGTAATGTTGATGATGAATAAAATGAACTCCTTTCTTAAAAATTTTCATTTGCTAGCCAAAGTCCCTTGAGAGAAGGTAGGTGTGAGGCCTAGGTTACTTAGCTAATCAAGCATTTAGTCCTTTATTCCATCCCCATTCAGCCAACCTTGAAGACTCTTCTTTGAGCCACACCAAGCTCGTCCTTCCCCTCTTCCAAAGGGTGTCATCCACAAGGAAGTTCTCCATGCCATCAAGTGAAGAAGTTTCATGCTATGGGCACCAAAGGAGATCCACTTCAAACCAAGCCTAAGCCTCTTTCTCCCATTCCAAACTTTCCTCCTCCATTCCTCCAACCTTCCATTTAAACCTTCTAATATTTCCATCTATCTGTGCAGATCCCCGAGTCTCCTTGTTTCAAAGGTGAAGGTCTACTGTACTAAAGAATCAGATACAAGGTGCCCTAAAACCTAGAGTAATTCCTTTGCCATCCTAGTACTTCTTCTTGAGTGTTCCCTTGCCACATTTCAGAGTATTAATGGCCGGGTAACCATCTTAAAACCTTTCTTTCAGATCTGAAATATTAGAGTAAGCTAGCCCTAACCTGTGTTGTTTCTTAACCATGAAGGTCCATTCTTAATTGCTTTAAAATGGTTCTTTTCTAGTCATATTTTTCACTTATGTTCCTTACATGTAATTCCGCTTCTTTACGTAGAATAGCTACATACATATTTGCTTCATTATCATTTAGTCTCTTTAATTCCTAGAAATGCATCATTTGATATTTGTTCCCCATCACCTTATTCCGAGCTGCAGCAAGGCATCGATTGTAGAATCGATGGTGGAGGTTGCAACACCCCCTAACTTGGGGATCATCGCCTTGGATGGTGTGAGTGAGGCTTTGGAGATGACTCGGGTCGAGGTCGTCAAAGCTTTGGCATTGGCAGTGAAATCTCCGATGCAAGTGACCAAGTCGGCTGCAAAGGCTAGGACAACCATTGCTGAGGTAAAGCGGGCGGTGACCCCTTGACTGGTATGGATGAGGATAGAGAGGTGAGGCCCTCCATCACTCAAGAGAATGCTCCCACCACTTGAATAAGATCCCTACAAGCCATTTCATGCACTATTCATTGCTCACAGAGTGCCTGGACCTCCGCGACTCTACTTATCTATATGCCAATCCTAGAGAAGCAAGACTCATATGTATTAAGCTCCCCTTCTCCCATAGATCCCATTCTATCCTTCTTTCACCCTCTCTTTCTCTTCTTCTCTGGCTCTGTTGACCTCTAGAATGATTTTGAGGATAACAAAACATTGGAGCATGCATCGATTACTAACTATTCTCAAGTGTTTTACAAGTTTTTGTAGGATGATTTTAATGTACAAACACTCTACCTACAATTATGGTGTAAGTCAAGTTTATTTTGAAATAAGTATCATGTAATCAAGAGCCCAAAGAAAAATTACCTATGTATTCATGAAAATGAGCCAATCCAATGTATTTTTAGTTTAAATTTCTTAGAATAGACCTTAAAGGAGTTTAGAAGGCTTTAAAGTTGGTTGGAAGCTTTTGGATGCAATCTAGAGAAGTTCGGAAGGTTTCTGGTGAAAGTCACTCGAGCTGACTCAAAGTAGAAGAGCTGACTCGAAGTATGGCATGACACTAGGGTTTTTGGCATGCAACCATCCGAGCTGACTCGAAGAATGAAGAGTCAACTCATCCAGAGCTTCATTTCCACAGTCAGATAGGCGAGCCAACCCAACTGATATCCGAGCTGACTCAAACATGCAATCAGAAAACCAAGCCGACTCAACAGTTCACCGAGCCGACTCCTCCATAGTGAGAAAAATCAGTTCTAAGAAGTTTAGCCAGGCGAGCTGACTCATTGAAGAAGAGCCGACTCAAGCATAGTTCACTTTTAGAAGTTTTGAAAACTCGAGTCGACTTGACTGAGAAGAGCCAACTCGAGCAAAGTGAAGATTTCGAAGTTCTGAGGAACCGAGCCGACTCAAAGCATCCGAGCCGACTCGAGCAACTATTCCAAGTTCGTAACGGCTAGTTCCAGAACTACTTTTTTGAGTCCAAAAAGTGCTTCAATGGCCATATTTCAAACCTCAATATTCTATAATGGCTATATTGACTTGAAATTAGTTAAAGGGACGATTTATAAGGGATTTGAACATCTTTTGAAGAAGTCAATGAGCCTTTAATGAACATTTGAGAGAGTATTCAAAAGAGCCTTCAAGCAAGCACTCAAGACTTCACCAACTCTCATCAGATTCTTGAGGCATTTACTGAGGAAGATAAGAAGCCTTGAAGAGTATTTAAAGAGTAATCAAAAGGGCTTCTCAAGAGCTACAACTGCAATCACCCGACAATGTTCGATTTGTCACAGTGTTGCTCTATTTTTTAAACTCTTTGTTTGAGTTGTTCCAATTATAGTAGGGGCTGTAACTTGGGCTTGTTAAGATTTTTTATGAGCCTTTGAAAACCAAGTGTGGGTTGTTAGTAAGCCCATGAAAACTAATAGTGTATTGGATTTTTGGTGATCCCAGTTTAAAATCAAATTGGGGTTTTGGATTGTAAGCCCGTGAAAACAATCCGACTGTATTCTGAGTTGAATATAGTGAAAATTCCAAGTGATATCTTGGATAGTGGATGTAGGAGCGAGGTTGTTCCGAATCACTCTAAATTTGCTTGTGTTTGTGCTTATGTGATTGTGCTTTTGAATTGCTTCCACATCTCTTACTTAGTTCACATTACTCACTATACAAAGTTATTTTAAAAGGAGCATATACTTGTCAAAAATTTTGAATACCCAATTCACCCCCTTCTTGGATAAGCCACCTGGGCAACAATTGGTATCAGAGTAGTGTCTCTGAATTATACTTAGAGTAAAGATTAATAGCAAATCCTATGAGTACCTCTTTGGTCGAAGGCCAATCCATAAATAGACCTCCACTATTCACAGGCACTAACTACACATACTAGAAAGACCGAATAAAATTTACATTCAAGCAGTAGATTTTCAATTATGAAAATGATCTAGAAGGACCTTACACACCTACAAAGAAGGTTGATGGTGTGAACATCCCAAAACCTAAGAGGAATGGGATGAATATGACATGAAAGTGGGTAAGCTGAATGCCAAAGCCATGAATCTCTTATATTGTGCTTTGGATGCCAACATGTTTAACCGAATTTCTACTTGCAATTCAGTAAAAAAATTGGACTAAACTTGAAGTAACCCATGAAGGAATCTCTCAAGTCAAAACATCTAAGATTAATCTTCTTGTACATAATTATGAATTATTTAAGATGGAATCGAATGAGACTATATCTGCCATGTTCTCATGTTTTACAAATATTATTAACGGTTTAAAGAGTCTTGGAAGGACATATTCTAATGTAGATCTCGTACAAAAGATTTTGAGATCTCTTCTAGATAAATGGGACTCGAAAGTGACTACAATTCAAGAGGCCAAGGACCTCAACATATTACCACTGGATGAGCTATTGGGTTCCCTGATTACTCATGAGCTGACTTGCAGCATAGAAGTGAAGACGATATAAAGAAGAAGAAATCAATTACCTTCAAAGCTACAGCGGATTTGAAGAAATAAGAGGAAGAAATAGATGAAGAAAGCCCCTCCTCCAAAGGTGAACTCAAAGATGATGATATTGCACTTGTAGTGAAAAGATTGAAGAAGTTTATGGGCAGGAAAAAAGGAAAGATATTGAAGAAAATATTATAAAAAAGGAGAATACATCAAAGATAAGGAAAAAGATAAAGATAAAGATAAAGAGCAACAGCCCATTTGCTATGAATGCAAGAAACCAGGACACTTCCGATCAGATTGTCCCAATTTGAAGAAAGCATATAAAAAGAAGAAGAAGAAGGCAATGGTTGCAACTTGGAGTGAGAGCGAGGAGTCAACTTCAAATGAAGAAGAAGAGACCACAAAAATAACTAACATATGCCTAATGGGTCTCGAAGATGAGAAATATCTTGCAACCCATAATATAAAGAAAAGATGGTATCTGGACAATGGCTGTCAAGACATATGACAGGTGACAAGAAATAATTCATCATCCTAGAAATGAAGGATGGAGGAATGGTCACTTTCGATTACAATGGTAAGGGGAAGATAATTGGCATCGGTAAGATTAGAATATCCCCTTCTACATTCATTGAAAATGTATTGCTAGTTGACAAATTGAAGCACTATTTATTAAGTATAAGTCAATTGTGTGATAAATGCTTCAAGGTTGTCTTTGAATATTTGATGTGTATTGTAACTAACTCACTTGATTCTAGCACTAAGCTCATTAGTCATAGACTTGAAACATAAAAGTGGTAGATTTGAATGATCTAGCCATGTCTAGTAGTACAAGTCTAGTGATAATGAATGGTAAAACCAAGGTACTTTGGCATAGGAGATTAGGTCATGTTAGCATGCATACAATTACTAAATTAATTTTCAAAGATCTAGTCAGAGGTTTACCAAAACTCAAAGTTGATTTTGAACATGTTTGCGATGCATGCCAACTGGGTAAACAAACTAGGAAGAGTTTTAAATCAAAAAATATGGTTTCAACTTCTGGACCTCTAGAGCTACTGCACATGGACCTATTTGGACTAACTAGGATCACAAGCCCTGGTGGTATAAGATATGGACTTGTGATAGTAGATGATTTTTCGAGATTTACTTGGATTTTATTCATTAAATATAAAGATGAAGCTTTTAAAGTTTTTCAAAAATTTTACAAGAAAGTTTCAAATTAGAAAAATTTTTTAGTTATTCCTATTAGAAGTGATCATGGCACAGAATTTGAAAATTAGTATTTTGATGAATATTACACTTAGCACAGCATTGATCATAATTTCTTCGCTCCTAGAACACCACAGCAAAGTGGTATTGTAGAGAGGAGGAATAGGACTTTAGAAGAGATGGCCCGAATAATGTTATGTGAAAGCAATCTTTCAAGGTACTTTTGGATAGAAGCTGTGAACACTGCTTGCTATATTTTGAATCGTGTTTTGATAAAGCTGATTTTAAAGAAAACCCCCTATGAACTTTGGAATGACAAAAAACCAAGCATTCATTATTTTCATATATTTGGTTATAAATGCTTTGTGTTAAATAATGGAAAGGATAACCTAGAAAAATTTGATGCTAAATTTGATGAAGCAATTTTTCTTAGTTATTCAATTAATAGCAAAGCTTATAAAGTATTAAACAAACGAACATTGATTGTTGAAGAATCTGTTCATGTTATTTTTGGTGAATCTAATCCCTCACCTTCTAGAAAAAAAGAGTGCATTGACAATGATACAGGTGCAATTGACAAAGCTATGGAAGACATGAGTCTAAAGGACAAACCAACTCAAAAATGAGAAGAAATGGTTAGTCAAGATCATGGTGATCTACCAAGAGAATGGAGGTATATAACTTCACATCCTAAAATTTGATTATAGGTGATCCCTCACAAGGTGTTAGGAATAGATCATCACTTAGAGATGCACATGATTATCTAGCATTTATTTCACAAGTGGAACCATATAGTATAGAAGAAGCTGAAAATGATCATAATTGAATGATGGCCATGCATGAAAAACTTAACCAATTTGAAAGAAATAATGTATGAACCTTAGTGAATAGACAATCAGACCATCCTGTTATAGGAACTAAATGGGTTTATAGAAATAAGCTAGATGAAAAAGAAAATATAATTAGAAATAAGGCAAGATTAGTGGCTAAAGGTTATAATCAAGAAGAAGGAATAGATTTTGATGAAATTTATGCACCCGTAACAAGACTAGAAGCCATAAGATTATTACTTGCATTTGCTTGATATATGAATTTCAAATTATTTCAAATGTATGTAAAAAGTGCATTTCTAAATAATTTTATTTCAGAAAAGTTTTTGTAGAACAACCACCAAGTTTTGAAAATCATGCTCTTCCAAATCATGTTTTCAAACTTAACAATGCATTGTATGGATTAAAACAGATACCTAGAGCATGGTATGATAGATTGAGCAAATTTTTACTTGCAAATAATTTTGTTAGAGGCAATGTAGATACAACATTATTTATTAAGAAGAAAGAAAATGATATGTTAGTTGTATAGATTTATGTAGATGACATTATTTTTGGTGCAACTAATAAGAATATGTGTAGAGAATTTGCTGAGCTTATGTAGGGCAAATTTAAAATGAGCTTGGTGGGTGAACTGACCTACTTTCTCGAACTCCAAATTAAGCAAACAAAGGAACGAGTTTTTATCAACCAAGCAAAGTACATCAAGGAGATCATTAAGAAGTTTGGTATGAAGTCATCCAAAGAAATGAGTACACCCATGAGCCCTTCTGCAGACTAGACAAAGATGAAAATGGACACAACATTGATCAGAAGCTTTATCAAGGTATATTAGATCACTGTTGTATTTAACTACTAGTAGCCTGATATCTTATTCAGTGTATATATATATATATGCTAGATTTTTATCAAACCCTAAAGAATCCATATACTTGCTATTAAAAGATCATAAGATATCTAAAAGGAATGAGTAATCTAGGTCTATGGTATTCTAAGCAATCTTCATTGAATTTAATTAGATTTTTTGATGCTGATTATGGTGGATGTAAAATTGATAGAAAAAGTACTAGCAGTACTTGTCAATTTCTAGGGTTGAACTTAATCTCATGGTATTGTAAGAAATAAAACTCTATAGCACTGTCTACTGCTAAGGTAGAGTACGTAGCTGCAGGGAGTTGTTGTGCACAAGTGCTTTGGATTAAGCAAAACTAGAAGACTTTGGTGTTATTTAAACAAAAATTCCTATCAAATGTGATAATATAAGTGCTATTAATTTGACAAAGAACCCAATTCAGCATTCAAGAACAAAACATATCAAAATTAGACATCACTTTATTAGGAATCATGTAAAAATGAAAATATTGAACTTGAATTTATTCCAACAGAAAATCAACTTACTGACATCTTTACTGAGCTTTTAATGAAGAAAGATTTCAAATGATTAGAGGAGAATAGGTTTATGTGACCCATTTTAGATTTTGACCTAATTTCTTCTAATTTAAAGAAAATTATCTAGAAGACCTCCATAACCAAATTGAAGTAGATACCCACCTTATTTAGTGTGTTCTTAGAGCTAGGCATTTTTTTATTGGAGTTTTAGAGCCTTTTTGTTCATTTTTTCTCAAGCCAACTCGAACAAACAGGGCTCTGGCTGAGCTGACTCAGATGTCGGGATAGTTATTTTTATATATAAGTCGTAGGTCAACTTAGGGCTTATGTTTCCTTTTAAACCTTAGTCAAGCTACAGAAAAACCCTTCCAAGACCTAGGAACCACTTCTCCACCCCACATTCCTTAAGATTTTCTCAATCCCTCTTCCATGCCATTAATTTGCTCTAGATGGCGTCGAAAAGAGCAATTGCTAAGAGGCGCAAACGAGCGAAAACAAGCACATAAAGGGAAAGAAGGACCAAAAGAAGAGAAGAGGAGTTGACTCAAGCTCAATAGCAAGAAGAGGAAAGAAATTTGTCTGCACAACCACCAAGACAGGTAATTTCGATGGGTAATCGACCCATTACCACTAGAAGAAAGATAAATTTCAATTTTCTTGAATAATTAGGGCTAAGAATTGGTAATTGGATTGAAGGATAAGGCTGGGATTACTTTTGTTCCTTGGATATACCAACCTACCCAAGTCTTGTTAGAAACTTTTTTGAGAATCTGTCATTTGGTGAAAACAATATTGAATCAATTATTAAAGGAATAAGAATTATATTGAATGAAGAAGTAATTGGCAGAGTTTTGAGAATGCCTAATGAAGGGAGAAATCACTTGGTTTTAAAGGACAAGCAGAAAACCTTAAGGATCATATTGGAGAAAAGAAATGTCAATGAAATCTCAACTGTTCAGGCTAATATTGTATCATTGGAAATGTGATTGTTATACAATATGATCGTTATACAATATGATCAGCAGGATATTTTTATCGAGGACTGGGCACTTCGACTGGGTCAGTGAGCGTGATATGGTCTTCATGAGGCATATGATTGAGGGGGAGGCCCTCAATCTGTCATCCATTATGCTTGCTCAAATGCGGGACGCAGCCTGAAAGGCTAAGGCCTGCTTACCTTACGGTATGGTATTCACCCTTCTGTTCAATGATTCAGGTGTTGATTTGGAGGGTGAGGATAGTAGACTGCTGCACCACAATGATACTTATTTAGTGAAGTCCTTACAGAGGATGGGCTACCATCAGGTTGAGGGAGTTTGGACCAAGAAAGTATCAGGTGAGAGAATGGTTCACCAGTCATCTGATGAGGATGAGGAGGCAGAGCACCACATTGTAGATACTGAGACTACCTGAGAGGAGTCAAACGATGAGAGTAGCAGTGGCTCTGGTGATTCTGATGGGGATTCTTCTGATAAGGAGTTTCATGGACAAGTTGGATAGACCAGCAGCCCCAGGACTCCACCAGCACATTCAGCACCTGCACCATCAATTCACCTGCACATCCAAGACCTTCTACTTGGCACCCCCGACTATAGCTCAGGTTTCTATTGTAGAGCAACTTTCTCAGTTTTTCGAGGCTTTGATGAGTTCCTTTTGATCGATATTTGGCAATCTTCACCGAACAGTCGAGACCGGACTTCAAGAGTTCAGGATAGAGCTACGAGAGCTGACATTTAGAGTCGAGATAGTCGAGAAGTGACAAACTTGACAGGATGAGTTTCACACAGATCTTACAGACCTCGCTCAAATATTGGTAGACTTAGAGGAGCAGGAGAGACTTTTATTGCTCAACAGACTACGACCCTTCAGCACATTCAGGAAGAAGTTCAGAGGCTTCAGTCTAGGATGAGCACCGTACTTTTCTACCTTTCTGGAGCTTCATATTCTGCACATTCTCCACCTCAGAGCACTCTTGGACCTAGAGCATCACCTCCTAGATAGTCTCCACCACATAGGCCTAGGACTGGTCCAACTTCCAGGACCAGAAATGTTATAGGACCCCCTCCTCCTATCAGAACTTCTAGGACATATGCACCTGAGCCTCCCCTAGATGTAGGATCTAGTAGTGAGGGAGAGTAGATTTTATGATTTTCTTGTATTCCATTTTGATACATTTTGGTTTCAATTGTACTGGAATGTTATTTTGTACTTCTTATCAAAGTAATGAAATATTTTCTTTCAAATCAATATGTACATTATTTCCTTGTTATTATATCTTTGTTGTTTCTATGCATGATCTCATTAAGTAACCTAAAAAGGGGGAGTAACACTTCAAGAGAATTTTAATGAAGAATTTCATTTTGAAAAATTCTATGAGAATGTGAAATTATCTCAAACAATGTTAATATTTTCTCATTCTATTTCAAAAATCATTGAATGCTTATTAAATCTTTTTGATTAATGACAAAAGGGGGAGTAATAGTATTGTTGCTGCCTGGACCATCGTGGTCTTAGCTCTGGTGCGGCGTCGGGCATCACCCCCCTCGCCTGGGATCCTGCACGTGTTCCCGGACCCCTACAAAAGAGAAGAGACCCGGGCCAGGGATTCTGGTAGGGACACTCCGATGATCAAGTCAATGGATGATCCAGGGGAACAGATCCCCCTTTATAGATCCCGATGAGGTTTCTACGTTCGGGGGTCATGTTTTTAAGAAAAGAAAGTGAGTGTAGGGTATTAGCAGCGAAGGAAGGCTGGAGCAGGGTTGGCTGTGTCCATGGGATTCTTTGGACAAATTCCTCGATAGCCCCAGAGCGTTGCATCTGGCCTGCTCTCCCCTTCTGTGTGCCAACCCTTACCCCCCTTACCCCTTGCTAGTTCTTGCCACTTGTCCTTCCCTTTCGTTAGGAGGCCCCCTTTAGTTTATTATGGAGAGGCCATGTGTGACCCCCCGCTTGCTTTCCAGATGTTTCCCTTTCGGGGGAGTCCCAGAGGGTGACATTTGGCAGCATGCGGGAACTGCATGTGAGCTTCCATTTTTTTCTTTGAGGTGGAAAGTTATGTTGCTGGCTCTAATGTTCTAGTTGGTTGCCATATTTCGAAAAACCTAGCTGAGCATTGGCATGCAGGCAGTCACCCCAGGGTTTGAATCTTTAGCACAACCTTCCACTTATGGGTGGTGCAGACAGTAGACTGGGGAGCTCCGCACCTTAAAGGGAATGTTCCTTCCTGATCAGTGTAAACTGCGGCCTGAGGGGGCCCTGGTGCTTCGATGAGGTGCCCTACTCCGTAGGCCTTAGGTGGCTGGCTACTGCCTGTCAGTTGTATTATCTCAACGGCAGGGTCTCGATGAAGGCAACTCTCTTTCCCATCATGATTTGAATCTCTGTCGCCTTCCCTCCTTCGCTTGGTGGTAGCTTGAGCTCCATCTCAACAGGAGACTCACTTCAGCTCCTTGCTCAGATGCCAGGCTTAGGTGGTACCTCCATCTACTAACTGACAACTAGCATCCAGATTGACTCCACATTAGCGGATATAGCCATAGTAGTCATCGATGGGCCCAGGATCCCTTCTGCTCCTTTCATCTCTTCTGCTCCCATTGCTTCTTCTAGGTCTTCCCATCCAACTAGGCCTTCGGGCGTAGCATCAAAATTAACCAGGGAGGATCTCTCTGTGATCCGGGCCAACTACGGGATCCCAAATTCTATCCTATTCTCGATCCCACGACCATGGGAGCGGGTCACCTCTAGTGGCCCCGATCGAATAGCCCTTTATGAAGAGTTCTTTCTTGGGGGCCTTCACATGCCTTTTCATCCCTTCTTTCTCTCTTTTCTAAGCAACTACCATCTTGTTCCGGCCCAGTTGGCTCCTAATGCCATAAGGGTCATCAATTGCTTCATTATTTTCTACCACTTCCATGGATTATCACCCGCTTCTCCTTGTTCAAGGCCTTTTTATCCTGAAATGCCACCCGACCGAGGATGGGTGGTGGTGCATTTATCCTCGCCTAAAAGGGATAAAGTTTAAGCATCCCTCTTCCATCAAGGGGTGGAAGAGAAAATTCTTCTTTGCTTATGTCGAAGGGGTGGACTTGGTCTAGAGTGATCCAAACCGGAACCCAAATTGATGAAGAACGAAAGCACTAATACCAAAAATGATGCAGAACGGATATGTGGAATGCGGAAGCAAATTAAAATTAATGTATTTTTTATATATATATATATTTTCAGAAGTCGGCTTTGACTCAAAGGAAAGATAAACTAATGTTGAAAGAAACTAAGAAATGACAGAAAGCATAATTAAAAGGAGTGGATTATCAGAGTAACTCAGAAGTAGGATCGCTGGGGATTGAGAAACCCCCAGATCTAGGGTTTGCTCTGAGTTTCAACGAAACAGACAAAGTGAGAAGGGAAGGTTCTTGTTACCTAGCAGTGATATCTCTCCATTTGGTGGAAAAAGACTCTCTCGAGCAGATTATTGGATCCCGGGAGTCAAGGTATCTTCGCAATGGATCCTCTGATAATGGTCCTTGGCAAAGTTGGCCTCTTCTTGAACCCTAGATCCTGGAGAGAAGAAGAACAAGGTTATGAATAAGAGACTCAGGGAACAGAGTTACCAGAGTAAAAGAAAGGATGGGATCTGAAGGTCTTTAGCTGATCTGGAACTCCTAGGCTGCGGATTTGGGACTTCTTCTCCTGGATCTGCTGGATGGACTCTGAAGCAGTGGTAGCTGACTTGAAGAAGGTTGGACTGGGGTCCTTGTGGTCGGCCACCCTTTGGAAGAAGAACCTTGGAGATGGTGTAGAGGCTAGGGTTTGGTGGTGGTGGAGTAGAGATGGGTGGACTAAGCTAGGGTTTTGGGGTTGGAGATCTCACACCTCCTCAAGGTTCCTAGGGAACACGGATTTACTCCCTCATGGATCTCAACACTCAAAATAAGTATGGAAGATCAAGACTTTGCTAAAAAATAAGGGATTTCATTCATAAGATTTCATAAGATAAGTTCAAGTTACAAAAGGGGTCTAATATATAGACCTATAGGAAAAATCAAAACCATACAAGTTCCCATGTGGGACTAATAGGACTAATCTACACTTTAGGCATCAAATTCTCTTCCCTTGGCCAACCAAGACTCCTTCCATGAGTGAGCGGCCCAAAAACTCCAAGAAAACTTGAAAATCAGCTCCAAATGGCAGGTTATGGGGGTGTCTCCTAGTATCTCTCCATGAATCAAGGATTTTCCCTTCATGGTTTGGCTCTTTTGGACACCTCCTAGTCTTGCTCCACAAGTTTAGGCTTCTTCTTTTCATGGCTTTGGCACTTTAGGAAACTTTTGGATGCCTCCTTGATTTTCTCCCCAAGACATGCTCTCTTCCCTTTTATAACTTGGATTTTTATGGAACATTATGGGGCACCTCCTTGATCCTCTCTTCAAGAAAAATTCTTGCCATCCTGGCTTGGGTTTATCTGGAAAGAAGTGGCTCCTCCTTGGATTGAGGTATCTTGATGGATTTCTCCCCCAAGTGGTGCAAGAAAAAGGGGAACTTACTTCTTATGGTGTGGGGACCAAAGACACTGGATGGAGATGTGGCAGGGAGTGTGGCACCCACTTGTAACTAGACCATGGAAGGAAAAAATGTGGCACCCTATGGCAAAGGGAATGGCGGCAACTTGGAGAAGACCTAGACCACTACTAGGACTTGTACTGAGTCAACATGACTCAACAAAATCTTGTAATCCAGGATCCTTTCAATCTGCTGTTTCCTCACAGGCCAGTTTGTTGGTGGACACACAGGGTTGGGATCACTCTCAATGACTGGATTAGGCTCGAAGGGCTTACTAGGAATCACAGCTGGCTCCCTATACTCTACTAAGTCTGTAATGTTGAAAGTAGAGTTATTGCCTGTTTCTGGAGGCAACTCGAGCTCATGGACATTGGATCCTACTCTCTTCACTACTCTAAATGGTCCAGCTCCTCTAGCATGTAACTTTCTAACGGTTCCAGGAAAAAACTGCTCAGGCCCTAACCTAATCATTACATAGTCTCTCTCAACAAAAGTTTTGACTCGCCCTTGAGAATCAGCCAACTTCTTATAAATTTCATTACTTAAAGTTATTTTGGCATGAATTTCTTTATGCAAGTCCTTTACATGCTATGCAAGTGCATCAAGAGACTTGTGTGTGTGGGCTAATAGTAAAATCAGATCAAGTGGTGTGTGAGGCTTGTATCCATGAACAATTTCAAAGGGTATCTAGCCTATAGACCTATTGATCGAAACATTGAATGCAATTTCAGCCCTGGACAAAATACAAATCCCAATTCCTGGTGCTCTCAATCAAACCAAAATCTGAGCCAAAGCCTAGTAAAGAGTCAAGAAAAACTAAACTAGACTGACGATGCATTTCTAAAGAATGGACTTTATTCAAAAGAATCCTAGGTCTAAATCTAACAAACTAAGGCTCTCTAGGTTTGACCTTGGGTCGGAGGATGGCATGCAGAGCATGAAAACATATCATGGGTGCCTAGTAGGTGCCATAAGGTCTTCCAGAAGTAGGTGGCAAACCTAATAGATTCTAAGGAGTCTTGCAACCTAGAAATCTCAGGAAAGTGTAATCCCATAGCTCTAGAAACATGAGAAGATTTAGGGAAGGGTAGGAAATAAGAATCAGAGTTTTGAGGTGGCTTATAGGAAATAAGAAACATACCTTGGTTATTCAGGATGACCTTAAAATGAGGACATTGTTCTATAGGTGCACTCATCCAAACCTCATGATTTGCTCTAGGAGGGTCAACAAGTGCAAGTTCTAGGATAGGCTGGGTGCTCCTAGAAGGTGGAAGGTTATCAGGAAGGTCTTTGGAATGTTTATCGAGAAAGTCTTCTAAGCTACTGTCTTTTTCTTGTTCTTGGACTTCTTAATGGGCAATTCTTGTGAACCCCTTCCTTCTTCACACTTCTTTACCAGATTTGACTCAGGGGTGTCTTCTTTGGATTCCTCAATGAGTTCAGGGGTATTCTCACTTAAACTCTCATTGGGTGCAATTTCCTCTTCCTGAACTTCCTCAAAAGGGTCTTCTCTTAGGGTTAGCTCCTGAATTCCTTGAGTGGCAGGGGTCCCCTCAATAACCCCATCAGGTAGGAGTTGGTTAATTGAATTATCGGGAGGAATATCCTCAAATTCTTCTTCTTCATATTCATCTATCAAACTTATGTCAGGCTCATATATTTCTTCCTCAATCTCACTGAAAGGTTCTAATATATTCTCCTTTGATTCCTCTTTAAGTACGGCTCTAGTCAGGTCAACTAATTTTGGGATGGCCATGCCTAACTCCTTCTCATTGTTATCCTTCTAGTTAAGAGGTAACACAAGTGGGAATTGATAAACAAAAGTCTGGTTCACTACGGGTGTCGGATCAATCGAAACTTGACTAAAGTTGGTAGAGGTTGGCTTTAAGTCTAAAGTACTTGATTGGTTATATCTTAAAGACCACTCATAGTCTTGGGCTTCTTGGTAGGCTCGGTCTAACTTATTGGTCTTTTCAAGGCATAGCTTCCTATAAATGTCTGGGTGTAACCCAACCCTAAACCTCGATGTGATCTGAGCTTCGGTCTCAATGGTATTGCATTTCATGTAATACCACTGGAAGTCCTCGATATATTTAGACACAGGCCTATTACCTTGTCGCAATTGGTACCATTGGTCTAAAAGTCTTTTCTCATAGTATCTACCTAAGTACCTATCTCTCAACTTACTTCTCATATCTCTCCAAGTATATATTTCCTCTTTTCTTTGATAACACTCACGCTCAATAGCATACCAATGCGACCTAGCATGTTTGGTGAACTTGGTTTTGGCCAACCTAATTTGTCTTAATTCCGATATGTTAGTGCACTCAAAATATCGATCCATTTGTTCTTCCCACTTAATATATGTCTCTTGTCTTCCATCAAAAGTGGGTGCAGAAGGTTCGGTGTTCCTAACGGGTCCCTTCTCTGAGTCAACCAAGTATGGATATAGGCTCCTAGGACTAAACTCAGGGGCAAGATCATGGTCATAGGCTCTTAGATCAAACCTCTAATGATTAGGTTCAGGATCCTTGTATAAAGGTCTCCTAGGCTCTGGGTGTGGGTGAGGTTGGGGTCTACCAAATTCTGAGTCAGGGGTCCAATTTCTATGCCTAGGTTTCTCAAGTGCCTGGACACGGTCTCTAAACTGGGCAAAACTCTCATTCATATCCTGACTCAATTTGGTCATACTTTCGGTAAGAGTTCTAATCATGGCCTCTAAATCAGGTTGGGTTTGACCAGGTTGGTAGGGTACTCCGTTCGGGTGGACATGATGATGCAAGCAAGCACACCAAATGAGACTCGACTGAAATGACTACGGGCTAACTAGACCTAGAGCCCAAACTAGATGCCCAATCAGAGTGGTAAGCTAGCCTGTAGTAACTCGGGACTCAGCCAGGCAGGTGTAAGGGGAGTGTTAGGTCCCTAATTGCCAAACCTAGACACCAATCAGAGATTGGCCAGGTAGGCGGACCAGCACACAAGCCCTTTGGGATAGAATCTCTAAACCACCGTTCTAGACACTGAGTACAAAGCACACACAGAGTAACTAGACAAACTGACTCAACACTAGCCTAGACCCAACCAGTTGGTGTCCCTAGCCCACTAGGGCAAATTAGGTCTAATTAACTTTAAGATTAAAGGCTTAGGTTCAAATGCACGGGAGGTAGTTTTGGGCAAAGGAGAGGGTCTCAATCCTTCCCTTATGTTGCAACTTCGGTGCCCTTAAAATAAATTCAACTTATGCACACTCAAATAAAAAAACAGCTTGCAAAAAATAAAAAAAAATAGAAAAGCAGTAAAATTGATCTCAAAAAATCTACATAAATTAATAAATTATGAAAATTTTACATAAATTACTTTCAATTATACTGGTTCCAGCAAAATAAGAATTACTTAATTTGGAATTTTCTACAGGGAGAAACAATTCGAATAATAGTGAAGTTACCGGCAGAAAACAAAACGTATGTCCCGTTTACAATCCCTGCCTAGAAGTTATAACCCAGCGGCACCCCTACACGCCCTAGGAACCCTAGTGGAATGGGAGGAGGAGGCTTGCATCTCGCTTGTTCCTAGGACCGGATGGCCAGGGGAGTCTACTACAGGCAGCAAAAGTAAAAAGGAACGAAAAAAAATAATCAAACAAGCAAGAACCCTAGACAGGGCTCTGATACCAAAAATGATGCAAAATGATGAGCTCTGATACCAAAAATGATGTAGAATGGATATGTGGAATGCGGAAGCAAATTAAAATTAATATATATTTTTTTATATATTTTCAAAAGTCGGCTTTGACTCAAAGGAAAGATAAACTAATGTTGAAAGAAACTAAGATATGACAGAAAGCACAATTAAAAGAAGTGGATTATCAGAGTAACTCAGAAGTAGGATCGCTGGGGATTGAGAAACCCCCAGATCTAGGGTTTGCTCTGAGTTTCAACAAAACAGACAAAGTGAGAAGGGAAGGTTCTTGTTACCTAGCAGTGATATCTCTCAATTTAGTGGAAAAAGACTCTCTCGAGCAGATTATTGGATCCCGGGAGTCAAGGTATCTTCGCAATGGATCCTCTGATAATGGTCCTTGGCAAAGTTGGCATCTTTTTGAACCCTGAATCCTGGATAGAAGAAGAACAAGGTTAGGAACAAGAGACTCAGGGAAGAGAGTTACCAGAGTAGAAGAAAGGATGGGATCTGAAGGTCTTCAGCTGATCTGGAACTCCTGGGCTGCGGATTTGGGACATCTTCTCCTGGATCTACTAGATGGACTCTGAAGCAGTGGTAGCTGACTTGAAGATGGTTGGACTGAGGTCCTGGTGGTCGGCCACCCTTTGGAAGAAAAACCTTGGAGATGGTGTAGAGGCTAGGGTTTGGTGGTGGTGGAGTAGAGATGGGTGGACTAAGCTAGGGTTTTGGGGTTGGAGATCTCACACCTCCTCAAGGTTCCTAGGGAACCCGGATTTACTCCCTCACGGAGCTCAACACTCAGAATAAGTGCGGAAGAACAAGACTTTGCTAAAAAACAAGGGATTTCATTCATAAGATTTCATAAGATAAGTTCAAGTTACAAAAGGGGTCTAATATATAGACCTATAAGAAAAATCAAAACCATACAAGTTTCCATATGGGACTAATAGGACTAATCTACACTTTAGGCATCAAATTCTCTTCCCTTGGCCAACCAAGACTCCTTCCATGAGTGAGTGGCCCAAAAACTCTAAGAAAACTTGAAAATCAGCTCTAAATGGCAGGTTATGGGGGTGTCTCCTAGCATCTCTCCATGAATCAAGGATTTTCCCTTCATGGTTTGGCTCTTTTGGACACCTCCTAGTCTTGCTCCACAAGTTTAGGCTTCTTCTTTTTATGGCTTTAACACTTTAGGAAACTTTTGGGTGCCTCCTTGATTTTCTTCCCAAGACATGCTCTCTTCCCTTTTATAACTTTGATTTTTATGAAACATTGTGGGGCACCTCCTTGATCCTCTCTTCAAGAAAAATTCTTGCCATCCTGGCTTGGGTTTATCTGGAAAGAAGTTGGCTCCTCCTTGGATTGAGGTATCTTGATGGATTTCTCTCCCAAGTGGTGAAAGCAAAAGGGGAACTTACTATTTATGGTGTGGGGACCAAAGACACTGGATGGAGATGTGGCAGGGAGTGTGGCACCCACTTGTAGCTGGACCATGGATGGAAAAAATGTGGCACCTTATGGCAAAGGGAATGGCGCCAACCTGGAGAAGACCTAGACCACTACTAGGACTTGTACTGAGTCAACATGACTCAACAAAATTTAAATTGCAGGGAAATATAGACTTAAGATTAAAATTGTGTTGACCAAGTCAACCCTTATTACAAAACTAGAAAATCCTAATTCTTCGGGCAAGGTCAATCAGAGATCCAGATGGAACCCTGAAGTCTTCTTCTGATTCTGGTGCCCACACCACAAATCAGAACTCCCAAGTTGAGGCCACTGATCAAGAAGTATAGGACCAGCTTGTTTCCGATCAGATCCCCCCTCTCGAGGTTCTGCTGTCAGAGTAGAACTTGTTTGATGCCAGAATCAGCCCAATCCAGGGGCTAGGTGAGTTCAGTGGGATATCTCTTCTTTAATGAGCCCTTTTCAGCATGTTGCTGAACTTTGTCTTCTTCTTCCTGCAGGCATGAAGTTCTCGGTGCAAGAGCTTCTGGAGTTTATCCATAAGAGAGGCTTGCCATCCAGGCCCGGGGAGGCTCCACTAAAGAGGGTCCAAGTTGAGCCCAGCCAAGATGCGGGGCTTACGGGGCAAGCAGTCTCTGGCCTTACGGGGCAAGCGGTCGAACCATCCCCTGGGCCTTCAGAGTAGCGAGCCCAACTTCTAGCCCGAGAACTTGACGTGGGCATGTTGGCCAGGCTGGCTGCAGTGGTTGTGGTCCACCTTCATGCAATCATCGAGATGGATAAAGAGGGAGAAAGGGTGGTGGAGCAATCGTCACCGATGCCATCACCTGTGGTGACAAGCTCCCTAATGCCAGATGAGATGCCTTCAGAGGTGGCTCCCCGGATGCGGTGGTGCCCTCAGCACTAAGGAGGGCTGCTGTCTGGAGGATAGCACTTGGGGTGAGACCGAATTTGGCGGTCACCTAGGATCTTGCACTTATAGAGTGCATGATGAAATTCGCGGTCCAGTCGCATGACCACCACGAGAGGGGAGGCAGGATGCTGGTGGAGGCCCTTCTTGGCACTCTTCCCCTTCTCTTCATGGTAGTCTTCTGCATTTCTATTGCTTCAGTCTAGCTACCATGGCTAACATCTTTGATGGTGCAAATTGGGACCGACGTTCTTCTCATTCGCGACTACTACACCCAGTGAGAGCGAGAAAGGATGTCGCTGGCAGATGAGGCCCAGGAGCAGGCTGATAGGGCCCAGGCCTTGGAGGAGAAGAATAGGATCCTCCAAGCCAAAGTGGTCAATGCTGAGAATCGGGTTAGGGACCTCGACATGTCCTTGGCCCGAGAAAGGGATCGGGCCTCCCATCGGGTGGAGGAGCTCAAGGTCGATGCTGCCCAAGCAAAGAGCTAATGAGTGGCCTCCAATCATGGCTAGAGGCAGTGCAAGCTCGGTTGTCGGCAGTCGAGAAGAAAGTTGCTCAGGTGGTGGCTCTGATGGAGGCCGCTAAGAAGGAGGCCACCGTGGTAGTGCCTAGGTTCAAGGCCTTGGTGGAGTTTGTCGATGAAGTCTGGGAGGTGGCCATGGATTCCTTCATCAAAGGATTCAGGGTCTGTAAATCCATGGTGGCCTATCACTTCCTAGGGCTGAGGCTGGATGAGATCATAGTCCTAGGCAGCCTTGGTGGAGGCTTAAGGAGAGCTACGACTCCTATTGCCATGGCAGAGGTGGAGCCTGCCCTTGTCGCTGAGGAGGTCCCACTGGCGAGGGCTACGGAGGCCCAAGGGGATGTTGGCATGCCTATCCGCCATCCCAAAAAGGAGTCTGCTAAGGGATAGACTCTGATCTCCTTCCAGAACCTGCCCTTCTTCTCTTTCTTTTTTTGGGGATCGCCTGGCCTGTCGGGGGCCCTTTGATGATGTATCTTTTTCATGCAACATCAATGAAGTCCTTCTCACTTCACTGAGTTTTTGTTTTATGGTTATCTTGAACCTCTTCAATTAAGCTAAGAGCTGGCGGATGGCTTGAGGGGGGGTCCTGCGTGGCCCTGAGAGACCGTCAAGTTGGGGAACTTGACATGCGGAGTCTTGAGATTGTCCTCACTGGCTCTAAGTCTAGCTGGCGAAGTGTGGGCTTTGAGAGTGCCCCACTTTGCCGTCTCTAAACTGGGGATCCAGTTGGTTGAATGCGAGACTTCTAGAGTTTCCCATCTTGAGGTGCCAGGCTGTGAGTCAAGCCATAGAAGCAGAACCACTGGAATGTCCTGTCACATCTCCGGACTGTGAGCACGGTGACAAGTGCGGGGCTTCAAGAGTTTCCCGGCTTGAGGTGCCGGATTGTGAGTCTAGCGATAGACGACGAAACTGTTGGGGTGTGCCACTGACATCCCCGGACTGTGAGCATGGTGACAGGTGCGGGGCTTTAGAAGTTTCCTAGCTTGAGAGCCGGGCTTCTTGGAATTTTCGGGCTTAAGTGCCGGGATTCTTGGAGTTTCCGGGCTTAGGTGCCGGGCTTCAGGAGTTTCTTGGCTTAGGTGTCGGGCTTCTTGGAGTTTCTAGGCTTAGGTGCTGAGCTTCAAGAGTTTTTGAGCTTAAGTGCTGGGCTTCTTGGAGTTTTCAGGCTTAGGTGCTGGACTTTAGGAGTTTTCGGGCTTAGGTGCCTGGCTTCTTGGAGTTTCCGGACTTAAGTACTGGGCTTTAGGAGTTTCTAGGCTTAAGGTGCCAGGCTATGAGTCAGGCAATAGATGGCAAGACTTCTAGAGAGTCTCGCTCACATCTCCGAACTGTGAGCATAGCGACAGGTGCGGGGCTTCAGGAATTTCTCGACTTGGGGTGCCGAGCTGTGAGTCAGGCAGTAGATGGCCAAACTTCTAGGGAGTCCTGTTGACATCTCCGGGCTGTGAGCATGGTGATAAGTGTGGGGCTTAAGGAGTTTCCCTGCTTGAGGTGTCGAGCTGTGAGTTTGGTGGTAGATGGTAGAACTTTTAAGGAGTCCCACTGACATCTCCGGACTATGAGCACGGTGACAAGTGCGGGGCTTGAGGAGTTTCCCGCTTGAGGAGCCGGGCTATGAGTTAGGTGGTAGATGGTGGAACTACTGGGATGTCCTGCTGGCATCTCTGAACTGTGAGCACAACAACAGGTGCGGGGCTTCAGGAGTTTCCTGGCTTGAGGTGCTGGGCTGTGAGTTAGGCGGTAGATGGTGAAACTTCTGGGGAGTCCCGCTGACATCTCCAGACTATGAACATGATGATAAGTGTGGGGCTTCAAGAGTTTTTCAGCTTGAGTTGCAGGGCTGTGAGTCAGGCAGTAGATGGTGAAACTGCTGGGGTGTCCCTCTGATATCTTTAGACTGTGAGCATGGTGATAGGTGCGGGGCTTCAAGATTTTCTTGGCTTGGGTGCCGGGCTGTGAGTCAGGTGGTAGATGGTGGAACTTCTGGGGAGTCCTGCTGACATCTCTGCACTGTGAGCATGGTTACAGGTGCGGGGCTTCAGAAGTTTCCCAGCTTGAGGTGCCGAGCTATAAGTTAGATGGTAGATGGCAGAACTTCTGGGGAGTCCTGCTGACATCTTCGGACTGCGAGCATGGCAACAGGTGTGGAGCTTCAAGAGTTTCCTGGCTTGAGGTGACGGGATATGAGTCAGGTGATAGATTGTAGAACTTCTAGGAAGTCCTGCTGACATCTCCGGACTACGAGCACGGTGACAGGTGCAGGGCTTTAGGAGTTTCCCAGCTTGGATCACCAGGCCTAGGGTCGGGCGATGGTTTTCCTGCAGGGCAAAGACAACATTGCACTGAAAGAAAACTTTTATTGAAAGGGGGGAGCCTTACATTTTTGGAGGTAAGCCTTTAGACTTTTGTCACCATCGATTTCGATAAGGTATTAGGCTCTAGGTGGAAGGACCTCAACTACTCCATAGGGGCCTTCCCGGTCTAGGGAGAGCTTGCCCCCCAACACATCATGCCCACAGGCCTCTCGGTGGACCAGTTGTCAACTACAGGGGCAGAAGGAAGAGCCATAAGCGCCTGGGGCTTCGTAGGGGTCTTTTCTCCCATGAACTTTTCAAGGTAGCCTCCTCCTTATCAGATCTTTGATCTCTCTTTTGAGGTGACGGCAGTCCTCAATGTCATGGCTATGGTCGCGGTGGAACTGGTAGTATTTTGTCTTGTCATGGCCACCGAACGACCCTGTGGGGGAGGGCGGCGTAGGTAGCGCTCGCCCTCAATCTCCATGAGGATCTTTGACCTCGGAGTGAGGAAAAGGGTGTATATTTCATTCGGAATGGGATTGCTCTTTGGCTTGGGCCTCGCTCAAAAACTAGGGTTCAGCCCGGGCCTGCATGCCTTTAGAGCCTCCCCCGAAGCTTATCTCTTCAAGGACTTCCCATCCAATTCTCTCCTGGCACGGTCTGCCTCCTCAGTGTGAACATACTTATGAACATGAAGGAAGAGGTTAGAGTACACCTTCAGCGGCTTCTTGTCTAGGGAGTAGGTCAGGCGGGAAGTCCGGAGCCCTCTCTCTTCAATGCCATCATGGTGATGGGCTTGACCATGTTATAGATCTCTAGTGCGGCAACCTTGAAGCGGGCCACATAGTCCCGCAAGGGTTTGTGGTCCTGCTACCTGATGGAGAAAAGGCTATCAAATTCTCGTAACACCTTTCAGTGAGCATCGAAGTGTGCCATGAACCTTCTTTCTAGCTCTGCAAAGAAACTAATGCTTTCGGGCTCGAAGCGGGTAAACCAAACTTGAGTGGCCTTTCATAGGGTAGCGGGGAAGACTGTAAAGGAGGGCATCTATTGCCCCTTGGACTCCCATGAGAGCCTTGTAGCTCTCTAGATGGTCCAAGGGGTCGGTGGTCCTGTCGTAGGGATCCACCTGAGGCATGCGGATCGACTCGGGATCAGCCCCTCTTGGATCTCTCGGGAGAAAGGGGGATGGGTGTCATAGCTTACCAGCTCTTTGGAGGAGCCTTGCATGTTGGTAAACTATCAGGATGCTCTGCCAGCCTATGCTCTTGTTCCTCCAAGCATTTCTCTGGCACGTGCCTGATAGCCTTATCAGTGGTGTCTTCCATTGAGGCTACTAAAGAGGATGAAGGCAAATGCTGAGGAGGGTCATGATGGGGGGCCTTGCTTTGGCATCATCTACAGTGCCTGTGGGAGGCGCGCTTTAAGCCTAGGGATTGGCTCTCCCAGTCAATCAACCCGCTCCTTTGTCGCTTTGCCGGGGCCCGGAGGCTACCCTGGGGATCAGTCGTGGCCCGCAACTATGAAGGCCTTTCTTGGAAGGGATGCAGACTGCCACGGGGAGTGGTGACTTAGGCCACAGAGGTCCCTGGTTGCTTCTAGGTAGCCAGGAACCATTGTTGGTGTTGTAACTATCACACTACCACGGACAGCACTTGCATCTGCTAGGGAGTGCGATGGATTGGACATCCATCAGAGGCGGTTATGGTGGAGCGGGGAGCTCCCCCTCTAGGCTGCGTGGGCCTCCATGAGACAGAGGGCCCTCCACGCGGCTAGCAGAGGCTTCCTTCGTGCGTGTCACCACCATGCCTCAAGTGGAGCAGCTTTTGTGGTGGGGGGACTAGTTTGACTGACATTTCAGCATCCTGCCCCCTACCTAGTGCACAAATTTGTTGCCACCTGGACCATCATGGCCTGTATCTCTAATGCGACGTCGAGTGTCACCCCCTCACTTGGGATCCTGCATGCATTCTCAGACCCTTGCAAAAGAGAAGAGACCCGGACTGGGGATTTTAGCGGGGGCACTCCGATGATCAAGTCAGCGGGTGATCCAAGGGAACAGATCCCCTCAGTGGATCTTAGTGAGGTTTCCATGTTCGAGGGTTGTGTTTTTGAGAAAAAAAGTGAGTGTAGGGCATTAGCAGCAAAGAAGGGCTGGAGCAGGATTGCCTGTGTCAATGGGATTCTTTCGACGAATTCCTCGGTAGCCCTAGAGCATTGTGCCTGGCCTGCTCTCCCCTTCTGTATGCCAACCCTTATGGTGGGGACACCAGCATCAGACACAGATCCCTGGATCCCATAAGGTTTACTGATAAGGGTTTTAGTCATGTGTCATAATTTTGTAATCAATTAAGATTAAGTCCTGTAATAAGTTGAGGCTAATTGATTTGTCTCAACCCTAGTCCAATATCGAGTCCTGTATTTCAGTATAAGTCTAGTATGAGTCTAATTTTTATACAAGAGAGGAGGTTATCCTATTTTGGAGTTCTACCAGGCCTCATCCAGGAGTTAGAGGCCACTATATCAGCTTATTGGATTTTGCAAGACACCCCAGGATCCAAGATGCTTTTCCAGATACCCTGATTCCTTCCAGATATTTTTCGAATGCCTAGATTCCCTCCAGATGCTAGAGTATATTCCTAGACCAGGTCATAACATGATCCCAAAGACTTACCTGTGCCCCAGTGCAAGTGAATGCAAAGCCCAGGTCCATGAAGAACCAAGATTCCAGGTATATTCCAGCCCAGAACCAAGATACCTGAAATATTCCTGCTCCTGGTGTCCTAGGCCTTCAGGGCCTAAAGCCCATGCGCCCAACCCATCCTTGGCTGCCCCTTGCTACCCCCCATGAAGCCCAACACATCCAAAGTGTTGACTTGGTCCACGCTAAGAAGGAGGAATTCAAATGGAAGAAGGAAACCTAGTTCTTATTCTATTCAACTAGTATACTCCTAGTTCTAGGTTTATTTTGTAGTCTTTCTCCTACTTAAATTATGCAAACCTCTTCTAACTAGGAGAAGACTTGTAATTCCTTTAGGAGAGGGCATGGAGATCTATAAATACCCCACCCCTCCTCCTCTTATAATAAATCAACTCTTATGAATTAAACTCTATTAAATTGTTTTTAAGACTGGTGTTCTTGTGTTTTTGTTTTTGGGTTCTAGTTTTTGTTCTCTTGTGTTGGCCGACCTCTATCATTGTAATCCTCCATGCCCAAGTAGCAAATCAGTCATCTTGACATCAGCCATGCCTTTGATAAAGAGTCGTAAAGCCATCCTTGAAAGTAGGAGTCTCCCTTCTCTAGGCCGCCAGCCCTACTAGCCCTAATTCCCTTTCTTTTGTTTTTCTTTCTTCCATATTTTGTTTCTTTTATTGCTTACCTGATTCGTGCCTAACATTGACATTTTGCAGATCCCCGAGGTGTTTCCCCTCCCCTGAGTAGGCTTTCTTTGCCTTCAGACCAAATCCAGATTGCCTTCAGATTCGAGAACAAAATGCTTGTTCTTCCAGGCACCATCTAGAGGCTGAGAGATCTCTTCATCGAAGAAACTATAATCGCTGCCTGGTAAAAGCCTTCTCCCTCTTAAGTTCTAATCTGATGATAGGTATGCTATCCTAAGCTAGGAGTTTCTCAATCCTCGGGTCCTGGAATTGATTATTCTGCATGAGTTATCTTGTGGGTATGTTAGTTTCTAGCATTACTAGTCTTTCTTCTGATTCTTTCTTAGTTTTGGATCTTTAGCCACTTAATTAATGTCTAAAAAAATTATAAAAAGTTAGTTTACTATTTTTTCTACAATCCTAGAGTTGTCCCGCATCAGTTTGGTATCAGAGCGGGTTTAGGATAGCATTCATTTGCATTAGATTTACAAACCCTAATTTCTACATCCTACTAGTTGCATTAGATATTTGTTTTTCCTCTAATTTTGACTACCTAGGAATTTTATTTTTCTATGATATTTGCATGAATTGTTCTCTGTCTTGTCCTCTATTTTATCATGATTTTTAACTAATTTTATAAAAACTCTAATTTATTAAAAACTGGCATATTAGAAACCCTAATTGAAAACCTGAGATTTCTGTATCAGTCTGAAATCCCAAGGATTTGCATCATCATTTAATTTTTGTTTTGTATAAAATTTGATAGAGTTCATCATGACCATCCATCCTCTGCCCTAGAATTTTTTTAATTTTTTTGCATCGATAACTATGTCAAATCCTGCATCTTTTGAAACCCTAATTTCCTGAATTTCTGTACTGACTTGACCAAACCTAACCAACTTCTACACACCCCAATCCCAAGCCCAATTTGATTGCTTACCTAATCAACTCAAACCTAAATTGCCACATCATAAAATATACAAAAATATTTTATTTTTTGATTATTTTAGTTTGTATTAGGACTCATTGAATGTGCATCATTTGATTAACCTAATCTTAAGGGCACTTTCTCTAACTCAGATCAAGGCAGGAGGTCATAACCTATCTAGGCCCAAAACAATCTCCTTGCATTCTCACCCAAGCCTAATTAAAATTAATTAGACCTAATTTCTCCTAGAGGGCTAGGTGATGCCAACAGGTCATGTCCGAATTGTGTGGGTCAACTAGTGCATTTAATCCTGTGGCTATTACTGAAATCTAGTGTCTAAAGCTGAGTGTCCAGAGTCAAACGACCTAAGTGGTATTGTGGTTTTTAATTGGGTTCCTGTGAAAATAGGGGGGCCCTCCCACACTCCCACCCTCTACCTGGCCAGAGGAAGGATTAGCTACTGGGTTAAGTGTAAGTTGAGCTGACCCATTCAATTTTGGCTCTAGGTCTAGGAAATCCTAGATTGTACTAACCTTTTTTTTTTTGCATGCTTGGCTGCACCATCTCATTCTGATTATTTGATTGATTGTATAACCACTAGATTAGGAACCAATATCAGAAGTCTAAACCTCAAACCGACTTAGCCATGGATTCCAATTTTGAGGCCATCATGAACCAGTTTTCCTAACTAAACCAATCCAATACCCAAATTAATACTAAGCTTGACCAAGTGCTTCAATCAAGTAATAAGCAATCCATAGTTTTGACCAAGTAGGAGATCAGTTAGGAATCTTAGGCAAGACCCATAGAGTTGAACCCTTGCCTTATGAGCCCCAGGAACCCATAGTCCCTAGATATGAACCCAATGGTAACCCACTATCCCTCAATCAACCTGAACCCTATAGGATTAGTACCCCTAGCTCACGTACCCCTAGCTATGAGCCTAGTATTGGTCCATTTTTCCTTAGACAATTCCCTCTTACCACTCCATTAGTTCACTAGGATGACCTTGAAGAGGAAATATATGAAGCTGATGAGAGCCTAGTGAATGAGTATGAGGAAGAAGAGGAGTTTCCCATAGAAGACTTAGAGTTAGTTGAATCAATAGATAACCAGGTAGAAGCCATCCTAGAATCAGTTGACCCTGACCATATCCACATAATAGTTGACCCAAAGTTAGATGACCCAGATCACACCCAAGCCATAATGGAAGAGCAAGGGAACCCAGATCCTATTACTAGAGCACCACCTGAGAAAACTTTAGAAGAGGACCCAATTGTAGAGCCTAGTCCTAAATTTTTAAACCAGATGACTTTATTAAGGATTTGGCTTATCAATACCCTCAAGAAGAATCCCATCATGTAGTTTCTATTGACCATCTCCTTCCTGAAATTAATGACCCATTCTTTAATAATGCAGACCATATATGAATACCCCAAACCCATAAGGTAAACCTCATTAGTCTAGGACTAATTCCTGACATCCCTTCTTACATCATATCTACCCGATTAACCCCGAACCCTTTGCTTACTTCCTAGCCTATCAGACTAACCCTGAACCCACTTCTTATTTTCTACCCTTTTCTAAAACTTCTCTTAATTTTCTAACTATTAGATTACATTTTATAGAAGTTCGCATATTGTATTCATTCGTTGAGTTTATCATGTTTGCATCTTACTTTAGGAGAACCCTATGGCACCTAGTAGGAGTACATAGTAAATTCTCATGTGCATGCCATGATAGAAAAATGCCCTAAGAGCCAATCATGGGCCTTTTTGTAAACGTCCAACTCATGTATGACATTATTATTTATAATAAAGGTATTTGATTCATCATATACTGCTGTGTCATATTTTTGACTATGATAAACCCCATAGAGTAGGGCAATGAAATTAGGGTTATGATAAAATAACAGTGATACCTAATTCCTATAAATCCTAATCTATAACGTTCCTAGTCATTAGACCATCGATTCGGGGATCGATGTATCTGGTAAGACTAGCTTATCCTATGTATGCTTAGTTGATGAGGGTGGTTGGTCTCATAGCCACTTGTGTAGAGATACTAATATAAGGATAAGGGTGCTCATTAGGTTATGAATACACTGAACTGATCCACACCGAGACTATCTTATAGAAGTCTTACTCCTTATCAAAAGATAGTTCCCAGAGTAGAAGTTGTACATATGATCTTCAAACCTGAGGTCACCATGATTCCTTGTGCACACTAAGCCATACTTTGGTTCATACTCATTCATGGCATTGCGACATGTATGGGGTGTTCTGGGTATGGTGGAAGGTGTATGAAGGATGTGAGTGGACTAACAAGGAATCGATCAATCCTGGTAAGAGGATATATTATCCCATGTAATCTCTTCGATGAGTGACTCAAGGAATCTTTGCAAAGTGGGATGAGATTATAAGTGGCTTCTAATCAGTCATCAGTTGAGTCCTCATGATCGAGCTGAGATTCGATATGATTAAGTGTTAGGGTTTGATATTTTTCCATACCCATCACTTAATCGGGATAATGAGAGATCGAAAGATTAAATTACACGGTAACTTACTATTGAAGGGTATTTTGATAATTTCAACCAAATTCATCATCTTCCGGGTAGGCATGACAC
This sequence comes from Areca catechu, assembly GCA_021397845.1. Classification (NCBI taxonomy): domain Eukaryota; kingdom Viridiplantae; phylum Streptophyta; class Magnoliopsida; order Arecales; family Arecaceae; genus Areca; species Areca catechu. The sequence goes on from CM038042.1 coordinate 47,736,665, forward strand.
GTTGCTAGATATCAATCTTGTCTTGTGGGTTATCATGAACCAACTAGATTGGTTTCATGAGTGAATTCGATGTGTGATTCGAATTGGACAATTAGGTGAGCCGATTTGACTAATTAGGTCAATCGGGTTCGATCGGATCGAATCGGCTCAAACCTAAACCTACTGCTGGCTAGATGTGGAACCTAATGGATCACACACAATAGAGAGTTGGCCAAGGAAGTTACTCATAGTTTAATTAGGGTCATGGGATCCTAATTGGTTAGCCAGATTGCATACTAGCATATATAGGCTAACCCAATTCCTAACCCAATTGGATTGGGTTTGGTTGCTTGCTAATTGGGCTAACCTAATTAAGAAAAACCTAAATTAGGTTGAGTCCTAAGTGGGGATGGCCAAATCAGAGCTTGATCTGATTTTATTTTGGACTTTTGGACATTTTATTGAAGAGTCCATTTGAGTTGGGACTTTAGATGCCAAAATGACACCTTGGCATTCAAAAAGGCCTAGGAGAGTCTATAGCCCTTGATCTGAAAAATATTTATATGGATAGAAAGAAGACTTAATGCTCTTTTTTTTGACACCCATATTGCATATGCTTTGACTAGTCAAAGGTTACATGGGGTGTGGATAAAGTTGACCAAGAAATAAAGGGACTCTTAGCGCGCGTGGGAGATGAAGGTGCGCACACAAGGACAAGAGTCCTTCTGCAGATGAAACATTAGAGTGTTTCATTTCAAGGGGCACCTTCTCATCTTACCCCATGCCTCTTGGATATGTTTGACCGGTCAAGGCCCTTTTTGAAATGGCATGAAAAAGGGATGGAAGCAAAAGCGCGCATGAAGAGACGCGTCTCTTCATGTGGTGCGCGCCCTGAAGTAGAGTCATTCTGCTTTCAGGACTCTTCATATTCTTCAATATTTGGAGATTGAAGAGGCACCTTTTGGCTTCTCAGGGATTGGTACTTGCCATGTGGCAAGTCACAGATTGTCCAGGAAAATGGATGGATGCCAATATGTCTTTTGGTGCATGAGGAGACATATTGGATATGATTTTTCAATCTTGAAAAATCATATCTGATAACCTGTTGGAGGACATATCACACACCCCTTTTAAAACTATAAATAGGGGCGGTGATATGAGTTTCAAAAAAAAAGTTTTCACTGTAAAGACATTCTGAGTGTTCTTCCACTTCTCCCTTCCTCCTTTTTACTTTAGGACAAGACTTGTCTTGTTAAGACAAGGTCTTTTCTACGAGGACAAGGCTTAGTTTTAGGACATAAGCCTAAGGATTCCTAGAGGAGGGTTGTCCTAAAATCAAGAGTGGTTTAGGACTGTATCCAGAGAGCCCTACAGTAGGACAGGGTGTCCTACAGTGGTCAAAGGTCAAAAGGCTGATGAAAGAGTCCTGTTGAAGCAAGCAACCCTGGTAGAGATTCTTCCTTGGTACCATTCTCATGTGGATCACTGTTGGAGGGCTTGTGCTTGTGAGCCTCATGGAAAGGATTGGATTTTAGTGATCCAGGTATGTATTCTGACTTCATTTATGTTTCTTTGATTGGTATTGCATAAGGGGTTCCTAGGAATTAGGATTTCTAGCCATATTAGGGTTTCATGCTTAGAATTTTGTTTTGAAATTTACTTCCGTATACTGCATGATTCCCGGCACCCTGGGAGAATTCCCATCAGTCATATCAGAGCCATCCTTGTGGCATACCAGTTATGAACCATTTTGGAGTTTTATGAAATTCCACTGTTGAGCCGACCCGAACCCAATCGAGTCGACCTGGACCCTGTCGAGCCAACCCGAACCCTGTCGAGTTGACCCGACTAAACTCATATGTATGATTTCTAGTTTCTTTATGAAATGACATGATAATGCAATTGTATACAATTTTGCATATTAGGGTAATATGTTTAATTTCAAGTTTTTATGAAATGCATGATATTATGTCAAGTATGAAATTATGCATGTTGATTATACCTAGTAACTGCTTTGAATTGGGTTAGTCACCATGGCCGTCCGGTCATTGGAGCCAAGTAAAGTTTAAAGGCCCTCTCTTCCCATTTAATGGTCTCCTATGGTGTGTAGGGGTGCCGCTGTGGCCATATCCCATGAATAAGTGAGGTGAAAGGTATTTATCATGTCTTGATTTGAATATTAGGGTAATATGCTAATTGTCATATAATGCTATGCATATTAGGGTAATATGCTTGATGACATGAATTTTAATGCATATGCTAGAGTGATATACATTGGGTTTATATTTGTTATAAACTTGGATATCATGTTTATGTTTATACTTGCAGTAATAAACACTATTATCATGATAGTTTTAGAAATAGTATAAAACTTAATCAAGATGCAAAACTGGTTAAGGTTTGATCAGCCAATTGGTATCTAGGCAAGTGGTTCTGAGAAGGTAAAGGGAATGAAATTTATAATTGGTTCCGTTGTCTGACCTTACCAATCTAATTTGTGTCTAAGGAAAGCAATGGGGGGACCCCCTCACCCCTCCCACTTACCAGGCCAATTTGGTCATATCTAAATCTTAATTTGGTAATGCTAATTGGTTAAGTATACTATAATTTACCTTCCTTCATGCTAAGCCAAATTTATGTCAAAACTATAGTAGGTTTGTTGTGTACACACAAGGCCTACTCTAGGAATTGATATAAGATTTGCATTGGTGCACTTAGTGCTCTATAGCATGTTTGGATATGTTGCTTTTTGTGTACACACAAGGGCAACATTATTTAATCATGGCTATATGGAATGAAGGGTCCAACTAAACTAAGACATTGTGGTTTGTTGTGTACACACAAGGCCATAAGTGTCCTAGAGGCAAAGATAATTGTTGAGAATTGCACGGGTTGCAATTGGAAAGGTTGTCCTACCTTTGAACTCATGTGTGTTTGTTGTGTACACACAAGGTACTCGTGAGGAATAAGGATCTCAACCTCACTAAGGAAACCAAGAAAGGCTTCTCGCTTACCATAGTTGAGGGTTATGGTATTTGAAAAAAATAGTGGGAGACATAATTAGATAGAAAGTCCTTATCTAGTTATGGATGTCTCTTGAGTAGTTTGCTGATATTGTTCTTTAATTAAATATGGAACATTTATTTTTATGGCTTCAAATTATCATTGCATAGCATCTTGGATGCTAATAAGTTAACCGGTTCAAACTATGTGGACTGGTTGAGGAAGAAGGCTGATGGAGCCTGTTTCCATTGCAGCATGTTTGGGCATTGGAAGAAGGATTGCATGACTTATCTTGCAATGTAAAGCTAGATGCAAGTGGTGCATCTAGGGGTTTGTACATGATACAAACCAATTTATCATTGAGTGAATCTATTTCTAGTTCATGGGTATTGGATACCGCATGTGGATCACATATTTGTAAATCTTTACAAGGATTCCACAGAATTAGAAATTTAAAGAAAGTGACTTCAATTATATGAGGCAAGTGGAGAACCCATATATGCTGAAGCTGTGGGCATCTATCTTCTGTTATTACCTTTGGATAATATCATAAGGTTGGAAGAATGCTACTATGTGCCAAATATTATAAAAAACATTATTTCTATACCCTTGTTGTTACAACAAGGATATGAAATAAGACAAAAGAGCAGTGGCTGCTCTATTCTTCATAATAATATAAATTTGGGCATGGTTGCTTTGTGAATGGTCTTCTAACTTTAGTACTCAATGATGAAATACTTCTTGTAGATGACAAGAAGAAAAAAAGAGATAATGTTAATGTCACATATCTCCGGCATTGTCGGTTAGGTCATATCACCGAGTCAAGGATAAACAAGTTAGTCAAAGAGGATTATTTTGACCCTGATGATTTTCAATTATTAGGAACTTGAGAGTCTTGCCTCAAAGGGAAAATGACCAAGTCTCCATTCACTGGAAATGAAAAAGGGCAACTGAATCATTAGGTCTTGTACATACTGATGTGTGTGGACCTATGTCAACTTAGGTCAGAGGGATATTCTTATTCATCACTTTTATTGATGATTTATCAAGGTTCGGTTATGTGTATCTTATGAAACACAAGTCCGAAGCCTTTGATAAGTTTAAAGAATATCAGAGTATGGTTGAAAGATAAACTAGACTTAGTATTAAAGCTCTTCGATCTGATAAGGAGGGGAATACTTGTCTAGTGAGTTTTGAACCATCTCAAGGACAAAGGCATTATTTCTGAATGGACCCCCCCTTATACACCCTAGTTAAATGGAGTGTAGAAAGGAGAAAACGTACTTTGTTGGACATGGTGAGGTCCATGATGAGCTTCACAGATCTTTCCATTTCCTTCGGGGACATGCCTTGGAGACTGCTGTATATATATTAAATAGGGTTCCATCTAAGTCAGTAAGTAGCACTCCATTTGAGTTATGGAATGGTAAAAAACCAAGTCTTAAGTACTAAAGATTTGGGGTTGCCATGCTTATGTCAAGAATAATTTTAGACATAAGTTAAGTGCTAGGGCTGATAAGTATAAGTTTGTTGGTTACCCAAAAGAAGGTAAGGGATACCCCTTTATAATGCTACTGAGCAAAAGATAATTGTAGTAGGCATGCTACATTTTTGGAACAAGAGTTTATCCAAGAAGGATGTAGTGATTCTTCACTTGAGTTGTGTGAAGAATAGAACCAATAGACCAATGAGCCTTCAAGTGAAGTTCCTTAACCAGAGGTTCTTATGGATCAAGAACAGCCACAATACACACCTCCTCTCCGAAGGTCAGAGAGGGTGCGGGGAGCACCTCTCAGATATGGCTTTGTCATGGGGATGACAATGAAGCCAGTATCATACAGGATGATGATCCTGTGACCTATTTGGAAGCTATTGAGAGTAGGGACTCCGACAAGTGGCTTGCTGCCATGAAATATGAAATGGACTCCATGTATTCCAATCAGGTTTGGACCTTGGTAGATCCACCTGAAGGAATAAACTTGATAGGGTGTAAATGGATCTTCAAGAAGAAGATTGGAGCAGATGGTCAGGTTGAGACCTAAAGGCTAGGCTGGTAGCAAAGATTTTAGATAAAAACATGGTTGGTAAACTATGATGAAACCTTTTCTCCAGTAGCCATGCTCAAGTTCATTCGGATACTACTTGCAATAGCAGCATACCATGATTATGAGATCTGGCAAATGAATGTAAAGACTGCTTTCCTCAATGGAAACCTTGAGGAAGAAGTCTATATGTCACAGCAGAGGGGTTTGTCTCAAGTAGGAGACCAAAACCAAGTAGCCAAGTTAAAGAAGTCCATCTATAGACTTAAGCAAGTATCGAGGAGTTGGAACTTCCGTTTTGATGAAACAATCAAAGGATTGGTTTTATCAAAAATGTGGATGAACCATGTATTAGAAGTTATACAGATTCTAGTTTTAATCGGATCTAGATGATAGCAAATCCACATCGGGGTAGTCTTCATCCTGAACGGTGGTGCAATGAGTTGGAAAGTACAAAGCAACCTACAGTTACGACTCAGTCACTGAGGCAGAGTATATAGCTGTAGTGAAGCCATAAAGGAAGCTATCTGGATGAAGAAATTCATCATGGAATTAGGCATGGTTCTAAATATACAATAGCCAGTGCCATTATAGTGATAACAGTGGGGTTATTGCACAAGCTAAAGAACTAAGGTCTCATCACAAGTCCAATCACATTCTAAGATGGTTCCACCTCGTTCGAGAGATTATAGAAAGACAAGATGTTGTCATTTATAACTGACCATCACTAAAGCATTAGCCAAGCAGTAGTTAGATTGTCACTTGGATGTATGGGCATAAAGTATAAGGGTGATTGGCTTTAGTGCAAGTGGGAGTTTGATAGAAAAATGCCCTTAGAGCAATCATTGATGGGTCTTTTGTAAACTTCCAACTCATGTATGACATCATTATTTATAATAAAGGAATTTGATCATCATATACTGCTGTGTCATGTTTTGACTATGATAAACCCCATAGAGTAGGGCAATGAAATAGTGTTATGATAAAATAACAGTGAGACTAATTCCTATAAACCCTAATCTAGAATGTTCTTAGTCATTGGACCATCGATTCGGGGATCGATAAATCCGGTAAGACTAGCTATCCTATGTATGCTCAGTTGATGAGGGTGGTTGGTCTCATAGCCACTTGTGTAGAGACACTAATACAAGGATAAGGGTACTCATTAGGTTATGAGTATACTGAACTGATCCGCACCAGGACTATCTTATGGAAGTCTTACTCCTTGTCAAAAGATAGGTCCCAGAGTAGAGTTATGCATGTAATCTTCAGACCTGAGGTCACCATGGTTCCTTGTGCACACTAAGCCATACTTTGGTTCATACTCATTCATGGCGGTGAAACATGTATGGGAATGTCTGAGTATGATGGAAGGTGTATGAAGGATGTGAGTGGACCAACAAGGAATCAATCAATCTAGTAAGAGGATATGTTATCCGTGTAATCTCTTCGATGAGTGACTAAGGAATCTTTGCAAAGGGGATGATATTAGAAGTGGCTTCTAATCAATCCTCCATGAGTCTTATAATCGAGCTAAGATTCGATATGATTAAGTGTTAGGGTTTGATATTATCCATACGATCACCTAATCGGGATAATGGGAGATCAAAAGATTGAATTGCACGGTAACTTATATGAAAGGTATTTGATAATTTCTACCAAATTATCTTATCTTCGGGTAGGCATGACACGTTGCTAGACATCAATCTTATCTTATGGGTTTTCATGAACTAATTGGATTGATTTCACGAGTCAATTCGATGTGTGATTCGAATTGGATAAATTAGGTGAGCTGATTTGACCTAATTTGGTCAATCGATTCGATCGGATCGAATCGTCTCAAACCTAAACCTACTGCTGACTAGATATGGAATCCAATGGGTCACACACAATAGAGAGTTGGTCAAGGAAGTCATTCATGGTTTAATTAGGGTCATGGGATCTCTAATTGGTTAGCCAGATTGCATACTAGCATATGTAGGCTAACCCAATTCCTAACCTAATTGGATTGGTCTGGTTGCTTGCTAATTGGCTAACCTAATTAAGGAAAACCTAAAATTAGGTTGAGTCCTAAGTGGGGATAGCCAAATCAGAGTTTGATCTGATTTTATTTTGGACTTTTGGACTTTATTGAATAGTCCTTGAGTTGGAACTCTAGATGCCAAAATGACACCTTGGCATTTAAAAATGTCTAGGAGAGTCTATAATCCTCTGATCTGAAAAATATTATATGGATGGTGAAAGAGGACTTAATGGCTCTTTTTTAAACACAAATTATTATGTTTGAATAGTCAAAGGTTGCATGGGGTATGGAAAAAGTGACCAAGAAATAAAGGGACTCTTGGCGCGCGCGGGAGTTGAAGGTGCGCACACAAGGACAAGAGTCCTTCTGCAGATTGAAACACTGGAGTGTTTCATTTCAAGGGGCACCTTCTCATCTTACCCCATGCCTCTTGGATATATTTGACCGGTCAAGGCCTTTTTGAAATGGCATGAAAAAGGGATGGAAGCAAATGATTTAATTAGGGTCATAGGATCCTAATTGGTTAGCCAGATTGCATACTAGCATATGTAGGCTAACCCAATTCCTAACCTAATTGGATTGGGTCTGGTTGCTTGCTAATTGGGCTAACCTAATTAAGAAAACCTAAAATTAGGTTGAGTCCTAAGTGGGGATAGCCAAATCAGAGTTTGATCTGATTTTATTTTGGACTTTTGGACGTTTTATTGAATAGTCCATTTGAGTTGGAACTCTAGATGCCAAAATGACACCTTGGCATTCAAAAATGTCTAGGAGAGTCTATAATCCTCTGATCTGAAAAATATTTATATGGATGGAAAGAGGACTTAATGCTCTTTTTTTAAACACCCATATTACATATGCTTTGACTAGTCAAAGGTTGCATGGGGTATGGATAAAGTTGACCAAGAAATAAAGGGACTCTTGGCGCGCGCGGGAGTTGAAGGTGCGCACACAAGGACAAGAGTCCTTCTGCAGATGAAACACTGGAGTGTTTCATTTCAAGGGCACCTTCTCATCTTACCCCATGCCTCTTGGATATATTTGACCGATCAAGGCCCTTTTTGAAATGGCATGAAAAAGGGATGGAAGCAAAAGCGCGCATGAAGAGACGCGTCTCTTCATGTGGCGCGCGCCCAGAAGCAGAGTCCTTCTGCTTTCAGGACTCTTCATATCCTTCGGTGTTTGGAGATTGAAGAGGCACCTCTTGGCTTCCTAGGAACCGGTACTTTCCATGTGGTAAGTCACAGATTGTCCAGGAAAATGGATGGATGCCAATATATCTTTTGGTGCATGAGGAGACATATTAGATATGATTTTTCAGTCTTGAAAAATCATAATCTGATAACCTGTTGGAGGACATATCACACGCCCTCTTAAAACTATAAATAGGGGCGGTGATATGAGTTTTCAAAAAAAAAATTTTAACCGTAAAGACATTCTGAGTGTTCTTCCACTTCTCCCTCCCTCCTTCTTACTTTAGGACAAGACTTGTCTTGTTAAGACAAGGTCTTTTCTACTAGGACAAGGCTTAGTTTTGGACATAAGCCCAAGGGATCCTAGAGGAGGGTTGTCCTAAAACCAAGAGTGATTTAGGACTGTGTCCAGACAGCCCTACAGCAGGACAGGGTGTCCTAGAGTGGTCAAAGGTTAAAAGGCTGACGAAAGAGTCCTGTTGAAGCAAGCAACCCTGGTAGGAATTCTTTCTTGGTACCATTCTCGTGTGGATCACTGTTGGAGGGCTTGCACTTGTAGCCTCATGGAAAGGATTGGACTTTAGTAATCCAGGCATGTATTATGACTTCATTTATATTTCGTTGATTGGTATTGCATAAGGGGTTCCTGGGAATTAGGGTTTTCTAGCCATATTAGGGTTTCATGCTTAGAATTTTGTTTTGAAATTCACTTCCGCATGCTACATGATTCCCATCACCCCGGAGAATTTCCATCATGCCATGCTAGGGTCAAACCTAAAGAGTCTATAGTGTGTTAGGTTAGACCCAAAGAGTCCAATAAATTTTCTTTGATAGGATTCTAGTCGAGTCTATTAGGTGTTAGTCTTAGTCTAATAAATTTACAACCCTGATTCATATGTCTACACATGCACTGACCTCTACACAGCATTTGCATCAGGATATTAGTCAAAAGTTAAACAAAAATATTTAACTAAATAATAACTTGGCTAATTCCCGAAAGAGAGATAAAGAATTTTCTACAAAGGATTATATGATTATAAGGAATTTTCTGTTTGCAAAGCTGGCCCATTCAGACTAATGAAGAGTAGTGGACCCAATGCCTATGTGCGTGAGATGCTACCCGATTCAGGTATTAGCCCAACCTTCAACCTTTCAAACCTTATGGAGCACAGGGAGCTAGCAGTGATACCTGGCGAGCACCTTGATCCAATTCCTTCCTTTGTGATTGAACCCACCCCAGAGTGTCCACATACAATTTGGCCAATAAGTGAAGAAGGAGTGAGCGAATCTTGGATGATCAACCCATCAGTACTCGAGATGAAGGTTATCAAAGGTATTTGGTCAGATGGCAAGGTTAGCCAGAATCTGAGGATTTATGGAGCACTGGTGAGGATCTGCCGCGCCTCACCCTAGACCCTCCTTGAGCAGCCAAATTGACCCTTACTCGATAGGGTCGTGTTCCTCCCGCCCTGGAAGAATTTAGGGGACACCAGGATCAGACACAGATCCCTGGATCCATAAGTTTACTGATTAGGGTTTTAGTCATATGCCACAATTTTTGTAATCAATTAAGATTGAGTCCTATAATAAGTTGAGGCTAATTGATTTATCTCAACCCCAGTCCAGTATCGAGTCCTGTATTTAGTATAAGTCCAGTATGAGTCTAATTTTGTACAAGAGAGGAGGTTACCCTATTTTGGAGTTCCACAGGCCTCATCCAGGAGTCAGAGGCTACTACATCAGCTTATTGAATTTTGCGAGATACCCCAGGATCCAAGATGCCTTCTAGATATCCTGATTCCTTCCAGATATTTTTCGAATGCCTAGATTCCCTCCATGCTAGAGTATATTCCCAGACCAGGTCAAAACATGATCCCAAAGACTTACCTGCACTCCATCCTAAGTGAATGCAAAGCTCAGGTCCATGAAGAACCAAGATTCCAGGTATATTTCCAGCCTAGAACCAAGATACCCGGAATGGTGATCTATCATTGCAATCCTCCATGCCCAAGCAGCAAATTAGTCATCTTGACATCAGCCATGCCTTTTAGAAGGAGCCCTGAAGTCATCCCTGAAAGCAGGAGTCTCCCTTCTCCAGGCCACCAGCCTACTAGCCCTAATTCCCTTTCTTTTGTATTTCTTTCTTTCATATTTTGTTTCTTTATTGCTTACCTGATTCGTGCCTAACCTTGACATTTTGCAGATCCCCGAGATGTTTTCCCTCCCTTAAGGAGGCTTTCTTTACCTTCAGACCATATCACCTTCCGGGAACCAAAGGCTTGTTCTTCCATGCGCCATCTAGAGGCTGAGAGACTCTTCATCGAAGAAACTATAATTGCTGCTTGGTAAAAGCCTTCCTCCTCTTAAGTTCTGATATGATGATAGGTATGCTATCCTAAGCCGGGAGTTTCTCAATTCTTGGGTCCTGGAATTGATTATTCTGCATAAGTTATCGTGCAGGTATGTTAGTTTCTAGCATCACTATCTTTCTACTGATTCTTTCTATTCGGATCTTTAGCCACTGAATTAATATCTAAAAAAATTATAAAAAATTAGTTCACTATTTTTCTACAATCTTAGAGTTGTCCCGCATCACCTTACCTCCCTTATCCCGTACTAGTTTTTGTCTCTTGTCCTTCCCTTTCACTCGGAGGCCCCTTTAGTTTGTTATGGAGAGGCCGTGTGTGTGACCCCCGCTTGCTTTCTAGATGTTTCCCTTTAGAGAAGTCCCAAGGGGTGACATCTGGCAGCACGCAGAACTGCACATGAGCTCTCGTTTCTCCTTTGAGGTAGGAGTTATGTTGCTGGCTCTGGGAGTTATGTTGCTGGCTCTGATATTCTGGTTGGTCACCATATTTCAGGAAACCTGGTAGAGCATTGGCATATGGGCGGCCATCGCAGGATTTGAATCCTCTTGCATGCCTTCCATTTATGGGTGGTGCAGACGATAGACTAGGAAGCACTGCACCTTGAAGGGGACGTTCCTTCCTGATCGATGTAAATTGGGGCCTGAGGGGGCCTGGTGCTCCGGCGAGGCGCCCTCCTCCATAGGCCTTAAAGCGGTGGGCTGCCGCCTGTCAATTGTATTGTCTCAACGGTGGGGTCTCGATGAAGGCAACTCTCTTTCCCGCCATGATTTGAATCTCTGTCACCTTCCCTCCTTCGCTTGGTGGTAGCTTGAGCTCGACCTCGACCGGGAGCTGACCTCGGCAGGGGACTCACTTCGACTCCTTGCTCGGGCACAGGCTTAGATGGCACCTCCATCTACTGGCTGACAACTGGTGTCCAGATAGACTCCACGTCAACGGATACAGCTGTATCAAGTATGATGCATGGAAAACTAGAAAATGAATGAAAAAGGGGGAGTGATGTTAATGATGTACATAAAAATCAAATAAAATTTTTAACTATGATATTTTTGAATGCTCAAATTAACCTTGATACTGATGCGGGATGACTCTAAGACTACTAAACATACATGGAAAATAATAAAATAATTTTTTTATGATTTTTATAATTTTAATTGCAAGCTAGAATCCCAAAATAAAGTAAAACTACCAGAAGGACTAGCAATGCAAAGAATCATCGGGTCGCAGGCAAACTCATGCAAACTAATAAAAGATCCCAGACCCGAGAGTTGAGAAACTCCGGTTTAGGATAGCTTTACTTCATTAAATCAGATAATAAGAGAAGGGAATGTTTTTTTACCAGTCAGAGATTGAAATTAAAAAGCAGTAGGGTTCACTCACAACTTTGATCGGAGCCTTGAAGAAGAAGCCTTGTTTCCCTTAAATCTGATGGCTGATATGGGCGGTCCGGGCAGCAAAGAAGGCCTCCTCAGGAGAGGGGAAGCACGTCAAGGATCCTACAAGCGTCAGGGACAATCAAAACAGCAATTAAAATAAGAAAAGGAACTATGTATTAAAAGGAATCAAGATTAGGGTTAGAAGATGGCTGTTTGAAGCTTGTTGAAGATCTCCTTGCTTGGTGGCCTAGGGCACTCCTTCTTGGATGTGTGAAGGCTTGGATGGCAGTGATTTAGGGCGTTGAAGGAAGCTAGGGTAGCAAGGAATTCGTTCAAACACAAAAAACACAACCTAAATAACCAAACAAAATACCAACACAAGGTAATAACTCAAATTTCAGCAAGTTGTATTCATAAGAAAGAGATGCTTATAAGAGGGGGAGGGGTGGGATATTTATAGAGTTCCCATGCCCTCACTAACCATGGTTACACTGGGTTACAAGTCCTCTTCCCAATTAGAATACAAGTCCTATCCTAGCTAGGTTAAAATTACAAAGTTTTAAAAGGACTAGAAATCCCAACTAGATTAGAATTTTGACCTAGTCTTCTCTTCTTTCCTCTCCCAACTTGGCTTGGACTTGGTCAAACTCCTCATTTTCATTTTTGGACCTTAGGGCAGTAGCAAGGACGCCTCCTTCATGGGCTTGGATGAAAATTTGAGAGGTCCAGGTGGGCTTCCAAGGGTTGGGCGCATGGGCTGGCATATTCTAGGAAATCTGGCTGGAATCTTGCTTCTTAAGGGCTTGGACTTGGCCCCTGGGCTTGATTTTAAGGCCTGGAGTACTGAAATAACCTATAAAACATGGGCTCCTGGCATATGAAATATCTCGGAAGCATCTGGAGAGAATTTGGCATCTGAAATGGCACCAGGAGAAAATCAGGGCATAATCAGGGCACCTGGGTGTCGATTGAGCTCTCATAAGCTGGTGTAATTGCTTCTGGCTTCAGAATGAGGTATGGTGGAACTCCAAAATAGCGTAGCCTTTTTCTTGTATAAGAAGTGAACTCACACTAGACTCATACTGGTATACAGGACTCAATGTACTGGACTAGGTTGAGGGTTGAGACAAATCAACTAACCTCAACTTATTACAGGACTCAATTCTAGTTGATTACAAAATTTGACACATGGCTAGGTAAACCAAATAGGGCCTAGTAATCTGTGTCTAATCCTAGTGCCCCCACCAATTCTCCCGGGGTGGGAGGAACTCGATCCCGTCGAGTGTGGGATAACTTGGCTCTCATAGTGCAAGAGTAGGTATGGGTTGAGGCACTGCAGATCCTCATGGGTGATCCACGAGTCGTCAGATTCTGGTCGACCTTGCCACCGGACCAAATACCTTTGATAGCCTCTATGGTGGGTATATATGGCTTGATCGTCCAGGATTCTCTCGATCTTTTCCTTGCTATTTGGCCAATTGATTGGTGGATACTCTGGGGTGTGTTCTCTCTCAAAGGGAGGGATAGGCTCAAGGTGCTCGCTAGGTTTCGCTGCTGGCTCCCTAGACTCTATAAGATCTGAGATGATGAAGGTGGAGCTAATATCTAAATCAGGTAGTATCTCACGCACATAGGCATTGGGTCCACGGATATTCATTATCTTGGATGGGTCAGCTTCGCGAGCAGAAAATTTTTTACAACTACAAAATTCCCTGCAAAATTCTTTATCTCTCTTTTGGGAATTAACCAAGTTGTTAGTTAGTTCATTAGTTATGTTCAGCTTTTGACTAATTTCCATATGCATATACTGTGTAGAGGCTATTGTAGGTGTAGACAAATAGGTTAGGACTGTGAATTTTATTAGACTCAAAACTAACACCTAATAGACTCAACTAGGCTTCCTTATCGAAGAAAACTTATTGGACTCTTCGGGTTAAAATCTAAGAGACTATAGACTCTCTAGGTTTGATCATATTATGGCATGCACATGAAAATTTATTATGTACTCTTAGCAAATGCCACAAAGTATACCAAAAATAATATGCAAACCTAATGTGGGCAATAAATGAATGCAACATGCAAACCTCTACATGATGTAGGTGAATTGTTAAAGAAATATAAGAAAACTCAAGAAATGGCAAAAAATATGAGGTGGACTCGGGGTTAGTCTGATAGGATAGAAAGTAAGAAGAAGGTTCTGGGTTGATCGGGGTAGAATAGGAGATAAGAAGGGATTTCAGGTGTGAGGCCTATACTAATGAGATTTATCTTATGGGTTTGAGGCATATCTAAAGGGTCTACATAATGGAAGAAGGGGTTATTGATTTCAGGAAAAAGATCAAGTGGTGTCAAAGAGGTGAGTTCATCCTGAGGGCATTGATCTAAAGAGATTAAGTCCTTAATAAACTCTTCTGGTTCATAAATCAAAAGACCGGGCTCTCTGATTGGGCTTTCTTCTAGTGGCTCCTCAAGTAAAGCTCTAATAGTGGGACTGGATTCGTCATGGTCTTCTTCTTTTAAAGGTTCTTCCACTATAGGTTGGGTGTGGTTAAAGTCAGCTAACTTTAGGGTGGCTTCTACCTGGGTTTCTACTGGATCAACTAATACTGGGTTGACTTCTAATTGGGATTTCCATTAGGTCAACTAATTCTGGGTTGACTTTTAACTCTAGGGCACCTATGGGTATCTCTTCTTCTAAATCTTCAATGGACTCATTATCCTCAAACTCCTCTACCAAACTTGGATCAGCCTCATATATTTCTTTTTCTAAGTCATCTTGGTGAACCAATGGGATCTTAAGAGGGGTTTGGCTAATGAAAAATTGACTAAAGTCTGGGATAACAGGGGTGGGTAAACTAAGGGTTATGGGTTCAAAGACTATGGGTTTAAAGGTTATGGGTTCAAAGATTATAGGTTCAAATTTAAGGGTATCAATCCTATAGGGTTCAGGTTGACTGAGGGATGGTTGGTTACTACTGGGTTCATATCTAGGGACTATGGGTTCCTGGGGTCTATAGGGTTGAGACAAATCAACTAACCTCAACTTATTACAGGACTCAATTCTAGTTGATTACAAAATTTGACACATGGCTAGGTAAACCAAATAGGGCCCAGTAATCTGTGTCTGATCCTGGTGCCCCCACCAGATACATCTTGATACTAAATAGAAAATATCTATGATACATTTCATTATTTCTGATACACTTTGCTTCATAAGTGATTTCAATAGCTCAGATACATTTTGCTAACTTGATACTTTATTGACTTCAATGTATTTTAAGCAAAAGCAGCTTTTGATAAACATTAACTCTGATACATATTGGATCTATTTCAAAAGCTCTGTTACTTTTTGATAAGCTTTGATACTTTTTGACATTCTTGACACATGTTGATACATATAGATATACATCAGTTTTAATTCATACAAAAGTTATCTTGATACGTATAAGTGTTTATATATCTTTAACTGTAAAGCTTTTCCATGCTCGGTGTTTTGTCATCATCAACAAGGGGGAGATTGTCGATCCCTGGAATGAATTTGATGATAACAAAATATTGGAGCATG
This sequence comes from Areca catechu, assembly GCA_021397845.1. NCBI lineage: Eukaryota > Viridiplantae > Streptophyta > Magnoliopsida > Arecales > Arecaceae > Areca > Areca catechu. Next base: position 47,752,215 of record CM038042.1, read on the forward strand.
CATCTGATTACTAACCATTCTCAAGTATTTTACAAGTTTTTAGGATGATTTTAATGTACAAACACTCTACCTACAATTCTGGTGTAAGTCAAGTTTATTTTGAAAAAAATTATCATGTAATCAAGAGCCCAAAGAAAAATTACCTATGTATTCATGAAAATGGGCCAATTCAATATATTTTTAGTTTAAATTTCTTAGAATAGACTTTAAAGGTGTTTGGAAGGCTTTAAAGTTGGTTGGAAGCTTTTGGATGCAATTTGGAGAAGTTCGGAATGTTTCTGGTGAAAGTCACTCAAGCCAACTCGAAGCAGAAGAGCTGACTCGAAGTATGGCATGGCACTAGAGTTTCTGGCACGCAGTCATTTGAGTCGACTTGAAAAAGAAGAGCCGACTCATCTAGAGATTCATTTCCACAGTCAGACAGGCGAGGTGACCCAACTGATATCCGAGCCAACTCAGACATGCAGTCAGACAACCGAGCCAACTCAACAATTCACTGAGTCGACTCAACAATTCACCGAGTCGACTATTTCATAGTGAGAAAAATCAGTTCTGAGAAGTTCAGCAAGGCGAGCCGACTCATTGAAGAAGGGCGAACTTGAGCAGAGTTCACTTTCAGAAGTTCTGAGAACCCGAGCCGACTCGACTAAAAAGAGCCGACTTGAACAAAGTGAAGATTCAGAAGTTTTGAGGAACCGAGCTGACTCGAAGCATCCGAGCCGACTCGAGCAACTGTTCCAGGTTCGTAACGGCTAGTTCCAGAACTACTTTTTTTAGTCCAAAAAGTGTTCCAATGCCATATTTTAAATCCCAACATTCTGCAATGACTATATTGACTTGAAATTAGTTAAATGGACTATGTATAAGGGATTTGAACATCTTTTGAAAAAGTCAATGAGCCTTTAATGAATATTTGAGAGAGTATTCAAAAGAGCCTTCAAACAAGCACTCAAGACTTCACCAACTCTCATTAGATTCTTGAGGCATTTACTGAGAAAAATGAGAAGCCTTGAAGAGCATTCAAAGAGCAATCAAGAGAGTTTCTCAAGAGTTGCAATTGCAACTACCCGACAACGTTCGGTTTGTCATAATGTTGCTCTGTTTTTTAAATTTTTTGGTCGAGTTGTTCCAATTACAGTAGTGGCTGTAACTTGGGTTTGTAAAGGTTTTGATGAGTCTTTGAAAACCAAGTATGGATTGTTAGTGAGCCCGTAAAAACTAACAGTGTATTGGATTTTTGGTGATCCATGTTTAAAACCAAGTTGGGGTTTTGGATTGTGAGTCTGTGAAAATAATTCGGCTGTATTCCGAGGATGAATCTAGTGGAAATTCCAAGTTGTATCTTGGATAGTGGACGTGGGAGCGAGGTTACTCCAAACCACTCTAAATTTGCTTGTGTTTGTGCTTGTGTGCCTGTGCTTTTGAATTGCTTCTGCATCTCTTGCTTAGTTTACATCACTTACTATTCAAAGTTATTTTAAAAGGAGCATATACTTGTCAAAAATTTTAAATACTCAATTCACCCCCTTTTAAGTAAGCCACATGGGCAACAGGCTCCTTTTCTACTCATACTCTAAAATCAGAGTAGACTCCAAGCCTCCTCTGTTTGTCTCTCCAGCAGACTGACTTAAATATTCGAGGGTCCACTATCGAGAACCCATCCCCAATGTATCGGATTTTCTGATCTTCTTTGTCTTGTAAGATCGATTCCAAGTGATATGATTATGTGAGACTCGGCTCTATATTAATAGCTACTTTTATTCCGGCTATTATTCAAGTAGAGCCCGAGTCACTACTATTTTTAGGAGATTCACATTATCTATTATTTTGGCCCTAATAGAAAATAAAAAAAATGAATCATTTTAGGGGAAAAGGATATTTGCATCCTATAACTTTTAAATTTTAATTATGGAATCCATTAAATTTCGACCAGGCCTGATAAGCTGCACGTCTCTGCTTTTCACTGCACCATATTTCTGATCTGATGTCAAAAGGACATAAATTCTGTCGTGCCATGCAAGCACAACGTGGCCCAATCGACACGCGCGGTGCGCACCACGTTGGATTTCCTGCGTCGTCCCCGGTGTACGAAGAATTTATCCCCAGGTTAATCTCCCTCCATGCCGGAGCCTTATTCGTCGGCCCTGGATGCGCACACGCATTTCCGTGGATGTTTCTGCAGCCTCCAAATAGAAAATCCCACTTCTCATCTTCCTCCCCTTCCGGGTGCTCTACATGCTTGGGGAGTCCGCGGCGATGGCGAAGGAAATGGGACTGGAGGAAGCGGACCTTCTCGACCCGACTCCCGACATCCACGCCCTCTTCCGCCACTACAACTCCCTCTACTTCGAGGATGCCCTTGGCGCCTGCATCGTCAAATGGAGCTCTCCTCGCATGACCAGGTCTCTCCCTCTCCCTCTCTCTCTCTTGCCAATAATCTAACATTGACCCATGTTTAGACCTCACAATGAAGTTGACTGCGGCTATTTGTAATTTTAATCCACTATTGGGAAGTTTTGGAGTCGTTAGCCGCTCTGCAAATTTTGGATGCTTGTGGGTTTCGGAACCACTCGTCATTTTATAGTCCGGCCAGGCTTTCTTTGAAAAGGAGTGTCAGTAATACATCATAGTACCTCCGAAATGTTCGTGTTTTTTTTTATCGGTTACTTTGTATTGGCTGGTTAAATCTTTAACCTGCTTCAGATGAGGTGCTGGAGCAATGAATTACACCAAACCATATCAACGGGTTAATGCTCAGCTTGCGAATGAGTACCTAATCAGGTAAGATAGTGACGCTTGGCGGCATTATGCTAACTAGGAAGAATTGTTTGGCTGTGGTCTGTGTTACATGTGGTTCTGTTATCATTTCTTTAACACTGAAAGAATAAAAGAGTAAAACAAAGTTGTTAACTCCATAAATGCTTGGTATGGAGCAAGTAAGATGGATTTGTCTGAACTGCATCTAGGAAAATGTAACACATTTTTGTTTGTTTTTTAGATGCTTATGAATGCATTGCTGGTAAGCATAAGAGTGAGGATTTGAATTGGTGTCTAATTTGTCTGCTTTGGGTGCTATTTGGGAATATTAAGAATGTCACTTGAGGACTTTTCAATTGATGGGCTTTGAGAGGTAATGGTCTGCTTCTTCTAGAGGATTTACTAAAATCCCATGTTTCCTCTAGCCATTAGTGTTCACCTGGATGCCATGTTTGTTGCTATTGTCTTGAACAAATATTTCTTCTCATTTTAGTTGCTATGGTCTGGATTATGCTCGTGACCTTTGGCTGCTCATAAAGATGCCGTATGAGGTCTGGTGTCCTCAATACTGCTGAAGCAAAAGGACAAAAAATTATATGCTATTGATGTTAATATGCCTTAAATGGAAACAGTTCACTATTAGAGTGGAAACCAACTAACAAGCAATCGATAAAGGGACTGTTATAATGGAGTGTTGTGGAAACCGTTCATAAATCTTTTACTGAAAACTTGTCCCGAATTTTCATCTAGAAATTTCTTTTGGGGTGAAATATGTCGAATTTTTAAATATTTGAGATAAAAGTAATGCTTGAACAAGGGAAATTCCATTGCAGGATTGTCTTAAGCAAAAGTTGGAAACTAGCTTTCAGTTTTCATTTTGACCAGCTATGTGAAGTTCTGGTTTCCACCTTCTTCATTTTTGGAAGTTTCATTCCAAGTTTTGGTGTTTTGGTCAAGAAAATCAAGAAAAAATCGAAAAAATTGAAAATACTCAAAATAGGGATTTGCTTAGATACCCTATATTAACCCACTTAACCAGTTATGTGAAGTTCTGGTTAAAAGAATGCACTACCTATGGTAATCTCCAAACCTAGAAGAAATTTATGGAACAACTGATATCATTGTGAACTTTTGGAGAGCCTTGCTTGGTGGTGGAACACTAATGCTACCTACAACTTGCCCCACTTGAGAGAGGCTACTCTACCCCTCCTACTCCCATCCCACACCTTTCCTTTCCATGTTGATTAGTCGTCTGAGCGTGCTTCTATGATAAATCTCATGGGGGACTCATCACTGCGGTACAGATTACCAATGTGGATATCTCTTACCCAGCCACCTCTTGTCTTCTTCTTCTACAAGTATCACCATTGCCTAATATCTATGTATTTGTGTGTATGTGTCTCTGTGACCCAGCCATGAGTGGGTCTGCTCAGCTAGATTACCTACTCTCCTCATCTTCTTTCTCTCTTTTGTGATTGGCTAGTAGGGCAGGGCTATTAAAATAATGATGGAAGAGGCATTGACAATTTGAGAGTTGAGATAACATGCAGTCAACTAATTTACCATTCAAAGTTTCTCAGACATTTTCACTGGTTGAGCCAATGATGATACTAACCTTCAACTATACCTGCAAATTCAAGGGCTAGGCTTTAACTTCTGAAGCAAAAATATAGAAGGAAAAAGGTGCCAAAGCAAAGTACCTGAAAGTATTGAAAAATAAAATGGCTGAAGAAAAAAAATATTACGTAATATTTTAGAGCTTTTTTCATATACGTTCTTTATTTATGTAGTTTTACATTTTAGGATGAAATTAGTATTGCATATAAGTGACATTCAATTTTGGTGAGACTTTGTATTGTGAACATATATATTATTTATCTGTGAAAACTCAATTATTTGAAAATTCATTTTTTAGCAACACTTAAGCTTTTTTGTGCCTTGCATTTGACTTTTTCTTCCTTTTTGGTAGATGTAACAATTGTATTGAATTTGGGCATGTCATTCTAAAAATTTTGATATTAAGTGACTTTTAATCAAATGCATGTGATTATAAAATATTCTATTTAATATAGATAAAGGATATTACTTGGTGAATTTTTTGCATTTAATTGCATATATTGGTCTTTTTAAAGTATTACAATAAGGGCCTTTTTGGAGTCCTCAGAACTGTCAAGTAACAATTTATCCCCATTTTAAAACTTAGAATAAAAAGACTATTGAACATTGATTCTATATATATTGACATAAATAAGAAATGACACCAGTTTAATACTAATTATCAAATTTTCTACAAAATAGTTATTGAAACTAGGCCACATTTGACTAAAATTGAACCCCAAATTGGGGTTAGTGTCACCCTTAGTTGCCAGAATTGGAATGATGTTGAAGTTAGTATCTAAGTAGGTGCAGGAAAATGGATAATTTAGAACACTTTAAGTAAGGGAATGATTTAGAAATAGGTGCAGTTCAAGTTGTTGAGGAGTTTCCAGAATTTGTACGTTGCCCTAGGTAGAAGATTCCTGCTACTAACATTTCAGTTTGGTCTTGGTCAAAAGTGACCCGTTTTAGCTAAAATTTAAAAATCTTGGTTTTGAGTGTTTGAGGAAAAGCATATTTCATTACATTTAGTTTTTTGAAAGGTGAAATAACCTAACATGAACTATTAGTTTTTGGTCAGTTTTAGCTTGTTTCTTCAATGTCCTATCTCTGCTCAAAAGAATAAAGAAGGAGAACAAGATGTTGCCATCTTTGCTTTTAGATGAATGCAATTGAAAAATTTTAGTTAATGGTCAGCTAGGGGAATGCTGAAAGAAAAAACTTCAAAGTCATGCTCATAAATGATTTTAGTATTAAAAGAAATCACTTATTGTGGCCTTTGCCATGATGAGTTTTGATAGAAGGTTAACAAGACAAATGTGTAAATTATTACATTAAAAGTGAGATGTTCTTCTCAGTTATTGGTTTTTTTTTTTTTTTTAATTTTGCAATTGATATCCCATATGACCTATCCTCTTTCTTTATGTAAGGCCCTCAATCCTCACCTCCTCTGGATACTTTGGTCTCTATAGCAATGCCAAATTAAATGGAATTCAGGGAGGCAGATGTGCTGGGCCCAAAAAGCAGCATCCATGCCCTGTTCTGCCACCATAACTCCCCCTACTTTGAGAATGCACTCAATGCCTGCATTGTCAAATGGAATTGCCATCCTATGACCAAATTCTCTCTGTTTTTTCTTTTTCTTTTTTTTTATCCCCTCTTTATCTCCTTGCAAACATAGCCATTGAGTTTAAAACCTCCTTGATTCATTTTTAAAATAAAGATAAAATAGTTTTGGAACCTCTCTGATTAGTGGCTATTTGAGGTTTTGGTCCATCTATAGGCAGTTTTTTTTCTCTTGATTTATCGTTTACTTTATTTGGGATCTTTAAATCCATGTCAATTGAGAAGAACTTTTGAAAGGCATTCATGATGTGAAGGTTATTCTTCTTTTATCTTATTCATAAAGAATTCTTTATATGCGAATTTGGCTTTACAACATTCTTCTCTAACACAAAAAAGGAAAAGGGAGAATAAGAATAGTAGTGTTTTCATTGATTAGTGCATTTTACATCTAGATAGGGCTATTGCATTCATGTTTATTCTTTTCTACTTATGAACACATTGTCGAATGAGTGTGGATTTGAAGGTTTGTATAGATAGGTCCTGCTAATGGAATGCTGGGTAAGAATGTTAAGGAACTTGGTAGGTAGTGTAATTCTTAGACTAAGCTTTGGTCCTTAAGGATATCTGGGTCGTTGCTCTTCTCCTGCTTAACTGATGAAGGTGCTTCTTGAGGGGAAAAAGGTGAGTCTTTTCTTAGAGGTTAACAATTTGTGTAACGTGGCTTGATGATACTATGTTCACTTGGAACTCTCCAGCCTTTGTAGTTTGAATTTATTGTTTTGAAAAAATCACAAGCTTTTCTACATTAATCATGGTTCTCATAGAGGGCTTTGGTTGTAATCATCTCATATTAGTGATGATTGCCACGGGTGTAGTTGGGATTATATAATTGATGTCTTGCTGCTCATATAGATGTGATATTAGTTCGATTCGACAATGTTGACTTAAGAAATAAGAGAAAAATCACCTGTAAGTTATAGCAATAGGTGTTGAACACGAATTACCGAACCGGGCTGAATCGGTTGGTTTAGGGCATACTGAACTGGACTGGTTGATTATTAGCATGGTTCAGCCGACTAGTCCAGTAAAGAGATTTTTTTTTGTTGAAGCCTTGCTGTTCGCTCCATAGAACCTTAAAATAAAATCTATGTCAATTAAATGCTAGATGATTAGGTATTCTTTATGCAAATGAATTACCTTATGTATAAATAAGTTAAAACTTGTTCGTTGGAATCTTCATTCAATCAAGACAAATGTGATACTTATGTCTATTCATTTTCTTGTATGTATTTTGATCCAGATGTCACTTTCTTAAAATTTATTTTTTTATTTAATACCTTGGTGTTATAGAAGTAGATGTTGAACAAGGATTGCTAAACCATGCCGAACTAGCCGATTCATGGCATACCGATTCAGGGCATACCAAACTGGACCAATTGATTATTGGCATAGTTCAGCTGGCCAGTTCGTTAAAGAGAATTTTTTTTAGAGTATTGCTGCTTGCTCCACAGAACCTCAAGATAAAATCTATGTCAATTAAGTGCTAGATGATTAGGTTTTCCTTATGCAAATGAATTACCTTATGTCTAAATACATTAAAACATGTTTGTGGAATCTTCATTCAATCAAGATGAATTTGATACTTATGTCTATTCATTTTCTTGTATCTATTTTCCTCTAGATATTACTTTCTTATTTTTTTATTTAATACCTTGGAATCATGCAGTTTTTTTTAAAAACATTTTCCTAGAGATTGAGCATGTTCTTGTTATGTTAGGTAGCTTGTAAGCTTTACATTTCACGGTCATATGACGGCTTCAGATCTATCATTGGATGCTATTTTAATAGTGCCATCAAGGGTTAGTAAACTTTAGAGATTTTTATAAAATTTTAGCTCATCTCTTCTTTTTATTAATCTTGCTCTTTTACTTTTTCACGTTGGAGAAATATTATCTTTCATGGGGAAAAGAAATAGAAAATTCAGCAGAGTGCACCTCCCCGCCTCCAAGTGGATTTTCCTAGTCTGTCATTTTCCATTGGTTTGCTCCAATCCTATGCATAACTCTGTCAATTTGTTTGGTTAAGTAAGCATATTAGAAGAAATTGATCTATGAAGAAGGTTCAACATTTTAGGAGACTTGCCTTTTTTTAATTGTAATTGTTTTTTTTATTATTTGAGAGACATGCCAGGATCTGAGTCTAGTTATGTGGTTGGATCTCACTAGTATAAAAGGGCTATTCGAGTGCTAGATAGTGATTTTGGATTCCTATGTAAGTGAAAAGTGGTGATCTCTCCTTAAATTTTCCTCAAGAAATTTTATATACTTTTCTCCTCTATGTTTTTCATTATAATTGAGCATGACAACTAGAAGATATGGCTACTTTATTTAATAAGTTTCAAAACCTACATTATTTAATGAGTTGCAAAACCTTCCTTTGTTGGAAGCTTATTGCTTTTTAAATTTATTCTCATTGTTCATCTCTATTTCTTATTGTACTTCTTACACTTAGGCAACCAAGTATTTTCAAAATAGAAAATGTACTTATTACACTTCTTTTAATATCCCATGCAGCATTATGTGTCAGTTTTTGTTTTGCCCTTTTCTTTCATGCCATTGGCCCTTGCTTTCTCAAATCTATACTCATTATTTTTTTCTTTTTTGTTCTTCTTGTATATTCTTTATGTTATATAGTCTTCCTTTATCCAACATTTGATATTAATTCATAACTAGTGTCTATCACATGTTTAAATAAACATGGAGGTCGTTGCATATGTCTTGGTGGATGTCAAATTCTAGATGCTCAAATGGTGATCTTGTGCTGCAAACTTAGAGCATATTTGTTTTTAACAACTCTCTTATGGTGTTCTACAACAACACAACCTGTAACCAGAAAATATGTAAATATGCACGGAAGTGCAAGTGACACTTGAATATGAATCAGTTTGTTGAAGTACTATGTGCGATTTAGCATCTTTTCTAGTCACATGCTTTGGGGACTAATATTGTGAGACTTCTTTTCAAATTTTTTGTGTTTTAGCAATGTTTAAATATAATAGGATTTATGAGATTGTAAGTTTGAGAAATACCTTAACATTTGAAAGCAATGTTTTAAATCCCATGGAATGGAGTTATCCTGTTTTTTCCATGGAACGAGATGTGCCATTGTCTCATTCTTTTTCGACACTTGGGACAAGAGATGTCCTAGGGTGTGTCGATTGGGATATTAGGATGATTGCGGGATGGTTTTGTCCTAACACATGGGATGGTACCCCATCCTCGTGTCATCTGGGACATCTCACTAGAACTTGAATCCTTGTTCTAAAGTTTGACTTTTGACTGGATGCCAACAATTTGGAATTTGAAATAAAATTGAGAAATCAACTTTTTATTCTCAAGTACTTTGAATCTAGGATTGCTAACTTAGAATTGGATCTTGTGCTAGTTGGCTAGTGGTACGAGTCTGTATGGGTCCGTATCAGAGTGGATCGGTGTGAATCAATACAGAAATGATGAAATGTGGGAATTGGGAAGGAAAAGAGAGAAAGAGGGGGGAGGGAGAAGGGGGAGGGAGAGGGCGTCGATGGAGACGTCGGCGATGGCCACTAGAGGGTTGCCAAGGCCTTTGCTTCCTTTACGAGATCATGGCCGAGAGAGAGAGAGGAGGGAAAGAAAAGAAAGGAGGGGAAGGTGGTGGAGAGACTGTCGGAGGGCCTCTAGCTAGTTGTTGTGGCCACCGAATGGTGAAATCGTAGCCCTTGGGCTGTGGACTCGAAATAGGGATGGCCTCGTCCCTATTTCAGGGTTTTTTTATTTTAAAATTCATTGCCAGCTTTATTATGCATGGGGTTTTAAAACAGAAAGCCCGTGAAAATGTGAGGTTGCCTTTGTTTCGAGCAAACGGCTATATGGGCTACGATTTCACCATCTGGCGGCCTCTTTGCCCCCTTCTTCTCCCTCTTTCTTTTGTCCCCCCTCTCTATCTCTCTCGACTAATCCTTCGTGGACGAAATGGAGGCTTGAGGCCTCGACGGCCCTCCAAGGGCCCCAGTGACCTTTCGGTGGCCACCGCTGTGTCTTTGCGGCCTCCACCTCGTTCCTTTTCCTCCTCTCTCTTCCTCTTCCTCTTTTTACCTCTTGGCTATTTGTTGCCGGTGTTCCAATTCGAGAGATAGAACTATCTCGGTTTGCCGCCGATATGGCTTGGAACGTCGTGAACCGGGTAGTTCAGTCTGGTTTCGCAAACCTTGCTATGAATTTTAAGTGTTTTTATCAAGGTTTGCCATACCAATACCAAACTAGTATCTTGTACCATATTATACCAACACTCGATATGCTAAATCTTATTATAACGTGACAAGTTCTGACAATGTAATAAGATGGTATTGGTATAGGGTTCGGTTTTGAGATGGTGAACCTTAGTTTTTATTGAGTTTAAATGGGAGTTATTTCTTTATTACATTAGTGTATTGAGTTTAAATGGGAGTTATTTCTTTATTACATTAGTGTATTGAGTTTAAATGGGAGTTATTTCTTTATTACATTAGTGTTCTTAATAAATGAAAATAAAAATCAAAATGAAGATTTTCACTTTTATTTTTAACTCATTTCTTAGAAGGCATTACATGTTAACAAGGAAGTAATTCTATTGGAATTTATAAGTTTTGCAAATTACACTATTCTAAAATTTCATATACCTCTCCATATGCTCTACTGTAATCCTTATTACTCTTATACTATTTGAGTTCTTCCATACCTCTTATTGTGTCTTGTCATTTGTCGTTGTGTGATTCTTTCTGTAGCTATAGTGAGGCTTGAAAATTTTAAGCTAATCTACAGGGACTCAATTCTAGTTGATTACAAAATTTGACACATGGCTAGGTAAACCAAATAGGGCCCAGTAATCTGTGTCTGATCCTGGTGCCCCCACCAGATACATCTTGATACTAAATAGAAAATATCTATGATACATTTCATTATTTCTGATACACTTTGCTTCATAAGTGATTTCAATAGCTCAGATACATTTTGCTAACTTGATACTTTATTGACTTCAATGTATTTTAAGCAAAAGCAGCTTTTGATAAACATTAACTCTGATACATATTGGATCTATTTCAAAAGCTCTGTTACTTTTTGATAAGCTTTGATACTTTTTGACATTCTTGACACATGTTGATACATATAGATATACATCAGTTTTAATTCATACAAAAGTTATCTTGATACGTATAAGTGTTTATATATCTTTAACTGTAAAGCTTTTCCATGCTCGGTGTTTTGTCATCATCAACAAGGGGGAGATTGTCGATCCCTGGAATGAATTTGATGATAACAAAATATTGGAGCATGCATCTGATTACTAACCATTCTCAAGTATTTTACAAGTTTTTGTAGGATGATTTTAATGTACAAACACTCTACCTACAATTCTGGTGTAAGTCAAGTTTATTTTGAAAAAAATTATCATGTAATCAAGAGCCCAAAGAAAAATTACCTATGTATTCATGAAAATGGGCCAATTCAATATATTTTTAGTTTAAATTTCTTAGAATAGACTTTAAAGGTGTTTGGAAGGCTTTAAAGTTGGTTGGAAGCTTTTGGATGCAATTTGGAGAAGTTCGGAATGTTTCTGGTGAAAGTCACTCAAGCCAACTCGAAGCAGAAGAGCTGACTCGAAGTATGGCATGGCACTAGAGTTTCTGGCACGCAGTCATTTGAGTCGACTTGAAAAAGAAGAGCCGACTCATCTAGAGATTCATTTCCACAGTCAGACAGGCGAGGTGACCCAACTGATATCCGAGCCAACTCAGACATGCAGTCAGACAACCGAGCCAACTCAACAATTCACTGAGTCGACTCAACAATTCACCGAGTCGACTATTTCATAGTGAGAAAAATCAGTTCTGAGAAGTTCAGCAAGGCGAGCCGACTCATTGAAGAAGGGCGAACTTGAGCAGAGTTCACTTTCAGAAGTTCTGAGAACCCGAGCCGACTCGACTAAAAAGAGCCGACTTGAACAAAGTGAAGATTCAGAAGTTTTGAGGAACCGAGCTGACTCGAAGCATCCGAGCCGACTCGAGCAACTATTCCAGGTTCGTAACGGCTAGTTCCAGAACTACTTTTTTTAGTCCAAAAAGTGTTCCAATGGCCATATTTTAAATCCCAACATTCTGCAATGACTATATTGACTTGAAATTAGTTAAATGGACTATGTATAAGGGATTTGAACATCTTTTGAAAAAGTCAATGAGCCTTTAATGAATATTTGAGAGAGTATTCAAAAGAGCCTTCAAACAAGCACTCAAGACTTCACCAACTCTCATTAGATTCTTGAGGCATTTACTGAGAAAAATGAGAAGCCTTGAAGAGCATTCAAAGAGCAATCAAGAGAGTTTCTCAAGAGTTGCAATTGCAACTACCCGACAACGTTCGGTTTGTCATAATGTTGCTCTGTTTTTTAAATTTTTTGGTCGAGTTGTTCCAATTACAGTAGTGGCTGTAACTTGGGTTGTAAAGGTTTTTGATGAGTCTTTGAAAACCAAGTATGGATTGTTAGTGAGCCCGTAAAAACTAACAGTGTATTGGATTTTTGGTGATCCATGTTTAAAACCAAGTTGGGGTTTTGGATTGTGAGTCTGTGAAAATAATTCGGCTGTATTCCGAGGATGAATCTAGTGGAAATTCCAAGTTGTATCTTGGATAGTGGACGTGGGAGCGAGGTTACTCCAAACCACTCTAAATTTGCTTGTGTTTGTGCTTGTGTGCCTGTGCTTTTGAATTGCTTCTGCATCTCTTGCTTAGTTTACATCACTTACTATTCAAAGTTATTTTAAAAGGAGCATATACTTGTCAAAAATTTTAAATACTCAATTCACCCCCTTTTAAGTAAGCCACATGGGCAACAGGCTCCTTTTCTACTCATACTCTAAAATCAGAGTAGACTCCAAGCCTCCTCTGTTTGTCTCTCCAGCAGACTGACTTAAATATTCGAGGGTCCACTATCGAGAACCCATCCCCAATGTATCGGATTTTCTGATCTTCTTTGTCTTGTAAGATCGATTCCAAGTGATATGATTATGTGAGACTCGGCTCTATATTAATAGCTACTTTTATTCCGGCTATTATTCAAGTAGAGCCCGAGTCACTACTATTTTTAGGAGATTCACATTATCTATTATTTTGGCCCTAATAGAAAATAAAAAAAATGAATCATTTTAGGGGAAAAGGATATTTGCATCCTATAACTTTTAAATTTTAATTATGGAATCCATTAAATTTCGACCAGGCCTGATAAGCTGCACGTCTCTGCTTTTCACTGCACCATATTTCTGATCTGATGTCAAAAGGACATAAATTCTGTCGTGCCATGCAAGCACAACGTGGCCCAATCGACACGCGCGGTGCGCACCACGTTGGATTTCCTGCGTCGTCCCCGGTGTACGAAGAATTTATCCCCAGGTTAATCTCCCTCCATGCCGGAGCCTTATTCGTCGGCCCTGGATGCGCACACGCATTTCCGTGGATGTTTCTGCAGCCTCCAAATAGAAAATCCCACTTCTCATCTTCCTCCCCTTCCGGGTGCTCTACATGCTTGGGGAGTCCGCGGCGATGGCGAAGGAAATGGGACTGGAGGAAGCGGACCTTCTCGACCCGACTCCCGACATCCACGCCCTCTTCCGCCACTACAACTCCCTCTACTTCGAGGATGCCCTTGGCGCCTGCATCGTCAAATGGAGCTCTCCTCGCATGACCAGGTCTCTCCCTCTCCCTCTCTCTCTCTTGCCAATAATCTAACATTGACCCATGTTTAGACCTCACAATGAAGTTGACTGCGGCTATTTGTAATTTTAATCCACTATTGGGAAGTTTTGGAGTCGTTAGCCGCTCTGCAAATTTTGGATGCTTGTGGGTTTCGGAACCACTCGTCATTTTATAGTCCGGCCAGGCTTTCTTTGAAAAGGAGTGTCAGTAATACATCATAGTACCTCCGAAATGTTCGTGTTTTTTTTTATCGGTTACTTTGTATTGGCTGGTTAAATCTTTAACCTGCTTCAGATGAGGTGCTGGAGCAATGAATTACACCAAACCATATCAACGGGTTAATGCTCAGCTTGCGAATGAGTACCTAATCAGGTAAGATAGTGACGCTTGGCGGCATTATGCTAACTAGGAAGAATTGTTTGGCTGTGGTCTGTGTTACATGTGGTTCTGTTATCATTTCTTTAACACTGAAAGAATAAAAGAGTAAAACAAAGTTGTTAACTCCATAAATGCTTGGTATGGAGCAAGTAAGATGGATTTGTCTGAACTGCATCTAGGAAAATGTAACACATTTTTGTTTGTTTTTTAGATGCTTATGAATGCATTGCTGGTAAGCATAAGAGTGAGGATTTGAATTGGTGTCTAATTTGTCTGCTTTGGGTGCTATTTGGGAATATTAAGAATGTCACTTGAGGACTTTTCAATTGATGGGCTTTGAGAGGTAATGGTCTGCTTCTTCTAGAGGATTTACTAAAATCCCATGTTTCCTCTAGCCATTAGTGTTCACCTGGATGCCATGTTTGTTGCTATTGTCTTGAACAAATATTTCTTCTCATTTTAGTTGCTATGGTCTGGATTATGCTCGTGACCTTTGGCTGCTCATAAAGATGCCGTATGAGGTCTGGTGTCCTCAATACTGCTGAAGCAAAAGGACAAAAAATTATATGCTATTGATGTTAATATGCCTTAAATGGAAACAGTTCACTATTAGAGTGGAAACCAACTAACAAGCAATCGATAAAGGGACTGTTATAATGGAGTGTTGTGGAAACCGTTCATAAATCTTTTACTGAAAACTTGTCCCGAATTTTCATCTAGAAATTTCTTTTGGGGTGAAATATGTCGAATTTTTAAATATTTGAGATAAAAGTAATGCTTGAACAAGGGAAATTCCATTGCAGGATTGTCTTAAGCAAAAGTTGGAAACTAGCTTTCAGTTTTCATTTTGACCAGCTATGTGAAGTTCTGGTTTCCACCTTCTTCATTTTTGGAAGTTTCATTCCAAGTTTTGGTGTTTTGGTCAAGAAAATCAAGAAAAAATCGAAAAAATTGAAAATACTCAAAATAGGGATTTGCTTAGATACCCTATATTAACCCACTTAACCAGTTATGTGAAGTTCTGGTTAAAAGAATGCACTACCTATGGTAATCTCCAAACCTAGAAGAAATTTATGGAACAACTGATATCATTGTGAACTTTTGGAGAGCCTTGCTTGGTGGTGGAACACTAATGCTACCTACAACTTGCCCCACTTGAGAGAGGCTACTCTACCCCTCCTACTCCCATCCCACACCTTTCCTTTCCATGTTGATTAGTCGTCTGAGCGTGCTTCTATGATAAATCTCATGGGGGACTCATCACTGCGGTACAGATTACCAATGTGGATATCTCTTACCCAGCCACCTCTTGTCTTCTTCTTCTACAAGTATCACCATTGCCTAATATCTATGTATTTGTGTGTATGTGTCTCTGTGACCCAGCCATGAGTGGGTCTGCTCAGCTAGATTACCTACTCTCCTCATCTTCTTTCTCTCTTTTGTGATTGGCTAGTAGGGCAGGGCTATTAAAATAATGATGGAAGAGGCATTGACAATTTGAGAGTTGAGATAACATGCAGTCAACTAATTTACCATTCAAAGTTTCTCAGACATTTTCACTGGTTGAGCCAATGATGATACTAACCTTCAACTATACCTGCAAATTCAAGGGCTAGGCTTTAACTTCTGAAGCAAAAATATAGAAGGAAAAAGGTGCCAAAGCAAAGTACCTGAAAGTATTGAAAAATAAAATGGCTGAAGAAAAAAAATATTACGTAATATTTTAGAGCTTTTTTCATATACGTTCTTTATTTATGTAGTTTTACATTTTAGGATGAAATTAGTATTGCATATAAGTGACATTCAATTTTGGTGAGACTTTGTATTGTGAACATATATATTATTTATCTGTGAAAACTCAATTATTTGAAAATTCATTTTTTAGCAACACTTAAGCTTTTTTGTGCCTTGCATTTGACTTTTTCTTCCTTTTTGGTAGATGTAACAATTGTATTGAATTTGGGCATGTCATTCTAAAAATTTTGATATTAAGTGACTTTTAATCAAATGCATGTGATTATAAAATATTCTATTTAATATAGATAAAGGATATTACTTGGTGAATTTTTTGCATTTAATTGCATATATTGGTCTTTTTAAAGTATTACAATAAGGGCCTTTTTGGAGTCCTCAGAACTGTCAAGTAACAATTTATCCCCATTTTAAAACTTAGAATAAAAAGACTATTGAACATTGATTCTATATATATTGACATAAATAAGAAATGACACCAGTTTAATACTAATTATCAAATTTTCTACAAAATAGTTATTGAAACTAGGCCACATTTGACTAAAATTGAACCCCAAATTGGGGTTAGTGTCACCCTTAGTTGCCAGAATTGGAATGATGTTGAAGTTAGTATCTAAGTAGGTGCAGGAAAATGGATAATTTAGAACACTTTAAGTAAGGGAATGATTTAGAAATAGGTGCAGTTCAAGTTGTTGAGGAGTTTCCAGAATTTGTACGTTGCCCTAGGTAGAAGATTCCTGCTACTAACATTTCAGTTTGGTCTTGGTCAAAAGTGACCCGTTTTAGCTAAAATTTAAAAATCTTGGTTTTGAGTGTTTGAGGAAAAGCATATTTCATTACATTTAGTTTTTTGAAAGGTGAAATAACCTAACATGAACTATTAGTTTTTGGTCAGTTTTAGCTTGTTTCTTCAATGTCCTATCTCTGCTCAAAAGAATAAAGAAGGAGAACAAGATGTTGCCATCTTTGCTTTTAGATGAATGCAATTGAAAAATTTTAGTTAATGGTCAGCTAGGGGAATGCTGAAAGAAAAAACTTCAAAGTCATGCTCATAAATGATTTTAGTATTAAAAGAAATCACTTATTGTGGCCTTTGCCATGATGAGTTTTGATAGAAGGTTAACAAGACAAATGTGTAAATTATTACATTAAAAGTGAGATGTTCTTCTCAGTTATTGGTTTTTTTTTTTTTTTTAATTTTGCAATTGATATCCCATATGACCTATCCTCTTTCTTTATGTAAGGCCCTCAATCCTCACCTCCTCTGGATACTTTGGTCTCTATAGCAATGCCAAATTAAATGGAATTCAGGGAGGCAGATGTGCTGGGCCCAAAAAGCAGCATCCATGCCCTGTTCTGCCACCATAACTCCCCCTACTTTGAGAATGCACTCAATGCCTGCATTGTCAAATGGAATTGCCATCCTATGACCAAATTCTCTCTGTTTTTTCTTTTTCTTTTTTTTTATCCCCTCTTTATCTCCTTGCAAACATAGCCATTGAGTTTAAAACCTCCTTGATTCATTTTTAAAATAAAGATAAAATAGTTTTGGAACCTCTCTGATTAGTGGCTATTTGAGGTTTTGGTCCATCTATAGGCAGTTTTTTTTCTCTTGATTTATCGTTTACTTTATTTGGGATCTTTAAATCCATGTCAATTGAGAAGAACTTTTGAAAGGCATTCATGATGTGAAGGTTATTCTTCTTTTATCTTATTCATAAAGAATTCTTTATATGCGAATTTGGCTTTACAACATTCTTCTCTAACACAAAAAAGGAAAAGGGAGAATAAGAATAGTAGTGTTTTCATTGATTAGTGCATTTTACATCTAGATAGGGCTATTGCATTCATGTTTATTCTTTTCTACTTATGAACACATTGTCGAATGAGTGTGGATTTGAAGGTTTGTATAGATAGGTCCTGCTAATGGGAATGCTGGGTAAGAATGTTAAGGAACTTGGTAGGTAGTGTAATTCTTAGACTAAGCTTTGGTCCTTAAGGATATCTGGGTCGTTGCTCTTCTCCTGCTTAACTGATGAAGGTGCTTCTTGAGGGGAAAAAGGTGAGTCTTTTCTTAGAGGTTAACAATTTGTGTAACGTGGCTTGATGATACTATGTTCACTTGGAACTCTCCAGCCTTTGTAGTTTGAATTTATTGTTTTGAAAAAATCACAAGCTTTTCTACATTAATCATGGTTCTCATAGAGGGCTTTGGTTGTAATCATCTCATATTAGTGATGATTGCCACGGGTGTAGTTGGGATTATATAATTGATGTCTTGCTGCTCATATAGATGTGATATTAGTTCGATTCGACAATGTTGACTTAAGAAATAAGAGAAAAATCACCTGTAAGTTATAGCAATAGGTGTTGAACACGAATTACCGAACCGGGCTGAATCGGTTGGTTTAGGGCATACTGAACTGGACTGGTTGATTATTAGCATGGTTCAGCCGACTAGTCCAGTAAAGAGATTTTTTTTTGTTGAAGCCTTGCTGTTCGCTCCATAGAACCTTAAAATAAAATCTATGTCAATTAAATGCTAGATGATTAGGTATTCTTTATGCAAATGAATTACCTTATGTATAAATAAGTTAAAACTTGTTCGTTGGAATCTTCATTCAATCAAGACAAATGTGATACTTATGTCTATTCATTTTCTTGTATGTATTTTGATCCAGATGTCACTTTCTTAAAATTTATTTTTTTATTTAATACCTTGGTGTTATAGAAGTAGATGTTGAACAAGGATTGCTAAACCATGCCGAACTAGCCGATTCATGGCATACCGATTCAGGGCATACCAAACTGGACCAATTGATTATTGGCATAGTTCAGCTGGCCAGTTCGTTAAAGAGAATTTTTTTTAGAGTATTGCTGCTTGCTCCACAGAACCTCAAGATAAAATCTATGTCAATTAAGTGCTAGATGATTAGGTTTTCCTTATGCAAATGAATTACCTTATGTCTAAATACATTAAAACATGTTTGTGGAATCTTCATTCAATCAAGATGAATTTGATACTTATGTCTATTCATTTTCTTGTATCTATTTTCCTCTAGATATTACTTTCTTATTTTTTTTATTTAATACCTTGGAATCATGCAGTTTTTTTTAAAAACATTTTCCTAGAGATTGAGCATGTTCTTGTTATGTTAGGTAGCTTGTAAGCTTTACATTTCACGGTCATATGACGGCTTCAGATCTATCATTGGATGCTATTTTAATAGTGCCATCAAGGGTTAGTAAACTTTAGAGATTTTTATAAAATTTTAGCTCATCTCTTCTTTTTTATTAATCTTGCTCTTTTACTTTTTCACGTTGGAGAAATATTATCTTTCATGGGGAAAAGAAATAGAAAATTCAGCAGAGTGCACCTCCCCGCCTCCAAGTGGATTTTCCTAGTCTGTCATTTTCCATTGGTTTGCTCCAATCCTATGCATAACTCTGTCAATTTGTTTGGTTAAGTAAGCATATTAGAAGAAATTGATCTATGAAGAAGGTTCAACATTTTAGGAGACTTGCCTTTTTTTAATTGTAATTGTTTTTTTTATTATTTGAGAGACATGCCAGGATCTGAGTCTAGTTATGTGGTTGGATCTCACTAGTATAAAAGGGCTATTCGAGTGCTAGATAGTGATTTTGGATTCCTATGTAAGTGAAAAGTGGTGATCTCTCCTTAAATTTTCCTCAAGAAATTTTATATACTTTTCTCCTCTATGTTTTTCATTATAATTGAGCATGACAACTAGAAGATATGGCTACTTTATTTAATAAGTTTCAAAACCTACATTATTTAATGAGTTGCAAAACCTTCCTTTGTTGGAAGCTTATTGCTTTTTAAATTTATTCTCATTGTTCATCTCTATTTCTTATTGTACTTCTTACACTTAGGCAACCAAGTATTTTCAAAATAGAAAATGTACTTATTACACTTCTTTTAATATCCCATGCAGCATTATGTGTCAGTTTTTGTTTTGCCCTTTTCTTTCATGCCATTGGCCCTTGCTTTCTCAAATCTATACTCATTATTTTTTCTTTTTTGTTCTTCTTGTATATTCTTTATGTTATATAGTCTTCCTTTATCCAACATTTGATATTAATTCATAACTAGTGTCTATCACATGTTTAAATAAACATGGAGGTCGTTGCATATGTCTTGGTGGATGTCAAATTCTAGATGCTCAAATGGTGATCTTGTGCTGCAAACTTAGAGCATATTTGTTTTTAACAACTCTCTTATGGTGTTCTACAACAACACAACCTGTAACCAGAAAATATGTAAATATGCACGGAAGTGCAAGTGACACTTGAATATGAATCAGTTTGTTGAAGTACTATGTGCGATTTAGCATCTTTTCTAGTCACATGCTTTGGGGACTAATATTGTGAGACTTCTTTTCAAATTTTTTGTGTTTTAGCAATGTTTAAATATAATAGGATTTATGAGATTGTAAGTTTGAGAAATACCTTAACATTTGAAAGCAATGTTTTAAATCCCATGGAATGGAGTTATCCTGTTTTTTCCATGGAACGAGATGTGCCATTGTCTCATTCTTTTTCGACACTTGGGACAAGAGATGTCCTAGGGTGTGTCGATTGGGATATTAGGATGATTGCGGGATGGTTTTGTCCTAACACATGGGATGGTACCCCATCCTCGTGTCATCTGGGACATCTCACTAGAACTTGAATCCTTGTTCTAAAGTTTGACTTTTGACTGGATGCCAACAATTTGGAATTTGAAATAAAATTGAGAAATCAACTTTTTATTCTCAAGTACTTTGAATCTAGGATTGCTAACTTAGAATTGGATCTTGTGCTAGTTGGCTAGTGGTACGAGTCTGTATGGGTCCGTATCAGAGTGGATCGGTGTGAATCAATACAGAAATGATGAAATGTGGGAATTGGGAAGGAAAAGAGAGAAAGAGGGGGGAGGGAGAAGGGGGAGGGAGAGGGCGTCGATGGAGACGTCGGCGATGGCCACTAGAGGGTTGCCAAGGCCTTTGCTTCCTTTACGAGATCATGGCCGAGAGAGAGAGAGGAGGGAAAGAAAAGAAAGGAGGGGAAGGTGGTGGAGAGACTGTCGGAGGGCCTCTAGCTAGTTGTTGTGGCCACCGAATGGTGAAATCGTAGCCCTTGGGCTGTGGACTCGAAATAGGGATGGCCTCGTCCCTATTTCAGGGTTTTTTTTATTTTAAAATTCATTGCCAGCTTTATTATGCATGGGGTTTTAAAACAGAAAGCCCGTGAAAATGTGAGGTTGCCTTTGTTTCGAGCAAACGGCTATATGGGCTACGATTTCACCATCTGGCGGCCTCTTTGCCCCCTTCTTCTCCCTCTTTCTTTTTGTCCCCCTCTCTATCTCTCTCGACTAATCCTTCGTGGACGAAATGGAGGCTTGAGGCCTCGACGGCCCTCCAAGGGCCCCAGTGACCTTTCGGTGGCCACCGCTGTGTCTTTGCGGCCTCCACCTCGTTCCTTTTCCTCCTCTCTCTTCCTCTTCCTCTTTTTACCTCTTGGCTATTTGTTGCCGGTGTTCCAATTCGAGAGATAGAACTATCTCGGTTTGCCGCCGATATGGCTTGGAACGTCGTGAACCGGGTAGTTCAGTCTGGTTTCGCAAACCTTGCTATGAATTTTAAGTGTTTTTATCAAGGTTTGCCATACCAATACCAAACTAGTATCTTGTACCATATTATACCAACACTCGATATGCTAAATCTTATTATAACGTGACAAGTTCTGACAATGTAATAAGATGGTATTGGTATAGGGTTCGGTTTTGAGATGGTGAACCTTAGTTTTTATTGAGTTTAAATGGGAGTTATTTCTTTATTACATTAGTGTATTGAGTTTAAATGGGAGTTATTTCTTTATTACATTAGTGTATTGAGTTTAAATGGGAGTTATTTCTTTATTACATTAGTGTTCTTAATAAATGAAAATAAAAATCAAAATGAAGATTTTCACTTTTATTTTTAACTCATTTCTTAGAAGGCATTACATGTTAACAAGGAAGTAATTCTATTGGAATTTATAAGTTTTGCAAATTACACTATTCTAAAATTTCATATACCTCTCCATATGCTCTACTGTAATCCTTATTACTCTTATACTATTTGAGTTCTTCCATACCTCTTATTGTGTCTTGTCATTTGTCGTTGTGTGATTCTTTCTGTAGCTATAGTGAGGCTTGAAAATTTTAAGCTAATCTACAGGGAATAGGGATGAGACAGTTTTTAATCTCTCAATGCCATGATACCATGAATCTTGTGCTATGTTCTACATCAACTAATCATGTCATTTATTCTTGGCCTAACTTTTAAAATGCTTATCTGCATTTTATATATATTACATTAATTTTTGGGACTGGAGTTGGAAGGGAATGTAGGATATTTAAAATCATTAGTTTGGCATTCATTGATCAGATTACAATCAGACTGCTTTTGGAACTTATGTTAAAGGTTCAAAAAGGAGGTGAAGCCTTGGTTGGTATAGATGGTATCATCAGAATACAATTCACCCCATTGAATTGACAAGATTCAAATTTCTTATCTCAGTGGGATTAGATCCTGAGTGAGTGCGAAGTCTAAATTTTTTTTTTAAAAAAAAAATCAATGAGCTTATGGAAGTCAATTTTCTTGCATTAATTGCTATTGCTTTGTTCATTCTATTATGCATGGCTTGTTTACTTATCATTTATGTAAATGTAGTCAATCATTTAACTAAAACTTGGATTATTAGTTCTTATCAATGATAGAACAAATCGAAGAAAGTGACCACTTTCTAGTGTGGTAGAAAAGACATACAAAAAAGTTATAAGGAGTTTAAGCTTATAGAGGTACCCCTTTCTAGTGTTAATTGACCAGGACTGCTATTTGGTCAAGTTTGGGTACCAAGCAACCAGCACCTGGACACATTAGGAGGTTCATGTTTAAATTTTGCTTCAACCCTATCCATCCATTAATGAGGCTGGCTTTTGGTTAAGGCAAATGGCTTATCAAGTCTATGGATTTGGTATGGTTTGGTCAATTTCCGAGGACTAACGGATCCATATGTGAAAAGGTAGAGGAAGCTTGGGAAAATAGAAACAATGATAGTGAATGATGGATGGAGGTGTGATGATGGTGATGGAAATGGAACCACTTAGGCCAAAGGTGAAACAAGGGGCCAAGTGATGTGGAATGAGATGAAAGATTTCTAATTTAGTGGATGATTCAATTTGTTGAGCAATGACCCCTACAAACATAAACTTAATTCAATTACAAAATGGCAAAGAGTTATATGAAGGGAAAACTAAATAAGGGATAATTCAAACTAGGGCTGCATGTTTATCCATGAAGATTGGACCTAAGGCTTGTGAAACCATCCAATCTAGGGCATAGACCATTCAAAGGTTCAGACCTAAGAAATAAGAAGGGTTTTCTTACCAATATTGATGTCTCACGCCATTGGTAGGGATTCAATTTCAGCACTCTCGAATTGAGATTGGTACTAGAAACTATCACTCCAAGAGATGTAGACCTCTGGCTTGAAAGGTTCCAAGGGCAAGGCCAACTTCCTCTTCAACTTGTGATCTTGGAGAATCCTAGAAAGAAAAGGGATTAAAGACTTGAGATGACAAGAAAAATGAAAGTTACTAAAACTTCAAGGAAGAATAATATGATGGAGTTGGAGGAGATCAAGTGGCTTCATTCAGTGTCTGGAATGTAATCTCCTTGGATTCCTTGAACTGTGATAGTAATGAATGGCATCCAAAATCTGCTGTAGAAGCCCCTTTAAAGATTGGAGTTGGCGACCTTGAAGAGAGGAAATGGTGAAGAAGCCTTGGTTGGAATTTGGAAGAACTTCTTTGGATGGTGGTGGGGTATTTTCTAGCTAGAGTATTGGTGGGTTTAGGAGAATACTAGGACGGCTAAAGGATGATGTTTTGGGTCTCTCACCCACTCTCTCTCGGAGGACGCATTGCATATAACAAGTGGAAGAAAAACTCTTTTGATTTCATTCATCAATAATCTCCTTTACAAGGGGTTTGGAGTGGTATTTATAGCCTCTCCAAAGTCATTTGAAATTTTGAATTTAAAAGGAGGTTACATAATTCATGGAGAGAAGTGGGGAAGTTGAAACCATCCTTGATTCATGTCTTGATAAGTGGGAAAGTTGAAACCATCCTTGATAAGTGGGGAAGTTGAAATCATCCTTGATTCATGCCTTGATAAGATGAAGTGAGGTGGCCTCATGAGGTGGCTTCCATGTGGGCTTGGGAGATGAGGTGTCTTCCATATAAGTTTGATGATGTGGCACTCCAACTTGGCAAGATTTGTTGAAGTGGTTTGCCTCACCTAATTTTATGTCTTCATGCTTCATTTGAGCCCAAACCAAACCAAACTTGAACCCAACTTGTAAATTCACTAATTACAAGATCAAATTGACCTTAATTGGACTCAAAAGACTAAATTGAAATAAGCCCAACCCTAATTACAGGACTCAAACTTGACCAGAGAAACAAATTTTTCTATTTACAGGATACATGTTCAATAAAAGAAATAAAATTGAAATCAAAAGTGGCATTAACTCAATCAATTGAAATCCATAATGAATTTGGCTTGATAAAATTGGATTGAAGCTTCTTTCGAACTGTGGTGCCCGCACCACCAAGAGGTAGTGATGGTTGGTGATTTTATGATTTATTAATAGACTTTATGATCTATAGCACTTATAATGCCTAGAAATGAAAAATCACATATTTTGATGGTCTTTAACATATGCATATGAGGAAACAAAAAATGGACAATTTCTATTGTGCTAGTATGCTAAAATATGTTATAAAGCATCTAATAATAATCCACCTTATTAATCATGACTTGAACATATTAAAATGTATATAGATTGAAAAGCAATAGATTTTAATGTTTGAATCATAGCAAGACATGGTCTCGTATCATTTTAGCCATTCATTTTTGTGTTCACATAATGCATGGTTTAGAGACCGCCAAAAAACATGATTCTTGATTTTTAGTTATATTTTGTGACATAGATCATGATTAATGATATAGTCTTTGATTTGGATGCCCCATTATTAATTTTGAATTTGAGGGGCTTAGATATCCTCTTCCCATGAGAGGAGCAAAGTCCACCTCTTATATTATGTATATATTAGGTAATTTGTAGGGTCATGAGGCTTGATGGTATCGCTTTTAATTTTTGCTTCTTGAGCATTTCCTTAATGTGGTCGTACTACTCGAGTACAATGGAATAGCAAGGGGGTTAGTCAATCTAGTTACCTTACATAGCCAATGAGTATCATTTTTCGAATCCTAATAGCATGAATTGTCATTGATAGGAGAAGTAAAGTGAAGAAGAGAAAATCAGAAGCAAGTGGGAAAGATTTTTTTTATATCTTTCACTATGATATATACATCTTTATATAAAGGTGAAGAAGAGAAAATCAGGTAAGTAATCACAAGATCCTTCCAATCCCAAAGATCATGTAGAATATTCTAGCAATCCCAAAGATTATGTAGAATACTTTAACAATCCCAAAGATTATGTCTAAGAATATGCTAGACAATATATTTCCTAATATTCTGTATATTAATAAGGAAAGCTAGCTAGGTGTATATTGACAATTAATACATAGCTGTCTAATATTCTCTCTCAAGCTGAGCATCCGGTAGATGGATGTGAAAATTGGTGTAGAGAGTACGAAAGCGTGATGTAGATAATGATTTAGTGAAGTTATCGGTCAATTACTTTTTATACAAAATATGAAGCATGGATATCTTGCCACATTACAGTTTCTCCCGAAGAAAATGATGATCAAGTTCAACATATTTAGTACGAGCATAGAGAACAAGACTGGTGACAAGGTAACTAAGGTTGTCATAATATAACTAGATTGAGCATGACAAGAAGCATCCCAAATCACGAAGAAGACGACGGATCCACACTGTTTCAGCAAGTGCCAAATCCATGATACGATATTCGGTCTTAGAACTAAATTTAGAAATAGTGGTTTGCTTCTTTGCATACTAAGAAATGAGATTGGACCTAAGAGGCAAAATTCGGTAGTGGAACACCGGATATCAAGACATCCAATCCAGTCGGCATCTGAATAAGCAGTAAGCGTTGGATTTTGACACTAAGAGAAATGCAATCCATAGCTAAGTATACCATGAATATAACGGAGGATCTACTTCACAGCCTGAAGATGTGGTTCACGTGGTGCATGAATAAACTGAGCTACCAGATTCATAGCATAAGATAAGTTAGGCTGGGTGAAGGTAAGGTACTGTAAGGCCCCAACAATTTGACAATATTTATATGGGTCTAAGAGAGGCTGTCCTTTATGAATGGAGAGATGTGTGCTACAAGAGAGTGATGTGCGACAAGTTTGCAATCTTTCATACCATGGCAAGAAAGTAACTTCATAGCATACTTTCCTTGTAAAAGATGAAGACTTGAGGAACTAGACTTAATCTCAATTTCCAAGAAGCATTGAAGTGATCCAAGGTCAGCAAACTCAAATTGAAGTGCAATGAGAGAGTCCAAAAGAGGGCCAAAACTGCCTATGATTATAGTATCATCCACATACATGAATAGTATTAAGGTGCTATGAGTACTGGAATGAACAAACAGAGATGCATCCATAGTATTAGAACGAAAGCCAAGCACAGCAAGAAATGAGGTAAACCTCTGAAACCAAGTACAAGGAGCCTACTTGAGACCATATAAGACTTTCTTGAGTCTCAAAGGTAATGCAGATTAGCAGCATCAACAAATCCTGACGGCTATCTTATGTAGACCTCCTGAAGAATGCCATGAAGGAAGGCATTTTTGACATTAAGTTGTCAAAGAGGCCAACCTTGCAATAATGCCACGGAGAAAACAATAAACAATAGTGGTCTTAATAATAGGAGAGAAGGTTTTCTCAAAGTAAATACCTTATTGCTGCTTATATCCTTGTATCACAAGGTGAGCTTTAAAGCATTCAAGTGAACCATCAGCACGAGTTTTAACTTTCTTAACCCATTTGCATCAATAACATTAGCATAGGATGGAGAAGTAACAAGATCTCAGGTATAGTTTGATATCAAAGCATCATATTCTTCCTGCATAATAGCGACCCAACCAGGATGCTGAGAGGCCTCCTTAAACATCGATGGTTCCCGCGGAAGATTAGAACTAGAAGGGACAAGCAATGTAGAGGGGTTTGCCGAAGAAGAGGATTGATGTCTAAGAATCCTATGGCACGATCATTGTAGAATATTATGAGTTGTCTAGGAGATTTGGAAGCAGCAGCAACATTGGATTGGATAGAATTTACTGGGAAGGATGTGGGAACTAGATTAGATTTAGGAGTCCGTATTCGACTGCGTTGATACACAATCTGAATTGGTGGCCGATCCACATGACTACCAATAAAACCCTTTCAGAATCGTTAGTATCCATAGTAGGAGCAAGAAAACAAATAGCAACAATACTGGGTGAATTTAGGGCTAAACCAGATGCAAAACAATTGTAGTGATGTTATTATTGATATCAAACTGTGATATGTGAAATACTAACTCAGAAATAGAGTAGGTAGTAAAGGGATCTAAATCATGTTGTAGATGTGAGACAAACAAATATAATTTATTTAAATCACCAACAGTAGGCATGACATGTAATTGCTTTGAAAATGACTGTAAGCAAGTATAAGGAAATACAGACTCAACAAACACAACATGACGGGAATTGAAAACTTTACCCGAGGGAGGATATAAATAGTGAAATCCCTTGTGATACTCAGAAAGGTCAAAAAAAATACAAGGCAGAGACCGTGGATGGAGCTTATGCGATATAATATCTTGAATGCTTGGATAACAAAGACATCCAAAAATTTTGATAACATTCATACCAAAAGACTTCATGTAAATTTTTGATAAGCGATTAGCTATTCAGAACAGTTAATGGAGTATGATTTAAAAGAATACAGCATAGTATAGGGTTTCAACTCAAAACCGTATTGGCATGGCAGATTGAAATAAAAGAGTGCGAATAATGTTTGCTATATATCTATTTTTGCGCTCAACAATGTCATTTTGTTGAGACATAGAGGGACACGATAATCGATGAAAAATATCATTGGCACTCGAAAAATTAGTAAAAGTTTTATTAACAAACTTCTTTCTCCCATTAGAATGAAAGTAACAAATATTTACTTTGTAAATGTTTTTTACCATGACATGAAATTCGATAAATTTATCATAAATTTTATGTTTAAATCTAAGAGTATATATCAAACATATCGAGAAAAATTATCAATAAACAACACATAAAATCCACATCCAGAGGGAGAAAGAACAAGTGATTGCCAAATATCAGAGTGAATTTGTTCAAATAGATAAGAAGATTTTGATTGAGAAACATTAAAAGAAATTTGACATGCTTTCCAAAATGACAAGCATTATAATTATTGAATCGAACAGATTTAACAGATACAGATGAAACGCTATTAATATTTTTCAAGAAACGAAGCAAAACATCATTACTAGGATGATCTAATCTCCTATGCCAAAGTTCAGGACCCAATTGGACAACTGCTAATGCTGTCTTATTCCTAACACCTACAGTGAAAACTTGAGAAGAATAGGGTAAAGTGACGAGCTAGGACTATTGGACCGAAGAAGTTTCTTGTTTTCAGATCTTTTATACAAAAACCAGATGAATCAAATTTCATAGAACAATTATTATCGTGACAAAATTGTCGAACATATAATAAATTTTTCTTAATGGAATGAACGACTAAAATGTTATGCAAAGCAAAGTTAGTATGAGACATATGTATCCTAAATGTACCAATAGCATGAATAGCAATTTATTCTCAATTTCCTACTAGAATACGATCATTACCATGATAAGGTTGAGAGTGTGACAGTATACTTGATTTGGTAGTCATGTGGTTCGTCGCCCTTGTGTCAGGATACCACACCTCCTGGTCAGACTCATCCTGTGAAATGCTCATGGCAGTAAAGAATCATGGTATATCATAGGATATATAATTATGATTAAAGCGTTGTCTACACTGAAGTTCTACATTGAAGTGATGTGATTAAATTTACCACATATCTGGTATATGGGATCATATTCATTTTGAAAAAGGGAAGGGTTAGGAGAAGGTTTGGGAGGTGGTGGGGCTCGGTAGTGTAGATGTTGCTGTTGGTAGTAGTTGGGTTGAGCACCATATTGATAAATTAATCATTTGTCCTGGTCCTTGGCATCATCTTTGACGATTGCCTCTACCTCCACAAGATTGATCTCCATGACCACTCTGATTGCTTGGCCGACCACCACTACGTGCAGCCACAAAGGCAGTAGAATCACCAGTGGCAGGAGCGGAATTGCGAAGAGCACTAAAGCGTTGATCCCTTTGTTCTTGCTGAAGAAGTAACAGGCGAAGTTCCTAAATATTAGGACGATTACTATGTATAGTAACAATGGTAATGAAACTCCTATACTCCTTGGAAAGACCATGAAGAGCAGCTATCACAAGTTCATGATCTATGCCATGACTACTGATAGAGCAAAGACTGACCAATATCCTTAATTTTTAGGATATAGTCAGAGACAGACATAGTATCCTTTTTCAAAAGGCGAAACTTACTCTCAAATTGGAACTTCATAGCGATGGTCTTGTCACCAAAGTGCTTCTCAATGGTAAGCTAAATATTTCTAGCAGTATTCTCAATACTAGAATATGTTGAAGCATAGTAGGGGACATGGTGGCAGCGAGCCATAGTTGAATAGTGCTATCCTTTTCTTGTCAGGTCTCAAATATCGGATTAGAAAGATGATTTTTTGAATCATCTTCAATAAACATAGGAGGTGAGAGTCTGATACCATTCACATGTCCTAATACCTTAAAGATAAAAAGAACATTAGAAAATACCTTCTTCCAAAGTAAGAAGTTGTTTTCAGTCAGTTCGATGGTGACAAGACTCTTGATGTTGACAACCGGAAGAGTTGTAGTAGTAGCACTAGAAGCCATGGCCGGAATGGAACGGTGCAGCCCGAGGCGGTGTGGCGGCACAGTTGGGATCTAGGGTTTAAGCCTTAATGCTCTGATACCATCTTAGGAGAAGTGAAGAAGAGAAAATCAGAAGCAAGTGAGAAAGATTTCTTCCATATCTTTTACTATGATATATTCATCCTTACATAAACGTGAAGAAGAGAAAATCAGGCAGGTAATCACAATTTTTTTCCAATTCCAAAGATTAGGTAGAATATTCTAACAATTTCAAAGATCATGTCTAAGAATATTGTAGATCATATACTTTCTAATATTCTATACATTAATAAGGAAAGCTAGCTAGGTATCTTGACAACTAATACACAGCTGTCTAATAGTCATATTTCTAGGATTAAGTGAGGCTTGTGGGAAGTCTCATAACTATGTTGCAATCTTTTATCTTGATATGTTGTATATAAATGGAGAAATAATTTGGAATCAAGCCAATCAATAGCTTTAGTTGTTTCATCTTTTCTTATATATGTTATTGGCTAGTCAATAATATTACCTGCAGCACTTTGCATACAAGTATTTGGTAATGCACAAATTTATATAAGTTTGTTTTAGCTTATGAGGATTTAGGGAAGGACAGGAAATGGAGGAGGATGTTGTTGTCAGGAAAGGATGTATCGGGGAAGGGCAAAAGGGAGAACTTGGCAGTTGGGGAGTACCTTTATTTTTTTTTTTCAAAGTCCTGTGATGATAAGGATATGAGAGAGATAGTGGGGATGTGACAGGAGGGGGAAAGGGTTCACAGAGTGGAGAGAAGGGACAAGAGGGCCAAGGTACTTTTAAATGCCTTAAAATGGGTTATTAAATTTGTCGGCCTTTTGGATTTTGTCAATTTAATCTAATTTTGGATGTTCTAAATCTAATATAAGCTTTGAGTGATTGGCAAAAAAGATATCCTTGTTGTGATTTAGGTAGGATTGCATGACTACTCCCAAACATCAAAAGTTGTGGTAGGTGTCTATATAAATGATACATATAGAGTTAAGCGGTGCTCCTGTATAATGATGGGTTTGTGTCAAGAAGGGATGGGGAGAATCAAGTCTGAAGGGAATGCATGGAGTATGGTTGCATGGGTCATTAATCATGTACATGATAAAATACTCATCAGCAGCCATCCCATATTTTAGTGGGGAGGAGTAGAAAGTAATAGACGGACATATCACATGGAAGTGGGTCCCCTTGGAATACTGTGTGGAATAGTAGAAATGGTGGTGCCTTGTGGTAGTTCCCCCTGATTTTATTGATTTTTTGGGGCTAAAGCTAATGATATAGCGTAATACACTGTAATCAGACTTGCATGGATGGAAATAAGTATTCATGGGCTCGTAGAAAGTGACAAGTTATGTTGGACAGCGAGCTGGAGCTGTTGTTGGTGAGAGCCCATTATTCAGGATTGACAAGCAAATGCTCAAACTGTGGTACCAATATCGAAAGTTGAAAGAGAGGTGGTTCATTGGAGGTACTGGAGTACAAGAAAACTTCATTTCCATTTAACTTTGCACTTAAAATAGAAGTTAGAGAAATGAAATGAACTTTAGTAAGAAATTAAAGTATGGAAGTATATATATAGGTTTGGCATACCATACCTTGTGATGTCTCTAGGTCTTGCAGAGGTGTCATGATTATATTTCAATTTGTTTTTGTTTCCCTTTTTGTTGGAAGTGCATTCTACAAGGTTAACTTTTTGTTTAAAATGTTTTGTTTTGATTATCCTAGGGGTGAAAAATATGATTCAGTGAAAGTATATTGAAATCAATTTACTAGTCACATAGTTGAATGATCTTTTTCTGGCCGTGATAGCAGAAACCTTTCAATTTTAGTTTCATTAGGTCTGGAACATTTCAGATAACTTGATTTTGTCTGATAAAATTCAGTTAGAGACCAAATGGATGAAATAGGTCCTGAAAAAACTTAAACTATTTTTCTTTTAATTATTGAAATCAAATCTTTTGTGTACACTGAAAGTTTAACATATTAACAGATGAAGAATTTTTAGTGTTTTCTTTCATTTTTCTTTTTTGCTGTATCTGTTCTTCCTCTTATGGCACTAATGCACATTTATTAAATATAAATGTATAGGACTGCACAGAATCCATTATATTTGCCTCTTTGGATTGAATGCATGTTAAGTCACTAATGGGTTATTTAACTTAAAGATGTTATGATCTAGAACACTGATGCTTGTCCTGTTTTGGAGATCTCCCAACTTTTCATCAAGTTACAGCAAATTGACAGGATAGTGGCATGGTACAATGTTTTGATAAGATCTACACTTTGCATAGATTTTTTTGTTGATGCATGATTCAAGACCATTGCCACTATCCTCAAAACCAATGGATTTTTGGGTGATGCATGATTCAAGATGCATAGATTATGATCAACAATATCAACTTTCATTTTACATGTCTTATCATATGTTTTCACAAACTAGCATTATATATGTAGGAGATTTGATCCATACATTTAATAGTGTGGATCTTCAATTTGGATTATACATTTTTGGATTATGTAGGAGATTTGATGCATATGTTGTCACACGTCTGTTTCAAGGATTCTTAAACATGCTTCACAGAAGTGTCAGGACTGTTACAGTAATGAAATCCCTATTTCACATTTTGGGACTCATGGGAAGGAAAAATTATGCAAACATTTTGAATCTAGTGCCTGTTTGGAGCTTCAACCTTTGGAGTTAGAAGATACTTACATTAATAAATTGTGCATTTCTGTACATGGATGGAATCAGAGATAACATGTATGTACATGGTAATACGCAGACAATCTAAAACTCCAACTGCACTTATTTCTTTTTCCATAAATTACTTGGTAATTCACAATGATATTATTAGCAGATTCTAGATACTAGTAAAAAAGAAATAATTTTGGATTGATGTAATGTAGATGCGCTGGAACATGTCATTATCAGAAAGGAGGTGCCTGTGTAATACACCTCTCAGAGCCTTTACTAAAATTTCGTTCAATTGCTGATCTCAAGAACACTCTATTACATGAGATGATTCACGCATATTTGTGGATTACAAAAAGTAACAGGGACCACGGGTAATAGTTCAATTTTATTACAAAGTTATGATGCATTCTTATAGGATAGTATGACTTAAATTCTTACTCTGAATATGCAGTGATCATGGCTCAAGTTTCCAGGCTATTATGAACTCTATAAATTCCAGCTCACTGACAGATCACCAGGTTAGTTAACATTAAGTGTCATAAGGAACTATTTTGGAGTTTGGGACTTCAGCACTGTTACTTAATTTGTTTATTATTAATTGTAGAGACCTTCTGGTGGGTACAAAATCACAATTTACCATGACTTTCATGAGGAAGTTGACAGCTACAAAGTTCATCAATGGACTGTAACTTTGACTTCCATTTGTCTCATTTCACAAAATGCTTTTAGATTTTGATTTTTGGACTTTTATCTAGGTCTGGGGTTTCTACAACTAACTTTGAGTTGCTCCTGTCCAGTGTGAATCTTGCGGGGATTTCATCAAGAGATCAATGAATAGACAACCTTCGGCTAGTGACTGCCTTGAACATGTAGGTCATGTTGAATTTTGTGGCAACCTGTCATGTCACTGGCATAGGTAAGAACATTCTACAGATATTTGATTAAAATTTTAGTCTTTCTTTATGTTACTTTCTGCACAACCAAGGCTTTTGTAATGGCAATAATTTTGGTTTTGCCTCCTATCCCATGACATGGTACACAATACATGCATGCATACATATACATGTATGTATGTCCATATAGATACACTTATTATGAATACACACAAATATCTATAGCATAAAAAGTTGAGAATTGAAATTAATAACCAACAATAAAAGGTATGTTGAAATATGATATGTATTTAAATTCGTTGTTCACGAATTTCCAGGATGTTCCTTGTTATAGGGTAAAATGATATGTTATAAGTAACTGCTGGTATGTAGAAAAGTGATTGGCCAAGAGCCGATCACTTATTTGAGGCATAGGATATCCGATGGCCAGGAGCCAATCACTTATTTAAGGTATAAAATATTCAATAGCTAGGAGCCGATCACTTATTTGAGGTATAGGATGCTCGACGGTCAGGAACTGATTACTTCTTTGAGGCACAGGGTATCCGATAGTTAGGAGCTAATCATTTTTCTGAAGTATAATTTGCTCAACTATTTATTGGATAGGTACCGACTACATATCTAAGCCAGGTATAAAATTTCATAATTTTATTTAACATGAAGTATATATCTTAAAGTCATTAAAGCCATTACGACAAGGTTAGTAAAATAGTTATCAAGAAGTGTAACAGACCACTTAATAAACTACTTCATAAACTGACCTCTTGATGGCCTAATCGACTTAATAACTTTTTTAATGGTATAACCACCTAACAAATGGTTGTAACTATCTAACCTACTCGACCTTAGACCTCTATAAATAGAGGGTTGGGGAAAATTTCAGGGGACTTCTCATGCACGCTCATACTTTCTCTCCATTTTTTCTTAATGTTCTCCTTCTCTAAGTTGACTTAAGCATTGGAGGTCCCCCGTTGGAGAAATTCTACTAATTTTTTCAATGTCGAGGACTTCTTTTATAAGTCAAGGAGATGATCGAGTCCAATTCTAAAGTCATTGGCCAGTTTCTTAAAGATTCTTAGGAACCCGTAAGCCTCTTCAGTACAATTAGCTTATCATGCTTGGAGAGGTGTAGTAACAGATTAGTATTAAAGGAAGGGCTTTACTCAGATCTTTCAAGAAAATGGTAAGAGAAGACCTCCGCTCAACCTTACTCTCTAATAGCGATCTTCTCGAAATGCTCTCAGGATTGCAGAAGTTGAGATAAAAAATTCTCAACCTATTCTTGTTATTAACCAAAGGATGGACACTCTGGTTGAGCAGGTTCAGTAGCTGACAAGTACCGTCCATTTTCTTCAACAATCTACTTTGTGGCCTTTTGCTCCGTCAATTGAATTATCTTAGCAGAATCACTGGTATCAGTCTGGTGGAGGTGAGTGAAATCATAAAGATCCCTGTAGGGAGGAAAAAATCCAATGATCAATTTCTTAGGAAGGAAAAAACCACCGCCATCATATCCTGGAGGATTTCTAAGAAGATTCAACTCCAGTGCACCCTTTGAATCATTGCTCTCAACGAGGGAATGATATCGAAAAACAG
This sequence comes from Areca catechu, assembly GCA_021397845.1. NCBI lineage: Eukaryota > Viridiplantae > Streptophyta > Magnoliopsida > Arecales > Arecaceae > Areca > Areca catechu. The sequence continues at coordinate 47,787,267 of CM038042.1, forward strand.
GTCTGGGAGCTGGAGGCTAAGCTTGGATAAATCTACTTGAGAGATTGCCACTAGAATAATTTCTATGACTTTAACACTTAGTCCCTTTTCTCTGAGAAAATCATAAATGAGCCGATTCTCCATTGGCTCAAAATGTCATTGGTCGAATCCTATGATGGCTGTATTGATCCTATTGACCATACAGAGGGATACAAAGTCTTCATGAGGCTCCATGGCACATTTGACACCTTATTGTGTTTGGCCTTTTTGATAACTCCGAAGAAAGTCACTAGGATGTGGTTTTCAAGCTTGTTGCTTAGGTCTATTCATTCTTTTTATGGTTAGGCAATCAATTGGTGACCCATTTCGGCATGTCAATGAATAATAAGTCTCTTTTCCATCAAGCAAGAAGGAGAGATGCTCCAGAGTTATGTGGCGCGCTTCAATGCAGCCACATTAAAGGTCAGAGATCTCAATAAGTCCGTCACTATGTCAGCCTTGAAGCGAGGACTCCAGAATGGTCGCTTGAGTTTTTTCTTGGATAAATTTTTTTTAAGGAGTTATGCTGAACTTCTTGAGTGAACAAGAAAGTATCCTCGAGCTGAAAAAGGGTAGTTCCTTCGCCAGAAGGAAGAAGAAAAGAAGGAAAGTGGAAAGAAATGGCCTAACAAAGAAGAAACTCTAGTTCAACTAGAAGCCACCAAACTTGCGAAAAGTTTAAAGCCAAACTATCGTGCTCGGCAATTTGCCAACTATATCCCTTGACTGTCTCTCGATCTTAGATCTTGATAGAGATAGAGAATAAGGATTTTCCGTGTCCACCATTATCCATGTGAGGTTCGTCAAAGAAGATAGACCACAACAAATACTGCCATTACCATAGGGATCATGGTCGTGATATAGAAGATTGTCGGCAGTTAAAGTAGGAGATTGAGAATCTGATCCGCAGGGACTACAACAAATACATTAATGGCTAAAAGAAAGAGGAGACCTCTCGGACTCAGCCCTAGCACGGAGCTGAGTTGAACAACCTATCAACTGAGGGGACAATTAGCATTATCTCAAGCCTCTTCAAATACTGGGAGATAGGGAAGCAAGATGAGCCACCAAATAAGAGATATCGGGCAGAGTCAACCAGTTCTCAAAACGAGAATGCTATCTTCTCTAATGATGATAATGTAAGGGAAATTCAAACTCCATATAATGATCCGGCTATCATTTCAATGATAGTGGCTAAATATGATGTAAAAAGAATTTTAGTTGATAATGGAAGCTCTTTCGATATCTTATTCTATGATATTTTCCAGAAAATGAAATTATCACTTGAAAAGCTGAAGAAGGTACATACTTCATTCACTGGGTACTCCAGGAACATCATCATTGAAGGGAAAATCCTTTTACTAGTAAATGCAAACCAGCCATTGAGACAAGCAATGGTCCAACTGAATTCCTTATAGTTCGAATACCGTCAGCTTATAATGTTATCCTTGGATGAGCAAGGTTAAATGCATTGAAGACAGTAGTCTTTACCTATCACCTGCTCATTTGCTTTCCAACCAAGCATGGAGTCAGGAAAATTAAAGGAGATCAGATGTTGGCAAGGCATTATTTTCTTGCAACTGTTAAAACCTCGAAACATATCAAGACTCCAACAGATGAGCTGGATGTCAGAGAAGGCATCACTATAAACAGAGGGAAACCTGCCGAGTAGTTGATAAACATTCTTTTGGAAGATGATCCAGATAAAGTTGTACAGATTGAATCTCTTTTGGCTCTTGAAGTTAGAAAACGAATGATTCTATTCCTTTGAGCTAATGCCAATATCTTTGCTTGGATAATTACTAATATGCTAGGCATACCTGCTGATATTATCATTCACAAACTTAGCATGGACCCATACCACCCTCTGTTAAGCAGAAAAAGAGAAGTTTCACTCTAGAAAGATAAAGGACCATTGAAGAGGAAGTAAATAAGCTTATAAAGGTAAATTTCATCAGGAAAACTCATTACCCAGACTAGATAGCTAATGTAGTTATGGTCAAGAAGGCACATGAAAAATGAAGAATCTGCATTGACTACACAGATATTAACAAAGCTTGTTCAAAGGATAGCCATCCTTTACCAAGAATTGATTAACTAGTAGATGCTACATTTGGACATGAATTACTTAGCTTTATGGATGCTTTCTCAAGATATAATTAGATCTGGATGGCGAAAAATGAAGAGAAAACAACCTTTGTTAAAGAAAGAGGTCTTTACTGCTATAAAATAATATCCTTTGGACTAAAAAATGCTAGAGGCACTTACTAGCATCTGGTCAATAGAGTCTTCAAAAACTAGACAGGGAGAAACATGGAAGTTTATATGGATGATATGCTGTCAAGAGTACAAAGGGTGATCACCATTTAGCCGATCTAGAAGAAGCCTTCATTGAATTAAGGTAATATCAGATGAAGCTCAATCCAAATAAATATGCATTCGGTGTCATATCTGGAAAGTTTTTGAACTTCATGATGACTCGGAGAGGAATTAAAGCCAACCTTGAAAACATCTGAGTACTTTTGGAAATGAAACACCCCGTAGAATAAGGAGGTTCAATGCCTGACTGGTTGGATCGCTTCACTTAGCCGGCTTATCTCTTGATCAGCTGAAATGTGCTTACCATCTTCAAAATTATAAGGCATACCGAAATTTTGAGTGGTTGGATGTTGCTGATCAGCTTTCGAAGGTTTAAAAAAGCATCTTGGCTCTCTTCCATTATTATCAAGGCCAAGAGAAGGTGAGCAACTTTATATTTACTTATCTGTTTCTTCTAATGCCATTAGCTTTGTTTTGATGAGAAAAGATACATGTGTACAAAAGCTCGTCTGTGATGCCAACAAGATATTAAGGGATGCAAAAGTGAGATACATCATGATCGAGAAGATCTATGTTCTTGTCACTACATCAAAAAGATTTTGGCCTTATTTTCAATCCCATACTATCATTATTTTGACATCAGCATTTGAAATCCATACTTTAAGGGCTAACCAGATTGATGCTTGCATCATACAAGGCTTGATCAGTTAGAAAAAATTGAACTTTAGGACTTGTACCTTGAGCAGCTTATTGTAACGGTCCATGTCTTTACTCAAGATTGTCTTATTTAAATTAGGTTTGGTCCAGGCTTTGTCCTAGGAGGACCTAATACCTAGAGGCTGGTTTAAAGAAATGTAAAAGAACATATTCTTCCATCCATGGATAGAAGAGGGGATGCCTTCTACAAGTTTGTAAGCCTATTTATGGACGAAATAAAACCACTGCTTGTCATATGGATGAGATTTTAATATAAAAATGGTTTGAAACAAGGAGCATCTTAGTTCTATTCTATATAAATCACAAATGAGGATGAAGCTTATAGTGACCCCGAAGCCATTTAGAAAAAATTGGGTCGGGATTATCTTATAGAAGTCCAAGACATTTTGGATAAAAGGATGAAGGAAAAATTGTACTCCGGCATCGAATGCAACCTCATAAAAAGCAACGCATCCAGACAAAGGAGACAGAACCCTATCATTAGGGCCTGAAACGCTTACACTAATGTTATCTGGGACAGAGTACTTATCCCTAAGTCTTTTGAGGTTTTTTTTTGTGATCTCAAACCTCTCCTGCTTAGGGCTTAGGGAGACCCTTCTATATTTTCTATTAGGAACTTGAGGAGCAGGGTGTCCTTGAATCAGGGCCGGACTCACTGTGGTCCTGGTGGGATCTATCCTAGTTGTCTTCACCTTTTTAATAGCTCTTTCCTCTTTGGGACCCATGGCTATGAGTGGGAAGGCTAAAGTAGAAGGAAAGGTAAAGCTAAAGGTCTCTTACCAGGGTTGATGAAGTCCTAAATCTCCTGGAGCAAACTGGAGAAAGCTCTGGAAGAAGGTTGCCTGGTAATGCGCTTGGAGGCAAAAGGAAAAAGATGAAAGATAAAGGATCCAAATTAGAAGAAATTGCCATTTATAAAGCTACTCAATGGTCCAGATTGAATCACCTCATCGTAGGATTACCAGCTATGTTGCTCGATCTCTAGCTCAAGGTATAGGCCACTCTCTTTTTGACACGAGTTGCCCTTATTGGCTAGAAGGCAAGCCCAGTGGATTGAGGGTTCATTGTTGTTTCGAAAATCGCTCGTTGCTAGAGATAATGATATTTTTTACAAAAAGTGTGTGCCACCTTTAATACCATACAGCGAAATGGCAATGTAAAAAGTAATCAATTATCTTTCCCCTATCAAAAGGCATGTGGAATCCTTTTATTGTATTTCCAAGTTGAATTGAATAAATCACCTTAAACTTGGAAGTGTGGGCAACTATTACAGGGTAGATGATCTATTATAATTAATTGTTGGTATATAGGAAAGTGTTCGGCCAGGAGTCGATCATTTATTTAAGACACAGAGTGCCCTATGGCTAGGAGCCGATCACTTGTTTAAGGCACAGGATGCCCGATGGTCAGGAATTGATCACTCATTTGAGGCATAGGATGCTCGATAGCTAGGAGCCGATCACTTATTTGAGGTACAGGATGTCCGACAGTTAGGATCTGATCACTTATCTGAAGCATAGGTTGCTCAACTACTCATCGGACAAGCGCCGACTACTTACCTGAGCCAGGTATAAAGTTCCATAACTTCATTTAACATGAAGCATATATCTTAAAGTTATTAGAGCCGTTCTGAGAAGATTGGTAAAATGGTTATCAAGAAGTGTAACAGATCACTTAACAAACTGATCTCTTAACGGCTTAACCGATATAACAACTTTTTTAACGATGTAATCATCTCTTAACGGCTTAACCGATATAACAACTTTTTTTTCATTAAGGGGAATTCCATGGGATTTCTCATGCACACTTACTCTCTTTCTATTTTTTTCTTATTGTTTTCCCTCTTTAAGCTGACTTAAGCATCAGAGGGTCTTCCGTTGAAAAAATTCCACCGATTTTTTCAACGCCGAGGACTTCTTTTGCAGGTTAATAAACTGATTGAGTTCACTTCCAAAGTCATCGATCAATTTTTTGAAGACCCTCGGGAGCCTGAAAGCCACTCTAGTTTATCATCTTATCAAGCTTGGAGAGGTGCAGCAACAATACTTGTTTTGTGCATAACAACCTAATCCAATTATGTTAAGGAGTAAGAGCTGGCTAGGTTGTTGATCATAAGCAAGGTCCCAAAACATGATTTGGTTAGACTGTTACCTGCAAAATGTAATGCAAGATAATCCTTTTGTGATGAGAAATGAGCAAACATTTTCTAGGTTTAGGTAATATGGCACAATCATAATAAATTAGATTGGTAAGCAGACAAGAAATGCATCAAATAAAGTAAAACATACAGAAGCTGCAAGCAAGAAGAGGATCTAATTTGCTACTTGGAACATTAGAACTTTGGTGCGGGCACCAGACTCAGAAGAAGACTTCAGAGCTCCATTTGGATCTCTGATTGATATTGCCCGAGAAATTAGGGTTTGTAATAAAGGTTGACCTGGTCAACCAGTTTATTTATTTTATTTATTGAGTCACCATTTAAATTTTGTTGAGTCATGTTGACTCAGTGCAAGTCCCAATGTGGTTTCAATTTGGTCCAAAATGGTGCCACATTTGTCTTCCAATCAAATCAAGGTTCAAGCAAGTGGAGGCCACACTCCAAGCCACACGCCCAGCCACACTCCGAGCACACGCCAGAGTCCAGGAGGCACCACAGAGGCATCCCAGTGTCATGGTCCCCACATCCAAAGAAGAAAAAATCAAATTGGAGGCTACTTTAAAGGAGGCGCCCATACCTGCCTATTTTACCTAAGCAAAGAAGGAAGAAGACTTCTCTTGGAGAAGAAATCAAAGAAGGACATCCAACCTACTCCTAATTGAAGTTCAAATCAAAATCAAAGAGCTTAACTTGGAGTGGAAGAAAAGAAGAAATACCATAAGAAGAAGAGGACTCCAAATCCAAATCCAACTCCAAAGGAGGCACCAAAAAAATTCAAAAAAATTCCTTTATGGCCGTCCCAATTTTTTTGAACTCTTGGTCGGCCAAGAGAGAAGATTTTCTACCTAATCTAGAGGTTGGAAGAGTTTAGTCCCACATGGGAATTTGTACAAGCTAGGAGAAAATTTTAGGTCTATATAATAGACCTCTCTTTGTAACTTTGAAAAAAAAATGAAGAAAAAATTATTTTTGCTATTCTCTTGTGTTGAGTAACCTATGTTTCTCTTCTTCCGCACTATTCTAAGTGTTGAGCTCCGTGAGGGGGTAATCCGGGTTCCATTGGAGCCTTGAGGAGGTGAGAGATCTCCATCTTTATCCAAAACCCTAGGTTAGCCACTTGAAATTCCAAAACCCTAGCCACCCTTCATTATTTTCAATCCATCAAACCCTAGATCCATCCATCTCCCACGGCCTCTCTCTCTCTACAAGTCCAGGCCGTCCACCTTCATCCAGATCCAGTCCGGCTACTTCAGATCCAGAGCAAGTTCCAAGGAAAATCACATCAACATCCAGGAGAATCCAGTTTTCAGCAATTTCAATCTTCAAGTTCATCAACCTGGTAAATCTTTCCCTTGACTCTCTGATTCCATCAATTGTTTTTCTTCTCTTCCAGATCTTGAGTTCAGGAGAAGCCAACCCGCCAAAGGACCAGTATTGGAGGATCCATTACGAAGAAATCTGAATCCGAGGATCCAACAATCTGCTCGGGAGAGTTCTTCCACCAAAATCTGTGAAGATCATTGTCTGGTTAGATAAACCATCTCTTCTCGTTATTTCTGTTCTTTTGAAAGTTCGGAGCGAAACCCTAGGTCTGGGAGTTTCTCAACCCCCAGCGATCCGTTGCTTCTGAACTACTCTGATAATTTAGTTTCCTTAAAATTGTGCTTTCAATTATCATATTAGTATCTTTCAATGTTAGGTTAACTTTTCTTTGATTTGAAGCCAACTTCTACAAACATATAAAAACAACAAAAAAATTAGTTAATCTTAATTTACTTCCGCATCGCATTCCTTTATTTGTTCTGCATCAAACTTTAATTGGAAAGGTAGATGGCTATTGGATACAATGATATGAAGGACAATTAGTACTACCAGTTCACAAGAAAGCACATGGAAAGGTGGAGAGTGCAAGGACATTTGTGATGGTTACATACTTTTATGTCCATGCAAGATTAATGATAAAAATGGAGTTGTAATAATGAAGGATAAAACTATAAATGTTAAAAGGCTTGGTGACAGATTGATAGTTAAAATTTTAGATTAAGAGATTATTAATGTGTTTAGTGCTGTGCAGCAGTAGTATGTTTGGAGGAAACAATTTGAAGTAATTCTGAAATGAGATAAATGGAAATGCAAGATATTCTAGAGGGAGAAGGATAATTGTAGGTAGTGGCCTAAATGGGCACGTTGAGAAGAGGTGTATAATATACAGGGGGTATATGGTGGATATGGATTTGGTGACAGGAATTTAGTAAAATATTTGGTCTTAAGTTTGTAATGGCTTATGATTAAGTAATTGATTCTACAGATTTGTAGAAGAGCAATGAACATATGGTTACCATCGAGAGTTGCTCAAAATTGCCCAAAATAGATTACATTTTCATATGAAAAGGGGGGGGTGGGCCCCTGGGGGGGGGGGGGGCGGGTTGTGGGGGCGTTGGGGAGAAGAGATGCAAATATTGTTAGGTGATACTAAGGGAAAGTCTGATAACAAAGTATAAGCTAATACTCTTACATATCTATATTGGAATGTAAGAATACTAGAAATTAAAAATTGCTTATGTTAAGATGATATGCGAAAGGGAACTATTCTATATTTTAGGGAAGAATAGTTAAATAAGGGAAATGAAAATATAAGAACTGAACAGTATAATTGCAGAACCAGATGGCTGATTAAATTAAAAGAGTTGCTAAGGTAGTTCTCAAGGGTCAAAGGGCAAAAGGCTTATGCATAAGGAACTTAAGAACAGCTGGACATAGAAGGTGTTGATGCTGAATCTATGCCGACCGGATGGAGTGGTTCTTCCTTCTTCCGCTGGATTGCCGTCGATTGGAACCTGCAAAACAGATCCCTGACCGGAGATTTTCCGGTGGGAGACACTCCGATGCCAAAGTCAAAAGAAAACTCAGGCAATAGTAGAATGGAGAGTTTTGAAAGCAGAGAGGGAAGAGGGAAAAGCGAATTACAAGAATGAGCCCGAAATCCCTCCTTGAGCATCCCTTCTTATCAGTATTTATAGGCTCCAACGTAACTACTTACGGTTATGGGAGTTGGCGAATGCAACCTCCACATAATTGTAAGTAGTGGCTGTCGGAAAATCAGTTACACTTGGAGTTTATCCAATCTGAGATTTTGGGCTATGTGGGTGGTTGCAACAACTAAAACAGATTTCAACTGTTTTGGTGTTCAAGAAACCCACATGTTCAAGAATCCTCCTTCAAGAGTAAATCCGAAGTGAGCTCAACATTCTCTTTAGTAGCGCTCCTAAAGGGAATGTTAGTTATACACTTCAGAGAGGTCTATTTTGGAAATAACGAAAGTAAACACTTACAGTCCAAAAAATGGGATCATACGCTCTTTGGATTATGTTGAAGGAATAAAGCCGAAGACATTCGCTTGAGAGACCAAGTTTTCGGATTAAGGTGGCAGTAGAAGCCATAGACATAGAGTTAATAAGCTTGGCTTGAAAGTATAGACAAAGGTGTTAGGCTAAGTTTTCGGATCAAGGTGATAGTACGAAGCCGAAGACAGTTAATAAGCTTGGCTTGCAACCATAGATATAAAGATGTTAGGTATGGGCTTCGGATCAAGACAAATATACGAAGCCATAAATATCAAGCATGGTCTTCGGACTAAGATAACCATACGAAGCCGAAGACCCAGAGTTAATAAACCTATCTCCTGGAACAAGATAAGAATATGAAGCCAGAGATATTAGGCATAGTCTTTGGATCAAGATAAATATACGAAGCCATAAATATCAGGCATGGTCTTTGGACTAAGATAACCATACGAAGCCGAAAACCCAGAGTTAATAAACCTTCTCCTGGAACAAGATAAGAATATGAAGCCAGAGATATTAGGCATAGTCTTCGGACCAAGATAACTATACGAAGCCGAAGACACTTTCCTTTGTAAGTTGATTTGACCAATAAACCAAAAAAAAAAAGAAAAATTGAAATTGGTTCAGAGAGCGGCCCAATAATTAATTGAAATAAAACCGGGATATCATAACAGCTATCCCCCACTCCCAAGTTTGAAATGATTTAATTTCAAAGAATGGGAGTATTTAAATTTTGTCTTCTAGTGATAACTGGCAGATAATGATAGCGCCGAATCCTGACAGGTCTTTCACCATAACTGCCTGATGGTGCGAAAAAACATGGTGAAGACGCGTCATCCTGTCATTGGTTGTCTCAAAAGGAATGCCTCGATTCTAGAAAAAATCTGAGAAACTTTTTGAAAAAGGAGTCTTTATTCAACCGAGATAGGGCACGTGGCAACCATCCGGAGACTGATCGTAGTTAAGGCGTTATCACAGCCAATGACGGTATTTCACGCGGATCATGGTTGCTTGTCTCATTAATAAATTTTTTGGAGAGCCGTACCAATGATCGTAATCGCCGATACGGCGCACGATCGAAAAATATCTCCGAACCGCCTCGAAATCCCTCAACTTTCATCTATAAAAGGGGAAAGAACCTCTCAAGAAGAATTTTTTCTTGCTTTCGCGCTTCTTCCTCCTGCTCCGCACCGCAGCCTGCCATTCTCCTTTCTTCCAAAGGTTAGAAACCCTTTCTTCCTTTCTCCTTTCTTCTTTCTCCTTTGCAATATTAGAGTTCGGTAGGAATCCCTTTTCTAGCAGAGGTCCACTAGGGGGTGAAGCCGATAGGCATATACCAAGAAGGGAAACCGAGAGTTCACCGGGAGGTGGGTTCGGTAGGGGTTCGCCGGGGGGCAAAACCAGTAGAGGGAGAGGTTCGGGTAGGAAGAAGAGTTTGGAAAGATCACCTGACTCCATTCCAAGTTCCTTTACACTTGCCAAGATGGAGGAGGTCAAGCGGCGCTTTCATATCCCTCGAACCTTCAAACTCATCCTTCCAAAATCCGAAGAGAGGGTAGATAAAGTTTCCATGCATTCAATCGCCATATACGAAGACCACCTCAAGGCTGGTCTTCGGCTTCCACTTCACCCCTTCTTCACAACGGTCTTCAATCTTTACCAAGTGGTCCCGGCTCAACTAACTCCCAATAGCTTTAGGAATATCTGTGGGTTTTTAGTTCTTTGTAAACTGAGGAATGTAGAGCCGAAAACCACCCTATTTACCTCTCTTTTCATGTTGAAAAGAGATTTTCATGGCAAAGGGTGGTGGGTTATAGGTCCTCGGCCTGGCCAAAGACTAATGAAAGGAACCTCTAGTGCCATACACGGGTGGAAACCTAATTTCTTTTTGTATATTATATCCATTGGGGATTCAATACCGAATGGAAAACCCCGCGTTTGGATGCAAATGCCGGGAAGAAAATCTTGAGAGCCGATGCAAAAGACTCTGACACCTTATCAGAGCCGGAGATCCCCTTATTTAAAGAATTGTTGAAGGAAGAAAACCTTCACCGAGCCCATATCAGCGAGGTCCCATCATTAGGTATAAAAATAATAGTCTTCGGACTTTTCTTTTTCTCTTCATCTTTCTCTCATGCACATAGATATAACAATTCCTTTGATTGTAGGTGAACCAATGAAGCCTTAGCTTGAAAGAGTCCGACAGGCTTCTAGAAAGAGGGCGGTACCTATTCCAGCAACTTTCGAAGTCCGAAAGAAAAGGAGAGCCGAAGAGGGCTCAAGTACTCCGAGAAGACCTACATCAGACGAAGAAGCATCCCCTACCATACCTAGTGCTCCTAAAACTGCCAAGAGTCCATCTCCGAGGAGGCCCAGCCCTCCTCCGATGCCGCTTCCGGATCAGCGCGATGTATCTTTTGATAAAGAAACATTACTTGCGCCTCCGAAGGAAAAGGGGAAAGGAAAGGCCAAGTACAGATCCGAAGATGACCCCAGGTGGAATGCTTTCTCAGAGGGAGGATGCAACGTAGACTTCATTGTCTTTTCGGATAGGGAAGGTCTGGAGAGCCCCGAACTGGCTAGAGAACTTATGAAGCGTACGCTTCTTCCCAAGGACTGGAAAAATACTAAGTCCCGATGCATCGAGGACGTTTCTGACTCAGTGTTCTCATCGGTATTGAAGGTAAGCTTTATATTTTGTACTTTTAGGATATAAATTTGCTGTTGCTAATTTTTCAATTTGCCAATGCAGATGATGCACGATATTGCCCTAATGGAAGAAAGCATTTTCGATTTTAGGGATAATTATAAAAGTATGAAGGAGAAGATAAAGGCGGCTGAGGCTGGAAAATTAAAAGCCGAAGAAGAAAAACAAGCTGTGGAGGAGAAGCTTGCTCAAAGCGAAGCTTTGGTTCGGAGTCTGCAAGCTGATGCGGAGAAAATCCAATCGAAATACTCCAAACAAGAGGCAAAGTTCAAAAGGAGGAAGAATAAGATCCGGTCCCTGTAAGCTTTACTCAAGGAAGCTAATCAAATTTCCGAAGAGGCTTCTAAAAGGAACGAAGAAGCCGTTGAAGAGATCCGATCCTGGAAAGATCAATTGGGGAGGGCGATAGAAGATTACAAAGCATCTCCAGCTTTCGTTGCCGAAATGGTTGAAGCCGGGACTCACAGTTATAAAGGAGGCTTCAATAATGGAGTGGAGGAGGTGCGAAAGCTTTACCTAGACTTGGACATTTCGGGGATTCAACTGTTCGATCTTGAAAGTTCAAATGAGCCTGAACCCCAAAATGATCCCGAAGCACCAACAACGGCCGAAGAGGTGGCGGGTCCGATTGATCTTACTGATGATGCCCCGATAGTGGATACCTTGTAACTTTTTCCCTTCTCTCCTCTTTTTGGAAAGATGTAAGAAATCTTATCAATGAAAATCCTTTCTAGAATTTTTGAATGCATATACGAATGGATGAGAATTTTTCCAAGTATAGGGTCTTCGGATAATTAAGGACTCCGAAGTATACAAAACGATACCAAGTTTTCGGACTTAGGAATAATTTCTTATAACCAAATCTTCATATAAAAGCTAAGTCTTCGGACTTAAAAATACACAAAGTCTTCGGACTTAGGAATAATTTTAGATAATTATGAAGAAAATTAAATTTCCAAATAAAGATCAAGTCTTCGGACTTGAGAATACGCTAAGTCTTCGGACTTAGAAATAAAAGAATGCCAAATTTCCAGATAAAGATCAAGTCTTCAGAATTGAGAATACGTTAAGTCTTCGGACTTAGGAATAAAATAAACCGTGTGGGTCATCTGCATCTTTGATTTGAATGACAGGTTGATTAACCTCTGGCACTTTTTGTTGGATAGATTACTTGAATCACCTTTGTGCTTTTTAATCAAGGACTAAGATAAGCTGATCAGGCCCATCTCGGTATTTAGTAGAATAGATCACGAAGATCATTCTCATGCCTTTTTATATTGGAATTAAGACAGGCTGATCATGCCCACCTCGGCGCTTTGTGAGGTAAATCACTGGGATCATCCTCATGCCTTTTTGATTAAGATGGACTGGTTTAAGCCCAACTCGGCACTTCGTAGGGTAGACCATGAAGATCATCCTTATACCTTTTTATTAAGATGGACTATTTAAGCCCAACTCGGTACTTCATAGGGTAAATTACGAAGATCATCCTTATGCCTTTAAGAGAGAAAAAGAAGATAGGCTAGTTATGCTTATCTCGGCATTTCATATGGTAGATCACGGAGATCATCGTTATGCCTTTAAGAAATAGAATTAAAATAGAAAGACAAAATCTGTCTTGATGACCTTTGAATAAAACCTTTATTGATAATATTTGCGGAGGTTTTGTAATTCCAAGGTCGAGGTAATAGAATACCCTCCAAGATTTCCAACCGATAAGTTCTGGATCGAATAACCTCTTTGATTCGGTATGGTCCTTCCCATGTAGGAGAGAGTTTACCCTGCTCAGTTGGTTTGGATACTTCAGACTTTCGCAGAACTAGATCTTCAGGACGAAAGGTCGTTCTTTTATACGAGAGTTGTAGTATCTTGCCATTTTTTGCTGATATGCAGCCATTTTCAACTGTGCCTGGAGTCGTGTACCTTGTAGTAAATCTAGGTCAACTCTTCGGCATTCAGAATTTTCGGACTCTTCATAGTGATCAATTCGTAGGGATTGCAAAGAAACCTCAATAGGAAGGACTGCTTCAATACCATAAGATAGATGGAATGGAGATTCACCGGTAGTTGTTTTGGGAGTAGTCCGATATGTCCAAAGAACTGAGTTTAACTCATCGACCCATAAGTCTTTAGCATCATTCAATATGGTTTTAAGGCCATGAAGAATAGTCCTGTTTGTCACTTCAGCTTCTCCATTACATTAAGGATATGTCATTAAAGTAAGCTTGTGAAAAATGTGATACTGAGTGCAGAAGCTCCTGAATTTCGGGTTATCAAACTGCCTTCTGTTGTCAGTTATTATAGAATAGGGAATCCCGAAACAAAAGATAATGAAATGCCTCACAAAAGTTTCAACTTGTCTCAGTAATTTGTGCCAATGCTTCAGCTTCGACCCACTTTGTGAAGTAATCAATAGCTACAATAAGAAATTTTGCTGTCCAGAAGCTGGAGGAAATGGATCAAGAATGTCCATTCTCCATTGTGCAAAAGGTCAGGGAGCTGTCAACGGAGTTAATTGATTTGCAGGTCGTCTTTGTACATTGGCGTATCTTTGACAATGGTCACATCTTCGGACAAATTCTGCAGAATCCTTCTGGATGGTTGGCTAATAATAACCTTGATGGATTATCTTGTATGCTAAAGATCTGCCCCTCAGATGATCTCCACATATTCCTTTATGTACTTTCTTGAGTGTATAATCTGCATCGGATGGACCCAAACATTTCAGCAAAGGTTGTGTGAAGGACCTTTTATACAATGCTTCATCCAAGATTACATATTGAGAGGCTATCCATCGAAACTGCTTGGCTTCCAGCTTGTCTTCGGGTAAAGTGCCTTCTCTTAAAAACTTGAGAATTGGATCCATCCATGAAGGTTCATGTTCAACTTGACATATTTCAACTGGGGATTCTGATATGCTGGGATCTTCAAGATATTCCACATATATCTTCCCAAGAGAATCCGGTGCAGTAGTTGCAAGTCTTGAAAGAGCATGTGCCCGAGAATTTTCTGTCCTTGAAACATGAACAATTTCAAAATGCTCCAACACAGATATCAGGCTTCAGACTTTTTCTAAGTCTTGGATCATGTTTGGATTCCTAGCTTCGAAATCACCTTTCACTTGATTCACCACCAGCAGTGAATCAGAAAAAACTTTGACCCTTTTGATCTCCAATTTTTTGGAGATTCTATGTCCAGCAATGAGTGCTTCATACTCTGCCTGATTGTTTGAAGCTTGAAAAGAAAACCGAAGAGCATATTCAATAACTTGCCCATTCGGACCAGCCAGAATTAAACCTACGCCGCAATCGTTGGCGTTCGAAGCACCATTAACATGTAGCATCCAAACAAACTTTGGATTGTCTTTGGTACCTTCTTCTTCGGCTCTTGGCTGGTCCTCTTCGGATCCCCATGTGCACTCAACTATAAAATCAGCCAAAATTTGTGCCTTCATTGCTGACCTAGGCTGAAACTCAATATCAAACTCCCCTAATTTAACAGCCCACTTAGCTATCCTTCCTGAGGCGTCAGGACTATGAAGTATGGCTTTCAAGGGTTGATCTGTCAGAACCACAATAGAATGGGCTTGGAAATAAGGCCGAAGACGTTTTGCTATTACCAGTAGAGAAAAGATAATCTTTTGTACTCTGGGATATCGGACTTCAGCTTCATGCAACACTTTGCTAGTGTAGTAGATCGGTTTCTGTGAATGATTGGCATCTCTTCGTACCAGAACCGAACTGACTGCTTCATCTGTAGCTGATAGATACAAATAAAGTTTCTCCTTCACAGGGCTTTGAGAGCAGCGGAGGTTTTTTCAAATATTCTTTCAGCTTATCAAAGGCAATTCTGCAATCCTCTGTCCATTCAAAATCTTGAGTCTAGCGAAGAACCTTAAAGAAGGGTAAACACCTTTCTGCAGAACGAGAGATAAACCGACTTAGTGAAGCAACTCTCCCTGTCAACCTCTGAACTTCCTTTTTGCAAGTAGGATGCCTCATTGTCCGAAGTGCCTGGATTTTTTCTGGATTGACTTCAATACCTCGCTTGGTGACTAAGTATCCCAGAAATTTACCAGAAGTTACATCGAAAACACATTTGGTGGGATTTAACCTCATCCGATGATGTCTGAGAGCATCAAAAGACTCTTTTTGATTAATGAGGTGATCAGACTTATGAATACTTTTCACAATCATATCGTCAACATAAGCTTCTATATTTCTCCCAATCTGATTTTTGAAGACTTTATGAATCTTTGAAAAGTTGTCTCAGCATTCTTCAAACCAAACGGTATCACCTTATAACAGTAAAGCCCTTTTTCTGTAACAAAAGCAGTCTTCTCTTCATCTTCAGGATCCATTCGGATCTGATTATAGCCTGAGAAGGCATCCATAAAACTCAGCATTTGATGACCAGCCGTAGCGTCAACCAACTGATCGATTTTCGACAAAGGAAAACTGTCCTTTAGACATGCTTTGTTGAGATCTGTATAATCTATACAAATCCTCCACTTGCCATTTGATTTCTTCACCTTGACCACATTTGCTAGCCAATTCGGATATTGGACTTCTCTTATAAAGTTTGCTTCAAGGAGTTTATTAACTTCATCAATTGCCTTCTACCTTTCTACAGCAAAATTCCTCTTCTTCTGTCGTACAGGTTTATAGTTGGGAGATACTTTAAGTAATGTATAATCACTTCAGGCAGAATTACAGGCATGTCTGAAGCTGTCCAAGCAAAAATATCAGCATTATCTCGAAGAAAGGAAATTAATTTTACCTTTGACTCTTCATCAAGCTGCCAATTTGCAGAAGCTTGGTTGGGTTGTCTTCGGATAATGGTACAAAAAGTGTTTTCTCCACTGGTTCTCCAGAGTCTTCAGACTCATCTCTTGGATCCAGCTGGTCAAGTGCCAAAGGTTTGGATGCTTGTTTATTTTGAATCATTAAACACTGGTGAGCGATCCTTTGATCTCCCCTTCTCCAATGCCTGTCCTGGTAGGAAACTGAACCAACAAGTGGTACGTTGAGACTATGGCTCTGAATTTGTTCAATGCTGGATGTCCCAAGATTGCATTATAAGCTGAAGATATTCTAGCCACAATAAAATTGATTGGAAGAGTCCTTTGGAATGGTTCAGACCCAAAAGTTACGGGCAAGATCGTTTCACCTTCAACCCCGACCTGATTTCCACCAAAATCAGTTATAGGAATGAGAGATCTCCATAATTCACGTCCAGATAATCCCATTCGAAGGAAAGCATCATACAACAATACATCAACTGAACTTCCATTATCAATCAATATTCTTTTTACATCATGTTGCCGATCTTACCGCGGTGGCCTGTAGCTTATGAGCTGGCGCCTGTTCTTGGACTCCCTTACCTCAAGATCCCCAAATCTTCGGTCCTGCAAAACAAGGTCAGAGACCCGGGCCTGGATTCCGGCGGGGACTCTCAGATGGTCAAGTTAGAGAGCGACAAGATGGAACTGGCCCACTAAGGCGGGTTTTCGATGGATTCCCGCGCTTAGAGGAAATTTTGATGAAAGAAATGTGAGGAAAAGAGGGGTTGAAGCCCAGCTTCCTGCGCTGGGTCTGTCGAACTTGCGCCTGAGGACTTCCGGGGGTCCCAGGATCGTTCTCTCGGTATTCTTTTCTCTTTTCGGCTTACCTTTTTGTCCGCTTTCACGATCCCTTTTATACCACCGGATCGCCTTCAGCCTTCGCCTCCTCCCCCGGAGGCTCTCGGAGGTCTCTGGATCCTTTTTTCCCCCCTCTCCTTCGAGTCCGGGAGTTAAGTGGCCGGCACGCCTCGTCCGCTGTGTTGTCATGAAAGGGGGAATCTGGCGAGACCTCGAGCCAAGCACGGGAGCTCTCCTTTCGGGGCATTGACGATGGATTTCTTGTGTTCCAGGCCCCTGACCACAAGGATTTAATTCCTCGATCGCGGGATCCTGCTTAACTGATGTAAATGAGGTTCCGTGCACCGTTGCGGGCCGTACTTGCACTCCGTACCGGTCGCGGCGCATGCCGATTCTAGTGGCGACCTCATGGCCCGCGCCTTTGCCTCTCCGAGGTTTTGCAGAGTAAGGCTGACTTCGGCCGAGGTGGACCCATCACGGGGTGCCACCTGGTGAGGGAGCAGGGGCTGCCAGCTTCGGCCGAGGTGGACCTCTCCTGGGTGGATACCTGGTGAAGTGGCAGAGGAAGGATCGACTTCGGCCAAGGTGGAACTGTCTTGGGGTGCCACTTGGCGAAGGAGCAGGAGCGCCCGGCTTGACCTCGGCAGAGATGGACCTGTCATGGGGCGCTACATGGCGAGGAAGCAGGGGCTGCCAGCTTTGGCCGAGGTGGATCCCTCCTGGGTGGACACCAGGCGAAGTGGCAGAGGAAGGCTCGACTTCGGCCGAGGTGGACCCGTCTTGGGGTGACACCTGGCGAAGGAGCAGGAGTGCCCCGGCTCGACCCCGACAGAGGTGGACCCGTCTTGGAGCGCTACCTTGTAAGGGAGCAGGGGCTGCCAGCTTCGGTCGAGGTAGACCCCTCATGAGTGGACACCTAGTGAAGTGGCAGAGGAAGGCTCGACTTCGGCCAAGGTGGACCCGTCTTGGGGTGCCACCTGGCGAAGGAGCAGGAGCGCCCCGGCTTGACCTCGGCAGAGGTGGACCCGTCTCGGGGTGCCA
This sequence comes from Areca catechu, assembly GCA_021397845.1. Lineage (NCBI taxonomy): Eukaryota > Viridiplantae > Streptophyta > Magnoliopsida > Arecales > Arecaceae > Areca > Areca catechu. The sequence goes on from CM038042.1 coordinate 47,805,212, forward strand.
CCTGGCGAGGAAGCAGGGGCTGCCAGCTTTGGCCGAGGTGGACCCCTCCTGGGTGCACTTCTGGCGAAGTGGCAGAGGAAGGCTCGATTCGGCCGAGGTGGACCCGTCTTGGGGTGCCACCTGGCGAAGGAGTAGGAGCACCCGGCTCGACCTCGGCAGAGGTGGACCTATCTTGGGGCGCCACCTGGCTAGGGAGCAGGGGCTGCCAGCTTCGGTCGAGGTGGACCCCTCATGGGTGGATACCTGGCGAAGTGGCAGAGGAAGGCTCGACTTTGACCGAGGTGGACCCGTCTTGGGGTGCCACCTGGCGAAGGAGCAGGAGCACCCCGGCTCAACCCCGGCAGAGGTGGACCCGTCTTGGGGTGCTACCTGGTGAGGGAGTAGGGGCTGCCAGCTTCGGTTAAGGTGGACCCCTCCTAGGTGGACACCTGGTGAAGTGGTAGAGGAAGGCTCGACTTCGGCCAAGGTGGACCCGTCTTGGGATGCCACCTAGCGAAGGAGCAGGAGCGCCCCGGCTTGACCTCGGCAGAGGTGGACCCGTCTCGGGGCGCCACCTGGCGAGGGAGCAGGGGCTGCCAGCTTCGGCCGAGGGGGACCTCTCCTGGGTGGACATCTGGCAAAGTGGCAAAGGAAGGCTCGATTCGGCCGAGATGGACCCGTCTTGGGGTGCCACCTGGCGAAGGAGCAGGAACGCCGGGCTGGACCTCGGCAGAGATGGACCTGTCTTGGGACGCCACCTAGCGAGGGAGCAGGGGCTGCCAGCTTCGGTCGAGGTGGACCTCTCCTGGGTGGACACCTGACGAACTGGCAGAGGAAGGCTCGACTTTGGCCGAGGTGGACCTGTCTTGGGGTGCCACCTGGCGAAGGAGCAGGAGCGCCCCGGCTCGACCCTGGCCTAGATGGACCTGTCTTGGGACGCCACCTGACGAGGGAGCAGGGGCTGCCAGCTTCGGTCGAGGTGGACCCCTCATGGGTGGACACCTGGCGAAGTGGCAGAGGAAGGCTCGACTTCGGCCAAGGTGGACCCGTCTTGGGGTGCCACCTGCCGAATGAGCAGGGGCGCCCGGCTCGACCTTGGCAGAGGTGGACCCGTCTTGGGGCGCCACCTGGTGAGGGAGCAGGGGCTGCCAGCTTCGGCCGAGGTGGACCCCTCCTGGGTGGACACCTGGCGAAGTGGCAGAGGAAGGCTCGACTTCGATTGAGGTGGACCCGTCTTGTAGTGCCACCTGACGAAGGAGCAGGAGCGCCCCGGCTTGACCTCGGCAGAGGTGGACCCATCTCTGGGCGCCACCTGGCGAGGGAGCAGGGGCTGCCAGCTTTGGTCGAGATGGACCCCTCCTGGGTGGACATCTAGCGAAGTGGCAGAGGAAGGCTCGATTTGGTCGAGGTGGACCCATCTTGGGGTGCCACCTAGCGAAGGAGCAGGAGCGGCCGGCTCGACCTTGGAAGAGGTGGACCTGTCTGGGGGCGCCACTTGGTGAGGGAGCAGGGGCTGCCAGCTTCGGCCGAGATGGATCCCTCCTGGGTGGATACCTGGCGAAGTGGTGGAGGAAGGCTCGACTTCGGCCGAGGTGGACCCGTCTTGGGGTGCCACCTGGCAAAGGAGCAGGAGCGCCTCGACTCGACCCCGACAGAGGTGGACCCGTCTTGGTGCGCTACCTGGCGAGGGAGTAGGGGCTGCCAGCTTCGGCCAAGGTGGACCCCTCCTGGGTGGACATCTGGCGAAGTGGCAGAGGAAGGCTTGACTTCAGCCAAAGTGGACCCGTCTTGGGGTGCCACCTAGTGAAGTAGCAGGAGCGCCCCGGCTCGACCTCGGCAGAGATGGACCCGTCTTGGGACGCTACCTGGCGAGGGAGTAGGGGCTGCCAGCTTCGGCCAAGGTGGACCTCTCCTTGGTGGACACTTGCCGAAGTGGCAGAGGAAGGCTCGACTTTGGCCCAGGTGGACCCGACTTGGGGTGCCACCTAGCGATGGAGCAGGAGCGCCCCGGCTCGACCTCGGTAGAGGTGGACCCGTCTCGGGACGCCACCTGGCGAGGGAGCAAGGGCTTCCAGCTTCGGTCGAGCTGGACCTCTCCTGGGTGGACATCTGGCGAAGTGGCAGAGGAAGGCTCGATTCGGCCGAGGTGGACCCGTCTTGGGGTGTCACCTGGCGAAGGAGCAGGAGCCCCCGGCTTGACCTCGGCAGAGGTGGACCTGTCTTGGGGCGCCACCTGGCGAGGGAGCAGGGGTTGCCAGCTTCGGTCGAGGTGGACCCCTCCTTGGTGGACACCTGGCGAAGTGGCAGAGGAAGGCTCGACTTTGGCCGAGGTGGACCTGTCTTGGGGTGCCACCTGGCGAAGGAGCAGGAGCGCCCCGGCTCGACCCCGGCAGAGGTGGACCCGTCTTGGGGCGCCACCTGGCGAGGGAGCAGGGGCTGCCAGCTTCGGTCGAGGTGGACCCCTCATGGGTGGACACCTGGCGAAGTGGCAGAGGAATGCTCGACTTTGGCCAAGGTGGACCCGTCTTGGGGTGCCACCTGGTGAAAGAGCAGGAGCGCCCGGCTCGACCTCGGCAGAGGTGGATCCGTCTTGGGGCGCCACCTGACGAGGGAGTAGGGGCTGCCAACTTCGGCCGAGGTGGACCCCTCCTGGGTGGACACCTGGCGAAGTGGCAGAGGAAGGCTCGACTTCGGCCAAGGTGGACCTGTCTTGGAGTGCCACCTAGCGAAGGAGCGCCCCGGCTCGTCCCCGACAAAGATGGACCCGTCTTGGGGCGCCACCTCGCGAGGGAGTAGGGGCTGCCAGCTTCGGCCGAGGTGGACCTCTCCTGGGTTGACACTTGGCGAAGTGGCAGAGGAAGGCTCGACTTCGACCATGGTGGACTCGCCTTGGGGTGCCACCTGGCGAAGGAGCAGGAGCGCCCGGGCTCGACCTCGGCAGAGGTGGACCCGTCTCGGGGCGCCACCTGTCGAGGGAGCAGGGGCTGCCCGCTTCGGCCGAGGTGGACCCCTCCTGGGTGGACACCTGGCGAAATGGCAGAGGAAGGCTCGACTTCGGCACGGGTGGACCCGTCTTGGAGTGCCACCTGGCGAAGGAGCAGGAGCGCCCGGCTTGACCTCGGCGGAGATGGACCCGTCTTGGGGTGCCACCTGGCGACGAAGCAGTGGCTGCCAGCTTCGACCTAGGTGGACCCCTCCTGGGTGGACACCTGGTGTAGTGGCAGAGGAAGGCTCGACTTCGACCGAGGTGGACCCATCTTGGGGTGCCACCTGGCGAAGTAGCAGGAGCGCCCGGCTCCACCTTAGTAGAGGTGGACCCATCTTGGGGTGCCACATGGTGAGGGAGCAGGGGGTGCTAGCTTCGACCGAGGTAGACCCCTCCTAGGTGGACACCTGGCAAAGTGGCAAAGGAAGGATCGACTTTAGCCGAGGTGGACCTGTTTTGGGGTGCCTCCTGGCGAAGTAGCAGGAGCGCCCGGCTCGACCTCGACAGAGGTGGACCCGTCTTGGGCTGCCATCTGGCGAGGGAGCAGGGGTTGCCAGCTTCGGCCGAGGTGGACACCTGGCGAAGTGGCAGAGGAAGGCTCGACTTCGGCCGAGGTGGACCCGTCTTGGGGTGCCACCTTGCGAAGGAGCAGGAGCGCCCGGCTCGACCTCGGCAGAGGTGGACTCGTCTTGGGGCGCCACCTAGCGAGGGAACAGGGGCTGCCAGCTTCGGTCGAGGTGGACCTCTCCTGAGTGGACACCTGGCGAAGTGGCAGAGGAAGTCTTAACTTCGACCGAGGTGGACCCGTCTTGGGGTGCCACCTGGCGAAGGAGCAGGAGCGCCCCACCTTATGCGGGGAATTTTGAAAGAAAAATCCACGTGGCACCGACGGCATCCAACTGGATCTGACACGCAATCCACGTCAGCGGTGTTGCCATATCAGTTGCCCCCCATCCCCAGGTCCCATCGAAGCGTCGCGGCTTGGGGCGTGGGGAGTTAATGCGGGGATGATGTGGAAAAGGCGAGAATCCCGTGCCATAATTGCTATGATCGCTGCCGCCACTTCCGTCGTGTGCCCGAGACCCTGTGGGAGGCTGCCACGTTTGCGCGTCTGACGGGCCATTAATACGCCGTTTCGAACCCGAGGCAGTTTCCATCGGACCAAAGCGTAGATGTCGGGCGTGCCTCCACGTGGCGGTCATCTGATGGCCCGGGCTGGAAAGAGGCGTACGGCTGCTGTTGATTGAGTTCGAAAAGGAGGGAGACTTTCCAGAAACGAGGTCTCTCGGCTTTCTCACACATCACCGGCAGTTGCAACGATCTCTCTTCATCTTCCAGGGGTTGCCAATCCTTCGGTACAAAATATCCCGGTGAGTGCCTGCGACATCCTTCCTCTTCTACTTCCCGACTCTGTGTCACTCCGAGCCCATCTTCTAGCTTCTTCTTCGATGGCGCATCGCCGTCACATTTCTTCAAATCTGGACGAGGTCGGTCCTTCCCGGTTGAGGACTCCATCGCCCTCCTCCTCAGAGGGGGAAGAGATTCCGGTTGAGGTCCTGAGGCAGCTCCCCCCATAGTCTCCGCGCGCCCTATCTCGGCCTTTCCTCCTCCGGTGGCAGAGGTCGCTTCTTCTGGTCCCTCCAGTTACGTCTTGACGATGGCTGGAGACGATCTCTCCTGGACCCGAGACACATACGGGGTCCCTGAGTCGATCCAGCTTTCGCTCCCAGGCCCTAGGGACCGAGTAACCTCGAGCGGCCCAGGGAGGGTTGTTTTCTACGAGGACTTCCTTGTCGAGGGCCTTTGTTTTCCCCTTCACCCTTTCTCTTTCCTTTCTCAGTCACTTTCGCCTCGTCCTGGCCCAGTTGGCTCCTAATGCCATCCGGGTCATCTTCGCCTTCATCGTCTTCTGTCATTTTCATGGGTTTGTTGCCCGTTTCTCACTATTCAGGGCCCTCTTCATCCTGAAACGCTATTCTACCGACGACGGCTGGTGGTATCTTTTACCCCGGCCTAGGTGCCTTAGGTTCGACCTCCCCACGTTGATCAAGGGTTGGAAGACCGCTTTTTCTTTGCCTCGGTCGAGGATGTCGACTGGGCCTGGAGTGAGCCAGACCGGTCCCCGAACCGGAACTCCCAGGTCGAGCCGGCAGACCAAGAGGTCTACATGCAGATGTTGGGTGACGTGGTTCCAGCTCTCGATGTTCTGCTTTCGGAGCAAAATTTATTTGAGATGGGAATCAGTCCCATCCGGGAGTTGGGTGAGACCCCGGATCTCCTTTCACCTTCGCTTTCTGCTTTCCGCTTCTTTCCTTTCAAACTGGCCTAACCCTTGTCTTCCTCCAGGTATGAAGTTCTTTGTCGAAAGCTTGATGGAGGGAGCCCGGAAGAGGGACGTTGCTGAAGGGACCCAGGAGGCTCCAGTTAAGAGGGCTCGCACTAAGGCGAGTCAGGGGCCCGCGCCCACCCCTACTCCTACTGGCCCCGGGGCGACGGGTCCTGCTCCGTCCCGGTCTCGCGCGCCCGACACACCTGTCGTCGAGCTCGATAGGGTCGGGGGAGAGAAGAGGCCGGAACCCCCCCGGGTGATGCTTGCTCCGGCCGCTACGCCAATCATCTCTGCGGTTGCGACCATGGTGACAGCAGCCCCACCGGCGGCCGCATCGCCCAGTGGAGGGACAGCTGCCCAGCCTGCTGTCGATGCTCACCCTCCACCTTCGGGACTTAACGCCAGCTCCTCCGTCATCCGCGATCAAGGGCTCGCGGAGAAGATGGAGTTCGCGAGCATGCCCCGGGACCGCCGTCTGAGGGGCGGTCGGGATTACACCGAAGCACTGCTTGGGATCGTCCCGTTGCTTTTCACAATTAGTTCCGAGCTCTTCTCTTTTAATGTTCCAGTTGGATCTTTTTAACATCCTGTCCTCTGATGCATATCGGGATCGACATACTGCTGCTGAGGAACTTCCTCTCCAGCTATGCAAAGAAAGATGCCGAGAAGGAGAAAAGGCTCGGCAAGCTTGCAGCTGACGTGAAGGACCTCATGGAGAAGGGGGTCGAGTTGCGGGAGAACAACCAGGCCCTTCGAGCGGACCTGGGTCGTGCCGAGGGGTGCGTGAGGGAGCTCGAGACCTCTCTGTCTGAGGAGAGGATCTCGAACCAATGCCATGCTGAGGATGACGCGGCAGAGATATCATGCCTCAGGGCTCAATCCCGGTCACTGGAGCACCGGGTTGAGGAGGTCCTCAAGGAGCTTAGCGCAGCTAAGGAGAAGAACTCCTATGTCAACGGGCTACTGGAGGCGTCCAAGAGGGAGGCACAGGAGGCCGTCCGAGGAGTTCAGGGCAGAGCTGCACGAGACGGCCGTAGACTTTCTTGAAGGGCTTCGAGGTGTGCCGGGAAATGTGGGTTCCTTCTTTCCCGAGCTTGATCTCAGCGGAGTCGTCCTAGGTGGCCGGAGGGAGGAGCCCGTTGAGGGAGCTTCAGCCGTAGAGGGCGCCGAGGTGGTGGCCCCGGACGGCCTTTTGACGATGCCACCGGCGGCGAGGGTGCCCCCCAGCCGGAGGATAATGCGGCTGCAGCAAAGTAGCCCTGCGATTTCTTTTGTTTTTGTATGAATTCATTTCTTGCTCCTTTGGGTCACCCGGCCTGTCGGGGCCCTCTTTTGTACGAAAACTTTTAACAAAAATGAAGATCCTTTTCAAACACTTTACTGTTTCTTCTTCTCACTTCTCTCTCTTTTGTTTTTTTTTTGTACCTTCCGAACTGAACCCCGGCACCAGTCACCGGGACTGAGTCTCGTGGTGCATTTCGGGCTGAACTTTGATATTTTGTGGGCTAACTGGATTCTGCTCCACCTTCCAGACCGAGGTCCGGGACTTCGCTTTGGAACCAGGTTCCGCGCGAACTTCCATACTGAACCCGGGGCCGCAGGCTGGAGTTGAGCCTTGCGCGACCTACCGAGCTGATCTCCGAGATTAGTAGGACCGGGTCCTAAGTCTCCGGGACCTCCTCCGGACTGAACTCCGGGGCCGCATGTCGGAATTTAATTCCGTGCGACATTCCGAATTGAACTCCAGGATTTTTGTGGAAGGGAACTTCGTGCCTTCGCGGATCTTTCGTCGTGCCCATGCTCGTCGAACCTAGAACTGGATGGCGATTGCCTTACGAGACGAGAATAGGCATTTTATGAAAAAGATTTTATTGTTGAAGTATAAGGAGTCTTACACTATTGATAATACATCCTCAAGTTTGAGGCATTCCAAGTCCGCGAGAATCGGGATCCGTCTAGCTCCTCCAAGTAATATGCCCCGTGGGGAAGTGCCTCCGCCACTCTATAGGGGCCCTCCCAATTTGGGGAGAGCTTATCGCACTCCCGCGACTGGGAAGCCTCAGCACGGTGCAGCACTAAATCTTCCTGGCGGAAGGACTTCGGTCGCACCCTGGAGTTGTAGTGTCTGGCCACTCATTGCCGATAAGCTGCCATCCGAACTCGGGTCCTGTCCCTCATTTCTTCAAGGAGGTCCAGGTTCAGTAGCATCCTCGCCGGGTTCTCCGCCTCGTCGTACTGCTCCACGCGCAAGGTCGGCAGGCTGAGCTCTACTGGAATAACTGCTTCTGTGCCGAAGACGAGGTTGAAGGGGGTCTCGTCCGTGGCCATCCTTGGGATAGTATGGTACGCTTACAGGATGCTTGGAAGCTCTTTTGCCCACCTCCCCTTGGCCTGGTTTAATCTTGTTCGAAGGCTTTGCAGGATGGTTCTGTTTGTTACCTCGGCTTCTCCATTTATTTGAGGATGCGCCATCGAGGTGAAACGATGATGGATTCCGAGGTCGTCGCAAAACTCCTCGAACTCCCGACAGTCAAACTGGCGTCCGTTGTCGGTGATGATGGTGTGGGGTAAGCCGAAGCAGTAGATAATCGACTTCCAGAGGAACTTGGTGACATTTGCCTCTGTGATCCGGGCCAAGGGCTCGGCCTCGACCCATTTCGTGAAGTAGTCGATAGCCATAATGAGGAACTTCTGTTGCCCAGACGCCGGGGGAAAAGGTCCGAGGAGATCCATGCCCCACTGAGCGAACGGCCACGGGGCGGAGAGCTGGAAGAGTGGAGTGGTAGGTTGACGTTGCACCACGGCGTGTCTCTGACATCGGTCATACCTTTTTACGAAGTTAGCTGTGCTTTCTCTAATCGTCTCCCAGATATAGCCTTGATGGAGGGCCTTATACGCCAGCGTTCTGCCCTCCACATGGTTCCCGCAGATGCCCTCATGGATCTCCTAGAGCACGAGTGCGGCTTCGGTGGGTCTTAGACACTTGAGGAGCGGGTAGGAGTAGGACCTCCGATACAGTAGCCCGTCCATCAACACGAACCGTGCGGCTTTGGCTTGCCGCTTGCTCCTCAGCGGTAGCATACTTCTGAGCCCTTGCCAACAGTTCGGCATAGCTCGTTGGAAACCTTTTGTCCAGGGAAAAAGTGAACCTGGACGATTTTAAGCCTTTCTTAAAGGCAGACATGGCCACATGCTCATTTAAATTTGGGATTTCTAGAGTGGCCGAATTGAAGCAGTGGATAAATCCCTTTAAGCTTTCTCCTTGTTGCTAGAGAAGAAACAACTGTCAGTGTTGCACGGCATCCTCTGGCACGTCTTGAAGAGCGAGACAAATTGCTATTCTAACTCAGCAAAGAAGTGAATTGACTTCAGGGGTAAGCTCGAATACCATATTCGAGCAGATTTCTTCAAAGTGGCAGGAAAAGCAATATCGTAGAGAGCATCGGTTGCTCCTTGCACCATCATATGAGCCTTGTAGCTTCCCAGATGGTCGAGAGGATCTGAAGTCCCATCATAGGGTTCTAACTGTGGGATCTTGAAGTGCCTAGGGATAACTTCATCCATAATATCATCAGAAAAGGGGGCTGAGAGTTGAAGGCGACGACCTCATCGTTCCTTCTCAGTTCCGAAATTCTTGCTATCTGTGCCTGCATGGACTTGAGTTTTTTTAGAAACTCATAGTTCTCCCTTTGCCTAGCCCCTTCTGGCACACTTCTAGAAGAAACAGAGGAAGAGCGTCGGACTCTTTTCTTTCCACCATGATCTCTTGCTTGTCGATCTGGCGGAGAGGCATAACTGTCACGAGATGATCGGATCTGTGAGAAACTGGGGGTGATCTCTCGGCGTTGATCTTTCTCTTTCTCAGGTTGATAGCTTGATTATGGAACAAGTGGAGGGCATTGCTTTTGAGCTGCAGCTTCATGCAGGTGCTGTACCAGTGCCGTCAGGGTCTCTACCTTGTTTACTAGATTTTTGAATTGCTGCTGCTCCACCATAATCATAGGTGGTTGTGACCCCTGAACTGCCGGAAGATTACTGACCGGAGGTCCGTTTGACGGAGGAGCCTGCTACTCCTGACTTGTAGATGCATTCTTGGCTTTCTTTTCACCATTTTTGCTTATCTAAGCTCTCATTCAGAACAGAGGAAATAGATTTCTTCCCCTTCCTGGCACGCCAATCTGTTGATGCTGAATCTCTGCCGACCGGATGGAGTGGTTCTTCCTTCTTCCGCTGGATTGCCGTCGACCGGATCCTGCAAAACAGATCCCTGACCGAAGATTTTCTGGCGGGGGACACTCCGATGCCAAAGTCAGAAGAAAACTCAGGCAGCAGCAAAATGGAGAGTTTTGAAAGCAAAGAGGGAAGAGGGAAAAGCGAATTGCAAGAATGAGCCTGAAATCCCTCCTTGAGTGTCTCCTCTTACCAGTATTTATAGGCTCCAATGTAACTACTTAAGGTTATGGGAGTTGGCGAACGCAACCTCCACATAACTGTAAGTAGTGGCTGTCGGAAAACCAGTTACACCTGGAGTTTATCCAATCTGAGGTTTTGGGCCATGTGGGTGGTTGCAACAACTAAAACAGATTTTAACTGTTTTGATGTTCAAGAAACCCACATGTTCAAGAATCCTCCTTCAAGAGTAAATCCGAAGTGAGCTAAACATTCTCTTTAGTAGTGCTCTTAAAGGGAATGTTAGCTATACACTTCAGAGAGGTCTATTTCGGAAATAACGAAAGTAAACACTTACAGTCCAAAAAATGGGATCATACGCTCTTCGGATTATGTTGAAGAAATAAAGCCGAAGACATTCGCTTGAGAGACCAAGTCTTCGGATTCAGGTGGCAGTACGAAGCCGAAGACATAAAGTTAATAAGCTTTACTTGAAAGTATAGACAAAGGTGTTAGGCTAAGTCTTCGGATCAAGGTGATAGTACGAAGCCGAAGACATAGTTAATAAGCTTGGCTTGCAACCATAGATATAAAGATGTTAGGCATGGTCTTCGAATCAAGACAAACATACGAAGCCATAAATATCAGGCATGGTCTTCGGACTAAGATAACCATACGAAGCCGAAGACCCAGAGTTAATAAACCTATCTCCTGGAACAAGATAAAGAATATGAAGCCAGAGATATTAGGCATGGTTTTCGGACCAAGATAAATATACGAAGCCATAAATATCAGGCATGGTCTTCGGACTAAGATAACCATACGAAGCCGAAGACCCAGAGTTAATAAACCTATCTCCTGGAACAAGATAAGAATATGAAGCCAGAGATATTAGGCATAGTCTTCGGACCAAGATAACTATACGAAGCCGAAGACACTTTCCTTTGTAAGTTGATTTGACCAATAAACCAAAAAAAAGAAAAATTAAAATTGGTTCAGAGAGCGGCCCAATAATTAATTGAAATAAAACCGGGATATTATAACAGGAGGCAATTAAGGCAAAGAGGATTTACATAAATATGGTAAGGAGCAAATCATATTGAGGTCTTTGAAAGATTTAAGAAGTCTAAGCAAGATGGAAAATGCTTAGAAAGTAAGGCTAAGTATATAGATTTCTATAATTCACATAATAGAATGGGATCAAAGAAAGGTTAGAAAGAAATTAATAAAAATAGCTAGGAGGGAGAGGATATATAAAACCATTGGTCAAGTAGATGAATTAAGAGTGAGAATCATCGGATTTTGGTGAAAGATAAAGAAATTAAAGATGGATGAGGATACTGCTAAAGAATTTGTTATACTTGGGAACAATTGGGAAGTTTTGGTCTCTTTTAGCAATTTGTAAAAGTAAAGAAATAACTTTGAAAAGGAGGCAATAGGTTAAGGCATCAGTGCTAGACTACTGATTGTGGCTTGGAGAATCATGGCACATACTGGAATTATTTGGCTTCCTAATTTATTTTTTGAAAACCAAGAAAAGACCATATGTCCAGAGAAATTGCCATACCCATCGATAAAAATAAACATGCCCAAACTTACTCTAATAATTTGGTAAATAAACATGCCCAAACTTACTCTAATAATTTGGTAACTAAACTTATAAGCTACCTTGTGAAGTTACGGAAAAGGTAACTGAATAAAATATTAGGAAAAAAAGGCAACAATGTAAAAATCTTTGTTGACTTGAAAAATGTTTCTAGATAAATGATCCTTGAGGACATGCATGCTTAAAAATCTTTGTTGACTTGAAAAATGTTTCTAGATAAATGATCCTTGAGGACATGTATGCTTAAAGTAGTGACAGGATCAAGAGGACTTTTTTTGTTTTTTTTTGTTTAGTTGGGGTGGGTGGGTGGGTACAACAAGTGTATTTCCAAATTTTCCACTTTGAGTAGCATATTTTAATGATCATGCCTTTTCCAATCACCTTGCATTGTCAATGCATTGCCAACAAAAATGGACAACTCTTGGGAGTTGTGCTCACATGGAATAACTGTTGCAATAACAACAGTAATATGCATTTCATATGCATGTAAATATTGTTGCATAAACACATCTCCGAATACATGATATGGTGCATATTTTGTTGGCTTGTTGGGCTAGGATGGGTTTGAATTGGAGATCTCCAAAGGAGCAAGAATATTTTGCAGTCAACAGAGCTCCAGGCCCAAACAGTATATGACAAATGCATATCTTTCTTTTTTTTTCTTTCTTTTTTCCTTGAGGAATATAATGTTAATACCACCTTCCTGACTTCAAATGCTGAACCTCTTCCTAGGTCATGGGCTGAGGAGAGAGGTGCCAACTTAGATATGCAACTCATCTTAGCACATGGCATATTCATATGCATCTTTTTGCATCTCTCTTTTTGGTATTGTAGGGGTTAGGAAAGTCTATCTCAACTTATTTATGGTGAAAAAAAGTATATGACAGAATGGAAGAGACACCAAGTCTTCATATTGCATATGCAATAATACTGTTTGCAGCCTATTGAGCTAGTAGTCCTCCATGAGATATATGTTGGAAAATTGATGCATGTATAGGGGACATATGTTAATGTCTCGTGTCATGTTATGAAAGGCTTATTTTTAAGGCAAAGCTCACTTGAAACATCTTGAGTTCATTATCAATGCTGTGTATAGCAACTCATGCGCATTTATGTCAATAAACTCACTTTATGCCATATATTAAGTATTGCATGATAAGTCCAAGAGTAAGGCTTCCATTATTTCTGTGACCAATGAAAGATAATCTGTAGATCCTTTTCTTGTTATTGCTTGTCATCATTTAACATAGAACTAGGCCAGCTGAAGTAGTGGAAGATATATTACTGGGAACAAACTATTAAGATCTGTGCACGTGTTGCATTGCAATGCCTAAACAATACTAGTTTGAGAACCGAGTCTTAACATGACTTTCATATTCTTTTACTGTGTTTGATTTTCATTATTTTCTTCATAAAATTTTCCATTTTTTCAGAAAGTTAAGATACTTAGACTCTATCACGTGCTGGTTATATCTCAGCTCATTGAGAATCTAAAGACCTTGCAATACACCTCTGCCTATTCTAATATTGGTCATTCATGTTAATTTTATTGCATATCCATTCTTGTGCAAAATGACATCCTACATCGCACCATTTCCTTGATCAGGGGCAATTAGGGTTGCTGAAATACATATCAATTTGATTCATTTGCTTGTTTTCTACAGACACATGATGTCGTGTGGTGGTAGTTATACGAAGATTGCAGAACCACCTGGATTTAAACACAAGCGAAGGGTCTCAAAAGGTGAGATTCTACTGAAACCATTGTTCTCATTAATTGTTTATGTTCTTGGGATGCTACTTATCCATATTGTTACTTCAAAGTTTGTCCAATGAAAGGAAGAGTGGAAAAGAAAAGCTGTTTATGCCTTTACTAGAGATGATTGTATGCAGAAAATTTGATTTTTTAAATATATGCATGTTAATGACGGCAGTGCTCATAAGGACATTGTCGATAGTAACAATACTTGCCATTTAGAATCATAATGGTGATGGAAATGCTGAAAGAATAGGTGCCTTTCTTCCAGGCATATGATTTAGAAGTTTGTTGCATATGGAAATAGCTTTTATATACTCTTGGAAGCATTTGCTTAAAATTGTCTCATGGTTATCCAGGGGCACACCAGCTTCAAGAGGATGAAATTTCGAAAGACTCATCCTATGCGACTAGAGAGAATACTTGGAGATTGAAAAGGAGTACACTTGTTGAAGGGTCAAGCAAAATAACAAATTTCTTCTCATATGTCCATGATGGAAACAGAAATTTAGGCAGTAGTTCTCGCTTTGATAATTCCTTTCAGAGGGATATCAAGTCTACAGAGTTGATGGCAATCGAATTACAGACTTGGATTCATGATATGGTTCCTGAAATACCTAAGCAAGCAAGAACACTAGCATGCAGAAAGAAGCGCAAGTTCCCTTTAAAGCAAGGAGATGACATAAGGGTCCACCTGATTCCTAAAACGGAAAAGCAGGAGTTCACTTGCAAGAGGAAAAGAATTGATAAACTCAAAAATGAGTCCACAGTTATTAGCAAATGGTTGGACTTTTATGCAGATGAAGAAACAGGTGAAGACATAGAACCTTTAGTTAATAAGAGATCGGAAAGGAGGAAAAAGCAAAAGCTGCTGAAACAACAAATGGCCAGAGAACCAGACACGAAGAGTGCTGAAATTGCTTGCCTCCCCTATATAGGCAATTGCAGCAAAGGTGGATATGGATATTGTCCTTCACCGTTCCATAAAAATGGGGGACAATGGATACCCTGTACCATAGCAAAGAGTGAAATTGAAGTATATGAGATTCCTGTGGGTGCAGGTGTTGGGCAACAGTCTGCAAGCTTCCAAGCATGTGTAGAAAGTGGAAATAATACCCGTGATTCTGGTGACTATGGGAGCACAAATAATCATAATCTCTCTACAGATGAATTGCCTCTGAGTTTTCCAGTTAGAGATAATATTATAGATATTATAGATATCTCTGATGGCTGAGCAATGGGGCTTGGGTTTGTCGTCAATGCACCATAGTTGCAATATTTGCCAGTTTTGATTAATGAAAGCTGCATGGTTGTTTTATTATTCTATTTCACAATATGACAGCTGAGTTTTGGGGCAAATTTCACGAGTGTTTGTTATGAACAAAAGGAGAAAAGCAACTTCTTGGCATCAAGGCTGGTCAGCTACCCATACAAGGATGAAGAGATTCCAAGCGATAGGCGTAGAGAGTCTGCTTTTGTTTTGGCCCTCTGGAGGAGCGTAAACAAGTTTTCTAAAGTGATGTTTACTATGTGTGGGAAGGTGGTGTGTTGCAGATATCTTGGAATCTTAACTTTTTATATTTAATCTTAAATCAGTGTGATTTATCTCTTTTGGTGTTGATTCATTTTATTTGTTTCAATTTCACCCTTGAAGGAAAAAATGTTCTCGGTCCATTAGTCAAAACAACCTGTCAGATTTGTACATATTACATGCTGAAGTGTTAACACTTAACACTGTATGAAGAGAAATTTTCTCTGTTGTCTTTGCCTTGCCAGCAGAACTGAGACCTTGTCTAAGCTATAAATTTCTTAAAGGAAATTTTATTATATTATCATATTGAGCTTTTGTGAGATGAAATTATTCTCAGATCCTGACACCGTTGAACAGATAGCAAGGCTTGAAACATATTGGAGCCTTCAAACCGGATTTCTGAGTGTATATGCGAGTACAATAACCTATTAACCGGAATATGTTAATCACCAACTTTTGGTGCATCTTGGCAGGATGGTCCCTGATTATGAAGTTTTTTTTGTTTGATTGCTGTAGGTTACCGTCTGATGCAAGCTCTGGTCCTATTTTGTGATAAATTGTGGTACTAGTCCTAAATCTATCTATTACTGTAATCAAAGCAGGAAGGGAATATTTCCTTGTTCTCTATTGATCCTAATGTGGATCAATAGAAAACAAGGAAAAAATATAACATATTTATTATATATAACAATCGGAAAAAAGACATAATAGTTTTATTACAAAATAATGGTTAATAGTAAGAAACACCATATTTCACAAAAGGTTCAAGTTTTAAAATATTATGTTATTATATAAAATTATAAAAAATTACTTACATTAAAATGGGAAAAAATATTTTCGCGATATAAACTGTAAAATATGAAACAGTGGCTATATCTTTTATTTAAGAAATGACCTCAAATGAAATTATAGCTAAATTGTAACAGTTTTTACCGTGTTATGATATATTAAGAGGCCTCTTGAACCATCATGCTGGTTGCTTTTGACTTAGCATACATCCAAAAATAGTGGCCTTAAATGGATTCCATAAAAAAAAATTTTAGTGATTTTAACAAACATATTTTATTTATCCCTCTTAATAATTAAGTAACGAGTGAATATAGACTGATCATTTCATAAGCTCACATGGTTTTTGTTGATACCAAAGCTTGGCTTGTATGGTTCAAGGTCAAGCTATGATGACAATCTCGATTCATGATCTCCCAATCCAAAAAAATAACACATTATTATTTTAACAAAGATGTATCTAATTAAAGGATATGTACTATTGTTCTGTGTTAAAGGAAAGAATTAATGAGTGCAATATATTTTTTACCAAAAAAAAGAGTGCATTATATTTTTCACAAAGCTTCATTACTCATGTTATGCATGCAATTAGTAGTTTCTTAATTTGATTTTCAATGTTAATTTTATAAATAATTCAATTTTATCATCACTTTACTGTTACTAATATTTGTTTTGCTATATATCACATAATCTTCTTTGAATATAAATATTTTGTTTCTATGGAAGAATGTTAAACATGATCAGAATTAATAAAAAGATGATCATCCTTTTGAAGATTCGCTTGACAAGTTCACACGCAAGTACCGAATCATGAATAAGAATACTCATTGAATTAAATCATGCAATAGTTGTGTATCTTGGAGTGGTTTAATTCACTTTTTATAGAAGCTTTATGAGCTTGAGCACTTGGAGAAGCATAGAGAAGCTCAAAATATCAAATATCAAAGTGGAGAGCAATTCAAAGTTGTTTGAGGTTTCTTTAGCACAGGAGCCTTCTCCAGCTAGGAGTTGAACCCTGGATGCTCCCAAGCCAAAATAGGAAAGATTAAATTTTATGGGCATTAGCAGTTGACCCTAGGTGCATAGGAGACGATCTTTGTACTGCAGGAGTTGACTATGGTTCTTAACAGCTGATTGGCACAAGCCAAAAGTCGAACCCAGGTTGATAGAAGCTGACCCAAAGACTAAGGGTTGGCAGCTAACAACCAGGGGCTGATCTAAGTGTTCGGGTCGATGCCTTTATTTTGATAGCCCAGTAATGGCTAGCTTTTCACATATCAATAATAATTTAATCCTCAAGCCTAAGCTCAACCAGTTCTATGGGCTATGTTACACCATTTACTTAGATTTGCTGACTAAGAGTATTTGGGTTTGCTAACTAAGAGCATCGAATGGATAACTCAGCATGTGATAGCCAAGCAACTCAACCCTGAATGATTATGATATTGAAATCCGACTAACTATACGTGTTCAAGAGTCAATTGGATGTTTATTCTCGGTAACAAGATGTCCAAATAACTTACTTGGACTCGACTGATTTCTGAGTAAGTGCAGGATAAAATGACTAACTTCTAAGATGCCAAAGCATCATCGATGACTAAGACATATGCACCAACTATCCAAAGATATCCAACTAAGGGACAAAGAAGATATATCTATCATAACAGAAAGTTATTACAATAGGCTATTAACTATAATAGAAAGATGTTAGACTTAACATAAAGCTGTTATATCTAATAGAAGGAGGTTATCTCCCAATAAAATTTGGTTATTATGAGTACCTATAAATACTGGTAAGAGAGGACCTTCAGAGGATAAGCCAATTCTGGACCAAGAAACTCTAACATTTTGTTTTTCTTAGTTTCCTATCTGTTTATTATGAGGATTGATTGAGAAATAAGATTTGGATCAAGTTTAATTGAATTGGATTTAATTAGGTTTGACCTAATTAGGTTATAAGATAACCTAATTACTAAAGAAGTTTGATTCCTGATTTGATCAAGATTTGGGCTCAATTAATTTCTAATTGGATTAGTTTCTTATCTATTTTTGTTTTTCTTAGTTTCTTAGTTTCCTATTGCTAATTAATCCTCCTATAATTTGTTAATTGTTAGTAAATTATTTTATCATAACTTTTGCATAAGGTTAACCACCAATCATATTGACTATTATACTCTTGAACGATTCATCATTGATTAGATATCATATCAGGTAGGAATTTCTATTGTGCTTGACCCTATAGGTTTGAATACTAAAGTAATAGCATAGGAATAAAGCTTTGTACTAATCGAAGTGACCATCTAGCAATGTACCTGACATCTGGATAGGTTGAATAGTTGCAAAGCAATTGATAATTATATTATATATAAGTATTAATTTAAAAATTAAATTTTATTTATTTATTTAAAATTGATACTTTTATATATCATTTGTAGGAAAGAAGATCGCTAACATGAAGAGCTCAATTTATGGGTTCAAATAAAATAAGTTTGAAGCAAACAGACTTAACATGGGCCTATAATTGAAGTTTGAAATTTATTAAGGAATTGCATGAATTCTAAAGTAGTTAGTTCACAGTGGACTGGCTGTCTAGTTCATAGAAGATACGATCAGTCCATGGCTGCCATTACCTATGGTCCATGGCTTAGCCTCATGGACCATGGGTGATTTTAACAAGCTACTGGCCACGATGACAGCTGGCAACCACCCTGGGACTTTAGTGAGGCTCATGGTTTGGCAAAGAGGACAGCAATGCTTAGATTTGCTGGCAATGGCATTTTGGTGATGATTCTTGGGTCATGGTCACTAGAGACTCCCGAGCAAGCTTCTTGGGGTAACAAAGATATTGATGGTAGAGGGAGATAGCAGCGATAGTAGCACTAGCAAGCAAAGGTGACCGGCAGTGATGGATTTGAAGAAGATGGCACTCCACAGTTATAGGGATGTCCGAACACAATGAGGATAGGGACTATGGCTATAGTCTGGCAAAATCCAAAACTATGGTAGTGGTTTCGGCGAGGTCCAAGACTCCACCGGTGGCGGCTGAGGGGTGACAATGAGCGGTGACGATCTTGATGATGATCAGATGATGGGTGAAGGAAAAAGGCAAGCATAGTATTTCATTCATTTGATCTCAATCCAATGACTACAATTGAATCCAATTGAAGATTAACTTTTGATCATGCTAGATGTAGTGATTTTTAGATACCAGATCAAGATCAAATGCTAGAAAAACCTTTGACAATCAAACACCAATCAAAGCAGGAATTGGATACTAACTTTGACATGGATTGAGCTTAATTACACCCATCCAACCGTAAATTTATTGTGAAATTAAATCTAAGCCACCCATGTATTTCTTCTTTAGTCCCATACTAGAAAAACATGAAGACCTCTCCCCTGTTAAACCCTATAAAAAGGTTCCTAAACCTCTACCTGGAGGTATCACTCCTTGGAATCCCTCTAGAGCCTTTGCATAGGGGAATAGGAGGGGATTAACTTAGAAGTAGTTTAGAACTGAAGTGTGGGAGGGAACAGGAGATTTTGTACAAGGCAAAGCATGGTTCTTTTGTTTTTCAATCTCTTACATTTCTTTTGTATGCAATAAAAGATTGTGCTTTAAATTATGAGTTCTTTATTTACTATTTTTTATTTGCTCTTTATTATTCTTTACTACTAAATTAAATTTAGGGACAACTCTTGCTTTCTGAAGATCGCTGTGATCTATTACAGATACAGCGTGTGCCGAGAAAAGAAGAGTTGAATCTTAGTTCCTCTCAGAGACACACCGCGATCTACAATACGGAGCATGCTGAGGAAATATAGGTAATTCTCTAGAATTAATTATATTTTAATTACAAAAGAAATATAGTTTTGTCAGTGCAAGATTAATTTGTAACTCCCAAAATAATCTCTTTTACTTGCTTCACTTTTAAGAGTAGTTTACTTCTTGCTCACTTTTATTATTATGCAAGAACTATTACTCTTTCCTTTAAAAATCATAACTTAGCCTTAAGGTCCCTGAGGATACGATCTTGACTTATCCTAGATATAGAGTTGAGTTAGTGAATTATTTTTAACTGTCCACAATAGTGATCAGCAATATTCAAGAACCTTTGGTATATGGTTATCTTATAATTTATCCCTTTGACCCTCAATGCTTAGGATGACATTAGAGTTAAACTACCAACCCTTAATCAGTACATCCATATTGCATCTCAACCTTATAAATCCTGTGACTCCTCATAAGGATTACCTTAGCTAAGGTGTTGACCCCTGGAATGATTTTGATGATCACAAAATATGGGAGCATGTATGACTTACTAATTCTTTCAATTACTTGAAAAGTTTTTGCAGTAAAATGGTTATTTTAGTTTAATTGATTTTCAAATTGGTTGAAAGGTAATTCAATTTTGTATAGACTCTTATGGACTTTAAATTGTAAAAGCCCTAATTTTTCAACTATGTAATCTTGTAAATGGGCTGTAAAATTGTAAAAATAAGAGTGAGTAGATTAGCTCTTGTTGGATTCATGTGTTGAAGAATTTTGGAGAAGTTTGAAGCATTAAATGAAGTTTTGGCAAGAGCCGACTTATGGATCAAGAGTCAACTCCTTCTGGCACGGCATAAAAAAATTTAAAAGTTTCAATACCTCGAGCCGACTCAAGCTCCAAGAGCAGACTCATGGAAGAACACAAGTTTTTGAAGTCTGAGATCTCGAGCCGACTTAAGCCCAGAAAAGTCGACTCGTCTAGAGTTATGTTTGTTGGTGACTAAGACTTCGAGCTGACTCTGCCTTGAAGAGTCGACTTAAGAAAAATGTTGATTTGTATTGATTGAAGGTTCGAGCTGACTCTAGCTTGAAGAGCTGACTCACACAGAAATTTTGTTTGGACTGTTTGAGACTTCGAGCCAACTTGTGGACCTCGAGCCGACTCGAGTGACCGTTTCCTGCACTCTAATGGCTAGTTGCTGAAAGTAATTTTTGAACTCCAAATGGTCTCCAACATCTCGTTTTCAAATCCCTAGGCCCTACAACGGCTATATCTCATGAAAAACTATAAAAGGGATTACTTTTGATGGATTAAACATTTTTTAAGGGATTATTCATTGACTTATCTTGGGATTTTGAAAAGTCTTCAAGTCTTTCACCAACCCACTTCAAGAGCATTCAAGATAGGATTCAAGGCTCCACCAACTTCTCTTCATCATTGAATCCACTCATTGAAGAAGTAAAGAAGCAGCTTGAAGAGCATTAAAGATCATTCAAAGCTAGGCTTCATCTTGATCTTTATCATCCACATTTAAACAAACTCAGTTTGTTGTGTAGTTGCTTTATATTTTTCTCATATCCTTGTTTTCTCTCTAAGAACAGCAAGGGGCTGTATCTTAAGAGAGGGTTAAAGGTTTTTAGGTGAACCTTGTGAAAACCTAAGTTGCGTTCTTGGTGATCCTGGTATAAAATCAAGTGTTAGGATTTCTTTGGTGATCCCGTTCAAAACCAAAGGGAGTTGGGTTCTTGGTAATCCCGGTATAAAACCAAGTATTAGGGTTTCTTTGGTGATCCCGTTCAAAACCAAAGGGAGTTGGGTTTTCTTTGGTGATCCTGGTAAAGCTAAAGTGTATAGGTTTGGATTGTAAGCCTGGTAAAATAATCCGACCGTATTCCGGTTGGGGGATATAGTAGAAATCCCAAGTGGTCCTTGGGTAGTGGACGTAGGAACCGGTTGCTCCGAACCACTCTAAATTTTCTTGTGTTTGTGTTTGTGCTTACTTTACCTTAGTGCATTTACTTAATTACTTCCATGTTGCATATTGCACCGCAACACCAAAAGGATTTTAAATTGTACATACTTGTTAAAATTTTTATAATCCCAATTCACCCCCCTCTTGGAAAGCCACCTGGGCAACAAGTGGTATCAGAGTAGAGTTTTTGAAAATTACTTAGAGTAAAGATAAATGGCACATCCCATGAGCACTTCTTTGGCCGAAGGCCAATCCACAAATCAACCTCCACTTTTCACCGGAATCAATTATACATATTGGAAGGCGAGGATGAAAATATTCATTCAAGCCATAGATTTTCATTTATGAAAAAATATTTTGAAAGGACCTCACACACCTACTGTTAGAATCAATGATACTGAGGTTCTCAAATCGGAAGAGGAATGGGACGAAAATGATATGAAACTAACTGAGCTGAATGCCAAGGCTATGAATTTTATGTATTGTGCTTTGGACCCAAATGAGTTTAACAGAATTTTGACTTGTAATTCTGCTAAAGAAATTTGGGATAAGCTTGAGATTACACATGAAGGCACATCACAAGTTAAAACTTCAAAAATTAATCTTCTTGTGCATAACTATGAATTATTCAAGATGGATCCTAGTGAAACTATATCTGCTATGTATACTCATTTTACTGATATTATCAATGGTCTCAAAAGTCTTGGTAGGACTTATACTAATGCTGATCTTGTTCAAAAAGTTTTGAGAGCCTTGCCAGATAAATGGGAAGCTAAAGTGATAGCTATTCTAGAGGCAAAGGACCTGAACACCCTACCACTGGATGAGTTGCTTTGATCATTAATTACACATGAGTTAGCCATGCAACAAAGAACTGATGAAGATTCCAAAAGAAAGAAAGCTATATCATTTAAAGCTACCGAAGAAGACAAGAATGAAGATTCAGATTCATCTGATGATGATGATCTTGAAAATGATGAGATAGCATTAGTAATGAGAAAGTTTAAAAGGTTTATGAATAGAAGAAGAACAAATAGATGGAGGAAACAATTTAAAAAATGAGATTTTGGAAGAGAAAGAGAAAATGATAAAGAAAAGGAGGACAAAGATAAAGATCAAATTCCAATCTGCTATGAGTGTAAGAAATCGGGACATATACGTCCTGACTGTCCTGAAGCTAAGAAAAAGATGATTAAGAGAAAGAAGAAGAAGGAAATGCTTGCAGCATGGAGTGACAGCGACGAATCTACATCCACTAAAGAGGATGAAGAAACAACAAAAACTGCTCAAATCTATCTTATAGGTTTGGAGTACGAGGTAACTACTTCTGAACCTAATTTAGAATTTACATATAATGAGCTGCATAATGCTTTTTGTGAATTATTAGTAGAATATAAAAAAGCTTGTTTGAAAATGAAAACTTTGAAAAATCATTATGATATAATTGAAAAGGATAAAAATGAATTTGGTGAAAGAAATAAGATTTTGCAAAGGGAATTAAGTCTAATTTGTGAAAGATTTAAAACCACTCAATTTGAAAAAGAAGAACTTCTTGAGAAAAATAAAAGTTTGCAAAATGAAAATGATGATTTGAGAAAGGAAGTTCAAAAGCTTAAGCCTTTGGTTGAAAAATTAATCCTAAGTTCCAACAAGCTTGAACTAATTTTGGAAGATCAAAGAGAGACAAATAACAAATTTGGAATTTCTTACAAATGTTCAATTTCAAATAAATTTTCTGCATCTACATCATATGCTCATAAATTCATTACTTTAAAATAATTTAGACCTAAATCTGCATCATCCTATACCTTTTATTCAAAGCCAAGAATTGTATGCTATGCTTGCAATAATATTGGTCATAAGGTATTTAAGTGTCATTTGAAACATAATGACAAGAAAAAATCAAGAAAATTTGGATTCTAAAAGGAACCATTTCTACTAACTTGCAAGGACCCAAGAAAGCTTGGGTACCTAAATCTATTACTTGATTATTTTGTAGGAATGTCTTGCAGCCACAAATATAAAGAAAAGATAGTACCTTGATAGTGGCTGTTCAAGATATATAACGGGCGATATTGATCAATTCTTCACCTTAGAACAAAAAGATGGTGGAATGGTAACCTTTGGTGATAATTACAAAGAAAAGATAATCGGTATTGGTAAAATCAAAATTACTTCTTCTACATCTATTGAGAATGTGTTACTTGCAGAAAAGTTAAAGCATAATCTTTTGAGTATTAGTCAGCTTTGTGATATTGGTTTTAATATTTTTTTCAAGGCCTCAATGTGTATAGTAGTTGATCCACTTGACTATAGTACAAAATTCATTGGACATAAACTTGGTAACATTTATGTAGTAGATCTTAATGATCTGGCTATGTCAAGCAATACAAGTCTTGTAGCAATGAATGACAAGAGCAAGGAATCAAGTTTACTATGGCATAGGAGACTTGGATATGCTAGTATGGATACCATTTCAAAACTTATTTTAAAAGATTTAGTTAAAGGTTTGCTAAAGTTTAAAGTTAATTTTGATTATGTTTGCGATGCTTGTCAATTAGGAAAGCAAGTGAGGGGGAGTTTTAAATCCAAAAATATTATTTCTACTACTAGACCCTTAGAGCTACTTCACATTGACTTATTTGGACCTACTAGGACAACAAGTGGTGTGGACACTAGAAGCAGAAAGAAACTTCACTCCAACAAGTCTAGGTCAGTCAAGTCAGTTCAGTTGAGTTAAGTCATGAAAGCCAACAACAAAACTCAAATTTTGGATCCCAGAATTTGACCACATGAGGAAGAGAAGACACACCAACCAAGCAAGAGAGAAGGACCATCAACTAGGACCCACTTATGGCACCATATCAACAAAGATGCCACATCAGCAAGATTTAATCAAGTGACCCCACTTAGCGCCACATGTCATCCTGAAATTCATATCCAAGTAGAAGGCCACCTCAACATGCCACGTCATCAGCCAAGGATGCCACCTCACTAGCCACCTCATCACCTTTGGGCGCCAACAAAGGAAATTCAAAAGAATCCAAAGGTGGCAGACCAAAGGAAAATTCAAATTCAAGGAGGTCGGCCACATCCCTCCCAAATCCTTTGTAACCAAACCTCCACCAAATCCTCTAACCCCCCCTTGTAATCCTCCTTAATCTATGGGTTTCAAATTTCAAATGAGTTGTAAGGCTTTTTTAAGCCCTTGGATGTCCCATTGAAAATCTATTGATGGAGATGAATGAAAAATGAAGTTGAAGTTGAAGTTGTAGTCTTATGTTATTTCTTTGAGTGATTGTTCCTAAGCCCCCCTCCCCCACTCGAATCTACTTTCTGAAAGTAAAAACAGGGTTGGTTTGCAGGTGCCTACCCTAAGCATGCAACAACAGGGAGCAGGTAAGTATTTTAAAATGATTTTAAAATGCACAGCGAAAACATGCTCCACCCAGGATCTAACGCAATCAGGAAGCATGTACAGATCAAAACATGTGGTAACATGGGCATGTAATGTTTATAAAACATTTTAAATATATAGATCTACGCATACATGAAATTAAAAACAAAACCCATACCTTATTCCTGCTGGGAATAAAACTGGTATAAGTCTGGAATAGGCTGGAATAACTGGAATAAAGTTATTCCAGTCATCTTCCACCTTGGGCTGAAAACTGGGCTTCCGAAAAGTCTCTGGAACGCCACCTTCCGGACCTCCGATCGCTCCCAAATTTGAAATGTAGATTCTTAAGGAAGTCCTCTTCGATTTGGCACTAGTTTCTACAAGGAAAACTAAGCCAATAAATCATAAAAAATTGCCGAAGTCTGCTGCACGAAAATGGCAGTAGAACAGAGTAGCTGTCTTCGACGTTGGATTTCGGGCAACTGGAGCGATCCCAGCTCGCGTGGTATGCTCCGAGGAGTAGAAGAATACTCCCTATAGAGGGGAGACATGCCCGGGGCTCTCCGATCCCTCTCCACGCACGGTGCTAGCCACCGGAAGATGGTTCACGGTCACAGGATTTTTCAGCAACAGAGCTTTGCTGAAAAGGGATTTTGAACACTTGAAACGATGGGTTCTCTCCCTCACACCCTCCAAATCCCAACCTAACTAGCACCCAATGGAAGCAATCTCTCAACCTCTCAAAAGGAATAACATCTAACTCTTCACATGCTGAAAAAAAAACTCGTTGGTTTTTCCCTTCACACATAGGAACCATCTTGCTGAAAGGGGCGTTGGAGTTAATATAAGCAGTAGGGTGAATTGACAACGGAGAGGGTGGGAGGCCAAAGGGTCACCGGCTTCAATTAACCCAATAAATAGCCATTAAACCATTAAAAGGGGATTAAGGCCAGTGGGTGGAGGGAGAGGAGAAGACGTCATTTGGCCTCCCAATGCTTGGAATTTTTCCAGCAAAAAACACCATGTAAACGGTCACGCTGAGAAGAAAAAACCATGGAAACCGGTCCAAGCCAATTAAACCAATTTGGTTCAAACCCAACGGTGGTTCAATCCAATTGAACCAGGTCCAGGGAATAAAATTGGTTCATAACCAATTGGAGGCCGAAACGAACTCCGAATTAGTTCAAAACTGATTCAGAAAAATCCTGGCACAGCGCTGGTCAACCCGAAACAATTTTCAGTTGACTCATACAAGGGCACGACCGGGAAAAGAGTGCTCAAAAAACTACCGTGACCATAAAACCGAGACGATTCCCAATCATCATCGGTATCCGGATCAGAGAGTTATCGTCTATGGCGTGTGACCTCATAGGTTCGAACCTAAACGGTAGTACTGGAACAATTCCAGTACCAGCACAGGAAACCATCTAGCAATGGGTCCCGGCATCCGGATAGGTCGAAGATGCGAGAGCATACAATCGAGCCTCAGGCATATGGTTACTGTATATTTCATCCCTTTGACCTCTAATGCTCAGGATGACTGATATTGGGCTGCCAACCCAGAATGAGTCAGTCGACCACATGTCTCAATCTTACAAGCCTAGTGATTCTTCACTAGGGCTACCCCGGCCGAGGATTTGCTAAATTGAGATACAGCGAGATATTCAATCCAAACAGTTCGGATAGGTCAATTCCATCTTGGTCCATCACTGCTCCACAAGTACTTGCCTGTACCCAAAAACCTTCCGTCACCGGATTAAAAATCCGGGTAGTCCGGTACCAAAGCACAGGGAGTTGCTTGCAAGCTACCGTGATGACCTCAGGTCAGAGGGACACATATACCCATATCCAATCGCGAATATCCCTTTGGCAGAAAGGGGTTTCATGGAGTCACGTTCAATGAAATATCATATATCCCACTTGCAGGTCACATCAGTGTCACCACACTCATTTGGTCAAGAGGACAACCAAATGATGTGAACCACAACAACCTATACTTGATATATTGCCATCCAGTACAATATATCCTTTGGCTGTGAACAAGGTTTAAGGACCAGTCGATACATCCTCTCTATATCGAAAGCAGTGTAGCCCTAAGGACTTCATCACAAGAAAAGAGTTCATTATTAGAGAAATTCAATATGTGATGAGCTGCCAAATAATAATTTTATTAATTCATAAAATAAATACAGTGCTGAGCCCAACCGCCTACAACCCAGGCGATTAGCTTTGGGACACATTTCCCAACAACTCCCACTTGTACTAAAGCCAATTAGAGGAGTATCTTATACCCATTTCCCATTTACAATAGTCGAACTCTTTGACTCCAAGGGCTTTAGTGAAGGGGTCGGCCAGATTTTCTTTCCCATCGATTTTCAGAAGATTGATGTCGCCTCGCTCCACGATTTCTCGTACGAGGTGGTAGCACCGCAAAATGTGCTTGGTGCGGTGATGAGCTTTGGGCTCCTTAGCTTGAGCAATGGCTCCAGTGCTGTCACAGTACACCGGAATAGGACCATCTAGGGAAGGTGCCACCCCTAGCTCTCCAAGGAACTTTCGCAACCACACAGCTTCCTTTGCTGCATCTGATGCTGCAATATATTCTGCTTCGCATACCGAGTCTGCAACAGTTGCCTGCTTGGAACTTTTCCAGCAGATCGCTCCTCCGTTCAGGGTAAATACAAATCCTGACACACTCTTGCTATCATCTCTATCTGACTAGAAACTGGAGTCAGTGTACCCCACAAGTTTCAAGTCAGGTTCTCCATAAATCAGCCATTGATCTTTAGTATTTCTTAAATACTTAAGGATGGTCTTAACCACCTTCCAATGCGCCTCACCTGGGTCAGACTGGTATCTACTCACTACTCCTAGTGAGTATGCCACGTCTGGTCTAGTACAAGTCATAGCATACATGATAGAGCCTACTGCAGAAGCATAAGGTACTCTACTCATGCGCTTTCTTTCCTCAGGAGTTATCGCACAATCCTTTTTGGAAAGAGTAATTCCAGAACCTATCGGAAGATAGCCTTTCTTGAAATTTTCCATGCTGAACCGTTTCAGCACGGTATCTATATACATAGACTGGGACAGTCCCAAAAGCTTCTTGGATCTATCTCTATAGATCTTCATACCTAGTATGTAAGAAGCTTCACCCAAGTCCTTCATGGAGAACTGAGATGATAACCAGACCTTTATTCCTTGTAATGCTGCGATGTCATTCCCGATTAAGAGAATGTCGTTAACATACAGTACCAGGAATACAATCACAGAACCATTAATCCATTTATAGATGCACGATTTTTCTCCGTTCTTAACGAAGCCGTACGATTTGATACATCTATCAAACCGTAAGTTCCAACTTCGAGATGCTTGCTTAAGTTCATAGATGGACTTCTGCAACTTGCATACTTTTGATTCATCTGTGGATGTGAACCCTTCAGGCTGTATCATATACACCTCTTCTTCTAGCTCCCCATTTAGGAAAGCGGTTCGGACATCCATCTGCCAGATCTCGTAATCAAAATATGCTGCCAAAGCAAGCATGATCCGAATGGACTTGAGTATTGCTACTGGGGAGAATGTCTTGTCATAATCGATACCATATCGCTGACGATACCCCTTAGCAACCAGACGGGCTTTATAGGTTTCTACCTTCCCATCTGCGCCCCTTTTCCTCTTGAAGATCCATTTACACCCGATGGATTTTATTCCTTCAGGCGGATCAACCAATGTCCAAACATTGTTGATTTCCATGGACTCCATTTCGGATCGCATGGCTCCAAGCCATGCCTCAGAGTCAGATCTCTGAAGTGCATCCATATAGGTGATCGGATCCTCATTGTTCTCATCGAGCTCAATGGGATCGCCGTCTCGGACCAAGAAACCGTAGTATCTGTCCGGCTGATGCGGTATTCTACCAGATCTCCTAATAGGTTCAGGGTGTGAATCAATCACAGCCGGTTCTACGATGTCCTTAGAGTGAGCAGGTTCTTCTATTGGCTGAACTTCATCAAGTTCAATCTTAGAGGCTATAGTTCCTTCTCCAAGGAACTCCTTTTCCAAAAAAATAGCTCTAAGAGCAACGAACACTTTTTGTTCATTCTCCAAATAGAAGAAATATCCTTTGGTTTCCTTAGGATAACCAATGAATAAACACTTGTCAGAATTAGGACCAAGTTTGTCTGCGTCTAAACGTTTTATGTAAGCCGGGCAACCCCAGACCCGAAGGTGTGAGATTGAAGGTTTACGTCCATTCCACATCTCATACGGAGTGGAGACAACAGACTTACTCGGAACATTATTTAACAAGTAACAGGCTGTCTGAAGTGCATATCCCCAAAAGGATAGTGGCAGAGTTGCAAAGCCCATCATTAATCGAACCATGTCCAACAAGGTTCGATTCCTCCTTTCGGACACACCATTCAACTGCGGTGTTCCTGGAGGAGTCCACTGAGAGAGAATTCCATTCTCCTCAAGATATGTCAAAAATGCACCAGATAAGTATTCACCACCTCGATCAGATCGAAGGATTTTAATACTTTTTCCAGTTTGTTTTTCTACTTCATTACGGTATCGTTTGAACATTTCAAACGACTTAGACTTATGTCTCATTAGAAAGACATAACTGAATCTCGAAAAGTCGTCTGTAAATGTAATGAAATATTTGTATCCTCCTTTGGCACTTATTGTCATTGGTCCACATACATCAGTATGTATTAGACTTAGGAGTTCTGTAGATCGTTCACCTTTTTCAGAAAAAGGTGACTTGGTCATTTTACCAAGTAAACGATTCACAAGTGGGCAGTGATTCAGAATCACTGACCTCGAGAAGTCCATCTCCTCGCATCTTGTTTATCCTATTTTGATTAATATGACCTAGTCTACAGTGCCAAAGATACAAATTATTGACATTATCTAACCTTGGGCGTTTGCTAGAGGTGTACATTACACTAACAGGCTTTGATAGTACAAATATGCCATTATTTAATCTAGCTTTCATTATAACAGCATTATTCAAAATAACATTGCAAAAATCTCCTTTTATTGATAGTTCAAAACCACAATTGGCCAAAAGGCCTACAGAGATTATGCATATAATGAAACTAGGACAATAGTGACAGTCGACTAGTTCGACAGTACAAGACTCAAAGACAAGACGCAACACTCCAACCACCAGTACTGGAACACGATTTCCATTCCCGACGCTCAGAAAATGTTCTCCATCTTCAAATCTTCTGCCAACTTGAAGTCCCTGTAATGAATTACAAACATGAATTGGACTACCAGTATCCAATACCCAGTTAGCAGTATCAATAATTGAGTAATTACAAGGTTTTATCATATAAATACCTTGTTCAGTAGACTTCTACTTTCTCGGCCTGTTCGGATCAAGGGACGCAATATAAAGAGGACAGTTCCTCTTTCAGTGTCTCTTCTTCTTGTAGTGGAAGCACTCTGCAAAAGACTGATCAGTTTTAAACTTCCTGGTCTGACTCGGGCCAGGAGCATTCTGCACCTTCTTTCCTTTTTATTTATTTTCTTCTTCTTCCCTTTCTTAAAGGGATGACGACCTCTACTTTCTCCCACTAAATTCACCACCCCTTTATTAAGTTGGTGGTCTTTCTCGAAAGTCTGCAGCAACCCCAAAAGACCATGGTAGTTAACTGCAGGCTTGTTCATTCTGTAATGATCAAGAAAGTCAAGATAGGAGGAGGGAAGAGAATTCAGGATCGCATCCTTGCCGAGCTGCTCGTGCAAGGGGCATCCGTGTTTGCCCAGTTTTTCAATCAGCTCGATCATGTACAATACATGATCAGTGACTGAACCACCATTCGGCATCTTGGAGTTGTAGATGGCACAAGACACTTTGTACCGTTCTACATCATCCGGGGTGCCGAAGGATTTCTTTAATTTTTGAAGGATTTCATCAGGTTGGGCCTCCTCGAATTTGCGACTGAACTCGTCGTTCATCGCAGCAAGCATAATGCATCGGACAGTAGTCCGATCAGAAACCCACTTCAAGTAAGCATCTCTGACCGTACTCCGTGCATTTGCAGGAGGGATTTCAGGCACCGGATCCGTTATCACATAGAGGATCCGTTCATGCTCCAGAACAATTCTTAACTTTCGATACCAAGTATCGAAGTTATGACCCTTCAACTTCTCGTTATCGAGAAGTGACCGGAGCGACAAGTTGGAAGACATCTGAAAAGAAAACAAGACCAAATTAGTTTTTGAATTAATGACTTAACCAAAAGACTTGGACTTTAGTCTAAAGGTTTCTCCCACTAATTTTTCAGATTGGTAGCCTCTAACTCCAATCCGTGAAAACATTTTTTTTTTAAGTGGGTACTGAAATCCAATAGGCCTCGCATGAGCCCGACTATGGCCAGCTCACCCATACGAGCCTAAAGGTAGGTTCGTAAACCAATTGTTTCCCTAAACAATTTTCAGTAAAAATTTTTGCCCCAAAGAACACCCCAATCAACCTAGGGGCCTCCTATTACGGGTCTTTGGTTAGGTCCAACCATTAAAATGATAAACCCAATGCTTCCAGCTAACTAAAGACCAAGCCCGACTATGGCCGGCCCACCTGGTCCCGTTAAGGAGTTGCACTGAACCATCATCGATCAAATAGAAATTCCAGTCGCTGGATGTACACCCGTTCTATGGAACTGCCGATGCACACCAAGCTAGTGGACATATTTCTATCCAACTTAATGGGAGGCTAAGACACTGTCAACTCTTTGACTTAGTCTTTTAAGGACCTAATAATTTTAGAGGATTTTAATTGTGACAGAAGAGAAGAGACAAGAACATGGATCATCCTCCCACTGATTTAATCAGATTTCAGGAGGGTTGAAAATAAATCAACAAATGATCCATGGGCACCTTAAAGATCAGTCAGACCGATCGACCTGGGTGACATGGGTTAACTCGAGTCATTGAGCTTTTCCAATCAGTTCTGGTTGACTCGACTAGCCAGGTAGGTGAGATCATGGGTGAGTATCCGCCATTAACCATCTTTCCTAGACACCAACCAAGTTGGCCAGGAAAGAGGTAGCCTCATACAACCATGATCACAAATGCCAAACCTACCTCGACACCAGTCGGTTTACCAGACCCGATCAAATTTGCCTAAAGACTCGGGCATCCACAGAGCCACTAATTGGATCCATATTAGATGAACGAATCAACTATTCTAACTATTAGATAGTTCTAAAGAAGCACCTTAATCAACTTTTGATTAATCTTCTTTTATCCGGTTCAACTAAACCTAGGTCTAACCTAGTTAAGGACCCAATTATATAACTAACCCAGTTAACCCAAAATGGCTTATTCATGTCAAATTAGATTTCATAAACCTAATAATTTATTTTAATAAGCCATATATTTAATCAAAATATTTTTAATTAAGTGTCAATGTAAAACATTTTTTACATTACAAAATCATGCATCATATCTAGATTTTATTTTATAAAC
Organism: Areca catechu; assembly: GCA_021397845.1. Lineage (NCBI taxonomy): Eukaryota > Viridiplantae > Streptophyta > Magnoliopsida > Arecales > Arecaceae > Areca > Areca catechu. The sequence continues at coordinate 47,837,204 of CM038042.1, forward strand.
ATTTCATGGCCCAATAATTTAACAGACATGTCAAAATTTTGTCTGAACTAAAACAATTTTAATTCCAAGATTTTCTTAAAGGATCATTCTAAAAAGGCCAACACAGACGATCCGTTTCGTGTCAAAGACACACGGTCATGGTGAAGGTCTTAACTAGGTTCCTAAAAGTACTATCAAGATACTAGAATAGATTAAACTATTTTTAATCTAACATGCATCAAGATTATGTTACATCAGTTAACCTGGCTCTGATACCATTGAAAGTAAAAACAGGGTTGGTTTGCAGGTGCCTACCCTAAGCATGCAACAACAGGGAGCAGGTAAGTATTTTAAAATGATTTTAAAATGCACAGCGAAAACATGCTCCACCCAGGATCTAACGCAATCAGGAAGCATGTACAGATCAAAACATGTGGTAACATGGGCATGTAATGTTTATAAAACATTTTAAATCTATAGATCTACGCATACATGAAATTAAAAACAAAACCCATACCTTATTCCTGCTGGGAATAAAACTGGTATAAGTCTGGAATAGGCTGGAATAACTGGAATAAAGTTATTCCAGTCGTCTTCCACCTTGGGTTGAAAACTGGGCTTCCGAAAAGTCCCCGGAACGCCGCCTTCCGGACCTCCGATCGCTCCCAAATTTGAGATGTAGATTCTTAAGGAAGTCCTCTTCGATTTGGCACTAGTTTCTGCAAGGAAAACTAAGCCAATAAATCATAAAATTTTGTCGAAGTCTGTTGCATGAAAATGGCAGCAGAACAGAGTAGCTGTCTTCGACGTTGGATTTCGGGCAACTGGAGCGATCCCGGCTCGCGTGGTATGCTCCGAGGAGTAGAAGAATACTCCTTATAGAGGGGAGATATGCCCGGGGCTCTCCGATCCCTCTCCACGCACGGTGCTAGCCGCCGGAAGATGGTTCACGGTCATAGAATTTTTTAGCAACAGAGCTTTGCTGAAAAGGGATTTTGAACACTTGAAACGATGGGTTCTCTCCCTCACACCCTCCAAATCCCAACCTAACTAGCACCCAATGGAAGCAATCTCTCAACCTCTCAAAAGGAATAACATCTAACTCTTCACACGCTGAAAAAAAAACTCGTTGGTTTTTCCCTTCACACATAGGAACCATCTTGCTGAAAGGGGCGTTGGAGTTAATATAAGCAGCAGGGTGAATCGACAACGGAGAGGGTGGGAGGACAAAGGGTCACCGACTGCAATTAACCCAATAAATAGCCATTAAACCATTAAAAGGGGATTAAGGCCAGCGGGTGGAGGGAGAGGAGAAGACGTCATTTGGCCTCCCAACGCTTGGAATTTTTCCAGCGAAAAACACCGTGTAAACGGTCACGCTGAGAAGAAAAAACCGTGGAAACCGGTCCAAGCCAATAAAACCAATTTGGTTCAAACCCAACGGTGGTTCAATCCAATTGAACCAGGTCCAGGGAATAAAATTGGTTCATAACCAATTGGAGGCCGAAACGAACTCCGAATTAGTTCAAAACTGATTCAGAAAAATCCTGGCGCAGCGCTTGTCAACCCGGAACAATTTTTGGTTGACTCATACAAGGGCACGACCAGGAAAAGAGTGCTCAAAAATTACCGTGACCATAAAACTGAGACGATTCCCAATCATCATCGGTATCCGGATCAGAGAGTTATCCTCTGTGGCGTGTGACCTCATAGGTTCGAACCTAAACGGTAGTACTGGAACAATTCCAGTACCAGCACAGGAAACCATCTAGCAATGGATCGCGGCATCCGGATAGGTCGAAGATGCGGGAGCATACAATCGAGCCTCTGGCATATGGTTACTGTATATTTCATCCATTTGACCTCTAATGCTCAGGACGACTGATATTGGGCTGCCAACCCAGACTGAGTCAGTCGACCACGTGTCTCAATCTTACAAGCCTAGTGACTCTTCACTAGGGCTATCCTGGCCGAGGATTTGCTAAATTGAGATACAGCGAGACATTCAATCCAAACAGTTCGGATAGGTCAATTCCATCTTGGTCCATCACTGCTCCATAAGTACTTGCCTGTACCCAGAAACCTTCCGTCACCGGATTAAAAATCCGGGTAGTCCGGTACCAAAGCATAGGGAGTTGCTTGCAAGCTACCGTGATGACCTCAGGTCAGAGGGACACATATACCCATATCCAATCGCGAATATCCCTTTGGCAGAAAAGGGTTTCACGGAGTCACGTTCAATGAAATATCATATATCCCACTTGCAGGTTACATCAGTGTCACCACACTAATTTGGTCAAGAGGACAACCAAATGATGTGAACCGCAACAACCTATACTTGATATATTGCCGTCCAGTACAATATATCCTTTGGCTGTGAACAAGGTTTAAGGACTAGTCGATACATCCTCTCTGTATCGAAAGCAATGTAGCCCTAAGGACTTCATCACAAGGAAAGAGTTCATTATTAGAGAAATTCAATATGTGATGAGCTACCAAATAATAATTTTATTAATTCATAAAATAAATACAGTGTTGAGCCCAACCGCCTACAACCCAGGCGATTAGCTTTGGGACACATTTCCCAACACTTTCTTCTCTAAGCCATCCAACGCCAAGTTCAAGAAGGAGACATTGGAGCCGGCCAAACCATCTCAGACTTCCTTCCTTGCTCATAAATTATTCCATCCCTTCCATATGCTTGCTTTCTTCTTCCTTAACTTTTGATCTTCATTGCAGGGTTCTTCGAAGTCTTTGAGTTGTGAACAGGGTTCCCCTTGACAATGAACCAACAAGCTGAAGCCCAAGCCATGCGTTCTGATCTCTGTTATCCAAGTTCTCCATTCCAGAGCATCGGAAGTTTCAAGGTTTGAAATCATTAAAAGGTTGGAAAGCTCAACAAGGTAAGTCCTCAATCATTAGCCCCTATTGTCTAGATCTTCTTCCTTCTTAGTTTTAGGATTGTGTCTAATCATGTAATAGTCCCTTTTCATGTAATCCTTAAGACTTATTATGATGAGTACAATGCTAATGTAATTAGGTTTCATTGCTCTACGTACACTAATCAAATCATTAATCATATGTTTGCCGCATCAAATTGGTATTAGAGCATGGTTGCATTAGGGTAGAATAGTTTTCTTTAAATCCAAGCAAGATCTAAAATTCACGCCTCCTGAGCGGGTGTACTCTAGTACACTGTCGTGACCCATGGGAATAATGATCCCCTGGCCGGACGTGAATTTTTTAGATTGAAGTTTGGGTAAGCCATTGCACTTGTTTGATTAGGTTCTGTTTTTCTGAAAATTTGCATCTGTTTACTGTAATCCGTCTGCAACTCCAAAGGCAAGTCACTAAGTTTTTGTTGAAATATTTTTTTTGTTGTTCCCTTTTAAGTCAGTTATCACCATATTAAATTTCATCATCAGAAAAAAATTATAAAAAAAATGAAAATTTCTGCAGTTCGACACTGTCATTAGGGTTCTGTTCTGTTCTTTTTATTTATCTTCATTTGTAGGATCTGCTTAGAGTAGTACATATTTTAGTTTTAAAATTACTTTCATCTTCATTGAAACATATAAGTTAGGAATCCTCTGTGAATTTTTCAAAATTTTTGGACATTTTTTTCATCACGTTTTCCACACCACTTTCAAACTGCAACACACTTCTGCAGCACCTTTGCATTTCATTCATCTCATGAGAAATCAAATTAAGGGCATCAATTTGACATAGGGTCAGGGTTTCATCACCTGTCCCTAGCCCAAAAATCACCAACCAGCATATCGATCCCAGCTCGTTAATTAAAATTGAGTAGAACGTTAATTGCCCTAGTGGGTTAGGGACACCAACAAGTTGGGTTCAGGTTAGGGTCAAGTTAACTGTGTCAGCTAATTGGTGTGTGCTTACTGGCTTGGTATCTAGGATTGGTGAATCAGGGCTTGTGATTTGGTCTGCCTACCTAGCCAATCTCAGATTGGTGTCTAAGGTTGGCAATCAGGGACCTTCACTCCCCTCCACCTACCTGGCTAAGTCCCATAAGTACTACTAGCTAGTTGGTTCGCTTGATTAGACCTCTAATTTGTGCTTTAGGTCTAGGAAACCTTAGCTCGAGCTTGAGTCTACTTGCATGCATGAAAACTAGATCAGGAGCCTCATATTCACTAGTCCAGACCCATTCCATTGTAGCCATGGACCCGAATCTTGAAACCATGCTAAGAGGCCTAAATGATATAATGGCCCAATTGAACCAAATACTGGCTAAACAATTTTTCTTAGACCAACCAACTCCTACTATCCCATTAGCTCATATGAATGATAGGAGTAAGAACCCTGAAGTACAAGTTGAGTTCATGGATACTCAAGACTTAGGGTATCATCAAACTGAAGGGCTAGGGAAGGAAGAAGGCAAATCTGAACCTAGTAAATATGTGTATGAGACTAACACAAGTTTAATAGATGAATATGAAGGGGAAGACTGCGAAGAGAACAACTTTAGTACCTTACCTGAGGAAACCTTTGGTAAAGAAAAGATTATTGAGCCTAGTCTTGAAACATCAGAACAACCAAAATTTAGTGAGGACTTGGTTCCCATAAGACAATGCCCTCAGGAAGAACCCAATACTTTAGCTTCGACACAAAAACTCCTTCAGGTACCTGAGAAGAACCCAATCATTATTTTAGAAGACTTTCCTGATGACCTTCAACTACCTAGAAGCATCCCGCCTGTTAGATCAAAATTCTAATCTTAAGGTCATAATGAGTAACCAAGGTCTGTTTCAAGATTCTCCTAAATTATCCCAAGTCTCGGATTCCTATTTCCTGCCTTTCCCTGAGTCTTATCATAATTTTAGAGCCATTAAGTTTCATTTTGATGAGATTACTAGGATGCATGAGCTTTTAAAGCCTATTCCTTTTTCTACCTACTTTTGGAAAACCTTATGGCATTTGCTAGGAACCCATGGTAAATTCTCATGTGCACACCAGACCAGGGTCAAACCTAGAGAGTCATTAATCTGTTAGGTTTAGGTCCTAGAAAGTCCAATAAAATTCCTCTCAATAAGGATGCCTAGTTCAGTCTGCATTTTGTAAGTGCTTGTGTAAATTTCTGAGTCTGCTGAATCTTTCGCACAGCATGTCACAAATTTGCATAAAGAAATCAGTAATAAGATCAAACTGAGCAATGAGACTTACAAACATTTAGCTGATTCACATAAGAGGGCTAAAGAATTATGTGAAGGGGATTATGCAATGATTAGGCTCAACCCTGAACGGTTCCCACCTAGAACCATAAAGAAGCTGCATGCCCGCAGAGCGGGACCTTTCAAGATCTTAAAGAAAATAGGGCCTAATGCATATGTTTTGGAACTTCCACCTGATATGGGTATTAGTATAACCTTTAATGCTTCAGACCTAGTAGAATACAAAGAACCACTACTAATACCTAGTGAGCCTTTTGGGCCAGAAACTTTCATTGAGAGTGAACATATTTTCGAGTGTCCACCACCAACCCTACCCGAGCGGAGAGAGAGGATTGAGAGAATCCTGGATGACAAGACCATTACTACCAGGAATAAGGACTATCAGCGATACCTGGTTCAATGGCAAGGTCGACCTGAGTCAGACAACTCTTGGATTACTCGAGAGGACCTGCAAAGACTTAACCCAGACTTGTTCGAGCATTACCAAGGCAAAACTGAACCATACTCGACTGGGTCGAGTTCTGTCCACCCCAGGAGAATTGGTGTGGATACCAGAAGTAGAAAGAAACTTCACTCCAACAAGTCTAGGTCAGTCAAGTTAGTTTAGTTGAGTTAAGTCATGAAAGCCAACAATAAGATTCAAATTTTGGACCCCAGAATTTGACCACATGAGGAAGAGAAGACACACCAACCAAGCAAGAGAGAAGGACCATCAACTAGGACCCACTTATGGCACCATATCAACAAATATGCCACATCAGCAAGATTTAATCAAGTGACCCCACTTAGCGCCACATGTCCAACTGAAATTCATATCCAAGTAGAAGGCCACCTCAACATGCCACGTCATCAGCCAAGGATGCCACCTCACTAGCCACCTCATCACCTTTGGGCGCGAACAAAAGAAATTCAAAAGAATCCAAAGGTGGCCGACCAAAGGAAAATTCAAATTCAAGGAGGTTAGCCACATCCCTCCCAAATCCTTTGTAACCAAACCCTCCACCAAATCCTCCAACCCCCCCTTGTAATCCTCCTTAATCTATGGGTTTCAAATTTCAAATGAGTTGTAAGGCTTTTTTAAGCCCTTGGACGTCCCATTGAAAATCTATTGATGGAGATGAATGAAAAATGAAGTTGAAGTTGAAGTTGTAGTCTTATGTTATTTCTTTGAGTGATTGTTCCTAAGCCCCCCCCCCCCCCCCCCCACTCGAATCTACTTTCTTCTCCAAGCCATCCAACACCAAGTTCAAGAAGGAGACATTGGAGTCGGCCAAACCATCTCAGACTTCCTTCCTTGCTCATAAATTATTCCATCCCTTCCATATGCTTGCTTTCTTCTTCCTTAACTTTTGATCTTCATTGCAGGGTCCTTCGAAGTCTTTGAGTTGTGAACAGGGTTCCCCTTGACAATGAACCAACAAGCTGAAGCCCAAGCCATGCGTTCTGATCTCTGTTATCCAAGTTCTCCAATCTAGAGCATCGGTAGTTTCAAGGTTTGAAATCATTAGAAGGTTGGAAAGCTCAACAAGGTAAGTCCTCAATCATTAGCCCCTATTGTCTAGATCTTCTTCCTTCTTAGTTTTAGGATTGTGTCTAATCATGTAATAGTCCCTTTTCATGTAATCCTTAAGACTTATTATGATGAGTACAATGCTAATGTAATTAGGTTTCATTGCTCTACATACACTAATCAAATCATTAATCATATGCTTGCCGCATCAACAAGCCTGGGTGGTATGAAATATGGCTTTGTGATTCTAGATGATTTTTCAAAATACACATGGGTTTTGTTCATTGCACATAAAGATGAGACTTTTAAAGTATTTAAAAAGTTTTACAAAAGAGTATCAAATTTGAAAAATCTTTCTGTTATTTCTATTCGTAGTGATCATGGTACAGAATTTGAAAATCAACATTTTGATCACTTTTGCATAAAGTATGGTATTGATCACAACTTCTCAGCTCCTAGAACACTACAACAAAATAATGTTGTAGAAAGAAAGAATTGTACTTTGGAAGAGTGTCCAGAACAATGCTTTATGAAGGAAATCTTTCAAAATACTTTTGGGTAGAAGCTGTAAATATCGCTTGCTATATTTTGAACAGAGTTTTAATTAGACCTATCATTAGAAAAACCCCCTATGAACTGTAGAACAATAGAAAGCCTAATATCAATTCTTTTCATGTTTTTGACTATAAATGTTTTATTCTTAGTAATAGTAAAGGCAACCTTGGTAAATTTGATGCAAAATCTGATGAGGCTATTTTTCTTGGTTATTCTTTAAATATTAAAGCCTATCAAGTTTTCAATAAAAGAACTTTGATTGTGAAAGAATCAATATATGTTGTTTTCAATGAATCTGACATTACATCTTCTAGAAAAGAAGATTGTGCTGATGATAATGCAGGTACACTAGAACATGGAATAAAGGATTTGACTCTCAAAGACAAACGAACAAGTGAACAACATGAAGAAAAGGTAAACAAAAATCATGATAATATTCCAAAGAATAAAGGTATGTATACTCACATCCCAAAGAACTAATTATAGGAGACCCATCTCAAGGTGTTAGAACAAGGGCTACACATAGAGATGCACATGACTTGATTGCTTTTGTTTCTTATATAGAACCACATACTATAGAAGAAGATGAAACTAATCCTAATTGGATGTTAGCTATGCATGAAGAGTTAAACCAATTTAAGAGAAATAATATTTTGACTCTAGTAGAAAGATCCAATGACTATCCTGTTATAGGCTCTAAATGGGTTTATAGAAATAAACTTGATGAGCAAGGTAATGTAATTAAGAATAAGGCTAGACTGGTAGCACAAGGTTATAATCAAGAAGAGGGAATAGATTTTGATGAGACCTATGCACCAGTAGCTAGACTAGAGGCTATGAGATTACTACTAGCATATGCATGTTTTATGAATTTTAAGTTATTTCAAATGGATATAAATAGTATATTTTTAAATGATTTTCTTTCTGAAGAAGTTTTTATCGAACAACCATCGGATTTTATCGATCACACATTTCCAAATCATGTTTTTAAATTGAATAAAGCTTTGTATGGTCTTAAACAGGCACATAGAGTTTGGTATGATAGATTAAGTAAGTTTTTAATTGCAAATAACTTTGTAAGAGGCGGTGTTGACACTACATTGTTTATTCAAAGAAAAGACAATGATATTTTAGTAGTTCAAATTTATGTTGATGATATTATATTTGGATCTACTAATGAATCTTTGTGTCAAGATTTTGCTAAGTTAATGCAGGGTGAATTCGAAATGAGCTTGATGGGTGAGCTGAGTTACTTTGTCGGGCTTCATATCAAACAATCTAAGGAAGGTATCCTGATCAACCAAGCTAAATATATCAAAGAGATTATCAAAAAGTTTGGCATGGAATCAAGTAAAGAAATTTGAACACCCATGAATCTTGCATGTAGACTTGATAAAGATGAGATGACACAAATGTTGATCAAAAGCTGTACAGAGGTATGATCAGTTTCTTACTTTATTTAACAGCCAATAGATCTGATATTTTATTTAGTGTTTGTATGTGTGCACGTTTTCAATCCAATCCAAAAGAGTCACACATCATAGCTATTAAAAGAATCATCAAATATCTTAAAGGCACATGTAATCTAGGATTATGGTATTCTAAGCATACATCTTTAAAATTAATTAGTTATTCTGATGCTGATTATGGAGGCTGTAAAATTAATAGAAAAAGCACAAGTGGCACTTGTCAATTTCTAGGTGTTAACTTGATTTTATGGCATTGTCGTAAATAGAACTCTGTAGCACTATCCATTACTGAGGTAGAATATGTGGCTATGGGGAGCTGTTGTGCTCAAGTGTTGTGGATCAAGCAACAACTAGAAGATTATGATGTTGTCAAATCTAAAATTTCTATTAAATGTGATAACACTAGTGCTATTAATTTATCTAGAAATCCAATTTAGCATTCTTGAACTAAGAATATAGAAATTAGACATCATTTCATTTGAGATCATATTTTAAATAATGTTGTTGAATTAGAATTTGTACCTATTGAATATCAACTTGCTGACATTTTTACTAAACCCCTTAGTCAAATAAATTTGAAAAGATTAGAGGCAAATTAGGCCTGTGTGACCCATTCAGAAAGTTTTGACCTAATTTCTCAAAAATAAGAAAAAATTATCTAGACATTTCAAATTTCCTTCTAGAGCTTATGACAACCTCCTTTAGTGATAAGAAACCCATAGAAATTTATTTTACCTTTTTTTGAGCTTTAACCTAAATTTGGGCTCGAGCCGACTCGAGACACCAGGTGTTTCGACAAGCTGACTCGAGAGTCGGGCTGAGGGTTTTTAAATAGGGCATCATAGGTTTGAATTTATAATTTCTTTCCACCCTTCTCATTTTCCCTTAGCCATTTTTTCTCCCTAACCTAAGAAAAGCTCCTAGAACACCTCTACACCTTTCCAAAATCGTAATTTAACCTAGATGGCTCCTAGGAAGGCCGTGGCCAAGAAACCTAAAAGAGTTGTTCGGTCAGTGGCAGAGGAAAGGAGGACCAAGTGATGGTTGGACACTTCAAATCCAGCAGAGGAACATCAAGAAGAGAATGAAGAGGAGCAAGAAGCTCCAAGACAGGTAATCTTGATGGAAAATAGGAAAGTAACCTCGGGGAGATGCATAGATTTTACATTTCTAAAACAAGAGAACTTGCATGTTGGTGATTGGTTGATTGGACAAGGTTGGCAGGATTTTTGCATGCTTAATCTTCCTACGTATCCTAACCTTGTTAGACAGTTTTTTGAAAATATGTCCTTGGGTGCATTTCATATTGAAGCTACTATGAAGGGGAAACATATAGAAATCAGTGAGCAAAAAATATCTAGTGTTCTTCAAAAACCTAATGAGGGTGAAGGTTACTTAGTGTTGAAGGACAAATAGAAAACATTGAGAATTGTGCTTGAAAGAGCAAATGTGACCGGAGTGATACATGTTAGAGCCAACCAACTCTCATTAGAGATGAGGTTGCTTCATAACATCATTAGCCGCATCTTTCTACCCTGGAGTGGGAGATTTGACTGGGTGAGCGAGAGAGACCTAGTTTTCATGAGATGTTTAGTTGAGGGGGAGGCCCTCAACTTATCCTTTATCATGTTATCGCAGATGAGGGAAGCTGCTCGGAAGGCACGAGCATGTCTTTCGTATGGTATGGTTTTTACTCTACTATTTCAGGATGCCCAAGTTGATTTGTTTGGAGAGGATAGCAGACCACTATTGCATACAGACAAATACAACTTGAAGTCTTTAACCCGGATAAGAATTTTAAAGGTTGAAGGTCACTGGATTAGGAAGAGTTCAGGACTTTCAGTGACTCATTCTGATGATGATTTAGGTGAGGATGATCAGGCAGCACAGGGACAGGATGCCGAGGCAGAGCCACATACTGACGAGGCTGGACCTTCAGAGCCAGCTCCTTCTACTCCTCGATCGTCTATCAGAGGATCGACTACTGTTGTACCAGGTGATGATGATAGGCTGCAGCATATACTGGATGAGATCTCGAGTCTTTAGAGAGGGAGATCAGAGACTGATGCTAGCATATCTGCATTTCAGTTAGAGATGCACCAGGATTTTCAGGACATCATGACTATTCTTCAGCAGATTTTAGCAGCTAGTCACTCTATACCTACTCCTTCTACAGCAGCACCAGACATTGGCACAGATTGTGGGCAGGGAGAGGCAGTACACTTCATTGACATTCCTACAGATGCTACTCCTGCTGAGGCTGGTACTGGTACTGAGACTCTAAGTTCTGATGTTAGAGACACTTCGACGACAAAGATTTTGTCTACTACCAGCACCCTCGCCTTGTCTTTTGATCCTCCTCCTACTCGACCTACTCCTATTGTGATTTCCTTTGAGTATAGAGTTAGAGCTAAATCTAAAACTTCTAGGACTACTACTCCTGTTAGGACCAGACTTAGGGACCTTAAGCCTAGGTTCCCTAAAATCAAGCATGTTCTAGGTATTTTAGAGGTCGGTTCCTCCTCTAGTAAAGAAGAGCCTAGTGATGATGACCCTAGTCCTTCATTTTGATATTTTAGGACTTTATGTTTATCATGTTTTGTTGTTGTGATACTACTTTTGTCATGCCGAGGTACTTTTGTATTGTATCACTCTTGTACTGACACTTTTCATATATATATATATATATCTTTTTATGATACATGTTGTGAACGACTTAATCTGAATGAATGTTCTCCTTATTTTATATACTTTTTTGTTGATGACAAAAAGGGGGAGAAGGAAGAAAGGAGAGAAGAATGTGCATGAAAATGTGAATAAAATATGCATGAAAGTGTGAATATGAAAGTAAATATGAAAACACATTATTACATTAGTAAGAGGGAGCTTATGTTAAGTTTTTTTATGAAACTTACTAATGGGGGAGCTTATGTTAAGTTTTCATTGAAACTCACTTCAAATATAAGTATGGTACTTATGATACATATGATACATTATGTTGATACTATTTTGATACTTAATGCATATACTATTGTGATACATTATGTTGATACTCTTCAATTTCATACTCAATTTGGCTTGATACACACTGTGTTAAATATTATTTGAAACATGTGAATACGATACATAGTAAATGTAAAGTGTTTTTAAATCCTGTTCATGCCCAATATTTTGTCATCATCAAAAAGGGAGAGATTGTTGACCCCTGTAATGATTTTGATGATTACAAAATATTGGAGCATGTATGAGTTACTAATTCTTTCAATTACTTGAGAAGTTTTTGCAGGAAAATGGTTATCTTTAGTTTAATTAGTTTTCAAATTGGTTGAAAGGTAATTCAATTTTGTATAGACTCTTATGGACTTTAAATTGTAAAAGCCCTAATTTTTTAACTATGTAATCTTGTAAATAGGCTATAAAATTGTAAAAATAAGAGTGAGTAGATTAGCTCTTGTTGGATTCATGTGTTGAAGAACTTTGAAGAAGTTTGAAGCATTAAATGAAGTTTTGACAAGAGCCGACTCATGGATCAAGAGTCGACTCCTTTTGGCACAGCACAAAAAAATTTCAGAGTTTCAGTATCTCGAGCCGACTCAAGCCCCAGGAGCCGACTCATGGAAGAACATATATTTTTGAAGTCTGAGATCTCAAGCCGACTCATCCAGAGTTATGTTTGTTGGTGACTGAGACTTCGAGCCGACTCTGTCCTAAAGAGACGACTCAAGGAAAATGTTGATTTGTATTGATTGAAGGTTCGAGTCAACTCCAGCTTGAAGAGCCGACTCGTATAGAAATTTTGTTTGGGCTGTCTGAGACTTCGAGCTGACTCGTGGACCTCGAGCCGACTCGAGTGACCATTTTCTGCACTCTAATGGCTAGTTTCTAAAAGTGAATTTTGAACTCCAAATAGTCTTCAACAGCTCTTTTTCAAATCCCTAGGCCCTACAATGGCTATATCTTATAGAAAACTATAAAAGGGATTACTTTTGATGGATTAAACAATTTTTAAGGGATTATTCATTGACTTATCTTGGGATTTTGAAAAGCCTTCAAGTCTTTCACCAACCCACTTCAAGAGCGTTCAAGATAGGATTCAAGGCTCCACCAACTTTCTTCATCATTGAATCCATTCATTGAAGAAGTAAAGAAGTAGCTTGAAGAGCATTAAAGAGCATTCAAAGCTAGACTTCACCTTGATCTTCATCGGCAACATTTAAACAAACTCGATTTGTTGTGTAGTTACTTTATATTTTTCTCATATCCTTATTTTCTCTTTAAGAATAGCAAGGGGCTATGTCTTAAAAGAGGGTTAAAGGTTTTTAGATGAATCTTGTAAAAATCTAAGTTGGGTTCTTGGTGATCCCGATATAAAACCAAGTGTTAGGGTTTCTTTGGTGATCTCGTTCAAAACTAAAGGGAGTTGGGTTCTTGGTGATCCTGATATAAAATCAAGTGTTAGGATTTCTATGGTGATCTCATTCAAAATCAAAGGGAGTTAGATTTTCTTTGGTGATCCCAGTAAAACCAAAGTATATAGGTTTAGATTGTGAGCCTAGTAAAATAATCCGACTGTATTCCGGTTGGGGGATATAGTGAAAATTCCAAGTGATCATTGGGTAGTGGACGTAGGAGCCGGTTGCTCCGAACCACTCTAAATTTTCTTGTGTTTGTGCTTACTTTACCTTAATGCATTTACTTAATTACTTCCACATTGCATATTGTACCACAACACCAAAAGGATTTCAAATTGCACATAATTATCAAAATTTTTATAATCCCAATTCACCCCCCCTCTTGGGAAGCCACCTGGGCAACATAAGGATTTTCTAAATTGTAATACAATGAATCATTATCTTCAATAACTTGGGAAAGTCAATCCTATCTTAACTCATACATAGACTTTGCATGTACTTGACTGTACCCAGAAAGCTTTCATCATTGTATTAGAAATACAGGTAGTCTAGTACTAAAACATAGTGAGTTGCTTGCAATTCACTATGGTGATCTTAGGTTTGAGGGATACTTATACCTATATCCTTTGCCAGCAATCTTTGATAATAGTGTGTTTCACAGTTGGGTTACATTTACTAAAATGTACTTCTATATTTCATCTATATGCCATACCGATATCTCTACACTCGGTTATGAGAATAACCAACCCATATGGCATATAATGACCTATACTTGATAAACATTATTGTTGACCCCATAAGTGATTTTGATGATAACCAAACATTGGAGTATGTACATTTATTTCTGACAACTCTTCAAGCATTTTACAAGTTTTTGTAGGATGAGTTAATTGTTCAAACTTCAACTCCTACATCTTTGTTTCTTGTTTGAGTTGTGTTGTAATGTGTTTGTGTAAAGAAGAACCCAATGAAAAAGCTAAAAAAAATCATGTGAAAAGGGTTACTTCTCTATGTGTGTGCCTTAGAATTATTTTGAGTTGGTATGATTTAAAAGTTGTAAGAGTGTTGGTAAGAGTTTTCTTTTCTTGAGTTCAATTGTAAAAATCCTGAAGAAGATACTCGAGCTGACCTAGCATGATGAAGAGCCGACTCCACTTACTAGCACGCAGCAAGGATTCTGGAACACAGCAATCCGAGTTGACTCGAAGGTAATCGAGCCGACTCTAATGAATCCAAGTTGACTGGAATTTGTCTGAGCCGACTCCTCTAGAGTCTAGTTTCTGAAGATTTCTGAGAACAACCAGGCGAGCCGACCCGAACCAGAAAGAGACGACTCTGCTATACCTAATTTTGAAGACCTGAGAAAGCGAGCCAACCCGAATTGCATCGAGCCGACTCTTCCAGAGTGAGGATTTCCAAACCTGAGAAGAAGAGCTGACCCAAGCTGAAAAGAGCCGACTCCTCGAGTTCAAGTTTTTCAATGATACAAGTTCGAGTTGACCCGAGCTATCAAGAGCCGCCTTGTCCAGAGTGATGTTTTGCTCCCTGAGATAAAGAGCCGAATGCATTGAAGATTTTGCGACTCGACCTATCAACTCGAAGGATCCGATTCGACTCGAAGAAATCTGAGACGACTTGAACATCGCTTTCAGGTATCCAACGGCTAGTTCCAGAAATTATTTTTGAATGCCAAAATGTGCTCCAACAATCACAAATCATTCCCCAACGGTCTACAATGGCTAGAACTACCTTGGAGTGATGGAAGACCTTATATTTGAAGGATTTGAATATCCAAAAAGTAAGAGTTTTTAAAAAGTTCTTCAAAGAGAAGAGAGCTTCATTGAATATCCAAACTACTAACAGCAAAAGAGCATAAGAGCATTCAAGTCAGCTTTCAAGTCTTCACCAACTCTGATATGAAGCTTGAAGCAACTTTGGGATGAAGCCACTGAAGTAATTAAAGCTTATTCAAGTGCATTCAAGTGGACTTCCATAAAGCTACACCAGTAACTATCCGACAAATTGAGTTTGTTATTTTTGCTGCATTTACTTCAATTCATTTTTTGAATTGTTGGGTAATTGGTGAGCCCGGTTGAAAAACCTAATAGGTTCTTGGTGAGCCTTGATAAAATCCAAGTGTTGGGTTCTTGGTGATCCTGGTAAAACCAAGTTAGGTTTCTTTGGTGAGCTTGTTTAAAACCAAAGGGTGTTGGGTTTTCTTTGGTGATCCCGTTAAAATCAAAGTGTAGAGGTTTTGGATTATGATCTTGTAAAACAATCATACTATATTCGAGTGTGAATATAGTGGAAATCCCAAGTGGTATCTTGGGTAGTGGACGTAGGAGCTGGGTTGCTCCGAACCACTATAAATTTTGTGTGTTTGTGTTGTGCTTTCTTGCTTTTACTTAGCTTCCATAATTTACTACTTTGTCATAACACCTACCACTTGCAAAGGATTTTGAATTACACATTACTTACTTTAATTTTTTAAAAGTCCCAATTCACCTCCCTCGTGGGTAGCCACATGGGCAACAATTATTGTCCTTAATAACATATCACTTGATCGTGAACAAGTTTAAAAACTGCATGATAAATCTTTCTTTATCGAATAGAAGTAGTTCTAAGGACTTTATCATAAAAAAGTTTATAAAAGGAAGATACATAGATTACGATGAATTCCCAAATAACTTTTATTAATTAATAATTTAAATATAAATTACAAAGAGTACAACTATCTATATCTTAGATGATTGACTTTAAGATACATTTCTCAACACAATCGGCCATGAAGAAGGAACTTTGATCATCTAGGTTCTCTTTTTTCCTAGATAAAAAGTTCACTAAGAGTTACTCAGAGCTGCTAGTGTGTGTTAAAAAATGTGTTAGCTGAAGAAGGATTGATTAGTCAGCACCAAGCTAAAGGAAAGTCGGTGCTAAGTTGAAGGAAAGTCGGTGCCAAAAAAGAAGATCCAAGAAGATACCTCTCGCCTTTGCAATGATAAAGATGCCACGTTGTGATGACAAAGCCCGAAGCCAAAGAGCTTGACTTACGAGTTTGATAACTATGCTCCTCTATCTCTCCTCCAAAGAAAATTTTGATGGAGATAGAGGGGAAGAAGTTCTTGCAAAGGTTTCAGCCTATGCATGCACCACCTACTTTGTGGAACAAGAACAAATATTATCGCTTCCAGTGTGACCATGGCTACACTACTGAGAAATGTATTCAACTGAAAGATGAAGTAGAAGACCTCATTCATTGTAGCTATCTATAGAAGTATGTGCATGGGAAAGAATGTTAGCTTGAAGTTGTTGCCTCAAAGAAAAGTTCTGATGAACCTAAAATCGATAATCAACCCATTAAAGGAAGGGTAAACAAGATATTGTGGGGAGCAAGTGTTAGATTTATGTCCTAAAAGCCAATTTGGTTGATACATTTTTATTTCTAGGACATAAAATTGCATATTTAATATTTGAAACTAGATAATTTCTTCATATATTATGTGTCCATATATCATCCAAGGAATTAATTGATAATGATACATAGTCTCAAGAGTTGAGAATTTGAGACATGTGTCATTATAGATTAATTCCTAAATACTCCCAATCACAGGATATCATGATGGTGGTGATTAATCTGGTTAGATCAATGAATGGATTGCTTCCCTTTGGATGGACAAGTCTCAAATCTACAGTATGAGGACATTGAAGTGAGAGTATAGGTGGTTGTTGGAGAACAATAGCACTGAGTGTGATCATTATGAGAAGTTATGTGGATGTTTACTCACTCATCAGTATTTTTTTTGATGCTGTGTTATGTGAGTGGTTCTTTGACCTACGATGCCTTGGCTACTTACAATAGAGTTGCTATAGTTTGACAACACAAAATATTAGTCCTTGCCATTCAAGTCCTTGCGATGTTCGTTGGCTACAGTAGGTTCATTATAGGAGTGGGAGTATACTTGTAGGGAATCTCTTAACCTTAATAGTTAAGGTGTAGTCCTATATAATTTAAGAAACTAAGTTAAAAAATTTGTGGTCAGGTAGGTAAAGGATAGAAAAGATTTTTCATGAATTTCATATTGGACTTAGGCCAATTAAATCAAGCATATGATAGATACTTAGGGTTAGATAAGTTTCCATGACCTGCATCTTATCAAGACTCTCAATAGAAGAACTTAATCATACAGTAACTATGCCTAGTGGTTTATCCTTTTATTCTACTATGGTACTACTACATACTGCTAGGCATCATTGGTGGATCATGAGAACATATTAGTATCATTTTGGATCAACGATCCTTGATTGGGAGAGCTGGAATTATTCTAGTCTATTGAAAGAGTTTGATGATACTATGATCAAGATCATGGTATGTCTCACTATTAGATAGAATGGAACTTGAGGGGTTGCACACAATATGAGCTTGACCTGATCACAAAGTTGGATCAAAATATGTCAGAATTATATATTTATAGCCTATCAATTTTGGCTCCTACTAAATTTGGCACATGCTAATTTTGGCACCAACTAATTATTAACACAAAGGACTGAATTGCAAGAGTTGCAATGCAATTGGATTTAATAATTCAAGTTAGACTTGAATTGCAATTCTAATTGAATTAGGGTTAATAGTCTTTTGAATTTGGCTCGAATCGGGCTCGAATCTGGTTCGAATCGGATTCCAAATTGATCTAAATCAAAACTAGATCAAACTAGGAAGTCAACTTTTGAGTTGGCTGGGCTTTCCTCTCCTATTTCAAGCTAAATAAGAAGAGGGGGTGCTAAAGTAGCACCTCACTCTTCTTGGCATGTGTGAAAGTAGATAGGGTTGCTACCTTATGGCATTCTCTTTTTTTAGGAGTCTCTCTCTCTTTCTGATATGGATAAGAATAATCTGGTTTAAATTTGATTTGAAATTAGATTAGAGTCCTAATTTTATCCATATTTTTGAGGAATGGGATTTGACTAGTTTGTGCAATAATGTTAAATGGGAGAAAGTGATTAGCACTAAAATGAGAGGGGTTTTCTTTCTTACCACAAAAATCATTAACGCCATGACAATTGTGGTTGCCACTTTTCTATTTGAATTCAATTTGGATTGAGTTCTAAGGGGCATAGAATTTAGAAGGGGTGTGGAGTTATTTTGTGCGAAAAAAAAATGTGAAGAGGGTTAGCGCATGAGAATAAGATGAGATCTATTCTTCTTAGGGGTCACTACCTTCTTTCTTCCACCCCTTCCTCTTTCTTCCATGAATCCACAAGTCTAGAAATCAAAAAAAGAGAGAATTAGAGAGAGAAGATGGAAAAGAAAGGTGGTTTCATTTTCTCTTTGGTCTTCCAGTCCCTTAACCCCTTAAATCATTGCGAAGAGTTTGCATAGGGTGATTCTAGGATTTCTTCTTCTTCTTGAAGAAGGGTGTGATCTAATGATCAAAGGTCTGCAAAATACTAGCAGTTTGGTGGCCTTGGAGTTTCGATTGGGCCATCTCCATGTCGATACCATTAGAGGCTGAGTGTGTGCATGGCTCTAGCAAAACCTGGGACATCCATCAGATTTGATTCGATGAAGATAGAGTAGCACAACAGGTAAGTAGATTTGATCTACTTTGTAATATTTACTTTTGGATCTATTTTTTATTCATGATATGGTCATGTATGCATTCTAGACTAGGGTTTTGCTTTTTGCTACTATTTAATTTTAATTAAAAATATTTGAAACCAATGCATGCTACCTTGGGATCATTAATTGATTCCTTCAAGTGGTATCAGAGTCACTATTCATGAACAAATTTTAGATCTAAAAATCATATCTAAAATTTTGATTTTTGATTTGAAAATTAGATCTTGAAGGGTGTTTCAGGTTTGAAATTAGATCTGAAAAATTAGAATTTAAGATTTGAGAAATTAGATCGGAAGATTTGGTTGAGAATCAAAATTTCAAGTCTAAAATTTCTATGGTTTAGAACCGTACTAGATCTAAAATTTTAGTCAAATTGATCTCAAAATCAGATCTAAAAAATTTAACTTTTGGATCTAAAATTTAGATCAAGAAGTCATGGTTCATGTTCATTTTGTTGATCTTAAAAATAATTTTTAGATTTAATGTTATAAATTTTTGAAGGCACAAGTGTTGAAATTTCTAGGTCTAAAATTTTCATGTCTTTATGTTTTTTATGAGATGATTAAACTTAAATGTTTAGATCTAAAATTAGTTTCGATATCTAAACTAAACCTGCATATTTATAATGCACCTAATTAAAGGTAAAAAGTTAAAATTGGTTAGGTCTAATGTTGTGCTGACATATGTTATAAGGTTAATCCCTTATAGTACAAAGGTTATCCTAGTACAAGATTAATCTATTTTCAAAATAATTTTTAAAGTTAAAATAATAATTTATGATTTGGAATTAAGCTTATTAGATCTAAAATTAAGAATTTAAGATCTAAATCGAAAGCTTAAAATATAAGGGATTGGGCATGGGTTGAATTGATTAGGTCATGCAATTGGATTATATCTAGTTTTCAGTTAGGTTAAAACTAATCGATTGAACTCTTGATCAAACCAAATCAAGAGTTGATTAGGATTAGGTGAATAGTACTCAAGATTTTGTATGGTTTGAGCTGGTCAACACAATTGACATCAATAAATTGACTTAAAGATCTGATTTGCCTTAGTAGTTGAGCCTAAATTATTTAAGCAGACCAATTTGAAATGATAAACTAATTGGTGTCTAAGGCAAGTCTTAATCATGGTTATTAATTGGGGCTAACTCTTACCTAGACAACTCAGTTTGTGTTAAGAAAAGAGGTTAAATGATGAAACCATCCCATCGATCTTACTTACCTGGTCAATTAGGTCGATTAATTTTGAATAAGGTTGCTTATTGATTTGAGTTCACCCATACTATATTGATTAGTTAGACATAAGATATGCTAACTAATTAAGATGAGACATGAACTAGATCACTTAGATATGAAATGTGTGAATCTAAATTAGTTAGACATAAGATGTGCTGAAACAAAGTAGGTTAGTCAGATGTGAGATTTCATGATCCAAATTAGGTTAGTAGATATGAGATGTGCTGACCTAAATTTTATTTTATATATGATATGATCCTTTAGCTTAGTAGTTGGATTAAGTGTATCACCATGGTTGTCTAGTCATAAGAGCAAGTAGGGTTTAAAGTCGCTCTCTTCCTATTATGGGATTCTCTTTTGATGTGTAGAGGTGTTGTTGTGATTTGACTCATGAAGAAGAACCATAAAAGGATTTTTTTAAAAAATTGAGCTAACCTAAATTAGTTTGGTTAGAAGGTTAGTCAGATATGAGATTGTGCTAACTAATTAATAAGAGATCTAAACCTAAACCTCCTTGTAAATATGAAGTCTTAGGTTTTTCACCATTGTAAAGATGTTAGCATCTCTCGGGTATGTTAGGAATTGTGTCCCAAAGCCAATCACCTGGGTTGTAGGCGGTTGAGCTAAGTATTATACTCTTTCTTTGAATTAATAAAATATTATTTTTGGCAGCTCATCACATGTTGTATTTCCCTGAAATGAACTCTTTCCATGTGATGAAGTCCTTAGGACTACACTGACATCGATACAGAGAGGATGTATCGAGTGGTCCTTAAACCTTATTCACAACCAAAGGATATATTGTACTGGACGGCAATATATCAAGTATAGGTTGTTGTAGTTCACATCGTTTGGTTGTCCTCTTGACCAAATGAGTGTGGTGACATTGATGTGATCTACAAGTGGGATATGTGATATCTCATTGAACGTGACTCCGTGCAGCCCCTTTCTGCCAAAGGGATACTCACAATTGGATATGGGTATATGTGTCCCTCTGACCTGAGGTCATCATGGTAGCTTGCAAGCAACTCCCTGTGCTTTGGTGCCGGACTACCCGGGATTTTAATCCGGTGATGGAAGGTTTCTGGGTACAGGTAAGTACTTGTGGAGCAGTGATGGACCAAGATGGAATTGACCTGTCCAAACAGTTTGGATTGAATGTCTCGCAGTATCTCAATTTAGCAAATCCTCGACTGGGGTAGTCCTAGTGAAGAGTCACTGGGCTTGCAAGGTTGAGACACGTAGTCGACTGACTCAGTCTGGGTTGGCAGCCTAATCTCAGTCGTCCTGAGCATTATAGGTCAAAGGGATGAATTATACGGTAACCATATGCTAGAGGTTCGATAGTTTGCTCCCGCATCTTCGACCTATCCGGATACTGGGATCCATTGCTAGATGGTTTCCTGTGCTGGTACTAGAATTGTTCTAGTGCTACCGTTTAGGTTCGAACCTATGAGGTCACACGCCACAGAGGATTACTCTCTGATCCAGATACCGATTACGATTGGGAATCGTCTCGATTTTATGGTCACAGCTTTTTTGAGCACTCTTTTCCCTGTCTTGCCCTTGTCTGTGTCAACCAGAAATTGTTCTGGGCTGACTAGGACTGTGCCAAGATTTTTCTAAATCAGTTTTGAACTGATTCAGAGTTTGTTTCGGCCTCCAATTGGTTGTGAACCAATTGAACCAAATTCAATTAGGTTGGACCAATTGGTTTAAATGGGTTTGAACCAAAATTGGCTTGGACCGGTTAATTGAACCGGAGTTCCTCTCACTTGGACTGGTTTACACGGTTTTGATGTTGGATTTTTTCCTTGCACTGAAATAAATTCCAAGCGTTCGGAGGAGACCAAACAACCCATGCGCTGAGAAGGCCGAACGTCCTCCTGCTGGGCTTCTTTTCTCCTCCCACCGGTTTGTTTTAAAACCTTTGTTAATGGCTGATTAATTTGGTTAAACAGCAATCGATGTCTCTTGGCTTTCCCAGTCTCTCTGTCTCCCTCTCCATTGTAGCCTATAAATTCTTTGGTCCCCTGTTTCAGCTTGAGTTTTTTACCATCGAGCAACATCAAGCATTCTACTGGGCATTGTTTTTGAGAGGCAGAGAGATCATCCATTTTGAGAGATCTTTTCTTCATTCTATTGGGTGTTGTTGGGTCTGGGATTTGAAGAGTTCTAGGGAGAGGAAAAAGGGCTAATCTCTCATTGATTTTAGTGCTCACCGTGAAGAAGAGCATTGCTCTGTTCTTCTTCTTGCTGCAACTTACCTGTGATCGCATATCATCTTCCAGCGGCTAGCACCGTGTGTGGAGAGGGATTCGAGAGCCCCGGGCGCATCTCTCCTCTAGAGGGAGTACTCTTCTACTCCTAGGAGCAAGCCACGCGAGCCGGGTCGCCGTTGCAGCTCCAAATGCGAAGATCAACCTGCTATCCTGTTCTGCTGCAATTTTCTAGTTGCAGACTTTTAGGGATTCTATACACCTATTTTAGATTGTTTCGATTGCAGATATCGGTGGCAAATCGAAGTAGATTCGTCCACCTTGCCGTTGCTGAAGTTTGGGAGCAAACGGAGGTCCGGAAGGTGGTGTTCCGGTGACTGTTTTTTTTTTTTTCAAGCTCAAAATAGATTTTTCAATCATCCTAACGAAGAAGAAGGTTGGAATAGTTTTATTCCAGCTATTCCAACCTATTCCAGCTTTATCCCAGAGTTATTCCAGCCAGAATAAGGTATGGAAAAATTATTTTTCAATCATGCATGAATAGAATTTTTAATTCAAATATTTTGCAAATATTTTATATCATCATACATGCCTTCATGCAACTAGAATAGATTAGTTTCTGGGCGGAGCAGATTTTCGCTGTGCGGATTTTTAAAAATATTTTTAAAATCCATTCTGCTCCCGTTGCTGTTTGCATGCCTAGTGTAGGATCATGTCAAACCACCTGCACTATTTTCTTTCAGTGGTATTAGAGCAGGTTGCATGTGTAATCTAATCTAGTATGCATGTTTATAAATTAAAATTTGTTTAATCTAATAAAAATGTATCATGATTTCTTTTTGGAACCTAGTTGAGACCTTCACCATGACCGTGTGTCTTTGACACGATGCGGATCATCTGTGTTAGCCTCTTCAGAAGGATCCTTAAAGAATATTAAAATTAAAAATTATTTTAATTTGGTGATACATATTTTAGGTATGTTTTATATATGGATATAAAATATTTATAAAATATTTGATGCATGATTTGTTATGTAAAATTGTTTTACATTGAGACTTAATTAAAATTTTTTTTATTTAAGTATTTGGCTTATTAAATTTTTTTTTTTTTAGGTTTATGAAATCTAATCAAATTTGCATAAGCCATTTTGGGTTAATTGGGTTAGTTGACTAGTTGGGTCCATAACTGGGTTAGACCTAAGTTTAGTTGAACAGGATTACAAGAAGATTAAACAAAAGTTGTTTAAGGCCCTTCTTTAGAACTATCTAATAGTTGGATTAGTTGATCCGTTCATCTAAAATGGATCCAATTAGTGGCTCAGTGGATGCCTGAGTCTTTAGGCTAGTCTGATCGAGTATGGTAAACCGATTGGTGTCGAGGTAGGTTTGGCATTGTGATCATGGTTGTATGAGGCTACCTCTTTCCTGGCCAACTTGGTTGGTGTCTAGGAAAGATGGTTAATGGCGGATACTCACCCATGATCTCACCTACCTGGCTAGTCGAGTCGACCAGAACTGATTGGAAAAACTCAATGACTCGAGTTAACCCATGTCACCCAGGTTGATCGGTCTGACTGATCTATAGGTGCCCATGGATCAATTTGTTGATTTATTTCAACCCTCCTGAAATTTGATTGATTCAGTGGGAGGATGATCCATGTCCTTGTCTTTTCTTCTGTCACAATTAAAAAATCCTCTAAAATTATTAGGTCCTTAAAAAGACTAAGTCAAAGAGTTGACAGTATCTTAGCCTCCTATTAAGCTGGATAGAAATATGTCCTCTAGCTTGGTGTGCATCGGCAGTTCCATAGAACGGGTGTACATCCGGCGACTGGAATTTCTATCTGATCGATGATGGTTTAGTGCAACCTCCTTAACGGGACCAGGTGGGCCGGCCATAGTCGAGCTTGGTCTTTAGTTAGCTGGAAGCATTAGATTTGTCATTTTAATGGTTGGACCAAAACAGAGACCCGTAATAGGAGGCCCCTAGGTCGATTGGGATGTTCTCTGGGGCAAAATGAAATACTGAAAATTGTTTAGGGAAACAATTGGTTTACGAACCTACCTTTAGGCTCGTATGGGTGAGCTGGCCATAGTCGGGCTCATGCGAGGCCTATTGGATTTCAATACCCACTTGAAAAAGTGTTTTCATGGATTGGAGTTAGAGGCTACCAATCTGAAAAATTAGTGGCAGAAACCTTTAGACTAAAGTCCAAGTCTTTTGGTTAAATTATTAATTCATACACTAATTTGGTCTTATTTTCTTTTCAGATTTCTTTCAATTTATCACTCCGGTCACTTCTCGATAACGAGAAGTTAAAGGGTCACAACTTCGATAGTTGGTATCGAAGATTGAGAATCGTTCTGGAGCATGAACGGATCCTCTATGTGATAACGGATCCGGCACCTGAAATCCCTCCCGCTAATGCACGGAGTGCGGTCAGAGATGCTTATCTGAAGTGAGTCTCTGATCGAACTACTGTCCGATGCATTATGTCAGCGGTGATGAACGACGAGTTCAGTCGCAAATTCGAGGAGGCCCAACCTGATGAAATCCTACAAAAGTTGAAAGAATCCTTCGGCACCCCGGATGATGTAGAACTGTACAAAGTATCTTGTACCATCTACAATTCCAAGATGCCGAATGGTGGTTCAGTCACTGATCATGTATTGTACATGATCGAGCTGATTGAAAAGCTGGGCAAACTCGGATGCCCCTTGCATGAGCAGCTCGGCAAGGATGCGATCCTGAATTCTCTTCCCTCCTCCTATCTTGATTTTCTCGATCATTATAGAATGAACAAGCCTGCAGTCTACTACCATGGTCTTTTGGGGTTGCTGCAGACTTTCGAGAAAGACCACCAACTGAATAAGGGGGTGGTGAATTTAGTGGGAGGTAGTAGAGGTCATCGTCCCTTTAAGAAAGGGAAGAAGAAAATAAATAAAAAGGGAAAGAAGGTGAAGTATGTTCCTGGCCCTAGTCAGACTAGGATGTATAAGGCTGATCATTCTTTTGCAAAATATTTCTACTACAAGAAGAAGGGATACTGGAAGAGGAACTGTCCTCTTTATATTATGTCCCTTGATCTGAACAGGCCGAGAAAGCAGAAGTCTGCTGAACAAGATATTTATATGATAAAACCTTGTAATTACTCATTTGTTGATACTGCTAACTGGGTATTGGATACTGGTAGTCCAATTCACGTTTGTAATTCATTACAGGGACTTCAAGTTAGCAGAAGATTTGAAGATGGAGAACAGTTTCTGAGCATCGGGAATGAAAATCGTGTTCCAGTACTGGCGATCGGAGTTCTGCGTCTTGTCTTTGAGTCTTATAGTGTCGAACTAGTCGACTGTCACTATTGTCCTAGTTTCATTATGAGCATAATCTCTGTAGGCCTTTTGGCCAATTGTGGTTTTGAACTATCAAAAAAAGGAGATTTTTGCAATGTTATTTGAATAACTCTGTTATAATGAAAGCTAGATTAAATAATGGCATATACGTACTATCAAGGCTTGTTAGTGTAATGTACACTTCTAGCAAACATCCTAGGTTAGATAATGTCAATGATTTGTATCTTTGGCACTTTAGACTAGGTCATATTAACCAAAATAGGATAAACAAGATGCGAGGAGATGGACTCCTCGAGGTCAGTGATTCTGAATCACTGCCCACTTGTGAATCATGTTTACTTGGTAAAATGACCAAGTCACCTTTTACTCGAAAAGGTGAACGAGCTACAGAACTTCTAAGTCTCATACATACTGATGTATGTGGACCGATGACGGTTAGTGCTAGAGGAGGATACAAATATTTCATTATTTTATAGATGACTTTTCAAGGTTCGGTTATGTCTTCTTAATGAGACATAAGTCTGAGTCGTTTGAAATGTTCAAACGATACCGTAATGAAATAGAAAAGCAAACTGGAAAAAGTATTAAAACCCTTCGATCTGATCGAGGTGGTGAATACTTATTTGGTGAATTTTTGACATATCTTGAGGAGAATGGAATTCTCTCTCAGTGGACTCCTCCAGGAACACCGCAGTTGAATGGTGTGTCCGAAAGGAGGAATCGAACCTTGTTGGACATGGTTCGGTCCTTGATGGGCTTTGCAACTCTGCCGCTATCCTTTTGGGGATATGCGCTTCAGATAGCCTGCTACTTGTTAAATAATGTTCCAAGTAAGTCTATTGTCTCCACTCTGTATGAGATATGGAATGGACGTAAACCCTCAATCTCATACCTTCGGGTCTGGGGTTGTCCGGCTTACGTAAAGCATTTAGACTCAGACAAACTTGGTCCAAGGTCTGATCGGTGTTTATTCATTGGTTATCCTAAGGAAACCAAAGGGTATTTCTTCTACTTGGAGAATGAACAAAAGGTGTTCGTTGCTCTTAGAGCTATCTTTTTGGAAAAGGAGTTCCTTGGAGAAGGAACTATAGCCTCTAAGATTGAACTTGATGAAGTTCAGTCAATGGAAGAACCTGCACACTCTAAGGACATCGTAGAACCGGCTATGATTGAATCACACCCAGAATCCATTAGGAGATCTGGTAGAATACTGCATCAGTCGGACAGATACTACAGTTTCTTGGTCTAGGATGGCGATCCCATTGAGCTCGATGAGAACAATGAGGATCCGATCACCTATATGGAAGCACTTCAGAGATCAGACTCTGAGGCATGGCTTGGAGCCATGTGATCCAAAATGGAGTCCATGGAAATCAACAATGTTTGGACATTGGTTGATCCGCCTGAAGGAATAAAACCCATTGGGTGTAAATGGATCTTCAAGAGGAAAAGGGGTGTAGATGGGAAGGTAGAGACCTATAAAGCCCGTCTGGTTGCCAAGGGGTATCGTCAGCGATATGGTATCAATTATGACGAGACTTTCTCCCCTGTGGCAATGCTCAAGTCCATTCGGATCATGCTTGCTTTGGCAGCATATTTTGATTACGAGATATGGCAGATGGATGTCCGAACCGCTTTCCTTAATGGGGAGCTGGAAGAGGAGGTGTATATGATACAGCCTGAAGGGTTCACATCCATAGATGAATCAAAAGTATGCAAGTTGCAGAAGTCCATCTATGGACTCAAGCAAGCATCTCGAAGTTGGAACTTACGATTTGATATATGTGTCAAATCGTATGGCTTCGTTAGGAATGGAGAAGAACCGTGCATCTATAAATGGGTTAATGGTTCTGTGATTGTATTCCTAGTACTGTATGTTGACGACATTCTCTTAATCGGGAATGATGTCGCAGCATTACAATGAATAAAGGTCTGGTTATCATCTCAGTTCTCCATGAAAGACTTAAGTGAAGCTTCTTACATACTAGGTGTGAAGATTTATAGAGATAGATCTAAGAAGCTTTTGGGACTGTCCCAGTCTACGTACATTGATACCGTGCTGAAACGGTTCAGCATGGAAAATTCCAAGAAAGGCTATTTCCCGATAGGTTCTGGAATTACTCTTTCCAAGAAGGATTGTGCGATAACTCCTGAGGAAAGAGAGCGCATGAGTAGAGTACCTTATGCTTCTGCAGTAGGCTCTATCATGTATGCTATGACTTGTACTAGACCAGACGTGGCATACTCACTAGGAGTAGTGAGTAGATACCAGTCTGACCCAGGTGAGGCGCATTGGAAGGTGGTTAAGTCCATCCTTAAGTATTTGAGAAATACTAAAGATCAATGGCTGATTTATGGAGAACCTGACTTGAAACTTGTGGGGTACTCTGACTCCAGTTTCCAGTCAGATAGAGATGATAGCAAGAGTGTGTCAGGGTTTGTATTTACCCTAGATGGAGGAGCGATCTGCTGGAAAAGTTCCAAGCAGGCAACTATTGCAGACTCGGTATGCGAAGTAGAATATATTGCAGCATCAGATGCAGCAAAGGAAGCTGTGTGGTTGCGAAAGTTCCTTGGAGAGCTAGGGGTGGCACCTTCCCTAGATGGTCCTGTTCCGGTGTACTGTGACAGCACTGGAGCCATTGCTCAAGCTAAGGAGCCTAAAGCTCATCACCGCACCAAGCACATACTGCGGCGCTACCACCTCGTACAAGAGATCGTAGAATGAGGTGACATCAATCTTCTGAAGATCGATGGAAAAGAAAATCTGGCCGACCCCTTCACTAAAGCCCTCGGAATAAAAGAGTTTGACTATTGTAAATGGGAAATGGGTATTAGATACTCTTCTGATTGGCTTTAGTACAAGAGGGAGTTGTTGGGAATTGTGTCCCAAAGCCAATCGCCTGGGTTGTAGGTGGTTGAGCTAAGTATTGTACTCTTTCTTTGAATTAATAAAATATTATTTTTGGCAGCTCATCACATATTGTATTTTCCTGAAATGAACTCTTTCCATGTGATGAAGTCCTTAGAACTACACTGACTTCGATACGGAGAGGATGTATCGAGTGGTCCTTAAACCTTATTCACAACCAAAGGATATATTGAACTGGATGGCAATATATCAAGTATAGGTTGTTGTAGTTCACATCGTTTGGTTGTCCTTTTGACCAAATGAGTGTGGTGACACTGATGTGATCCACAAGTGGGATATGTGATATCTTATTGAACGTGACTCCGTGCAGCCCCTTTCTGCCAAAGGGATACTCAAGATTGGATATGGGTATATGTGTCCCTCTGACCTGAGGTCATCACGGTAGCTTGCAAGCAACTCCCTGTGCTTTGGTGCTGGACTACCCAGATTTTTAATCCGGTGACGGAAGGTTTCTGGGTACAGGCAAGTACTTGTGGAGCAGTGATGGACCAAGATGGAATTGACCTGCCCAAATTGTTTGGATTGAATGTCTCGCAGTATCTCAATTTAGCAAATCCTCGGTCGGGGTAGTCCTAGTGAAGAGTCACTGGGCTTGCAAGGTTGAGACACGTAGTCGACTGACTCAGTCTGGGTTGGCAGCCCAATCTCAGTCATCTTGAGCATTAGAGGTCAAAGGGATGAATTATACGGTAACCATATGCTAGAGGTTCGATAGTTTACTCCCGCATCTTCGACCTATCCAGATGCCGGGACCCATTGCTAGATGGTTTCCTGTGCTGGTACTAGAATTGTTCTAGTGCTACCGTTTAGGTTCGAACCTATGAGGTCACACGCCACAAAGGATTACTCTCTGATCCGGATATTGATTATGATTGGGAATCGTCTCAGTTTTATGGTCACAGCTTTTTTGAGCACTCTTTTCCCTTTCTTGCCCTTGTCTGTGTCAACCAAAAATTGTTCCGGGATGACCAGGACTGCGCTAGGATTTTTCTGAATCAGTTTTGAACTGATTTGGAGTTCGTTTCGGCCTCTAATTGGTTGTGAACCAATTTAACCAAATTCAATTGGGTTGGACCAATTGGTTTAAATGGGTTTGAACCAAAATTGGCTTGGACCTGTTAATTGAACCGGAGTTCCTCTCACTTGGACCGGTTTACACGGTTTTGACGTTGGATTTTTTCCTTGCGCTGAAATAAATTCCAAGCGTTCGGAGGAGACCAAACAACCCATGTGCTGAGAAGGCCGAACGTCCTCCTGCTGGGCGTCTTTTCTCCTCCCACTGGTTTGTTTAAAAACCTTTGTTAATGGCTGATTAATTTGGTTAAATAGCAACCGGTGTCTCTTGGCTTTCCCAGTCTCTCCGTCTCCCTCTCCATTGTAGCCTATAAATTCTTTGGTCCCCTGTTTCAGCCTGAGTTTTTTACCATCGAGCAACAGCAAGCATTCTACTGGGCGTTGTTTTTGAGAGGCAGAGAGATCATCCATTTTGAGAGATCTTTTCTTCATTCTATTGGGTGTTATTGGGTCTGGGATTTGAAGAGTTCTAGGGAGAGGAAGAAGGGCTAATCTCTCGTTGATTCTAGTGCTCACCGTGAAGAAGAGCATTGCTCTGTTCTTCTTCTTGCTGCAACTTACCTGTGACCGCGTATCATCTTCCAGTGGCTAGCACCGCATGTGGAGAGGGATCCGAGAGCCCCGGGCATGTCTCCCCTCTAGAGGGAGTACTCTTCTAATCCTAGGAGCAAGCCACGCGAGCCACGATCGTCGCTGTAGCTCCAAACGCGAAGATCAACCTGCTATCCTGTTCTGTTGCAGTTTTCTGGCAGCAGACTTTTGGGGATTCTATACACCTATTTTAAATTGTTTCGATTGTAGATATCGGTGGCAAATCGAAGTAGATTTGTCCACCTTGCCACTGCTGAAGTTTGGGAGCAAACAGAGGTCCGGAAGGTGGTGTTCTGGTGATGGTTTTTTTTTTTCAAGCTCAAAACAGATTGTTCAATCAGCCCAATGAAGAAGAAGGCTGGAATAGTTTTATTCCAGCTATTCCAGCCTATTCCAGCTTTATCCCAGAGTTATTCTAGCCAGAATAAGGTATGGAAAAATTATTTTTTAATCATGCATGAATAGAATTTTTAATTCAAATATTTTGTAAATATTTTATATCATCATACATGCCTTCATGCAACTAGAATAGATTAGTTTCTGGGCGGAGCAGATTTTTGCTGCACGGATTTTTAAAAATGTTTTTAAAATCCATTCTACTCATGTTGCTGTTTGCATGCCTAGTGTAGGATCATGTCAAACCACCTGCACCGTTTTCTTTCAGGGTATTGATTATTCTTGGCTAGATATAGTGATTTAGTTGCATTAGAAGGGTGCAACCACTTTATTAACATAAGTATTGCAGGGTGAAGATGAGGTTGGGCCTAATAATTATAAGGTTAGGGATCGAATGATAGCTTTATTTTGCATTAAATGTTGTGGGTCTGACTTAATTAGAGAGTATGGGCAATAAATATTAGGTGAGCTTACATGACTTAGAGATTCGGTCATTGTAATATGCTTGAGAAGTATTGGATAAGAGTTATCCACTTATTGGTTTATGTATTACCAATAACTGTTAGGTAAGGTATACAAAATTAGTGGGATTGTTTACCTACTATTGACCCAAGTTGATGAGGATATCAGAGGCCCTAGACTTTGGCAGAGGCATTTCAACCCTCTGTAGTTATCAAATTAGAGTTTAGGATGTGAGTCCAAGTTTTGTTTAATTTGTAATTAGGGTTTACTCAATTTGAGTGAGTTCATTTGAGTTTTGTGAGTAAGTCCATTGGAGTCTTATCCATACTTGAGTCTTGTATTTAGAATGCCAAGTCAGTTGAGTCAGATCAAGTTTTGAGTCCTGTAAGTTTTGAAGTTTATTAGTCAAGTTAGCTCATGTTGAGCTAGTCATTTTCTGAGTCTTATAAATTTTTTAGTGAGTCTAGTCAAATTTTACAAGTAGAAGACTCAAGATAATCAAAGATCCAGCCAGCTTAAAGTCATGAAGCTATACATAAAGACCATGGAAGACCTAGCAAGAGAATTTGAAGGTCTTGGAATCCTGGACAGCAGCCTGGAGCATGCTCGGTCGCCTAAGGTCCATGAGGAGCATTAAGAGGGGCGCCAACCCTTATGGTCACCCCCTTTGGTCGGCCACCCTTAGAGTCACCCCTCTTTGGCCGACCAAGAGGAGAGGGAGACATAGAGGCTAGGTCAAAAGTGGAGAGCCCTAGTCTATGTCTTTGTGTGGGTTTAGGACTAATGTAATTTCTCATGAATACCCTTACTTGAGCCCCAAGTTTGTAAGCCTATTTAAAGGCCTCCCCTCCTCATGTAATTTCAGATATTGATGAATTAAATTTGAGTTTTCTCTCTTTGCTATGTGCCCATACTGTGTGCATGCTGTGTGCGAGTTCTTCTTGTTCTTGCACCCTGCCTCCATCTACAACATCAAAACCCTAGCCGCCCCTTCCTTCCAACCCTTGGCCGTCATTATTCAAGAGCCTTTCTTTTTCCTTCTTTCAATTATTAAATCTTCATACTCTTAGTTTTCTAATCCCAGATGGTGATTTGTAGGTCCCTCAGTTCCCACGAGTCCAAGGATACCTTCTGATCAGCTATCAGATCACCGAGCAGAAAGCCGCGAATCCACAGGGTTAGAAGCTTGTTCTTCCAGGCCGCATCCGGGAGCGTGAGCGATCTCTTCATGGAACAATCTTCAGCAAGCACTTCTACCATTGCTAGGTACACCCCCTTGATTCATCAGTAGTGGTATTGTAGAAAAGCTAGCCTGACTAGGGTTTCTCAACCTTGGCGATCTTGCTTATCTATTACTTTAGGGTTTATTTTTGTATGCATGACTTTTAGAATTACTATAGAATTCTATACTTTGAATCTTGGTTTGAAATTCGGGATCTAAAAACTTAACTTCATGCTTAATCATGAAAAAATACTTTTCATGCATATTTAATCCCGCATCATTTGGTATCAGAGCATAGTTTAAGGCTAGTTTTTGCATCCTGTCATCTTAGTATATGGTATGTTATTCATATGATTTCTGCATGTAGGAAGATCCAAAAATCCTGATTTTTGCTTTGTTAGATTTTTCATAGTTTTCTCATAATTTAATTCTATCTGTGGAATTTTTGTATGTCGGAATACTTCCTGAGAACAATTTTTCTTTATTTTTCAGCAAGATAAATTTTAGTATGTTTAGGGTTCTTCTTGCATAATCTTTTCATATTTTAATTTTTCTATATATTTCTTACATATTAGGTACTTTTCTTCATATTTTATTTCCTACCAAATATAAAAATAAAAAAAATTCAAAATCAGAAAATACCAAAACTATAAAACCCTAATTTGCATTTCATATGTGTGCCATCATCTACATAACTTACCTTAAGGGCACTTTTACTATGTCAGATGAGGGGAGGATTTGATCACCTCTCCTTAGCCCAAAAATATAATCCTTGCATCTAAACCCAACCCTAACTAAAATTGATTAGACCTAATTTGCTCTAGAGAGCTAGGGACATCAATAGGTCGGGTTCAACCATTGTGGAAAGACTAGTGCACCCAATTCATCTCCTATTACTGGAAGCTAGTGTCTAGGCTAGAGGTATAGTGTCAAATGACCTAAGCAGATCGGTGGTTCTTTAATTGGGATCGTGCGTTAAGCAGGGGGCCTCCCAATATCCCACCTTTTACATAGCCAATGGAAGGATTAGGGGTTGAGTTGTGTGTAAGTTAAGTCAACCCATTCTGTTTGGGCTCTAGGTCTAGGTATCCGTAGTCGATTTGTTTGAGTCTTGCATGTGCACTAGATTAGGAGCTTCATATCATCCACTACCTCCACAACCGGCTGAATCGATGGAATCCCACCTTGATGCTATCCTAAAGACCTTGAGTGACCAAATGGCCCGATTGAACACCTGATTAGACCAAATGGTTGACCAGATGACCCAATCGAATGCCCAATTGACTTGTAGATTTGACCAAGCAAATGTTCAGCTAGGAATCCTAGAGGAGACACATAGGTCCCATTCTGAACCAAATCTTGAGTCACCTCCCCATCCAGGAAAACCCCACACCGAGATCCTTACTATGAGGCTAACCCTAGGAGAAACCCAAACCCTAATCCATACTTTGAGGTTGAACCTAGGAGAGCCCATCATCATGACCCAGTTCTAGAGGTTCATCCAAGGAGACCCAATCAGGATTTCATAGACTAGGAAGACATGGCATATAGAAACATTAGACTTGATGCACCCACTTTTGATGGCTGTCTTGACCCAAAGGTTTATATAGATTGGGAGGGAGAAGTTGACCAGTATTTTGAGTGGTACGATATGTCTGAGGAACGTAAGTTTAGGTTTGCCAAGCTTAAGCTAGTCTGCCAGGCTAGGTTATATTGGGCTACTATTGAAAGAACACTTAGGCTAAGAGGCCATGAACCCATAGTCACCTGGAGGACCATGAAGGCCAAGCTTAGAGGAAAATACGTTCCATCCTCATATCGCTAGGGTTTGTTGGATCAGTGGCAAAGATTGAGTCAGGGTAGCAAGAGTGTAGATGAGTACATCATGAAATTTGATGAGTATTCCATGCGATGTGACTTAGATGAAGATGAAGATGTTGTCCTGTCTAGGTTTAGGGCTGGCCTTAGGTATGACATTAAGAGGGAGCTTTACTTGAGAGAGGTCAGTGACATAGAGCAGGCCTACCAGATTGCTAGGAATGTTGAGCATTTCCAGAGAGGACCCATCTTTCATAAACCTGAGCCCATTAAAAACCCTAGCCCATACTTAAGATCTAGTAAAGCCTATCCTAGTCGACCTGACCCAAATCGACCCAACCTGAGTCAGCCCAGTCTAAGTCATCCTGACCCAAGTCGACCTCAACCTAGTACCTCCATGACCTATAGAGAAGATAAAGGCAAAGCTATAGAGGGTTAGAGGGAACTCATCTCCCAGAAGGTGTGCTATAGATGCCGTAAACAGGTCACTTTGCTAGCCAGTGCCCAACTAATGCCCTACGCATAGGTGAGCTAGGTGTGTATGAGCTTGAGGGAAAAGTTTATGAAGCTGATGATCAATTGATAAATGAGTATGAGGGAGAGGAGGAAGTACCTGAGTCTGAAAACCTGTTAGGAGTGGTTAGGTGCATCTTGACCCAAACCCAAATTAAGGAAGATTGGCGTAGGACCAACATCCTATAAACCTTTGTTAAGATAGGAGGTAAGGTGTTCAAGATCGTAATAGATAGTGGGAGTTGTGTCAATGCCATCTCTGCCAGTACAGTGAAATCTTTAGGATTGACCCTAGTTCCCCATCCTAGCCCTTATAAGGTTTCTTGGGTAGATTCCACCTCCATCCAAATCAAATCTAGATGACAAATCCCGATCAAATTGCAAACATATGAGGAGAAGATTTGGTGTGATGTCCTTCCCATGGGAGTTAGTAGTATTATCCTAGGTTGACCATGGCTTTATGATCATGATGCAATCTTGTTTGGTCGAACCAATACCTGTACATTTAGTCACCATGGGAAGAAGTTTGTGATCCACCCAACTCAACCTAAAGACCCATTTAGGAGAGCTTCTAGGAGCCTTAAGGAGAAGAAAATAGGAGTTAATTTAATTAAGGGTAAGGAATTAGAGAAAGAAACCCTTGATCCCATTGATATTGAAGAGTTGAGTCCAGTAGAAGAGAAGCTAGAGAGTGAACCCCTTGTGGAATCAAAGAAAAAGGATCCTGAATCCACTCTAAAATTTGAAAAAGAAGTGACTGAGATAGGATCAAACATAATAGAGGGTTCAAGAGAGTTGTCCATAGAGGTGGTCCAGGAACAAGTTCCTAAGGAACAACCCCAGGAGGTAGACATTAGTTTAGGAGACCTTCTTCCCAAAGACCTTCCTGATGACCTTCCAACTAGTGCTGAGCTTGATAAGTCAATAAACCTATTTCAACTGTCCACACCTGCACTGAACACCATACATCATATGCATCGGGATATTAGCTATAAGAGTAATTTAAGTAATGAAACATCTAACAAACTGGCTAATTTCTGAATAAGAGCCAATGGATTGAATGTAGGGAATTCTATCTTGGTTAGGCTTAGGCATAAAAAGAAGTTTTATGCTTGCAGAGTTGATCCTTAAAAGTGATAGAGAAGGTAGGACCCCATGTGCACGATTTGCTCTTGGAGTTTGGCTTTAGCTCTACCTTCAATACCGTAGACTTGATTGAGTCTAGGGAACCGATAGCGATTCCTAGTGAGGCCTTTGAACCTACCCAATCCATTGAGAGTGAGCCTGACCCTAAGTGTCCACCTATAATTTGGCCTAAGAGAGGAATATGGATTGAGCATGTCCTGGACGATCGAGCTTCCATGACCCGGGATAGCGATTTTCAATGCCACCTGGTCTGTTGGCAAGGTATAGTAGGACCGGATGCTTCGTGGGATACTCGAGAGGACTTGCTGCGCCTTCACTCAGACCTTCTTGAGAGTCACCAGGTTCAGTGTGACCCTTACTCGACGGGGTTGAGTTTCTCCCATCCTGGGAGAATTGATGGGGACATTAGAGGCTCCAGACTTTGGCAGAGGTATTTCAACCCTCTGTGGTTATCAAATTAGAGTTTAGGATGTGAGTCCAAGTTTTGTTCAATTTGTCATTAGGGTTTAGTCAATTTGAGTGAGTTCATTTGAGTTTTGTGAGTAAATCCATTGGAGTTCTGTCCACACTTGAGTCCTATATTTAGAATGCCAAGTCAGTTGAGTCAGGTCAAGTTTTGAGTCCTGTAAGTTTTGAAGTTTATCAGTCAAGTCAGCTCATGTTGAGCTAGTCATTTTCTGAGTCCTGTAAATTTTACAGTGAGTCCAATCAAATTTTGCAAGTAGAAAACTCAAGATAATCGAAGATCCAACTAGTTTAAAGTCATGGAGCCACACTTAAAGACCATGAAAGACCCAGCAAGAGAATTTGAAGGCCTTGGAATTATGAATTGCGGCTTGGAGCATGTTGGGCCGCCCAAGGCCCATAAGGAGCATCAAGAGGGGTGCCAACCCTTATGGTCACCCCCCTTGGACGGCCACCCTTAGAGTCACCCCTCTTTGTCTGACCAAGAGAAGGAGAGGGAGAGAGAGAGAGGCTCAGTCAAAAGTGGAGAGCCCTAGTTCATGTCTTTGTATGGGTTTAGGACTAATGAAATTTCTCATGAATACCCTTACTTGAGCTCCAAGTTTGTAAGCCTATTTAAAGGCTCCCCTCCTCATGTAATTTCAGATATTGATGAATTAAATTTGAGTTTTCTTTCTTTGCTGTGTGCCCTTGCTGTGTACGAGCTGTGTGCGAGTTCTTCTTGTTCCTACGCCTGCCTCCATCTACAACATCAAAACCCTAGCCATGCCTTCCTTCCAACCCTTGGCCACTATCATCCAAGAGCCTCTCTTTTTCCTTCTTTCAATTATTTAGTCTTCATACTCTTAGTTTTCTAACCCCAGATAGTGATTTGTAGATCCCTCAGTTTCCATGAGTCCGAGGATACCTTCTGATCGCCATCGAATCATCGAACAGAATGCCACGAATCTGCAGGGTCAGAAGCTTGTTCTTCCAGGCCGCATCCGGGAGTGTAAGTGATCTCTTCATGGAACAATCTTCAGCAGGCACTTCTACCATTTCCAGGTATACCCCTTGATTCATCAGTAGTAGTATTGTAGGAAAGCTAGCCTGACCAGGGTTTCTCAACCTTGGCGATCCTGCTTATCTATTACTTTAGGATTTATTTTTGTATGCATGACTTCTAGAATTTTCATAGAATTCTATACTTTGAATCTTGGCTTGAAATTTGAGATCTAAAACCTTAACTTCATGCTTAATCATGAAAAAATACTTTGCATGCATATTTAATCCCGCAATCATAGTTGCATAGAGGTTTCCACATCTCCACTAAGGAGAGTGAGAGATTTGTGAAAATAGTGAAAGTCTAATTTATTTCTTAAAGTATTTAGAATAAATTTAAAATTAAATATAATCATCTAACTTGAGTTTTTACTCTTTATACATTAGAAAGGTTAACTTCTAACCCTCTTAATTGTTAGACTAGTCAATTAACCTAAACCTATTATAAAGTCTGGCTTAATTTAAAAATTAATTAGACATGCTGAATATAATAATAGACTAAGATTACCCTATGCAACCAAGCCATTCTAATTGACCTAAGTGAAATTGATCCATGATCATTATTTGATAATGATTAAGGATTAGAAGTTTGAGAAGCTATGACATGTTGATATATAAGGATTGTAAATAGATTTAATCCAATCATTTTTATCTAATTCATATAGATAATTTATTAAAAACTACCACTTGAATAAGATTAAAATAATTAGGTCAATAAATTGGTGACTATTAGAGGGACCTTGAAAGGTTCAAGGGGCATGCTTCTCAATATAGTGCAGACTTTCTCTTTCAAAAGAGTCTAATTGGAAGAAGAGGCCTATAAAGAAGAGATTAAAATCTTTCAAGTAGATGGCCATAGATAATGAAAAGTTGTTTCCACTTCAAGGTCGATGATTATAAAAATTATCCCTGTAACTAGATACATTGAAGAATGAATATGACACACTTTTGGAAGGTATGTTAGCTACTTAAAGAGACTATCACCTACTGACAATAAAAACTTGATTTCTATTTAGCATGAAAATCATTAATCCATTTATTTTAAAAATAAATTGGGTTCAGATGATTTTATAAATCTCAGTCTGTACTTGTAATTGATGTATCTGTTAAGCAATTAGTGAGCATAGTAGGATCTGAGAAATCTTTGAGATGATGTTAACCTGGAGTATATTAGGCATCTCAGGTATAGTCATGTCGAAAAGAAAGGACTAACAATTTGGAAACCATGGGCAACTATGGGCATTTTGGCTTATTAACTACTGAGTCATTCCAATTTATAAATCTTGTCTTAAAGATTATTGACTAAACTATCTTTTGACAAAGGGTATTGTGAGGTCTACTGATATGCTTGCCTAGGTACATATTAATGTGTATAGCACATTCAACATGCAAGCCAAGAAAGCTTCTTATGGTTCTTAAATTAGATCGTAAATACCTTAGTGGAGATTTTTAGAATCATCTTAAATTATATGGCATAGTCTTACAATAGACTCCTCTTACATCTTAAGCTCGGTGAGGTGTCTGAGCAAACCCTATTTGATATGGTTCAGTCCATTATGGAAATCACTAATTTATCATTATGGATTTGATTATATTACTTAGTCGATCTATTTAATTGGGTTCACTCTAAATCTCTTTTATCATACTTATATGAGATATAGGTGGGTGACTTAGAGATTAGGTTATTGATGATTTGTATCCTAAAGAGCTGTTAGGATACTTCTTCCTAATGGATAGGAGATAGTTATGATCTAATGTTTATATTAAAGGTTAAATAGTTTATCCTAAATTTAGCAGTGAGAGGATAATTAAGCTCGAAGAGATAGTCTCAAAAGAGCAATGGGCTATAGAATCTATAAAACTCATTCGAGCAAAGCCAGTATATATAGTTTCTTCTCCATCTCATAAGTCTAGTAGGATGTCCCATCCTCTAAAAGGTATAGAGGTATGTTTACATAGGATTTAGAGGAAGTTTTCTTTGTGAAAGAAAGAAACATAGAGATGATCCCAAAAACCTACAACAAGATGATGTAAGACATCGATTATGAGAAATAATTAAATACCATGGAGTTAGACTCCATGCACTACAATATAATAAACCTTAATAGATCCACCAAGAGGTATAGTCCTAATGGATGCAATGGATCTATAAAGAAAAATAGATAGAGATCTATAAAGCAAGGCTTGGGCAAAAGGTTATGTCAGTATTGACTATGAATTTTTTTTACTTGAGCCCATACTAAAATCTATACTAATTGCTATTGCAATTAACCATGATGAGATTAGGTAGATGGATAGTGATGAGATCACAAGGTCTAAGCTACAAAGGATCTATGTAAATAGACTAAATCAAAATGCTCGAAATTAAAATTCTTATTTTTATGACATAATTAAATCATTTGATTCTACCAAAAATGAGAAGAGGAACCATGTATTTATAAAAGGTTAGTTGGAATATGTAGTTCTTCACATTGTACATAGATAATATCTTTTATTAGTAATGTGATTTCTATGCTAACCTAGATTATGTTATGATTGTCTAGATAATTCTCAAATAAAGATCTTTGAAAAGCATCATACATTTGCAATGTAGGTCTATGAGTTAGACCAAGGAGGATGCTAATGCTATCACAAAATTATACATTAAGGAAATGCTAAATAAGTTTAGCTTAAAAATCCAATAGGAGATTTGACTCCTTAGGCTTGGAATTAATTTTTAAAATATGTCCCAACACATTTGAAGAGATTTTAATATGAGCTAGATCCTTTTGAACTTTGGCCATAAGAGCCTCATATAAACCATTCTATGTATATAATCTGATTTTTACTGTGAATGTCACAAGCAAATATCAATCAAATCCAAGCTATAAGTATTGGATAACTATGATAACATTTTTTAAGACTTAAAAAGTATTTAAGATATGTTTTAGATTTCTAGAGTGGGAGAATTGAGGAAAAAAAAGACATATAATGTGTTCGTATACAATGATGGTTTGGAATCGATCATTGTAGGTTTAACTAGGGAGGCTGACTAAATTGTCATCTCTAAGGGTGTTGGATGTGTTCTAGTTCATAGATTATTTTAGAAATGAGTAAGATATCATGAGATAATTTAATACTCTATCATAGCAATAATGGTGCCATAGTTCTAGCTAAGAAACCAAGGTCTCATCAAAAGTTCAAACACATAGAGCGATTATTCAATTCACAACTACCTTATTAAGGTGTATAGAGTAAACTCCACATGAGTTGTCGTGGACCCACTAGCTTAGTAAGCTTTGGCTAGCTAAAACTAAAGCACATGAGAGGAGGCTAAAGTGTATAGTTGATTGGCTTTAGTACAAGTGGGAGATTGTTAGATGTATACCTTAGAAACTAATCTAGCTAACATTTTTTTATTTCTAGGATATAAAATTATTTATTTAATATTAAAAATTAGATAATTTTTTTATATATGATGTGTCCATGTATCATCCAAGGAATTAATGGATAATAACACATATTCTTAAGAGTTGAGAATTTGAGACATGTGTCATTATAGATTATTCCTAAATACTCCTGATCATAAGATATCATAGGGATGGTGATTGATTTGATTAGATTGGTGCATGGATTGCTTCCTATGGGATAGACGAGTTTTGAATCTATAGTGTAGGGACATTGGAGCGAGAGTTCTTGTGGTTGTTAGTGAATGATGACACCGAGCATGATCGTTACAAGAAGTCATATAGCTGTCTACTTACTCATCAGTGATTTTTTTGATGTTGTAGTTTTGTGAGTAATTCTTTGACCTACAGTGCCTTGACCACTTACAGTGGGGTTGCTATAGTTTGACAACATAAAATATTGACCCTAGACATTTAGGCTCTTATGGTGTTCATTGGCTATAGTGAAAAAATTATGCCCTGAAAGTCAATCACAAATATTGTATAGTGGCATTCTCTTGACACAAGATTGATAAAGGCAATTTCTGATTCATCATATGCTATGTCTTATGTTTTAATTATAAAATTATGATGAATCTCGTAGGTTAGGTTAAAATAGGGTTATGATGAAGATCATAATGATGAGACCTAAGTTCCTAAAAATCCTAATCTAAAATATTCCTACTCATTGGATCATCGATTTGGGAATCGATGAATCCAGAAATATTAGTATATCTTATGTATACTTGATGTTGGGTTCGGTGACCAGTGCGGAAGTGTGGATTTCAAAAACTTTATGAAATCAGGACCGAACCCTAATCCCAAAATCTCCTTATTAGTAATTAAAACTTATGACTACATGCATGTCCAAATTTAAACATAGTTTAGATACTAACCTCAGATCGCTATATCCAATCTGATGTAGAAATAAACTCCAAATGGAGTAACCTTTTGAACACACCAGGCGTCCACTTGTCCGCCCTCCGATGGTGATCCACACGGGCAGATGATCAAGACAGTGACTCCTCAATTGGGTTCCTTCCAATCAAGTTCTACCCCAAGAACTTGATATATGGGCTATTGGCTAGGACACCTCTAGCCAAACAGGGACTAAAACTTTCTCTCTTACCCTTCTCCTAGTTTTTGGCAACTTTGGCCCCTTAAGACACTCTTGTCTTAAGAATAATCCCTTGTCCTAAAGTGAGACAAGGCTTGTCTTGGAGGGAGAAGAAAATTAAGACAAAGTTGTCTTAATGTAAGAAAGAAGGAAAAAGGGGGCGCCTTCTTCCTTTACCGTCGGAGAGTTTCTCTCTCTGACTCTCCTTCTGTTCTGAGATTCGACAGAGCCTAGGCTCTGTAAAGGAATCAAAGAAGAAAGAGAGGAGGGGGAAACAGTCTTCTGGAGAGGGAGAAGGAAAGAGAAGCAAGGCTTCGCCGTAGAAAATCTGGAAAAAAAAAAAAAAAATTAATTTTTACGGTGAAGCCTTCTTCTTAAATAGGCGACAGAGAGGCGCCTTCTCCTTCTGAAAAATCCTCTCACATCCCTCTCTCCCTTCTCACGTCTTCTCTCTTAATCTCACGGCCCTTGGGATTAATCTCACGGCCTTTGGGATTAATCTCATGACCTTTGGGATGGAAAGACGCGAAGAGGGATCGTGAAAAACTCAGAAGGGCGCGCGCAGAAAGAAGAGTCGCGCCCCTTCGGAGTTTTTTCTTTCTTTTTCACGGTAATTCCAAATTTTGAAGAGTCCACGCCTAGGTGGACTCTGATCCATGCCTCATCAGCCAAAAACGCCGGTCAATTTATTTCTCTTCACGCAAAGACGCGACTTGGAGAGAGTCCACGCGCGTGTGGACTCTTCTCCTTGCGCGCGCGCGTGGGAAGAGAGGGGGAGGGGTTTTAGGCGATGTGGGAAAGGGGTTTAGCCTCTTAGGTTAGCCCAATTGCTAGCCTATTGTTAGCCCAACGTTTTAAATCTTCAATTAGATTCAAACCGGTATGAATTTGGATCTAAAAAAGACCAAATCGGAACCCTAACTCGAATCCGATTCAAGTAGAAGTCATGGTTTGCAACACATGCTAGTGTGTTCATCTGCAAACGAGATTTAATTCCAAATTAAATCCTTGATTATCTGTCCTAAGTGTGTGACCCATTGGGTTCCATACTTAGCCAGCAGTGGGTCCGAGTGCAAGTTGACCTAATCTGATCAGAACTCATTCTAATCGATTTAGGTCAAATCGAGCTAACTCGAGTCAGTCAATTAGGACTCCTCCTAATTAGTGATCCAATTAAACCATTTAATTTGATCAACCCACAAGACAAGATTGACGTCTAGCAACGTGTCATGTCTACCCGGAAGATATGGAAATTCTGGTGTAATTCCAAAACTACCCTTCAGTGGAAAGTTCCCGTACAATTCGATCCTTCAATCATCTTGCATCCCGAATATAACTATGGATATGGAATCATGTCAAATCCAGTTTATACTCATTCCCAGCTCAGTCATACACTAATGATTCAATTAATTCGATATTAGAAATCATTTCTAATATCTG
This sequence comes from Areca catechu, assembly GCA_021397845.1. Classification (NCBI taxonomy): domain Eukaryota; kingdom Viridiplantae; phylum Streptophyta; class Magnoliopsida; order Arecales; family Arecaceae; genus Areca; species Areca catechu. Next base: position 47,880,393 of record CM038042.1, read on the forward strand.
TACTTTGATCAAAGATTTTCTGAATCATCATCTGACCTAATTTGGCTGGATGCAATCTCCTCCTACTAGGAGTGATCAATTCCTTGTTGACCTACTCAATACCTTCATATACAATTCACCATACCCAGCATCAACCTCGTGCATGACCCAGTGTCATGATTGAGATTGAACCAAAGCATGGGTTCATGTACATAAGGTATTATGGCAGTCTCAGGTCATAGGACTACTTGTACAACTCCCACTATGTGAAACATCCATTGACATGCAGCTAAGGCTCCATTAGATGTTCTCAAACTGGATCTATTCAGTGAACTCATTCACTAATGAGCACCCACATCCTTGTATTAGTGTCCTACACAAATGACAGTGAGAGCAGTCACCCTTTTCAGCATACATAGGATGTGCCAGTCTTACCGGAAACCCTGATCCCCAACTCAGGGTTCCTATGACTAGGAATATTCTAGATTAGGGTTTTAAGGCCTTAGATCTCACTGGTATGATCTCATCATAGCCCTACAACCATAGCCCTAATCTATGGGGTTCATCATATAATGACACAGCGAATGATGAAAAAATTATTGCCTTTATTAATTTGTCAATTTACAATGGTCTGGGAGATACAGATATTGGCTTATAGGGCATAATCCTTTCAATCTCCCACTTGCACTAAAGCCAATCGCTCTTATTCTTTAACCCCATACAATCGAGGTGGCGATCAAACTCCCGCTGTGGTAGAGCCTTAGTGAACGGGTCTGCTATGTTGTTCTTTGTATCTACTCTATTGATGCAGACTTCTTGTCTTTCGATTATCTCTCGGACAAGATGGAAGCGTCTCAGAATGTGCTTGGACTTGTGATGGGCTCTCGGTTCCTTAGCTTGAGCAACTGCTCCAGTGTTATCACAATAGAGTGGCACCGGGTTCTCAATCTCAGGAACTACTCCCAACTCTGTGATGAATTTCTTCATCCAGACAGCTTCCTTGGCGGCTTCACTGACAGCTATGTACTCTGCCTCGGTAGTTGAGTCAGCTACAGTCTGCTGTTTAGTGCTCTTCCAACTTACTGCTCCACCATTCAAGGTAAAGACATACCCTGAAATGGATTTACTATCATCTGGGTCTGATTGAAAACTAGAGTCTGAATAGGCTTCTAGTTTAAGATCAGATCCTCCGTATATAAGAAAAATATCCTTAGTCCTTCTCAGGTACTTAAGAATATTTTTCATAGCCTTCCAGTGATCCTCTCCTGGATCAGCCTGAAATCTACTGGCTACACCCAAGGCATATGCCACATCAGGCCTAGTACATAACATAGCATACATAATTGACCCTATAGCCGAAGCATAAGGTATAGAACTCATTCTATTTCTTTCTTCAGGTGTCTTAGGAGACATCCTCTTAGAAAGACGTATGCCATGACCAATAGGTAAGTAACCTCTTTTACTTTCCTCCATGCTAAATCTCTTTAGCACCTGGTCAATGTACCTAGACTGGGACAAGCCAAGCATCCTTCTTGATCTATCTCTATAGATTTTTATACCCAGTATATAGGATGCTTCTCCCAAGTCTTTCATGGAAAACTGTTTCGATAACCACACTTTGACTGATTGTAACATTGGGATATCATTCCCAATAATAAGTATATCATCAACATATAGAACTAAGAAAACTATGGCACTCCCACTAGTCTTCTTGTACACACAAGGTTCATCCTCATTTTTGAAAAAATCAAATTCTTTGACTGTTTTATCAAATCGGATGTTCCAACTCCTGGATGCTTGCTTTAATCCATAAATGGATTTCTTTAGCCTACATACCTGATTAGGTTTAGTCTCCAAGACAAAACCTTCTGGTTGTGACATATAAACCTCTTCCTCAAGGAAACCATTGAGGAATGCAGTTTTTACATCCATTTGCCAGATCTCATAATCATGATATGCTGCTATAGCAAGCATAATCCGAATAGATTTGAGCATGGCAACAGGGGAAAATGTTTCATCATAATCTATTCCCTGTTTTTGTCTGAAACCCTTAGCCACCAATCTGGCTTTATAAGTTTCAACTTGGCCATCTGCCCCAATCTTCCTTTTATAGACCCATTTACACCCAATAGGGTTAATACCCTCTGGTGCATCAACCAAAGACCATACTTGGTTGACATACATGGAGTCCATCTCGGATCTCATGGCTTCCAGCCATTTGTCTGAGTCTCTACTCATGACTGCTTCCGTATAGGTTAGAGGCTCATCATTTTGAATGATTTGGGCTTCATTATTTTCAATTATGAACCCATACCTCTCAGGTGCCTGTCGCACCCTATCAGACCTACGGATAGGAGTGTGTTCAGGTTCTATATTAACTATGTTGTTACTTGACTGAGAAGTGTCTATTTGTTGAATCTCATTAAGTTCGATATTTCTACCAGTGCCCTTTTGTAGGATAAATTCCTTTTCCATAAAAGTGGCATGCCTACTGACCAAAACCTTTTGTTCAGTAGGGTGGTAGAACACATATCCTATACTATCTCTAGGATATCCGATAAATAGACATTTGTCTGCTCTAGCATCTAGTTTATGTCCAAAATTCCTTTTTACATAGGCTGGACATCCCCATATCTTAATATACTTAAGATTGGGTTTCTTACTTCTCCATAATTCATATGGAGTGCTAGAGACAGTTTTGGATGGTACTCTATTCAAGATATGAGTTGCTGTTTCCAAAGCATATCCCCAGAAAGAAAAAGGTAACTCCGTGAAGCACATCATGGATCGTACCATATCCAATAAAGTACGATTCCTCCTTTCAGCAACACCATTTAATTGTGGTGTGTAAGGAGGAGTCCATTCAGAGATGATCCCCTTATCTTTTAGGTGATCAAGAAACTCAGTGGATAAGTATTCACCTCCTCTATCTGATCGGAGGATCTTTATACTTTTTCCTGTCTGTTTCTCTACCATACTTTGATACTCTAAGAATTTTTCAAAAGCATCGGACTTATGTTTCATTAGATACACAAATCCATACCTTGAAAAATCATCAGTAAATGTGATGAAGTATGAGTATCCACCATAGGCTTGAGTTGTCATAGGCCCACATACATCTGTGTGTATGAGTCCTAATAACTCTTTTGTCCTTTCTCCATGTCCACTAAATGGAGTCTTGGTCATCTTACCCATGAGACATGATTCACAAGTTCCTAATGACTCATAGTCATAAGGATCAAAGAAATTTTCTTTGTATAACTTGTTAATCCTAGTCTCACTAATATGTCCAAGTCGACAATGCCAAAGTAAGGTATTGTTAACATCATCTCTTTTCCGTTTGTTAGAAACATGAAAAACATTGTCATTAGTGGAAAGAGTTAAGAGACCATTGCAGAATATGCCATAACATATAATTTCATTAGATAAAGAAATTGAGCAGCCACTGCTCATTACATTCATAGTATATCCTTGTTTAAGTAACAAGGGTACAGATATGATATTTCTAATGATTTTTGGCATATAGTAACAATTCCTTAGCTCCAAGATCTTCCCTGAAGGTAACTTCAAAACATAAGTCCCTACAGCTTCTGCTTGGATGGGGTCCCCTCCAGCACCGTAGAGCTCAAAGTTACCTTCCTTCAATACTTTAAGCCCCTGAAGTCCCTGCAATGATTTGCAGATGTTATGACCACAGGCGGTATCCAACACCCAAGTATTTGAAATGGAAGAATCCAATGACAAAATAGTATGAACTTCTTTCATACCTTTTGGTGCCTCTGATGCACCAGGCTTCAAACTTGCAAGGTAAACCTTGCAGTTTCTTTTCCAATGACCCGGCTTGCCACAATGAAAGCAGGTCATCTGTCCGGAGGCCTTCTTTCCTTTCTTCTTCTTAATGCCCCCTTTGGGATTCATCCTCTTATTGGAACCCCTTTTGCCTGTCTTCTTCTTATCCACAAGAAGAACTGGAGCCTTATTTTTCTTTACATGGCTCTCTGCTGTTTTCAACATATTCAACAGCTCAGGCAAGGAAGAATTAAGTTTGTTCATATGGTAATTAAGAACAAACTGTGAAAATGACTCTGGGAGTGATTGCAAGATCAAGTCTTGATTCAACTCCCCATCCATTACAAAACCTAATTGACCTAATCGAGTGATTAGATCAATTATCTTTAATACATGGTCTTGTACTGATGTACCTTCTGTCATCCTTGCACGGAACAACTGCTTAGATATTTCATATCTAGCAGTTCTACTGTGTTCTCCATAAAGCTCTTTTAAATTTAGCAGTATGGAGTTAGTATCCATGCTATCATGCTGCCTCTGTAACTCGTTAGTCATAGAGGCAAGCATAACACATTTGACAGTAAGTGAGTCATTTTGCCACATATTATATGTGGTCTTCTCCTCTTGCGAGGCATCTTCCCTTGGTGGTTCCAAAATCGGGGTATCAAGAATATAGGAAATTCTTTCTTGACTGAGTACTATTTTCAAATTTCTCAGCCAATCAACATAATTCGGCCCAGTCAATTTGTTGGCATCTAAAATACTACGGAGTGAGAGTGAAGAGGCCATTTATCTACATTTAAACAAAGAACGAAAACATAAGCAAACAACCATGAAATGACAACACATAATTAAATTAGGACTTTAATTTAATTATGTCTCCCACTATTTTATCGAGCATCATAACCCTCCATACGATGATCGAGAAAACCTTAATTGATCTTTCTTAGTGGGGTTGAGATCCCAATCCCTCATAAAAGACCTTGTGTGTACACAACAAATCTTATATAAGTTCATAGGTAGGAAAACTCTTTCCAATTGTAACCTGTACAATTCTCAACTTATCTCGGCCTCTAAAATATTAATAGCCTTGTGTATACACAACAAACTATAATATTTTAGTTAAGTAAGACCCTTCATAGCCATATAGTCATGACTTTAATAGTAATACCCTTGTGTGTTCACAACAAAATATTACTTTAAATCATGTCATAAACAAATAATGTATTAGGCCAAAAATTGTGTTAGTCACCATATTAGGTCTTGTGTGTACACAACAAACCTAGTATAGATCATAACACAATGATGACCTATCATGAAGGAAGGCCAATAATAGTATTTTAACACCAAGCATGTTAGTCAAGAATTAAATCAATCAGATCGGCCAGGCTAGTGGAAGAGATGTGGGGGTCCCCCCGTTGCTTTCCTAGACACCAATTTAAAATTGGCCAGGTCAGTCAACGGAACCAATTAAAAACCACGATTCCCTTTACCTTCCCAGAACCACCTTTCTAGACACCGAAATGACTAATTATCCATCATGACTAATAATGCTTATCGGTTAACTATACTACCACTTAATATAATTTTAAGAGGGGTTCATGCAATGCCAGCACATTCAATTAAAAGCTATCACATATATTAATACATGCTTTAAACTAAGCAAATATGTGAAATGTGTGCCATCATACTAGGACAACCATTTACCACATAATGGATACACCATTATGCCAGGGCAACCTTATTTCAGTATGATGGCTCCAGGGCTACTCATATCTCTAAGACAATTAGGGTTTCAGTGGAAAACCCTAACTGGTGGCAATCATCAAACTCATGTTCAATCAAAGACATGCACTGTGCATCAATATAAAAACTTTAACATGATACTACATCATGAATTGAACTTCATAAGTTTTAATCCTAATAAGGATGGCTCTGATACCACTGTTGGGTTCGGTGACCAGTGCGGAAGTGTGGATTTCAAAAACTTTATGAAATCAGGACCGAACCCTAATCCCAAAATCTCCTTATTAGTAATTAAAACTTATGACTACATGCATGTCCAAATTTAAACATAGTTTAGATACTAACCTCAGATCGCTATATCCAATCTGATGTAGAAATAAACTCCAAATGGAGTAACCTTTTGAACACACCAGGCGTCCACTTGTCCGCCCTCCGATGGTGATCCACACGGGCAGATGATCAAGACAGTGACTCCTCAATTGGGTTCCTTCCAATCAAGTTCTACCCCAAGAACTTGATATATGGGCTATTGGCTAGGACACCTCTAGCCAAACAGGGACTAAAACTTTCTCTCTTACCCTTCTCCTAGTTTTTGGCAACTTTGGCCCCTTAAGACACTCTTGTCTTAAGAATAATCCCTTGTCCTAAAGTGAGACAAGGCTTGTCTTGGAGGGAGAAGAAAATTAAGACAAAGTTGTCTTAATGTAAGAAAGAAGGAAAAAGGGGGCGCCTTCTTCCTTTACCGTCGGAGAGTTTCTCTCTCTGACTCTCCTTCTGTTCTGAGATTCGACAGAGCCTAGGCTCTGTAAAGGAATCAAAGAAGAAAGAGAGGAGGGGGAAACAGTCTTCTGGAGAGGGAGAAGGAAAGAGAAGCAAGGCTTCGCCGTAGAAAATCTGGAAAAAAAAAAAAAAAATTAATTTTTACGGTGAAGCCTTCTTCTTAAATAGGCGACAGAGAGGCGCCTTCTCCTTCTGAAAAATCCTCTCACATCCCTCTCTCCCTTCTCACGTCTTCTCTCTTAATCTCACGGCCCTTGGGATTAATCTCACGGCCTTTGGGATTAATCTCACGACCTTTGGGATGGAAAGACGCGAAGAGGGATCGTGAAAAACTCAGAAGGGCGCGCGCAGAAAGAAGAGTCGCGCCCCTTCGGAGTTTTTTCTTTCTTTTTCACGGTAATTCCAAATTTTGAAGAGTCCACGCCTAGGTGGACTCTGATCCACGCCTCATCAGCCAAAAACGCCGGTCAATTTATTTCTCTTCACGCAAAGACGCGACTTGGAGAGAGTCCACGCGCGTGTGGACTCTTCTCCTTGCGCGCGCGCGTGGGAAGAGAGGGGGAGGGGTTTTAGGCGACGTGGGAAAGGGGTTTAGCCTCTTAGGTTAGCCCAATTGCTAGCCTATTGTTAGCCCAACGTTTTAAATCTTCAATTAGATTCAAACCGGTATGAATTTGGATCTAAAAAAGACCAAATCGGAACCCTAACTCGAATCCGATTCAAGTAGAAGTCATGGTTTGCAACACATGCTAGTGTGTTCATCTGCAAACGAGATTTAATTCCAAATTAAATCCTTGATTATCTGTCCTAAGTGTGTGACCCATTGGGTTCCATACTTAGCCAGCAGTGGGTCCGAGTGCAAGTTGACCTAATCTGATCAGAACTCATTCTAATCGATTTAGGTCAAATCGAGCTAACTCGAGTCAGTCAATTAGGACTCCTCCTAATTAGTGATCCAATTAAACCATTTAATTTGATCAACCCACAAGACAAGATTGACGTCTAGCAACGTGTCATGTCTACCCGGAAGATATGGAAATTCTGGTGTAATTCCAAAACTACCCTTCAGTGGAAAGTTCCCGTACAATTCGATCCTTCAATCATCTTGCATCCCGAATATAACTATGGATATGGAATCATGTCAAATCCAGTTTATACTCATTCCCAGCTCAGTCATACACTAATGATTCAATTAATTCGATATTAGAAATCATTTCTAATATCTGTACTTTGATCAAAGATTTTCTGAATCATCATCTGACCTAATTTGGCTGGATGCAATCTCCTCCTACTAGGAGTGATCAATTCCTTGTTGACCTACTCAATACCTTCATATACAATTCACCATACCCAGCATCAACCTCGTGCATGACCCAGTGTCATGATTGAGATTGAACCAAAGCATGGGTTCATGTACATAAGGTATTATGGCAGTCTCAGGTCATAGGACTACTTGTACAACTCCCACTATGTGAAACATCCATTGACATGCAGCTAAGGCTCCATTAGATGTTCTCAAACTGGATCTATTCAGTGAACTCATTCACTAATGAGCACCCACATCCTTGTATTAGTGTCCTACACAAATGACAGTGAGAGCAGTCACCCTTTTCAGCATACATAGGATGTGCCAGTCTTACCGGAAACCCTGATCCCCAACTCAGGGTTCCTATGACTAGGAATATTCTAGATTAGGGTTTTAAGGCCTTAGATCTCACTGGTATGATCTCATCATAGCCCTACAACCATAGCCCTAATCTATGGGGTTCATCATATAATGACACAGCGAATGATGAAAAAATTATTGCCTTTATTAATTTGTCAATTTACAATGGTCTGGGAGATACAGATATTGGCTTATAGGGCATAATCCTTTCACTTGATGGAGAGGGTGGTTGGTCTCATTGCCACTTATATAGAGATACTAATACAAGGATGTAGGTGCTCATTAGGTTATGAGTTCACTGAATTGATCCGATAAGAGAACATCAAATGAAAGTCTTATTTACTTGTCAAAAGAATGTTCTCTTAGTGAGAGTTGTACATGTGATCCTTAGAGCTGAGACTACAATAGTATCTTGTGCACATGAATCCATGTCTTGGTATATACTCATTCATAACAATTAAGTCATGTATGGGATGCTTCTGGATATGGTAGATTGTGTATGAAGGTAATGAGTAGGTCAACAAGGAATCGATCACTCCTAGTAAGAGGAGAAGTTATCCTATGTGATCTCTTCGAATGATGACTCAGGGAAGTCTTTGATCAAAGCATGATGAGATTAGATAGGGTTTCTAATCTTTCATCGGTTTAGTCTTCATTATCGAATTGAGATTTGAAAGGATTAAGTGCTAGGGTTTGACATTTATCCATTCCCATCACTTAATGGGATAAAGTAAGATCGAAGAATTGAATTGTATGATAACTTTCCACTGAAAGATATTTTGGTAATTTCTATCAAATTTCACATCTTCTGGGTAGGCATGACACATTGCTAAATGTCAATCATGTCTTGTAGGTTTTCATGGATCAATTCAATTGGATTCATGAGTCAATTCGAAAGTTGGTTTGAATTGGCAACTGAGGTCAGCTCAATTTAACCTAATTAGGTCAATTGGGTTTGATTGGATCGTATCGGCTTGGACCTAGACCTATTACTGGCTAGATATGGAATCCAAAGGGTCACACACATTAGAGAATTATTCAAGGAAGTCAATTATATTTTTATTAGGATCATGGGATCCTATTTGGCTAACTAATTGACATACTAGTATATGTTGGCTAGCCCAACTCCTAACCCAATTGGATTGGGTCAGCTTGTTTGCTATTTGGGCTAACCAATTTAAGCAAAATTTAAATTAGGTAGAGTCCTAAGTGGGGCAGGCTAATTCAATATTTATCTAAATTTTATTAGGTATTATCTTGGATTTATGGAAGAGTCCTACATGGCATGGACTCTTGGTGCCATGTTACGGTGTTCGCCAATAATAAATATGCGCAGAAGGACCAAGAGTCCTTCTACCAGTTAGACACAAAACCCAGATAAAGCCCAACTCCTTCTCCTTTATCTCCATGCCCAAATGAATGGGCTTTGACCTATCAAAAGATGAAAAATGGCATGGAAGGAGTTGGCGCAAAATGAAGAGTTGCGTCTCTTCATTATGGCGCTAATTTGAAACCAGGAGTCCTCCTATTTGAAGGCTCCAATATTTCTTCGATGCTTCCTTTCGATTTCACACCCCTTAGCCTTCCCATAACTGGTCAATGCCATGTGGCAGGTGGAGAAAAAGGATAGAAAATGAAGAGACAATAATTTATCTCTTGGTGCATGAAAAGTTTTATCATGATATGACCTCTCATCCTTATAAGACTCCATTTGCATGAAGGGTCTTATCAAATGGCTGAAGGAGAAACATATCAAGTACCCCAAACCTCTTTATAAATTAGCACCAGTAATCTGATGCCAAAGCATTAGAGTTTCCCATCAGAACATATAACCTGCTATTTTCTCTTCCTTCTTAAGACATGGTTTGTCTCTTTAAGACAAAGCTTGTTCTTTCAAGACAAGGCTAGTCTAATTAAGACAAGAGCCTAGAGAGAAAAATAAGAGTATTTAGAATCTAAGAGAGGATTCAGAGTATTCTCTGAGTGCCCTACAGGAGGGTAGGGGTTCCAACAAAGGAAAAAAGTTTGAAAGGCTACCGAAAGAGTTTCAATCAAATAAGCAACCTTCATAGGAGTGCTTCCTTGGTCTGATTTCTATGTGGATCATCTCTGGAGGGCATACACTTGTGTGCCTCATGAAAATTAAGGAATATAGCATTCTAGGTATTCTTCTATAATCCTAAAGTTTAGATTTATTAGTTGTCATGATCAAGTGGTCCTAGGATTTAAGGTTTCGACCGATCAGGGTTTCGAATATGAAAAATTTTGAAATCCAGCCTTTCGCTGTGCTCGGCCTAGGTATCCTAACATATAGTAGGTTCACTATAGGAGTGGGAGTGTTCTTATAAGGGATCTATCAATTTAATAGTTAAGGTATAGTCCTATATAATTTAAGAAACTATGTCCAAAAATCCATGGCCATGATAGGTGAAGGTTAGAAAAGAGTTTCCATGAGTTTTACATTAGACTTAGATCAATTAAATCATGCATATGATAGATACTTAGGACTTGACGGGTTTCCATGACCTAAATCTTGTCGAGACTCTTAATAGAAGAACTCAATCACATGGTAACTACACCTAGGGGTTTATCATTCTATTCTGTTGGGTTGCCACTACATGTTGCTAGACATCACTGGTAGATTGTAAGAATCCATTAAGATCATTTCGGATCAATGATCCTTGATGGGATGAGCTGAAATTATTTTGATCCATTGAAAAGGTTCGATGATATTATGATGGAGATTATGGTATATCTTACTGTCAGACAGAATGGAACTTGAGGGGTCACACATAATACGAGCTTGACCTGATCATAAGTTGGATAAAAATATATAAAAGTTATATATTTAGAACCTACCAAATTTGGCATATGCTAATTGTTAGTATAAGGGATTGAATTGCAAGAGTTGTAATGCAATTGGGTTTAATAAATCAAGTTAGACTTGAATTGCAACCCTAACTAGATTAAGATTAATAGCCTTTCAAATTCAGCTCAAATTGGGTTTGAATTGGATTCCAAATTGACCCAAATCAAAACTAGATTGAACTAGAAAGCCAACTTTTGAGTTGATTGGGCTTCTCTCTCCTATTTCATGCTAAATAGGAAGAGGGGGTGCTAAAGTAGTGCCCCACTTTTCTTGGCATGCATGAAAGTAGATAGAGACACTACCTTATGGCATTCTCTATTTTTGGGTGTCTCTCTCTCTTTTTGATAAGGATAAGAATAATTTGGTTTGAATTTGATTTGAAATTAGATTAGAGTCCTAATTTTATCCATATTTTTGAGGCATGGGATTTGGTAAATTTGTGAAACAAAGTTAAATGGGAGAAAGTGATTAGTGCTAAAATGAGAGGGATTTTGTTTCTTACCATAAAAATCATTAACTCCATGCCAATTATGGTCGCCACTTTTCTATTTGAATTCAATTTGGATTGAGTTCCAAGGGGTGTAGAGTTTAGAAAGGGTGTGGAGTTATTTTGTGCAAAAAAAATGTGAAGAGGGTTAGCACATGAGAATAAGTTGAGATATGTTTTTCTTAGGGGTCGCTACATTCTTTCTTCCACTCCTTCCTCTTTCTTCAATGAATCCACACATCTAGAAATCAAAAAAGAGAAAATTAGAGAGAGAAGAGAGAAAAGAAAGGTGGTTTCATTTTACCATGTTAGCGAGATAGATACTATGATTTCTTAGTCTGGGATAATGATCTTATTAAACTTGATAAAAACAACGAGGATCCAATCACCTATGTGGATGTGATGAGGATTCCAACTCTAAGAAATGGTTTGAAGCCATGAAATTTAAAATGGAGTCTATGGAGATCAATAGTATGTGGACACTAGTTGATCCACCTGAAGGAGTAAAATCAATAAGGTAAAAATGGATTTTCAAAAAGAAAAAGGATGCATATGGGATGGTAAAGACCTATAAAGCCCGTTTGATTGTCAAGGGATATCATCAGCATTATGTTATTGACTATGATGACATGTTTTCACCTATGGCAATGCTCAAATTTATTTAGATTGTGCTTGAGATAGCGATGTATCTTAATTTTGAGATCTAGAAAATGGATGTCAAAACTACTTTTCTAAATGGAGAGTTGGAAAAAGAGGTTTATATGATATAACCTGAAAGATTCACATCCATGAAAGAATTAAAGGTGTGCAAGCTTTAGATATCTATTTATGGACTGAAGCAGGCATCTCAGAGTTGGAATATCCATTTTGATAAGGTGATTAGAATGTATGGCTTTGTTAAGAAAGGAGAAGAGCCCTACATATACAAATGGGCTAATGATTCAGTAGTTATATTTCTTGTTTTATATGGATGGTATTCTTTTAATAAGGAATGACATTCTTGTAATGTAGGAAATAAAGGTTTGGCTATCATTCCAATTCTCCATGAAGGACATAGGAGAAGTGACCTACATCCTTGGAATGAAGATATATAGGAATTGATCTAAAAGGTTGCTAGGGTTATCCCAAATTACATACTATGACACTATGCTAAAGTGGTTCAACATGGTGAATTCCAAGAAAGGTTATCTTTAGATAGGATATGGAATTACTCTTTCTAAGAAGGATTGTCTGGTAATGCCTTAAGAGAGAGCTTATGGGTAGAATTTCATATACCTTGGTAGTGGGATCCATTATGACGCGATCAGATGTTGCATACTTACTAGAAGTAGTGAGTAGATACCAATCTGAACTAGGTGAGAATTATTGAAAGGTCATAAAACTATCCTTAAGTATTTAAGAAATACTAAGGATCAATGGTTGGTTTATAGAGATTTTGACTTGAAATTAGTCATTTATACCGACTCCATTTTTTAGTCAGACTAGGATGATAGTAAAATTGTATTGGGTTATGTCTTTATCCTTAATGAAAAACTTGTTTGCTTTAAAAGTTTCAAGCAGCACATAATTGCTGATTCAGTGTGCGAGGTGGAGTATATTATGGCATCTGATGCTACAAAAGAAGCTATATGGTTGCGAAGCTCATCACTGAGCTTGGAGTAGCACCGACCATTCATAGTCTGGTTGTTCTGTATTATGATTGAAGGGAAAAATGAAAGGAAAGCAGGCATGCAAGGCAGAAACATGGTATTTTAAAACTATTTTAAAATATGTAGTGGAAGGCTCGGTAGATAGATCAAAATGATCAACCGATCTGTTTGCAACATGACCTAGTATAACAATGTGCATGCAATAAAACATCAATAGCAAGAAAAGAGACAAAAGGCATAAAGGTACCTTACGGCTATACCTTGAAGATGGAGGTAGTGAAAAGCTCTCAAGCCACACACGTGTCTGGTCTTTATGAGTAGTTCACACCGGGGCTCGACTCTGATCAACTCTCTCGAAGTGCTAGCTCCTTGGGATCCTTCGGGCCGATCTTCTTCTTCTCGAAAGATAAGGAGGAGAGGCGGAACCCTTCCTAACTAGCTCTCTTCCCAAGACCTAGCTTAAGTGCTAGGTATTCTCACACCCAATCCCAAGTCCTCACAAAGTCCCTTTTTTTCTTCTAGTTCATCAACCCACCAGCAGCCCCTAAAATAATCTTTATTTATAGGGGTAGCCATGAGAGGGAGAAAGAGGAAGGAGTGATTGGGGGAGAAGGTCAAGGGCCATACCAAATGAGTCCAAGCTAAAAGGGCAGAATGTGCTTTATGTGATGATGAGACTTCTGCTCTTTGGCTTGAGCAATGGCTCCAGTGCTATCACAATATATTAGAACAGGACCATCCAATGAAGGTGCCACTCCTAGCTCGCCAAGGAACTTTCACAATCACACAGCTTCCTTCACTGCATCCGATGCTGCAATGTTTCTGCTTCGCAAACCGAGTCCGCTACAGTAGGCTACTTGGAACTTTTCTAGTAGATCGCTTCATTTAGGATAAAGATAAATCCTGACATACTCTTGCTATCATCATTATCTGACTAAAAACTGGAGTCTGTATACTTCACAAGTTTCAAGTCAAGTTCTCCATAAACCAGCCATTGGTCCTTAGTATTTCACAAATACTTAAGGATGGTCTTTACCACTTTTCAATGAGCTTCATCTGGGTCAGACTGGTATCTGCTCACCACTCTTAGTGAGTATGCCACGTCTAGTCTAGTACATGTCATGGCGTACATGATAGAATCCATTACCGAAGCATACGTGATTCTACTCATATGCTCTCTCTCCTAAGGAGTTATCGCATAATCCTTTTTGGAGAGAGCAATTCAAGTGCTTATCAGGAGATAGCTTTTCTTGAAATTTTTCATGCTGAACCACTTCAGCACAGTGTCGATGTACGTAGACCGGGACAGTCCTAGAAGCCTCTTAGATCTATCTCTATAGATTTTCATACCTAGTATGTAAGAGGCTTCACCCAAGTCCTTCATAAAGAACTGAGATAACAACCAGACCTTTATTCTTTGCAGTCCTAGGATGTCATTCCCGATTAAGAGAATGTCATCCACATACAATACAAGGAATACAATTACAGAACCATTAGCCCATTTGTAAATGCAAGGCTCTTCTTCATTCCTAACGAAGCCATATGACTTAATACACTTATTAAATTGCATGTTCCAACTCCGTGATGCTTGCTTCAGTTCATAGATGGACTTTAGAAGCTTGCACACCTTTGACTCATCTGTGGATGTGAACCCTTCTGGTTGTATCATATACACCTCCTCTTCCAGTTCACCATTCAGGAAAGCTGTTCGGACATTCATTTGCTAGATTTCATAGTCAAAGTGTGTCGCTAAAGCAAGCATGATCCAAATGGATTTGAGCATTGCCACAGAAGAGAATGTCTCATCATAGTCAATACCATAACATTGATAATACCCCTTAGCAACCAGACAGGCTTTATAGGTCTCACTTACCCATCTACCCTCCTTTTTTTTTTGAAAATCCATTTGCACCTAATGGGTTTTATCCCTTCAGGTGGATCAACCAATGTCCATACATTATTGATTTTCATGGACTCTATTTCAGATTTCATGGCTCCCAGCCATTTCTTAGAGTCGGACCTCTACATCGCATCTATATAGGTGATCGGATCCTCATTATTCTTATCGAGTTCAATGGGATCACCATCCTGGACCAAGAAACCGTAGTATCTGTTCGGTCGACTTAGTACCCTACCGGATCTTCTTAATGGTTCCTGTGTGGGCTCAGGGTGTGATCTAATCATAACTAGTTCTAGGTTGTCCTTTAAGTGTGTCGGTTCTTTTACTTGTTGAACTTTACTAAGTTCAATCTTAGCAGCTATAGTTCCTTTACCAAGGAACTCCTTTTCTAAAAAGATAGCCCTAAGATCGACGAACAACTTTTGTTCCTCAGCCAAGTAGAAGTGATACCCCTTAGACTCTTTTGGATACCCAACAAATAGGCACCGGTCAGACCTAGGTCCAAGTTTGTCCATTTCCAAATATTTTACATAAGCTGGGCAACCCCAAACCCGAAGGTGTGAGAGTGTCACTTACATCCAATCCATATCTCATATGGGGTTTTGCTAACGGACTTACTCGAAGCCCTATTCAAAAGGTAACAGGCTGATTCCAGAGCATATCCCCAAAAGGATAGCGGCAGAGAAGTAAAGCCCATCATGGACCGAACCATGTCTAATAGGGTTCGATTCCTCCTTTCAAACACTCCATTTAACTGAGGTGTCCTTGGAGGTGTCATTTAAGAGAGAATCCCATTCTCCTCGAGATATGTTAAACTCACCGGTAAGGTATTTACCGCCTTGATCTAATCAAAAGGTTTTAATACACCTTCCAGTTTGTTTTTCTACTTCACTATGATATCATTTGAATATTTTCAATGATTCAGATTTGTGTCTCATCAAGAAGACATAACCATACCTCGAAAGGTCATTTATAAAGGTAATGAAATAACGGTACCTACCTCTGGCATAAACATTCGTGGTTCCGCTTACATCAGTATGTACCAGACTTAGAATCTCTTTGGCTTGTTCACCTTTTCCAGTAAAAGATGACTTTGCCATCTTTCCAAGAAGACAGGACTCACAGGTTGGCAGTGAACCATTTTCACTAAAATCGAGGAGACCCTCACTTTTCAATCTGTTTATCCTGTTCTTGTTAATATGACCTAGCCTACAATGCCACAAGTATGCTCATTGACATTATCTATCCTAGAATGTTTGGTAGACATGTATATTATACTAACATGTCCAATCATCACTACAGAACCATTTCAAATGATTTTGCAAATGTCATTCTTTATTGATAATTCATAACCATACATGACCAATTGGCCTACAGAAATGACATTCAAGATAAAAGATTGACAATAATGACACTCATTCAAAATGATTGTACAGGACTCGAAAACTAGTTTGAGGACTCCTAATGCCAGAACTAGAACTTGGCTTCCATTTCCCACGTTCAAGAACCTCTCACCATCCTTGAATATTCTACTAACTTGAAGTCTCTGCAAAGAATTGTAAATGTGAATTGGACTTCCTGTATCCAATACGCACTTAGTAGTATCGCAGATAGAGAATGTTGCCCAGGTGGCTTTCCCAAGAGTAGGTAAATTAGGAATTTAAAAAATTAATCAGATATGTGCTCTTTTAAATCTACTTTAGTGGTAAGTGCTATGTTTCAAATAATAAACAGCAGAAGCAAATGCAAATAGAAAAAGCACAATGCAAACACAACAAATTTATAGTAGTTCGGAGCAACCTTGCTTTTACGTCCACTATCCAAGATACCACTTAGGATTTTCACTATATTCACTACTAGAATACAGTCGGATTATTTTACCAAGCTCACAATCCAAAACCCAACTTGGTTTTTCAACTGGGCTCACCAAAAACCTAACTCTTGGTTTTACACAGGATCACCAAGAACCCAACTTGGTTTTGAACAGGATCACCAAGAACTCACACTTGGTTTTGAACAGGCTAACTAGGAACCTACTTGGTTTTTAAACCGGGCTCACCAATAACCCAACAACTCATAAAATAGCTAAAGAAAATAAGCAACAAAATGATAAACTAAGGTTATCTGATGGTTGCCAATGCAGCTCTAGATAAGCCTTCTTAATTGCACTTTAATGCTCTTCAATGGCTTCTTCAACTTCTTTAATGTATGCTTCAAGCTTCAGATTTGAGTTGGTGAAGTCTTGAAGACTGACTTGAATGCTCTCTAGTGCTCTCTTACTCACAAGCTCATTTAATGTTCAACTAAGCATTAGCTTCTTCAAAAGTTATCCTAATCCCTCATTTATAGAGTTTTGTACTCTTCTCAAGTGGATATAGTCATTGTAGAATGTTGGGATGTGATATTTGACTATTAGAGCACTTTTCAGATTCAAAAATGAAGTTCTAGAACTAGTCGTTTCCTACTTGGAACTAACCTTCGAGTCGGCTCGGATCCCTCAAGTTAGCTTGGATTCTTAGAGAAGTTATGGTCAAGTTGCCTCGCCTTATTCGGGTCGGCTCGGTTTCACAGTGTTCTTGATTCTTTACTCTGGATGAGTCAGTTCGGATTCACAGGTTTTCAAAACTATACTCTGGAAGAGTCGGCTCTTCTCATTGGAGTCGGCTCGCTTGGTTGTTTTCTCAGAACTGATTTTTCA
Source organism: Areca catechu (assembly GCA_021397845.1). Lineage (NCBI taxonomy): Eukaryota > Viridiplantae > Streptophyta > Magnoliopsida > Arecales > Arecaceae > Areca > Areca catechu. Next base: position 47,897,956 of record CM038042.1, read on the forward strand.
TGAACTTTGAAAGAGTCGGCTCGGATCTCTGAAGGGTCAACTTGGATGCCTAACTGAATAGATGAGTCGGCTCGGACTTCCTTCGTGTCGGCTTGCTTGTTTGATTCAAGAAATGATGCACTGGACGAGTCGGCTCAGATCTCTGCTTGCCAGAATCATTCATGCATGCCATGAACTAGAGTCGGCTCCCTTTGCTTGAGTTGGCTTGGATGAGGTTTTCAGTAAAATTCTAATTTCCTCTCCATATTACATCCAGCAAAATTCTAACATTCAAGATTCTTCCCAACTTAATTAATTATTGATTCTAAGGAATTTAAGCTTGAAAATACTTAGAAGTAACCCATTTTCACAAATATTTCTTTAATTTTTTGTTGGGCTCTTCTTTACATGACACATTTACAACACAACTCATGGAACATAATAAGATTGTAGGCATTGTAATTTATCAATGAAATTATCTTACAAAAACTTGTAAAGCACTTGAAAAATAGTTAGTAATATAAGTGCATGCTCCAATATTTTGTTATCATCAAAATCACTCAAGGGGTCAACAATCTTCCCCTTTTTGATGATGACAAAACACCGGGCATGGAAAAGCTTTACAGTTACATATAAAAGTATATTTGCAAATAAGTATAGACATGTATGAGTTGTATTTCAAAATGTATTTGAAAGAATTTGACAATGTATCATAGCTTTTGAGATAAGATCAATATGTATAAGAGCTTTTAGGAATTAGTTTAACATATATCAGAGCTTGTATATAGACAATGTATCAGAGCTTTAGAAATATGTTCAATATATATCAGAGCTTTCAGTATATATTAGAGCTTGTTCATCTTTCAATATGTATCAGAGCTATAATGTATCAGAGCTATACCATATTAGAGCTTGTTCAGAGCTAATAATGGATTGCCATTAACAATATATTAGAGCAATTCAAATTGTATCAGAATAATTAAGTTGAATATATATTAGAGCAATCAGAGCAAATCTATTTAAGCAAATATAAGCAAGTTTCCAATTTTTTAATATTTATATCATTCTTCCCCTTGTAGATTTTCCATGCACATTCATACATATATCATTCTCTCCCTTTTTGTAATTAATCAAAAAGGTATTCAATTAAAGTCATTCTCCCCCTTTGTTAGGTACACAAAGCATGGTTTTTAAAATAGAATTAGAAGATTGATAAGATTGTTTGAGATAATTTGACTTTCTTAAAGTAATACCATTCATTCCACAGATCACATTGCAAACATAAGAAACACAAAATCTCAATGCATTCAAAGATGTTCAATACAGATTACAAAATTTTGAAAGCATAAATACAAACATTAGTCTAGTCACTATCACTAGGCATATTTATAATAGGCTCTTCCTTAATGTTAGTGGATGGTCCAGATGGTGGTATGGAAGAGATATGATCAATAAAAGGTGGTGGCTAAGTAGACTGAGGTGGAGACTGTCTAAAGTGTGGTGCAGGTTGTCTAGGGTGATAAGAAGATGGAGGTGGATAAGATGAAGTAGGATTTGGATCAACCACAGGAGTAGGTGCATGCTATTTGGGAGTAGAAGAGTATGCTTCTATAACAGTGGTGGATAGCTGACAAAGGGTCACCCAGACTAAATTGAGCTCTTCTTCCATCTTCTTAATTCCTGTATTGAGTGCAACTAGCTCACTTGCTTGGGCTTTGGCAAATTACTCTACATACCCTCTCAGTCTTCCAAATTCAGCTCTAAGAATCCCTACCCCTTTTGTGTAGTCATCTTCTACTTTCTTTCCTTATTCCATAGAACCCATCCTGTAACTCATTTCTCTTAACTCAGTTCTAAATTCTTCAATACTATGATCAACAAATTTCTTAATATCTTCAGAAGCTGCCTTGAAAGAATCTATGATTGACTATAGATCCAGTTGTGGTGCAGGTCCTGTGGACTGAACACTATCCACCCTGGAGTGAAGATGTCTAATCTCTCCATATATGTTCTCAAGTTTGGTTTCAATTGTTTGACGAAGGTCACCAAGCATCGAACCAAAAGTACTGGTTAGGGCTTGAGTAAGTAGTCTCATCTGATATGCAATGAAGTCCTGAGACAATGAGGCTCTTGAAGTATCAGTAGATGGTCCCTGAGCAGATGTAGTCATAAAAGGTGTAGGTGGTGGAGCCAGTGGAGATGCAGGTGCTGGTGGAGATGCTGGTGCTGGTGGAGATGCTGGAGAGATCCTAAGACTCCAATACTCTTTATGGTCTGACTCCACAGCATCATGAAGAATAGGCTTCATAGTAGCAGCAGTGATAACCTCCATAGGTAGCTGCTCATCATCATCATCATCATCCTCATCACTGCTAGATGATCCAATAGCTCTCTGATCTGATCCTTTCTTCCTCCAATCTCCTTTAGTTAGTTGGTATCCCATTCTTTGCAATGATTTGGAGGAGTAGGTATCAGTGTGATGAAGTGGCTTACCATCCTCACCATCTAAGTTTACTCTGGAGGCCTGGAAAAACAAAGTAAGAACCATTCCATAAGGCAAACAGGCCTTCACTTTTCTGACTGCTTCTTTCATTTAGAGTAGCATAATGTGAGGTAAATTGAGGGCCTCCCCCTCAATTAGATGTCCCATAAATCTGAGATCTCTCTCACTTACCCAATCAAACCTGCCAGTTCTTGGGAGAAAGATCCTACTTATAAAGTTGTGTAGTAACCTCATTTCAAGGGACAGAGTGTTAGCCATCACATTCCCAATACCACTTACATTAGCCCTATTTAAAATTGTCCTGAGGGTTTTCTATTTATCTTTCAGAACTAAATCCTTTAACCCTTCATTTGGCATTTCAAGATGCTACATAATCTTTCCTCTATCACTATAATCCTCTTTCCCTTAACTACAGACTCAACATGCTGCTATTCCAATCTTAGATTTTCATAAAAACTTCTTACCAAAGTGGGATATGTTGGAACATTTAAGGAACAGAAGAAACTCTAGCCCTGGTCTTCAATCAAATCTCCAATCCGAAGCCCTACCTCTTTCAAGAATGTGAAGATTATCCGTCTTCCACTTGTCATGAGTCGGTTGGTCATGGAAATAGTTTGTGTTGGAGGAGAGGATGTTGCATCCGGTTCCATTTCTTGTTCTTCCTCTTCAACTGATCAAGCCGACTCTTCCTGCCATCTCTTGGTCCTCCTTTCATTTTCAGCAGAAGGTTCGGCTCATTTTGACCTCTTGCCGACAGCCCTTTTTGGAGCCTTTGTACGAGTTCAAGAAGAATGCAAGAAAATGAGCTAGAAAAGGTAGGTTTTGAAGGATGGAGGTATTGTCAGGTTGGAACAAGGGTTCTAAGCTAGTAGGAAGTGAACACTTAAAGCATAAAATCCTAGATTAAGTCCTATGGCTCTAATTAAAAATCTCTTGCCCGACATCCGAGTCAGCTCGACAAGCCCTAATTTGCTCGAGTCAGCTCGAGCAGAAATATAAAAGACTTAAACAGGAATTCGAGTCGGCTCGACTTGAGCATAGTAGCTCAAGTCGACTAGAACCAGAACTCTCTAAAAGAGTCATAAAGGTTCAAAATTGAAATTTAATGGTAGAAATTTACAAGGAGAGATGGTCAAAGTTCTTGGTTTGATGTAGGAGGCATTCTAGATAATGTTTCCTTAATTTTGAAGAGATTAAGTTAAGTTTTCTAAAAAGGGCTCAAAGTTCTAATTCTCCTCTAATCATTTCAAATCTATCTTGATTGAGAGGTTTAGTGAAAATGTCAGCAAGTTAGTTTTCAATTGAAATAAATTTCAATTCAATTTCACCATTTAAAACATGATCTCTTATGAAATGGTGTCTTATTTAAATATGCTTTGTTCTTCAGTACTGAATTAGATTTTTTGACAAATTTATAGCACTTGTGTTATCACATTTGATAGGAATTTTAGATTGTATAACACCAAATTCTTTTAGTTATTATTTAATCTATAACACTTGTGCACAACAACTCCCAGCAATAATATACTCTGCCTCAGCAGTAGATAGTACTACCGAGTTTTGTTTCTTACAGTACCATGAGATTACATTCAACCCTAGAAATTGGCATATACTACTAGTGCTTTTTCTATCTATTTTATAACCACCATAATCAGCATTAAAAGATCCAATCAAATTTAATGAAGATTGCTTTGAATACCATAGACCTAAATTACTTGTTCCTCTTAGATATCTTATAATTCTTTTACTACAAGCATATGTGATTCTTTAGGATTAGATTGAAATCTTGCACAAACATATATGCTAAACAAGATATCAAGTTTATCAACAGTTAAGTACAATAATGATTCGATCATACCTCGATATAGCTTTTGATCAATGTTGTTATCGTCTTCATCTTTGTCCAATCTGCAGGTTGAGCTCATGGGTGTGCTCTAGGTGCTTGTTTCAAACTATATAATGCTTTATTGAGTTTAAATACATGATTTAAAAAAGTATGACTTTTAAAACTTGGTGGTTGTTCTACAAAAACTTATTCAGATATAAAACCATTTTAAAAAGTAAATTTCACATCCATTTGGAATAGTTTAAAATTCATGTAGCAAGCAAATGCAAGTAATAATCTTATGGCCTCTAGTTTTGCTATGGGTGCATAAGTTTCATCAAAACCTATTCCTTCTTCTTAGTTGTATCCTTTGGCTACCAACCTTGCTTTGTTTTTAATCACTTTACCTTGTTCATCTAGTTTTTTTCTATAGACCCACTTGGTTCCTATGATGGGATGGTCTGGTGGTCTATCAACTAAAGTCCACACATTATTTTTTTCAAACTAGTTTAGTTCTTCATGCATGGCCATCATCTAGTTTGGATCATTTTCAGCTTCTTCTAAGCTTTGTGGCTCTATTTATGACACAAAGGCTAGGTAATCATGTGCTTCTCTATATGATGACCTAGTCCTAACATCTTGTGAAGGATGACCTATAATTAAATCTTTTGGATGAGAAGTTGCATACCTCCATTCCCTTGGTAGACTAGCATGATCCTTACTTACCACATCTTCTCCTTCTTGAGTTGGTCTCTCTTGTATGCTCATATCTTCCTTTTTTTTTGAAGTATACCTGCATCATTGTCTATACACTCTTCTTTCTTTGAAGGTGAGGGGTTAGTTTCATTAAAAATAACATGCATTGATTCTTCTATAGTTAGAGTTCTTTTATTAACTACTCTATACTTGTTGTGGCGTTCTAGGAGCAGAGATGTTGTGATCAATGCTGTTTTCTATGCAATAATCATCAAAAAATTGATTTTTAAATTCCGTGCCGTGATCACTTCTAATATATATGATTAAAAGATTTTTCTCATTTGAAACTTTCTTATGAAATTTTTGAAATACTTTGAAAGTTTCATCTTTGTGTGCAATAAACAAGATCCAAGTAAATCTTGAAAAATCATCTACTATCACAAGAGCATATTTCATACCACCTAGGCTTGTAGTCCTAGTTGGTCCAAATAAGTCCATGTGAAGTAGCTCAAGGGGTCTAGATGTTGAAATCAGATTTTTGGATTTAAAACTCCCCCTAGTTTGTTTACTCATTTGACAAGCATCACAAACATGATCAAAATCAATTTTAAACTTAGGAAAACCTCTAACTAGATTCTTGGAAATCAACTTGGCAATAGTATGTATGCTAGCATGACCTAATCATCTATGCCAAAGTAGACAAGACTCCTTGGTCTTAGCATTCATTGGTACTAGACTGGAACTACTAGACATGGCTAGATTATTTAGATCTACCACATAAATATTTTCAAGTCTTTGTCCAATGAATTTATTGATAGAATCAAGAGAGTTTGTTGCAATACACATAGATGATTCAAAGACAACCTTAAAGCCTTTATCACATAATTGACTAATACTTAACAAGTTATGCTTCAATTTGTCTACTAGCAATACATTTTCAATTAAAGTAGAGGGGATCAATTTGATCTTACCAATTTCGATTATTTTTCCCTTACCATTATCTCCAAAAGTAACCAAACCTCTTTCTTTCATCTCTAGGATGATAAATTGATCTTTGTCATCCATCATATGTCTTGAATAGCTGCTATCTAGATACCATCTTTTCTTTAATTTTTGAGTTGCAGTACATTTCTGCAAAATAATCAACAAGTTCTTTTAGGTACCCAAGCTACCTTAGGTCCTTGCAGGTTAGCAGAGGTGGTTTCTTTGAGAATCCAAATCTTTCTCACTTTACTTTTAGCATTTCCAAAAATATTGCATTGAAATACCTTATGTCCTACCCCTTTGCATGCATAATAAAAAATTCTAGTATTTTGAAAAGAAGTAAACATTGAAGTTATAGATGTAGAAGCATGTGATGCAGATGTAGAAAGATTTGACTTCAAAGATTTTTGATTTGAAAACTTAGGAATATACTTTGAAGCTCTAGAAATGGATATTGAAGGATTTGATACAAAAGCTTTTTGAGATATACCTTTTGGAACATAAGCTTTTGAAGGTATAAATTTGATAGTTGAAATTTTATTTGTATTTAAAGAGTTGTAACCAATTCAGCCTTATTATTAGAAATTCTTTGTTCCTTTAAAATCATCTCAAGCTTATTTGAACTTAATGTAAGTTTTTCAACCAATGGCTTGAGTTTTTCAACCTCCTTTTTTCAATTCAGAATTTTCAACATTTAAAGCTTTGTTTTTCTCAAGATGTATATTTTTCTCAATTTTCAAAGCTTTATTATTTTCAAAAAAAATAGTTAATTATTTTTGCAATATCATGTTCTTTTTTGAAATATCTTCCTTTTCTTTTAGTAAAGAATCATTGATATTCTTTAAAGCTCTAATCTTTATTCCAGCTTTTTTATACTTAGATAATAAGTCATGAAATGCAGAATTTAATTCATTAAAAGTAAATTCTATTTGAGGTTCGGGGGATGTTACCTCGTCTTTGAGACCCATAAGATAGAAGTTTGTAGTTTTTGTGATCTCTTCTTCTTCCATTGAAGTCAACTCCTTGCTATTGCTCCAAGTGGCAACCATAGCTTTCTTTTTCTTTTTCTTGAAAGTTTTCTTTAGTAAAAGACAATCGAGATGGATATGTCCTGGTTTCTTACACTCATAGCATGTGGGCATTTGTTCCTTTTCTTTCTCTTTCCTTGTCCTTGTCCTTACTATGTTCCCCTTTCTTATGAAACTTTCTAAAATATCTTCCTTTCTTCTTTCCCATAAACCTTCTAAATCTCCTCACGATCATGGCTATGTCTTTATCTTCTAGATCATCTTCAGAGGAGGAGCAATCTTTTTCTGATTCCTCATCTTGTTTCTTTGAATCCAATGCTGCTTTGAAGGTAATTTTTTTCTTCTTCTTCTGATCAACTTCAATTCTATACTGCATGGCCAATTCATGAGTAATGAGAGAACCCAACAGTTCATCTAGTGTTAGTGTGTTTAGATCTTTTGCTTCATGGATGGCAATTACTTTGGGGTCCCATTTGTTCATAAGTGATCTTAGAATCTTTAGTACTAAGTCAGTATTTGAGTAAACCCTGCCAAGACTTTTCAACCCATTAATAATATATGTAAATCATGAAAACATGGCAGAGATAGTTTCAGTTTGTTCCATCTTGAATAATTCATAGCTATGTACTAGAAGATTGATTTTAAAGGTCTTCACTTGGGAAGTTCCTTAATGGGCCACTTTGAGTTTATCCCAGATTTCTTTTGCAGATGAGCAAATAGAAATTTGGTTGAACTCATTTGCGTCCAAAGCATAATATAGTAAATTCATGGCTTTGGCATTCAATTCTTCCATTTTCATGTCATGTTCATCTCAATCCTCTTCAAGTTTTGGGACATCCACGCCATCTATTTTAATCATGAGTACTTGTGGACCCTTAAGAATGACCTTCCATAACTAAAAATCAACATCTTGAATGTATATCTTCATTCTAGCTTTCCAGTATGAATAATTCATGCCAGTGAATAGTGGAGGTCTATTAGTAGATTGGCCTTCAACCAAAGAAGTAATCATGGGATAAGCCATCAATATTTACTCTAATTAAATTTAGAGACACTGCTTTGATACCAGTTGTTGCCCAGGTGGCTTTCCCAAGAGGGGGGTGAATTGAGAATTTAAAAAATTAATCAGATATGTGCTCTTTTAAATCTACTTTAGTGAAAAGTGCTGTGTTTTAAATAATAAACAGCAGAAACAAATACAAATAGAAAAAATACAATGCAAACATAGCAAATATATAGTGATTCGGAGCAACCTCGCTCCTACGTCCACTACCCAAGATACCACTTGAGATTTCCACTATATTCATTAACGAAATACAGTCGGATTGTTTTATCAGGCTCATAATCCAAAATCCAACTTGGTTTTTCAACCGGGCTCACTAAAAACCCAACTTTTGGTTTTATACAGGATCACCAAGAACCTAACTTGGTTTTGAACAAGATCACCAAGAATCCAACTTGGTTTTGAATAGGATCACCAAGAACCCACACTTGGTTTTGAACAAGCTAACCAAGAACCTACTTGGTTTTTAAACCAGGCTCACCAATAATCCAACAACTCATAAAAGAGTAAAAGAAAATAAGCAACAAAATGATAAACTAAGGTTGTTTGATGGTTGCCAATGCATCTCAAGAGAAGCCTTCTTAATTGTACTTTAATACTCTTCAGTGGCTTCTTCAACTTCTTCAATGTATGCTTCAAGCTTCAGATTTGAGTTGGTGAAGTCTTGAAGATTGACTTGAATGCTCTCTAGTGCTCTCTTGCTCACATGCTCATTTAATGTTCAACTAAGCATTAGCTTTTTCAAAAGTTATCCCAATCCCTCATTTATAGAGTCTTGAACTCTTCTCAGGTGGATATAGTCATTGTAGACCATTGGGATGTGATATTTGATTGTTGGAGTACTTTTTAAATTCAAAAATAAAGTTCTGGAACTAGCCATTACCTGCCTGAAATTGACCTTCGAGTTGGCTCGGATCTCTCATGTTAGCTCGGATTCTCAGAGAAGTTCTAGTCGAGTCACCTTGCCTCATTCTGGTAGACTCGATTTCATAGTGTTCTTGATTCCTTACTCTGGTGAGTCGGCTTGCCTTAATTCGAGTCGGCTTGGATTCACAGGTCTTCAAAACTATACTCTGGAAGAGTTGGCTCTTCTCATTGGAGTCGACTTGCCTAGCTATTCTCTTAGAATTGATTTTTCATGAACTCTGGAGGAGTCAGCATCGATCTCTGAAGGGTTGACTCGGATGCCTAACTGAATGGATGAGTTGGCTCAAACTTCCTTCGGGTTGGGTCACCTGTCTGATTCAAGAAATGATGCACTAAATGAGTCAGCTCAGATTCCTATGAGTCAGCTCGGATCTCTGTGTGCCAGAATCCTTCATGCATGCCATGAACTAGATTCGGCTCCCTTTGCTTGAGTCAGCTCGGTTGAGATTTTCAGTAAAATTTTCATTTCCTCTCCAAATTACACTAGCAAAATTCTAACATTTATAATTCTTTCCAACTCAACTAACAATTAATTCTAAAAAATTTAAGCTTGAAAATACTTAGAAGTAACCCATTTTCATAAATATTTCTTTAAATTTTTTTTGGCTTCTTCTTTACATGACACATTTACAACACAACTCATGACACATAATAAGATTGTAGGCGTTGTAATTTAGCAATGAAACTATCCTACAAAAACTTGTGAAGCACTTGAAAAGTAGTTAGTAACATAAGTGCATGCTCCAATATTTTGTTATCATCAAAATCACTCAAGAGGTCAATAGAGAAATTACAAGGTGTTATCATATAAATACCTTGTCCAGCACCGTCCTGTTGCTTTCTTTTCTTGGACCTGTTTGGGTCAAGGGATGCAATGTAAAGAGGACAGTTCCTCTTCCAATGACCTTGCTTCTTGCAGAAAAAGTACTCTGCATGGCTCTTATCAACCTTCACCCTCTTGGCCTGACTGGGCCCAGAAGCATTCAGCACCTTTTTTCCTTTATTTTTTTTTCCCTTTCTTAAAGGGATGATGCCTTACTGAAGATCCTCCCACTAGATTTACCACCCATTTGTTCAGTGGTGGTCTTTCTCATAAGTCTGCAATAACCCCAATAGATCGTGGTAGTTAACTGCTGGCTTATTCATTCTATAATGATCGAGAAAATCTAGATAGGAAGAGGGTAGGGAATTCAGAATCGCATCCTTCCCAAGCTATTCATGCAAGGGATATCTAAGCTTGCCCAGGTGCTCAATCATCTCGATCATATACAGTACATGATTAGTGACTGAGGCCCCATTATGCATCTGTGCATTGTAGATAGCATAGGAGACCCTGTACCTCTCAACATCATCTGGTGTGCCAAAGGACTCCAACTTTTGAAGGATTTCCTATGGCTGGGCATCCTTGAACTTGCAACTGAACTTGCGTTCATCGCTGCTAACATTATGCATCAGACAGTTGACCTGTCAAAGAACCACTTTTGATAAGTGTCTCTGACTGAACCCCGAGCATTGGGAGCAGAAATTTTAGGTGTCGGATCTGATATCACATACAGGATCCGCACATGCTCTAGGACAATCCTAAGCCTTCGATACTAGCTATCGAAGTTGGGTCCATTAAGCTTCTCGTTGTCGAGAAGAGACTGGAGTGACAGGTTGGAAGACATCTGCAAGGAAAACTAAAACTTTATTAGTGTATATGAATTATTAACCTAAAGACATGGACTTTAGTCTAAAGTCCCCTCCCACTATTTTGTTTAGACTGGTAGTCTCTACCTCAAATCCAAGGAATTACTTTAATTCCTTAATGGGTACTAGAGTCCAATAGACAATACATGAGCCCGACTTTGGTCGGCCCATCCATGCACGTCTAAAGGTAGGTTCTTCAATCGATTACTTCTCCAAGTAACCTCTAGTATTTAGGTTTTGCTCCAAGGTGTACTTTAATCGACCTTTAGGCCTCCTATTGAAGGTCCCGGTTAGGTCCAACCATTAACATAATAAAACTCAATGCTTCTAACTAATGAATAGTCAAGCCTGACTTTGGCCAGTCCACTTGACCACCGTTAAGCGAGTCACACTGAGCCATCATATTAGGAAAAGTAATTCCAATAGCCCGATGAATACCTGATCTTTGGATCTGCGATGAACACCCAACTATTGGACCCATTACCATCCCACTTAATGGGAGGCTAGGACTTGGTTATCTCTATAACTTCATCCTTTCATGAACCTAATAATTTAGAGGGTTTAATTTTAATGTGACAGAAGAAGAGATTAAAAGACATGGATCAACCTCCCACTGACCACATCAGTAGCAAGGAGGGTTAGTCATAACAAATGATCCATGGGAACCTAAAATCAGTCAAGACTGATTAACCTTGGGTGACATGGGTTAACATGAGTCAATGAGCTATCCAATCAATCATGATCGACCACATTAGCCAGGTAAGTGAGATCATGGGTTGGGTTCTACCATTAATCGTCTTGCCTTAGACACCAACCGAGTTGGCTAGGTAAGAGGTAGCCCCAAAGAACCAAGATCAAAATGCCAAACTTACCTTGGATACCAATTGGTTCATCATACTCGATTAGACTAGCCTAATGACTCGGGCTGACCACTGAGCCACAAATTAGATCCATTTAGATTTATGGACTAATCAATCTAACTATTAGAGAGATCTATAGAGAAGAAATCTTAACTCAACATTTGATTAGATTAGTTCTCTATTTAGTCTAATGCATCTAAACTTAGGTCTAACCTAATTAAGGACCTAAAAGAAGCAACCCATGACCCTTAAGGCTTATTGAAATGACTTAAAATCTTTGAATTATATTTCTAGAGTTCATTATCATTCAAGGTAACTTAATTCTTAATTAAGTTCAATAGCTTTCAAAAATTTAAAATAATTTTAATTCATAATGTAAAACACTTTTACAATAAATCAAAATTTGAATTCACTATTTTTCTGCATTCTCATACCAAGTGTCGACTCACTAGGAGCAAGTGTCGATACTAGGTGTCGACACTTGGGTCGACTCATGACCTAAGATAGAAAGAAAATAGAACACCATGTTTTTCGTTACGTGCTCATGAGTCGACACCTTCAAGCCAAAGAGTCGACTCATGAGCCCAAGTATCGACTCTTCCTAGTCTTGTGTTGATACTTCAGCCTTCATGAGTCAACTCAAGGGTCGACTAAAGGCCTATCACAAGACAAAAAATAGTGATTTCAAATCCAAAGTTTTTCCAAACTTTTAATCAAAGCCGATCAAAACAAAACTCTTAGATCTCATCTAAATTTATTTCATGATCATAACATTAGATTAAAATATTTTTAATTTATGTTTTCTTTTATTTTATTTTTTCATGAGTCAATCACAAGCAGCACCCCTACATGACATAGGAGACCCCATTGAATGGGAAGAGAGGGTCTTGCAGCCCTACTTCTCTCCTATGATCAGACAGCCATGGTGAAGTACTCAATCCAAGTATTTAAGAGAAAACAATGATGTTAAAGCATGCTAGCATTATTATACTACAAAGAAAACCTAGCTTTGATACCATTTGAAGGGAAAAACGAAAGGAAAGCAGGCATGCAAGGTAGAAACATGGTATTTTAAATTATTTTAAAATATGCAGCGGAAGGCTCGGTAGATAGATCAAAATGATTTACCAATCTACCTGCAACAAGACTTAGTATAACAATGTAGCATGCAATAAAACATCAACAACAAGAAAAGAGTCAAAAGGCATAAAGTTACCTTACTGCTATACCTTGAAGATGGAGGTAGTGAAAAGCTTTCAAGCCATACATGCATTTGGCCTCTATGAGTAGTTCACACTGGGGCTCAACTCTGATCAACTCCCTCAGAGTGCTAGCTCCTTAGGATCCTTCGGGTTAATCTTCTTCTTCTCGGAAGATAAGGAGGAGAGGTGGAACCCTTCCTAACTATCTCTCTTTCCAAGACCTAGCTTAAGTGCTAGGTATTCTCACACCCAATCCCAAGTCCTCACAAAGCCCCTTTTTTTTCTTCTAGTTCTTCAACCCACCAACAGCCCATAAAACAACCTTTATTTATAGGGACAGCCATGAGAGGGAGAAAGAGGAAGGAGGAGTGATTGGGGGAGAAGGTCAAGGGCTATACCAAATGGGTCCAAGCTAAAAAGGCAAGTATGACCATCATACCATGAAAGCTTGGAGCCAAAAATGCTCAGAATTCGAAGTCAAAACCTTTCCAGTAATCTTTCAAAAATTTTTGCTTGTCAATCAAGTATCGACACTTCCATTTGACCAAGTGTCGACACTTCGAACATGGTCAATCACATTGACCTCCAATGATGGCAAACGATTCTTAATCGTCGATCAACCTTTAGATCGGATAAAAACCCCTATGGTATGTGACCCCATAGGTTCGAACACTAAGCCGGTTGTATTGGAACACTTTCAATACCAGTCAAAGTCCTCATCTAGCAATGTTACCCAATGTTTAGATAGGTCAAAGATTGCAGAGCAATTTTCTAGAACCTCTTGCATATGGTTATCGCATAATTCATCACTTTGAGCTCATAATGCTTAGGATGACCTAGGGTTTGCCTGCCAACCCTAATTTGGTTCATCCAGATCGTGTCTCAACCTTACAAGTTCTGTGACTCCTCACAAGAACTATCCTAGCCAAGGTTTTGCTAAATTGAGACACAATTAGTCATTCACTCCAAACTATTTAGAGGGATCAATTCTATCTTGATCCACCACCACTCCACAAGTACTTGACTGTACCTAGAAACCTTTCATCACTGGATTAAAAATCCAGGTAGTCCGGCATCAAAGTATGCTGAGTTGCTTGCAAACTACCATGATGACCTCAGGTCTGAGGGACACATATACCCATATCCCTTCGCGAGCAACCCTTTGGCAGAAGGGAGCTCCACAGATGGTCACGTTCAGTGAGATATCACACATTTCACTTATATGTCACATCAGTGTCACCACACTCCTTGGTCAAAAGAACAACCAACCAATGTGAGATACAACAACCTATACTTGATACATCGTCATCCTATAATAATATATTCTTTGGTTGTGAACCAGTTTAAGAACGACCTGATATATCCTCTCTATATCAAATATAATATAGTTCAAAGGACTCCATCACATAAGAGTTCTTTTCAGGAAAATGTACATGTGATGAATAGCCAAAAGAATAACTTTTATTCATTAAGAAATTCATATATAATTACAAAATTAGCATAACTATCTATAGCCTAGACGATTGGCTTTGGAACACAATTCCCAACAATGATAGCACTGGAGCCATTGCTCAAGTGAAGGAACCAAAGGTATATTAGCAGACCAAGCATGTTCTGTGTCGCTTCCACCTTGTTTAGGAGATTATGGAATAAGGTGACATTGACCTTTAGAAGATCGATGAAAAGGAGAACCTGACCGACCCATATACTAAAGCCCTTAGAATCAAAGAGTTCAATGGTCATAAGTAGAAGATGGGTATATGATACTATTCTGATTGGCTCTAGTTCAAGTAGGAGTTGTTAGGAAAAGTATCCTAAATCCAATCATCTGGATTGTAGATAGTTAAGCTATCTTGTAAATATATATTAATTATAAATAAAATAAATAATATTTTTGGTAGCTCAACATTATTTGTCATCTTTCTATGAACTCTAATATGTTGAAGTTCTTAGAACTACATTGATTCAATAAAGGATGATTTATTAAGTGGTTTTTAAATCGGTTCATGATCAAATGATATATTGTTACTTAGGATGACAATGTTTATCAAGTATATATTATTGTGTACTATATAAGTTAGTTGTTGATTGCTATCGTAGATGGTCAAAAATAATTTATCAACTCAACTCTATAGCTAGGATGAGTCAGGATCATATCCTTAGGAACTAGTTAGGGTTATGTTCACTTTTAAAATTATGTTATTAGAGATTAATATTAGGTTAGAGAGATAGAAGAGTAAGAATATGATTATACTAAGAATGAGAATTAAACTATGCAGGGAATTAATATGAAAGATGTCTTGGGTTTTGATTTAGTATTTGGTATTATATTAAGTATTATTCAATATGTAATTATTAAATTATGATTAATCTCCGAGCATAGCCTATCTTGTTGGATACGGACCTTAATCCATTTTTACATAGCCATAGGCTATTCAAAGTCTCTAATCATATAAATAAAATTTTTTATAATCAGATTTTGAGCATAGCCTATCTCACTGAGCATGAATCATATCCCGAGATCATGACTTATCCTCATATAGACATGTAGAACACTACTTGAAGTAGTGAAAAATAATTTTTTTCATGAAAAACAAACATTACAATCAAGCACTAATTACATTAAAAAAGTATAAAATATAAATACCAAAAATCTTGTATACTCCCTGAAGACAGGAATTTCTTAGCCGCTCATGATCATCCCTTCCTCTCCTCCTATGCAAAGGCTCTAGGAGGACTCTAGGGAGTTGATTCTCCAAGGCATAGGAGCCTTTTTATAGGGTTAATAAGGAAGAAGTTTTCATGGGTTTCTGATGTGGGACTAAACATGTAGATTGCACGACTGGCTAGGATTTATTATTATAATAGATCAATGGTTAGATGGTAAACCCAAATTCCAATTAAATTAGACTATAGAGTCATGCTCCAACTTAATGTTTGACCAGTTGGTTGGTTGCCATCGAATCCTAATCGGAGGTCTAGAAATCAGCCACATCTTAGAAAAATTAATCATGAGGCCTTTTATTGCTTTGAGATCCATGCACTCCATCAAGCTTGTTTGCTATCGCCTGAATGCCACCCCACCATTGGAGCTCAAATCTTTCTTGGAATAGCCTACGCACCACCACCAAAATCTCCTCGTGTCATCAAGACCTTGTCATTAGAATCTCAGCTTGGCCAAGGAGGGGTAGTGTTAGGTGGTGCTTGGCAATGGCAGAGGCATGGCCCGATCTTCAAAAGAACAGCCATATCTATAATGGTGGTATGGTGACGAGAGGCGGCAGGGAATGGCTCCATCAATGGCAAGATGACTTTTGGTGGGGCAAGTTGGTGGCAAATGGGTCTGCTTCATGGAAGAGAGGAGGAGAGATGGAGGAAAATCATGGGGGACAGTGGAGGAATCAACTGGCAGTGGCTTTTGGTGGTGCTCCGGTCAGAGGAGGTGGCACAAGAGAGTTCGATAGTGGCAGGATGACATCTCTAGCAAGCTCAGCTCAAAAAAGGCATCATGGTCATGGTTGCCCATGGATCATTCTACATTTCATAGACCAAGTGACCGGTCCATGGTGGACCGGCTACTCCAAAATTCATGCAGTTTTGTATTATTCCTTTGAAATTCAATTCCGAGCTTGTTTCAAGTATGATTTGCTTCAAATTTATTTTATCTAATCCTATAAATCGAGCTCTTCATGTTGGTGATATTCTTTCCTACAAATGATATATAAAAGTATCAATTTTAAATAAATAAAAATAATTTAATTATTAAATTAATCTTTTATATATATATATATATAATGTAATTATCAAATCCCCTAACTTGAACTTTGCTTGTCCTAGAGTAAAGAAAAAAAATATAGCTATGTATACAAACTCATTCTTAAATTGAAAGTTGGCTTAGGCAGTCCTAAAGGTAGCTGATACCTGGCTAGACTATTAAAGAGGTACTTTATCGGATCACTGAGTCAACCCAATTAATGGTCGAGTGCTGACTATAGAAATCTTTATAGGTCTTCCTTACCATCCCCCCAACTTACTCTTTAAATCCTCTAACTTGATTTGAGTTAGGTTTGTTAACTTTTTAGTACTTTCATTTCCTTTTTTTTGGAGTCTAGTGCAATATCCTAATTTCTTAAGTATTAGCATTCTCACCTTTTCACACGAATCATAATACTTAGGTGAAGGGGCTCGGTTACTAAGTGAGGTGCGATTGCTTGATAGATCTATTGACCTTCTTACCTTTTAACATGAACCACAATGCTTACTTAGGTGAAGAGGCCTGATTACTCAATAAGAGTTCAAGAAGAGCTGTGAGGTTAGACTAACTCTCTAATGGTTATGGTTTTTTCATTCTTTCTTTTTTTTCTTCTTTCTTTCTTTCTTTTTATATAAAGGACTTTTTGTATATCTTAACCTTTCTACCCATCCTCTTAATAAGTAGATTTTTTTTGAGATAAGAAGAAAGAGAGTTCTGGAATCACTCCTAAAATTTAATTTGGTCAACGCCCTATCATTTATTGGATTTTTTTAGTGAAATGCCCCTTAGTATCTCTAAAACTATCTAGGACATTAATCAATCATTGATTAGGGTGCTAATTAACTTCAAATCAAGATAAAATTTGGATACAAAATGAAAGAATTATGTCCTGAAAGTCAATCACAGGTATTGTATCTGTGGCATTTTTATATTCTCCCAACCCAAGATCGATATTAATAAGGGCAATTTTTGGTTCATCATATGTTGTGTCTTATGTTTTAATTATAAGATTATGATGAATCCCATAGGTTAGGATTATGATGGAGATCATAACGGTGAGACCTAAGTTCCTATAAACCCTAATTTAAAATATTCCTAGTCATTGGATCATCGATTCGGGGATCGATGAATCCGAAAAGACTAGCACATCTTATATATGCTCAATGGAGAGGGTGGTTTATCTCACAGCCACTTATGTAAAGACACTAATACAAGGATATGGGTGTTCATTAGGCTATGAGTTCACTAAACTAATCCGATAAGAGAACATCAAATAAAAATCTTACTTACTTGTCAAAAGAATGTTCTTTTAGTGGGAGTTCTGTATGTGATCCTTTGATCTAAGATTATCATAGTATCTTATGCACATGAATCCATGTTTCGGTGCATGCTCATTCATGATAATTAAGTCATGTATGGGGTGCTTCTAGATAAGGTGGATTGTATATGAATGTAATGAGTAGGTCAACAAGGAATCGATCACCCCTGTAAGGGGAGAAGTTATCCTATATGATCTCTTCAAATGATGACTTAGAAAATCTTTGATCAAAGCATGATGAGATTAGATAGGGTTTCTAATCTTTCATTGATTGAGTCATCATTATCGAATTAAGATTTGAAAGGATTAAGTGCTAGGGTTTGACATTTATCCATGCCCATCACTTAATCGGGATAAAGGGTGATTGAAGGATTAAATTGCACAGTAACTTTTCATTGAAGGGTATTTTGATAATTTATACCAATTTCTTCATCTTTCAGGATGCATGACATATTACTAGACATCAATCATGTCTTGTAGATTTTCATGAATCAAATTTATTCGATTCATGAGTCAATTTGGAAGCTGGTTCGAATTGGCAACTTAGGTCAACTCAATTTGACCTAATTAGGTCAATTGGATTCGATTAGATCGAATTAGCTTGGACCTAGACCTACTACTAGCTAGATGTGGAATCCAAAGGGTCACACACCTTAGAGAATTGGACAAGAAAGTCAATTATATTTCTCTTAGGGTCATGGGATCCTAAATGGCTAGCTAATTGATATACTAGCATATGTTGGCTAGCCCAACTCCTAACACAATTGGATTGGGTCAGCATGCTTGTTATTTAGGCTAACCAATTTAAGTGAGACTTAAACTGAGTAGATTCCTAAGTGGGGAAGCCTAATTCAGTATATATTTAGATTTTATTAGGCTTTTTCTTGGATTTATGGAAGAGTCCTACATGGCATGGACTCTTGGCACCGAGTTACGGTGTGCACCAAGAATAAATGTGTGCAAAAGGACCAAGAGTTCTTCTGCCAGTCAAACACAAATCCTAGATAATGCCCAAACACATCTTCCTTATCTGCATGTCATTTGGTTTGGGATTGACCGGTCAAATAAGTGGATTGGCATGAAAACAAAGGTAGCACACAATGAAGGGTTGCATCCCTTCATTGTTGGCACAAATTTGAAATCAGGAGTCCTTCTGTTTGAAGGCTCCCATATTTGTCTGATGCCTCCTTTCAGATTTCACACCCATAAGCTTTCATATAACTGGTTAATGCCATGTGGTAGGTGGAGAAGAAGGCTAGAAAAATGAAGAGACATTAATATGTCTCTTGGCACATGATAGGTTGTATCATTATATGTCTTCTCATCCAAAAGACTCCTTCTGCTTGAAAGGTCTTATAAAGGGGTTGAGAAAAAGATATATCAAGTGCCTCATCCCTCTTTGTATAAAGGCATCATATTCTGATGCTAAAGCATTCAATTTTCATTTGAATAATACTACCTGCTATTTTCTCTTCCTCCTCCTTAAGACAAGGTTTGTCTTTTTTAAGACAAAGCTTGTTCTTTTAAGACAAGGCTAGTCTATTTAAGACAAGAGCCTTGATATGGGACAAAAATTAAAATTAAACTACTGATCTTAATAACTAATTAGCAGAGAAAAATAGAAACTAATTTTTTTGTTAATTTTTTAGATTTTCAAAGAAGACTTTAATGGAGACAGAAAAAGAAACTAGTTATAATTATCTACCTGCAAGTAAACCGACAAATTAACTAGGAAAGTAGGACTTGGTGGTTGAGAAATCACCGTAACTAGGGATTATCTACCAATGAGTCAGAGAATAATAAGAAAGGAATAAGTTTTGATTTTATCAATGAAGAAACGCTCCTCCGAATCGGATCTGATAGGACTCTCAAGATCTTCATGGCAGGGTTTCAAGACTCGATCCAGGGCTTCGATCTTTCATGCGAAGCTGGTTCTGAGGCAAGAACACCTGATCTTGACTCTTGATCACCTGTAACACTCAATAATGAAAATCACAAATTAAGAAGCAGCAAAGAAAAAGAAAGAATGAAAGGAAAGGAAGGTTTATAAATGGTGATTTTTGGATTTCTGGTCGGCTAGATAGGTAGGATAACTAGGGCCTCGCATCCTATGATATTTCAAAGAACAAAGAAAAAGGGCCTCACAGCCCACGATGTACATAGCAAAGGAAGAAATTTTGATAGAGTCTCTTTATTGATGAATAATAATTAATTAATTACAAGGGAGGAGTTGGAGGGGTATTTATAGACCCCCAACCAGTCGTGTAAGGGATATAATGACTAGTCTTTTTCTCCCTTGGACTACAACTCCTAGAATCCTGCTTTAGGTAGCCTAGACTCTTGTTTGATGAGATGATCTGGACTCTTTTCAAAGTGGGATACAACTTGAGGCTTCTCATCCAAAGTGGGCACCCAAGTGGTGGATTGGTTAGATGGCTTGATGTAGGGTCAAGATGCTCCGTCACTTGGCCTTGCTTGCTAGACTCTAGAGTTTGGATAATGTAGACGTCTGCAGGTGAGTGGACTCCTCAGTCTGGATTAAAGAAGACTCAAGAGTTTTGGTGAGACTCTTGAGTTTTGGATACTTAAGCAGCTTCCAACCTGTTTGATTGAAACTTCTGTGGAAAAGAACCTTTGAACCTTCTTCTCTTAAGTGATTAAAATTCCTAGAACTTCTTTGAAGTTGGCGACAAGAGGAATGCTTGGCTGAATCCTTGGTGTTGGCATGAATTTCCTTGAGTGAGAGGGCACTAATGTGAAGACTCCTTCTTCGTTACTCCTCTTAAAATTCAAGTGGCACTAGTTTATGAGTTTAAGTGGCCGACCAAGGTGTAGCATGTAGTAACATAGCATGTGTTCTTGTCCTGGATGAAGTGTCAAGTAGTGTTGTCCTAACGACATGTCCAAATATGACATGTGTTGATGTCCAAATCCTTGAGAAGGTGGCGCCAAGAAGACGTTGCATATGCCAAGTGACTTGGGCTAGCACATGAGGTCACATGGCTTGTCTTGAGCTAGCACATGAGGTCACATAGATCTTCAATTGGGTGCACATTGGATATTGTCTTGGCTCCCCTCTTGTAATACAAGGCTCAATGACTCAACTAATTGCATGGACTCAATGAATAACAAATCACATGACTCAACTAAATAACCAACTCTAAGCCCAACATGATCAAATTGATCAAAAGGCATAACTAATAAAATAAAATGGCTTAAGCTGGTAAATAGGGTTTGGCCCAAAATAGGTTTTGACACAATTGATAAATGGGATTTTTATGCAAACCCTAATTTGATAAAAGGGGTTTGGCCCCAAAGGCTAAAAAATAAAAATCCTAATTACAGTTGGTAAAAAGGGTTTACCCTAATTAAACCAAAATAACAAAATTTACAATAAATATTTACATGGTAAACAAAAGGGTTTGGGTTCAGGGTTTTACTCACAGGTGATCCACAGAGATGTGGGTTCAACCTGTCGATTTCTTTTAGCCCTGGTGCCCACACCAATTCTCCTTAGGTGGGAGGAACTCGACCTTATCGAGTATGGGTCAACTCCACTGTTATAATACTCTAGTAAGTCAGGAACAACTCTATGCAGGTCCTCTCTGGTGATCCAAGAATCATCAGATTCAGGTCATCCTTGCCAATGAACCAGATATTGCTGGTAATCTTTGCTCCAGATAGCGATGATCTTGTCATCCAAGATCCGCTCGATCTTGTCTCTCCGGGCTGGTGGTATGGCAGGTGGACACACTTAGGTTGGTTTACTCTCAAGGACTGGATTAGGCCCAAATGGCTCACTAGGAATCAACGTTGGCTCCCTATACTCGATAAGGTCTGAAACGTTGAAAGTAGAGCTAATGCCTAGTTCAGGTGGCAATTCAAGCACGTATGCATTAGGTCCAATTTTCTTAATTAATTTGTATGGTCCACTACTACGGGCTTGCAATTTTTTTCATGGTTTCAGGTGGGAACTATTCAGGTCATAATTGAACCATAACAAAGTCTCCTTCATTGTATTCCTTGAGTCTTCCTTTAGTATCAACCATATATTTATAAGATTCGTTGCTTTCATTAATTTTCTTACTTATCTCTTTATGCAACTCTCTAACATGTTCAGCATATGACTCTACAAATGTCTAATAGACTCACTATGCATTACTAGTGAAGAAAATTTAGTTATTTATTTATTTATTTTTTTATATTTAAGTCCCTAATTTCAATTCTATACTTGACCCTTGGTCGATGGGTGATATGTAGATGAGAATTTGACATGCACTCCTAATAGATGCCATAAGGTCCTCCAGAAATAAATGGCAAATCTAACAGGATCTGAGGACAGATGAAGCATACTAACTTCAACAAAATGTAAACTAATGATTCTAGAAACATTGGAAACTTCAGGGAATTGTAGAAAATAAGAAGTGGATTTGGGGGTGACTTGGTAGGGTAGGAAATAAGAAAAGGGCTCATAGAACAATCCCTGACTAATGGGGTTGACCTTATGGTTTGGACACTGAATTATGTCCACAGGTAATAAAGGGTCAGCCTGAATAAAGGATGAATCAAGAATTTCATGAAAGAGATACTCAATTGGGACTAATGGGGTGAACTCTTCATGAGGGTGCTGGTGTAGAAAAATCAAGTCCTCATTGATTACTTTAGGTTCATGAGTTTTAGGACCAGGCTCTATGATTTGGCTCTCTTCTAATTTTTTCTCAGGCAAAGTCTTAGTAGTAGGGTTTGGTTCCTCATGGTTCTCTTTGTATAATGGTCCTTCCAGTACAGTTTCAGTCAGGGTATAGTCATGGTCAACTAGCTCTGTGCTGGCTTCAATCTGGGTATCTACCGGGTCAGTTAATTCTTGGTTGGCCTTAGTTTGGGTATGGTCATGATTATCTAACTCTGGGACTACCTCCTATATCACCTCATCTACATACTCATCTATTAAGCTCACATCAGCTTCATAAACTTCTTCTTCAATAGCATCTTGATGAACCAATAGGATAGTAGGAGTAGATCGGTTAAGAGAAAATTGGCGAGTGTTTGGGATAGCAGGGGTGGGTTGACTAAAGAGACAATGACTAAGATCTGGGGTAGTGGAGAAGGGTTGGCTAAGGGAAACCTGAATAGTACCTGGGTTTTGACTATAGCCACTGATCCTAGTGGGTTCGAGTCGATGGGTTTTGGGGTCAAGGGTAGTTGGTTTAGGTAAACCAGGGTTAGTACGGATCCTACGGATCCTCTCTAGGTTTTCTTATCGTTCATCCAGTCAATCAAACTTATGGTTCATTTGGGTACATTGTTCAGTGAAGGTTCTAAGGAAAGTCACAAAATTAGGATCCATGATTAAATTAGATTGGGTTTGGGTGAGACTACTGGTTGGGTCAGACTCCTAATCTATTGGTTATGCAATGCAATTACACAGAACTGGACTCGGACTAGGGTTTCCTAGACCTAGAGCTCAAGTAGAATGGATCAGCTCAAATTATTGTCAATTCAGTAATTACCCTGTCCATTGGCCAGGTAAGAGGTTGGGTCATGGGAGGCTCCCCCTGCTCTCACAGGGTCCTAATTAAAAACCACAAAATTGCTTAGAGAATTTGTCTCTAGACCTCTAGCCTTAGACACCAAATTCAAGTGATAATCAAAGGATTGGGTGCACTAGCTTACACACAATACTTGGAACCTGACCTGTTGGTGTCCCTCGCTTACTAGAGCAATTAAGTCTAATTGAATTTTAATTAGGGTTAGGCTCGGATGCAAAGAAGGTTGTTGTGGGCTCAGGACATGTGATGAGCTCTTTCCCTGATCTGAGATGCTCAAGTGCCTTAAAGATTAGGTTACTTGATGATGCACCACAAGATAAAACCTTAGATGCAATCAAACTAAAATAATTAAAATAACAGAAAAAAAAATTAATTATTTTTTTTATATTTTATTCTTTTGATTTCAGCAAAGATATAGTTTGTAGAAAAATACCTAAGTGCAGGAAATTAAAATATGCAAGATTTATGCAAAAAGAACCCTAAACTAGAATTGCTGAAATTCAGGGCAGATCTGTTCTCAAGCAGTATTCTGGTGAGCAGAAAATCTACGGACTGAAATAATTTATGACAAAATTCTAAAAAATACTATCAATTATGATGGTTCTAACAAAATAAGAATTTACTTACATACATAAATAATTAAAACAACAAACTATATACTGTAATTGATGTGATGCAGAAAATAAACCCTAAAGATGCCTATCTGTTTGTTTTTTTCTTCAAGGGTCAATTCATAGCGTCACCCCTACATGCCATAGAAAATCTTGTTTGAATGGGAGGTGAGGGTCTTGTAGCCCTACTTTTTTTTATGACCAGATGGCCATGGTGAAGCACCCGATCCGAATACTTAAAGAGAAACTAAATCAGCACAAGAGAGATTAAACCCTAGTTTAACCTATTTTGACACCAAAACTGATGCAAGACAATAATTCAAATTAAACTACTGATATTAATAACTAATTTGCAGAGAAAAATAGAAACTAAATTTTTTGTTATATTTTTCAGATTTTTAAATAAGACTTTAATCGAGACGAAAAGGAAACTAGTTATAATTATCTACCCGCAAGTAAGCCTACAAATTAACTAGGAAAGCAGGACTTGGTGGTTGAAAAATCATCGTAAACTAGGGTTTATCTATCAATGAGTCAGAGAATAATGAGAAAAGAATAAGTTTTGATTTTATCAATGAACAAATGCTCCTCTGAATAGGATCTGATAGGACTCTTAAGATCTTCATGGCAGGGTTTTAAGAACTCGATCCCGAGCTCCGATCTTTCACACGAAGCTGGTTTCGAGGCAAGAACACCTGATCTTGACTTCGATGACTTGTAACACTCAACAATGAAAATCATGAATTAAGAAGTAGCAAAGAAAAAGAAAGAATGAAAGGAAAGGAAGGTTTAGAAATGGTGGTTTTTGGATTTCTGGTTGCTGGATAGGTAAGATAACTAGGGCTTCGCACCCCGCGATGTTTCGAAGAACAAAGGAAAAGGGCCCACACCCCACGATGCATACAGCAAAGGAAGAAATTTTGACAAAGTCTATTTATTGTTGAATAATAATTGATTAATTACAAGGGGGAGTTGGAAGGGTATTTATAAACCCCCAACCAGTGGTGTAAGGGATACAACTACTAGCCTTTTTCTTCCTTGGACTACAACTCCTAGAATCCTGCGTTAGGCAACCTGGACTCTTGTTTGCTGAGATGATCTGGACTGTTTTCAAAGTGGGCGACAACTTAAGGCTTCTCATCCAAAGTGGGCGCCCAAGTGGTGGATTAGTGAGATGGCTTGATGTAGGGTCAAGATTCTCCATCACTTGGCCTTGCTTGCTGGACTCTAGAGTTTGGATGATGTAGACGTCTATAGGTGAGTGGACTCCTCAGTCTGGATTGAAGAAGACTCAAGAGTTTTGGTGAGACTCTTGAGTTCTGGATACTTAAGCAGCTTCCAACCTGTTTGATTGAAACTTCTATGGAGAGAACCTTTGAACCTTCTTCTCTTGAGTGATTAAAATTCCTAGAACTCCTTTGAAGTTGGGGACAAGAGGAATGCTTGGCCAAGTCTT
Organism: Areca catechu; assembly: GCA_021397845.1. Classification (NCBI taxonomy): domain Eukaryota; kingdom Viridiplantae; phylum Streptophyta; class Magnoliopsida; order Arecales; family Arecaceae; genus Areca; species Areca catechu. Next base: position 47,923,400 of record CM038042.1, read on the forward strand.
TGGTGTTGGCATGAATTTCCTTGAGTGAGAGGGCGCTAATGTGAAGACTCCTTCTTCATCACTCCTCTTAAAATTCAAGTGGTGCTAGTTTATGAGTTTAAGTGGCCGACCAAGATGTAGCATGTAGTAACATAGCATGTGTTCTTGTCCTGGATGAAGTGTCAAGTAGTGTTGTCCCAATGACATGTCCAAACATGACATATGTTGATATCCAAATCCTTGAAAAGGTGGCGCCAAGAAGAGGTTGCATATGCCGAGTGACTTAGGCTAGCACATGAGGTCACATGGCTTGTCTTGAGATAGCACATGGGGTTACATGGATCTTCAATTGGGTGCACATGGGATGTTGTTTTGGGTCCCCTCTTGTAATATAGGGCTCAATGACTCAACTAATTACATGGACTCAATGAATAACAAATCACATGACTCAAATAAATAACCAACTCTAAGCCCAACTTGATCAAATTGATCAAAAGGCATAACCAATAAAATAAAATGGCTTAAGCTGGTAAATAGGGTTTGGCCCAAAATAGGTTTTGACACAACCGATAAATGAGGTTTTTATACAAACCCTAATTTGGTAAAAGGGGTTTGGCCCCAAAGGCTAAAAAATAAAAAATCCTAATTACAGTTGGTAAAAAGGGTTTATCCTAACTAAACAAAAATATAAATTTAAAAATAAATATTTACATGGTAAAAAAAAGGGTTTGGGTTCAGGATTTTACTCACAGGTGATCCACAAAGATGTGGGTTCAACCTGTCGATTTCTTTTAGCCCTGGTGCCCGCATCAAGCCTAGAAAGAAAAATAGAAGGGATATTTAAAATCTAAGAGAAGAATCAGAGAGGTCTTTGAGTGCCCTACAGGAGGGTAGGGGTTCTATCAAAGGAAGAAAGTCTGAAAGGCTACTAAAAGAGTCCCAATCAAACAAGCAACCTTTGTAGGAGTGCTTCCCTGTTCCAGTTCCTGTATGGATCATCTCTAGAGGGCATACACTTGTATACCTCATGAAAATAAAGGATTTTAACACTCCAGGTATTCTTCTATAACTCTAAAGTTAAGATTTATTGGTTGTCATGATCAAGTGGTCCTAGGATTTAGGGTTCTAGTCGGTTAGGGTTTCAAAAATGGAAAATTTTGAAACCCAATCTTCCCCTTTTCTAGGCCTGAGGAATCCAATAGTGGTATTAGAGTCACCTTGATGCATGCAATTAGTGATATCTTTAGTGTTGATTGCTTACTATGCTTTGAATTGATGCATGATTAGTTTATATTACATACGTGATATGTTATATCCTAGTATCTTCTTCAGATTGGGTTAGCCACCATGGCCGTTCGATCATAGGAGCCAAATAAGGTTTAAAGGCTCTCTTTTTCCATTCAAAGGGGTCTCCTATGGCATGTAGGGGTGCTGTTGTGACCTTATCCCATGAACAAGTGAGGTGAACGGATTGCTATTATAATCATGCTTATGTTATGCATATTAGGGTTAATATGCTTGCTAGCTAGAATGAATGTCACATTGATATAGTTAATTAGGATGTTTTTGAGACCATCAAAGTCCTTATAAAAATTATATTTAGTCATGGTGTAAGTTAATCATGATGCAAATTCGATTAGGGTTTGATCAGCCAGTTGGTGTCTAGGCAAGTGGTTCTGGGAAGGTAAAGGAAATGAGGTTTTTAATTGGTTTCGTTGTCTAACCTGGTCAATTCAATTAGTGTCTAAGTCAATGGGTTTGATATAAAATTTGACTTGCTGCATTTTATGCTTTATAGTATGTTTGATAATGTTACTTTGTTGAGCAAACTCAAGGGTGACATTATTCAATCATGACTATATATGATGAAGAGTTTAACTAAACTAAGACATTATGGTTTGTTGTGCAAACACAAGGCTATAAGTGTCTTAGAGGCAAGTGTTATGTTGAGAATTTCAAGGGATACAATTGAAAAGGAATTTCCTATCCTTGAACTTATAAGTGTTTGTTATGCAAACACAAGGCATTTATAAGAAATTGGGGTCTTAAGCCCACTAAAAAAACTGGAAATTGGTTTCTCGTCTACCATAGTTGAGGGTTATGGTATTCAATGAAAATAGTGGGAGACATGATTAGATTTCAAGTTCTTATCTAATTGTGGTATGCTTATATATTATTCCTGGATTTAAATTATAGCTTCTATTCTTTCACTATGGGACATCTTGGATGCCAATAAACTGACCGGACCAAACTATGTGGACTGGTTGAGGAACCTAAGAATAGTACTTGGTTAGAAAAAAATATCCTACATCCTTGATTCTTCAGACCCAGATTCGATCAGAGATAATGCTATAAAGGAGAAAAAGGCCACTTATAGAATGTGGCAGAATGATAGCTTGACTATCAAGTCATAATGTTAGCCTCGATAAGTAATGACCATACTGCTCAATCTCAAAGAGCTATTTGGAGAGCATAGTAGGACTGGTAGATATGAAATATTGAAGTTGTTATTCTAGGCACGAATGAGTGAGGGCTCACCCATATAGGTCCATGCTCTCAAGATGATTGGCTTAATCACCCAATTAGGTCATTAGGCTTTGTCATGGATAGGGAGCTTAATCAGGATTTGATCCTATAATCACTCCCAAATTCCTTCTCTCAGTTTGTCATGAACTACCACATGATCAAACTGAATCTTTCATTCTTAGAGCTGCTTAACATGCTTAAGACAACTGAGAGCCACTTCAAAAAAGATAAGGCTAATTATCTTCTTCTAGTTGATGGGAAGAAGAAAAGTATAATGAAGAAGGGTACAAAGTGAAGACTGAATCCAAATAAAAGCATCAATAAGAGAAAAAAGGCAAGGAGACCTTCAAATGATGGATCCTATTTCTTCTATGGCAAGAAGGGACATTGGAAGAAAAACTGCAAGACATACATTGTAGGTCTGAAGCAAGATGCTAGTGGAGCATCAAGAGATTTGTTTATGATACAAACAAACTTATCATTGAGTTCTTCAAATTCTGATTCATGGGTATTGGATACCGCATGTGTGTCTCATATCTGCAAGTCATTGCAGGGGTTACAAAGACTTAGATTTTTGAAGAAAGGTGACTTTAAGCTTTATGGCACGAGTGGAGAGGTCATTCATGCCAAAGCTATTGGAACCTACATGTTATTGTTGCCTTCGGGCAAGATATTGGAATTAAAAGACTGTTATTTCATTCCAAGTGTTAGAAATATTATTTCTGTACCTTTGTTATTAGGACAAGGTTATGAAATAAATGTTGAGAGAAATGGATGTTCCACTTTTCATTCTAATGACTTCTTTAGAATGGGTAAATTTGTGAATGGTCTTTTAATTCTATCACTCAATGATGAAGTATTGTTTGTAGAAAATAAAAAGAGAAAGAGAGTTGATACTAATGAAACATTCCTTTAGCATTGCCGATTAGGTCATATAAGTGAGTCAAGGATTAACAAGTTATACAAAGATAATTTCTTTGGTCCTTATGATTATAAATCATTAGGAACTTGTGAATCTTGCTTCATGGAAAAAATAACCAAGTCTCCATTCATTGGATATGGAGAAAGGGCAACTGAGTTGTTAGGGTTAATACATTCAGATGTAAGTGGACCTATGTCAACTTAGGCTAGAGACGGATACTCTTATTTCATCACATTCATTGATGATTTATCTAGGTTCGGATATATATATCTCATGAAACATAAATCCAAAGCTACAAACTGTGAAAACAGGGATCGAGAGAGAAGAGTGACATGTGGGAGAAAACCATAGAGAGATCCAATCCAGATCGCTGTGCTAATGATCATTATAGGATAACCCAAGTAGCAATCGACCTTCATGATGTTCTAATCCCAATCACATGGTAAAAACAGGGGAAGCTAGAGAGGGGAAGAGGGAGAAAACAACGTGTGATGAACCAAAAACATCGTGTAAACCGGCCAAGATATAAACCGGTTCATTAAACCCAAAATGGTTTAAAAAAAAAACCCCAGTCCGACCAAACCTGATCAGAAAGAAAACTGGGTCCAGTCCTAGTCTACCAGGAACAATTCCTGGTTAACCCAAACCAATCCTGGTCATTCAAAATTAGACCAGGTGGACCATAAAAAAAATCCAATGTGTGCTCAAATAGACCGTTTGACCTTAATACCGAAATGATTTCCAATCATTGATTGGCTCCTGGATCAGGAAGAAATCCTCTATGGCGTGTGACCTCATAGGTTCGAACCTAAATAGTAGCACTGGAATACTTCCAGTACCAGCACAAGATACCATCTAGCAATGGGTCCTGACATCCAGATTGGCTGAAGATGCGAGAGCAATCTATCGAACCTCTGGCATGTGATTACCATATAATTCATCCCTTTGACCTCTAATGCTCAAGATGACCTAGGGTTGGACTGCCAACCCTTACTGAGTCAATCAACAACATGTCTCAACCTCACAAGTCCAGTGACTCCTCATTAGGACTACCCCGGTTGAGGATTTGCTAAATTGAGATACTGCGAGACATTCAATCCAAACAATTTGGACAGGTCAATTTCATTTTTGTCCACCACTGCTCCATAAGTACTTGCTTGTACCCAGAAACCTTCCATCACTGGATTAGAAATTCGGGTAGTCCGGTACCAAAGCAGATGGTGTTGCTTGCAAGATACCATGGTGACCTCAGGTCGGAGGGACACATATACCCATATCCAATCACGAGCAATCCTTTGGCAGAAAGGATCTCCACGGAGTCACGTTCAATGAGATGTCACACATCCTACTTGTTGATCACATCAGTGTCACCACACTCCTTTGGTCAAGAGGACAACCAAACGATGTGAACCACAACAACCTACACTTGATACATTGCTGTCCTATACAATGTATCATTTGGTTGTGAACCTTTTTAAAGGACCACTCGATATATCCTCTCTATATCGAAGTCAGTGCAGTCCTAAGGACTTCATCACATAAATAGAGTTCATTACAGAGAAATGAATAATATGATGAGCTACCAAAATAAAGTTTTATTAATTCATATACAAATTATAATAAAAAGCACAACCACCTATAGCCTAAGTGATTGGCTTTGGGACACAATTCCCAACAATAATGTATCCTTTGGCTGTGAACCAGTTTAAGAACTACTAGATATATCATCTCTGTATCAAATATAATGTAGTTCTAAGGACTCCATCATACAAGAGTTCTTTTCAAGAAAATGCACATGTGATGAATAGCCAAAAGAATAACTTTTATTCATTTAAAAAACTCACATACAATTACAAAATAGTATAACCATCTACAGCCTAGATGATTGGCTTTGGGACACTATTCTTAATAACTCCCACTTGGACTAAAGCCAATCAGTACAAAATCTTATTCCCATTTTCTATTTATAATTGTCGAACTCTTGAACTCTGATGGCTTTAGTGAAGGGGTCGGCCAGGTTCTCCTTTCCATCGATCTTCTAAAGGTGATGTCATCTCATTCCATAATTTCTTGCACAAGGTGATAGAACCGCAGAATGTATTTGGTGTGCTAATGGTACTTTGGCTCTTTGGCTTGAGCAAGGGCTCCAGTGTTGTCATAATACACTAGAATAAGATCATCCAGGGAAGGTGCCACTCCCAGCTCACCTAGGAACTTTTGCAACCACACAGCTTCCTTTGCTACATCCATTGCGGTGATGTATTATGCTTTGCATACTGAGTTTCACAGTAGGCTGCTTAGAACTTCTTCAGTAGATCGCTCCTCCATTTAGGGTAAAGATAAACCCTAACACACTCTTGCTGTCATCCCTATCTGACTGAAAATTGGAGTTAGCATATCCCACAAGTTTCAAGTTAGGTTCTCTCTTAAAACAAGTATGATCCGAATAGATTTGAGCATTGCCATAGGAAAGAACGTCTCATCATAGTCAATACCATAACGTTGACAATACCCCTTGGCAACTAGGTAGGCTTTGTAAGTCTCTACTTACCCGTCTGCCTCCCTTTTCATTTTGAAAATCCATTTACATCTAATGGATTTTATCCTCTCAAGTGGATCAACCAATGTCCATACATTGTTGATTTTCATGGACTCCATTTCGGATCTCATGGCTCCTAGCCATTTCTTAGAGTCGGATCTCTATATTACATTTATATAGGTGATTGGGTCTACATTATTCTCATCAAGTTCAATGGGATCACCATCCCGGACCAAGAAATCATAGTATTTATTCGGTTGATGCGGTACCCTATCGGATCTCCTTAATGGTTCCTGTGTGGTTTCTGGGTGTGATCTAATCACAACCGGTTCTATGTTGTCCCTTAAGTGTGTCGGTCCTTCAACTTGTTGAACTTTCCTAAGTTTAATCTTAACAGCAACAGTTCCTTTACCAAGGAACTCCTTTTTCAAAAAGATAGTCCTAAGACTGATGAACAACTTTTGTTCCTCAACCAAGTAGAAGTAGTACCCCTTAGACTCTTTTGGATACCCAACAAATAGGCACTGGTCAGACCTAGGTCTAAGCTTATCCATTTCTAAATGTTTGACATAAGCCAGGCAACCTCAGACTCGAAGGTGTATGAGTGTCAGCTTATGTTCAGTCCATATCTCATATGGGGTTTTGCTAACGGACTTACTCAAAATCCTATTTAAAAGGTAGATGGTTGACTCTAGATCATATCCCTAAAAGGATAGTGATCAGAGACAAAAATAAAATGATGAATGGAGAGTTTTAGCAAGCTAACCAGCAAGCAAACTTGAGAAATTAATTATCAAATAAATGATCTAAATTAATCCAAAAAAGAATCTTCATAAGGAGACTAGTTGATCTAAATTATAATACCCGAAATGTAGATCTAGTTCAAAATAGAGATTAGGATCTTCATGGCAAGGAAACCATCACTACTATGGCAAGTTAACCTTCAAATGATGAGATCTAATGAAGCTTAGGAAGAGTATTCCTACCAACAATGATGGCTAATTATTTGGTGGAAGAAGGAGCTCTCTTCACTCAAGGATTGAGGTCTAAACCATAAGACTAGCACTCCCTACTTTTAGGACTCACCTTGGCCATGATCCTTGGCTTGGAGACCTTCATCTTGGACTTAAAAAATCAGAGAAAACCTGCATCAAATTAGAGATTAGGCATGGAAGGAGAATTCAAAATTGGAATGGAAACAAGAAGAAGAAGAAAGGAAAAACAAGGAAGTAGAAACAGGCACCTTCAAGGAATGATACTTGGATCATGGATCAAGCAAGGAACACTCCACCTTTCAAACATTCAAGGGTATTCTACCCTTCAAACACTCACTCAAGAACCTCACACTCTCTTCTCAAACCTATCTTCTAACTCTCAAATTCAAGAACTTTTCACTCCAAACAAGAGAACATAGGGAACTAGAACAAGAAAGATATCTTTCTTCATTTAATCCAAAGTAGAATCCATCATAGAATGAATACAAGAGAGGGCCTAGGGCCCTATTTATAGGCTTTTAATCCAAGGGAATTTTGTCCAAGGGGAGGGGATAAGGATGAGCTAGCTAATTCTAGTTGGATCCAACAACTCTTGGTTAGGTGGTTCAACTCAAATTAGTTTTTTTACAACCATTTATGGGTGGAAGGTTACAACCAATTGACATGTGGCTCCAGGTGGCAATGATGTATCCTCCATTTGCTGATGTAGATCATGTGATGTGGCATTTCACATGGCAAGTTAGTTGGAGGGTTGTTGGGATAATAGAACATGGCTTCAGTCTCCCCATAAAATTCTTGATGTGGTGTCCTTCCTCCTCCCCAAAAGGTGCTTGATGTGGTGTTGACCAATTAAGGGAAATGGGCTTCAAGTAGATGGCATCTAAGTGAGGGAAGTGGGCTTCAAATGGATGGCGCCAAATGGAAAAAATGGGCATTGAAGAAGTGGCCTCATACCCTGCTTGAATCTAAGTTGAGTCGACTCATGAATCGGCTCAAGTATTTGCTGAAAGAGAAGATGGACTCAAATCCTTTATTAGATTTGTCTATTTTAACTGCAAAACAAAGTAAGTTAGTCCAAAAAACTTTTTTCTTGTTGATGTCCCCATCAATTCTCCCGGGGTGAAAAGAACTCGATTCTATCGAGTAAGAATCAATCTGACTCTGGTGATACTCTAGTTGGTCTGGTCGATTCTTTGTAGGTCTTCTCAAGTAATCCATGAGTCTTTATAATTAGGGCATCGTTGTCAATTAACCAGGTAGCATTGATAGTCCCTGTTTCGGGTAGTGATAGTCTTATTGTCTAAGATTCGCTCAATCATATCTTGCTACTTTGGTAACTTGGCTGGTAGATACTCATGGGTTGGCTCACTCTCAAAGATAGAATCATGCTCGAAAGGCTCACTAGGTATCATTGTTGGTTCCTTTACCCACCTAGATCTGAATTGTTGAAAGTGGAACTGATACCAAAGTCGGATAGTCAATCTAGCACATATTAGGTACTCAAATTTTCTTACTAATCATGCTATGCATATGACTCTCGTAGTCATGGACACTTATGCATGGGAAGGTCAAATGATATTAAATGAAAAAACATAAATGACACCAAAATGAAACAAGCTATAATGGACTTTATTATCTATGAACTAAACTTTATTGCTAGGAAACAAAAGTTTCTAATTTCCAATATTCCCCTAAATGGATTTGAAAACTCTGGCACACAACTTTAGGTAGGTGGTAGTGAATCTTAATTTGGTGCCCAATAAATGCCACAATATCTTCCAAAAGTAACTGCTGAATATTACTGGGACTTGATCAATGATATGTGGATGTCCCAGCCGGATGGGATAGAAGAGTGAATGAAACATAATGGTGGATCGGGATGGTGGATGTTCAGAAATGGAGAATCAGGGATAGAAAAATTGTTAGGAAAAAATATTTTGCGGGGTTTTCAAAGGCTTTATAGCTTCTTGGGACTGATCCTTATGGTTTTGTTCTTTGACGGTCAATATCCCAATATGTGATCCTTCATTGATCTCTAGATCTAAACCTTCAACATCAATTAATTCCGGGTCCTCTATTATCTTCTCGAATTGTTCTTCATGGCTTTGTTCTTGGATCTCATTTTGATCATCCCCGTTGTTGATTTCTTTAGGCTAGGTAATTTTTTTATCTTCAAATAATTGTTCTTGATCATATTCATCCATAAGGTTAGACCCAGCTTCATAAACTTCTTCCTTAAGTTCTTCAACGGGTTTAGGATTTTCTCTTTTTAGCCCTTCATTTGGACAAGACTTTAATTCTATTTCATCCTTAAATTCTTCAATAGGTTCAGGAGATTTTTCTCTAATTTTTCTATGGATTTGGTCTCTTCTTCATCTCCCTCATATTTATTGAATTTGGCAATATAATTAAATATAGGTGTATCATCTTGTCTCAATTTGTACCATTGGTCTAAAAGTTTTTGCTCATAATATTTACCTAGGTACTTTTTCTTCAGTTTACTCTTCATTTCTCTCCAAGTACTTATTTTATCCCTACTATAATAACTTTTTCGCTCAACTTCTCCCTAATATGCTTTAGCATGTTGGATTAACTTTGATTTGGTAAATTGACACTTTGTTACTTCCGACATTTCATCAAATTCAAAGTATTGATCCATTTTCTCTTCCCAATTGACATACACCTCAGGATTTCCATCAAAAGTGGGTGCATAGATTCGATTGTTCCTAAAGACTCTCTCCTCCTAATCTACAAAGTCTTGGTAGGGGTATTTAGGATTATACTCAGGGGTGAGATCATGACATTGGGCTCTTGGACCAAGGGGAGGTGGACTAGGTGATTCAGGCTCAGCATGGATCCTATGGGTTTCTTCTATGAAGTCATGGTGAAGTCGTCTTGAATTATATTCAGTAGTGAACTCATGATGATGGACTCTTGGACCTTAAGGAATTGACCTAAGTGACTCAGGTTCGATGGGGGTCATTGGTGATGGGGACACCTGAGGCACCAGAATAAGACAGAGGCTTTTTCAACCCTCTGTAAATTGATCAATAATTTATGAGTCCATCTATAATAAGAGCTTAGCTCATCTGAGTCTATTTTAGTTTTTATTTGAGTATTTTTAGTTGTTATTTCAGTTCTGTACTAGTCAGCTCATGTTGAGCTAGTTCAGTCCAATGCTAGTCAGCTCATGTTGAGCTAATTTTATTTTTTTGAGTCCTGTCCAAGCATACTGAAGACTCAAGACTATATCATACAAGTGAAGACCAAGTCCAACTAGATTGAAGACATGGAAGTATAGCCCAAGTCCAACCCAGCTTGAAGATTTGAAGACCCCAGGAGGAAAATTCAGAAAATCCTGATTTCTTGCAGATGCCCTCCAGATGCCCAGATTCCCTTCCAGATGCCAAAATATATTCATATACCAAGGCATCCATGATTTTAGAGGTCCATATACATCCTAGCCCAAAGAAATCAAGCCCAGGTGCCAAGCCCAAGCCCCTAAGAAGCAAGATACTAGGGAATATTCCTGCTACCTGGCTACCAGGCCACCCCAGCTTCCAGAGGCCCAAACCCATGCACCCGGGCCCCTTTGGGCCGGCCCCTTGCTGCTCCTAGAAGCCCAACACGCCCCCCTAGGCATCCTTGGAGTGTTGACCAAGTCAAGAGAATTTTTAAGGATTTTTCTACCTAATATTTCCTTATTTTCTAGATAGGGTTTGAGAGGGAAAAGGATTCTTATGTAAAGACTTATGTACCCTTACTTGGAGCCCAAGGTTAAGGGTCTATTTAAGGGACCCTAGCCTCTTGTATGAGGAAAATTTTTGATGAATGAAAACCTTGAGTTCTTCTATTGAGTGGTGTGATACCCTGCTGTGTGCATAAAGGGGTTTGTGAGAGTTCTTCCCGGTGTTTGCAATCATCTTCCTGCTGCCAACAAACCCTCCATATCCCTGGACGCCCACTCCAAAAGAAGCCTTCCCTTGCTATTTTTACTTTGTTTTCTTGTTCCTTTGTGAGCTTTCTAACCCCTGACAGGTCGTTTGCAGGTCTCTGAGTTCCTACGAATCCAACGACTCCAGCCAAGCCTCAATCGGATCACCGAGCAGAAAGCCGGGTATCCGCGGGTCTTTGGCTCGGTTTTCCAGGCCGCATCCGTCGAGGAACGAGAGACCCCTTTGCTGCGATCTTTAAAGACATTGTCAGGTACACCCCTCTACCTCCAGTAGTTTTATTGTAGGAGAACTTGCCCTAACCGAGGCTTCTCAGCCCCGGTGGTCCTTCTTTGCTACTTTTTTAGAACCTAATCTGCATGCTGATCTTCAAAAATTCATACAAAATTCCCTACAAATAATTTTGATATGAAATTTGGGAATTAATCACCTAACGCAATATGTAAAACATACAAAAAAATTGCATGCATATTAGTTCCCCATCATTTGGTATCAGAGCTTAGATTAGGGCTTGTTTTCTGCAATTTTTTAGTCCATATATACTCTATTATTTTAATTATTTGTCCCTGATAAAAACTCCAAAAATTCTGAAATTTATTTTTCTGGATTCCTCATAATTCACAGTAATTTTAAGAATTTTTGTAGATTTTATTATGTCCTGTGAATTTTCTTCAAGACGAAATACATCCTGCATGTTTTTGGCTCTGTTTTTTCAGCAAGACAAGTTTGGAAGTTTTAGGTTTTTGTTTAGCAGTTTTTGCATATTTTTTAATTTTAGTATATTTCCAGCATATTAGGCCATGATTTGCAAGTTTTCTTATATTTAAAAAATACCAAAAAAAATTACATATTCTCCAAAAATATCAAAAAAAATATCTAAATCCTAATTTGCATCCTCATCTGCCTGCCATCATTGCATAATTTACTTTTAAGGGCACTCTTGCTATATCAGATAGGGGGAGGATTTGATCACCTCTCCTTAGCCCAAAACCACATCCCTTGCATTCGGTCCCAAGCCTTAACCTAAAATTAATTAGACTTAATTTGCCCTAGTGGGCTAGGGACACCAACTGGTCGGGTCCGGGCTAGTGTTAGATCACTGTGTCAAGTTAACCTGTGTGTGCCTTGTGCTCAGTGTCTAGAACGGTGGTTTAGGGATTCAATCCCGAAAGGCTTGTGTGCTGGTCCGCTTACCTGGCCAATCTTTGATTGGTGTCTAGGATTGGCAATCAGGGACCTAACACTCCCCTTACACCTGCCTGGCTGAGTACAGGGTTACTATAGGTTAGTTTGCCACCCTGATTGAGCATCTAGTTTGGACTCCAGGTCTAGTCAGCTATAGTCGGTCTGATCGAGTCTTGCATGAGCACTAGATCAGAAGTTTCATATCACCCACCTCCTTCACAAATGTCTGAATCCATGGAAAATTTACAATCTCAAATAAAAGCCCTAGCTGATCAAATGGCCCAAATGGCTACCCACATAACTACCCAGATAACTACCCAGATGACCCAGTTAACTCAGTCTCGTATTCAAACCAATGATAGAATTGACCATCTTGCCAATAGGATTGATCAGTTAAAAGTCCGGGTAGGGACCCCAGAAAAAAACCTTGGGTCACAGTCTGAGCCAGATCCTGATTCCCCTCAACCTAGGAGGACCCCAAACCCTGATCCATACCTTGAGGCTAAACCTAGGAGAGCCCATCATCCTGACCCAATCCCTAAGGTTAGTCCTAGAAGACCCAATCAGGATTTTGTAGACTAGGAAGATAGATCCTATTTACCCACATCCTCTAAGCCTAGTATACCCACAACCTATAGATCTTATGACTCCAAATCCTATGAACCTAGAACCTATGAATCCAGAACCTATGAACCTAGATCCTATGACTCTAGATCCCATGATCATAAATCCTATGCACCCACACCCTATAAGCCTAGTAGACCCAACACCCAATATTCTGACCCATATAGGGAGTCCAACCCTAGGAGAACCCAATATTCTGACCCATATAGGGAGTCCAACCCTAGGAGAACCCAGTATTCTGACCCATATAGGGAGTCCAACCCTAGGAGGACCCAATATCCTGACCCATATAGGGAGCCCAACCTCAGGAGGACCCCATACCATGATCCATCCTTAGAACCTGATCATAGAGCTGATCCAAAATGCTATGACCCTAGATCCTATAATCCCATGACCCATAGATCTGTACCCTTGTCCTATAAGCCTAGAGAACCCATAACCCCTAAGTATCAACCTAGTACTAGTCATGCTTCCCCTAGTCAACTTGAACCCCATAGGATTAGTATCCCTAAATACGAACCCAGTAGTGAGCCACTACCCCTTATACAACCTGAACCTACTAGGAGTAGTACCCATAATCAGAGACCAGAACCTAACCAATTTCCTGCTAGCCGACCTTCTCCAACCATTCCTGAGATTCACAAGGCTTACATTAACGCGGAAGTGTATGAAGCTGATGTGAGCCTAGTGGATGAGTATGAGGGAGAAGAGGAGACACCTTTAGTAGACCTAGAATTAGCTGACCCAGTAGATGCCCAGGTAGAAACCAACCCAGAGCTAGTTGACCTTGACCATATCCAACCTAAAGCTATAATTGAAGAACAAATAGAGGAAGAGAACCTAGGTACTGCTACTAGAGCCCTACCTGAGGAAACCATAGAGGAGAGCCAAATTATAGAGTCTAGTCCTAAAATACAAGAACCAGAAGAATTTATTAAGGACCTGATCTCTTTGAATCAGTACCCTCAGGATGAGTCTCCTCCTATAGTTCCCATTAAGGACCTCTTTCCTGAGATTAATAACCCATCCTTCCATTATACAAACCCCGTAGATATATCGCAACCCCATAAGGTTAACTTCATTAGTCTAGGATTAGTCCCTGACATGCCTTCTTTGATTCTACTTTATCCAACTAACCCAGAACCTTTTTCTCCACCCTATCAGAGTAATTCTGAACCCACTTCCTATTTTCTACCCTTTCCTGAGTTTTCTCATATGTCTAGAACTATTAGGTTACATTTTGTTGAGGTTACTAGGTTGCAAGGATCCATAGAGCCCATCCCATTTGCTACCTACTTTTGGCAGACCCTCTGGCACTTATTAGGAGTTACTAGCAAATTTTCTTCTGCATGTCATCCATCAACCATGACTCATGCCCCCATGCCCAAGTGGTAGTTAAGACCTAATAAACCTCTTTAGTCGAGTCTGCTAGGTGTAGGTTTGAGTCCTTTGCATCATCTTGTTAGGAGTCCGCATGTGCCTAGCATGTTCACCACCCGCACTAATGTTAAAACAACTGGCTAATTCTCGAAGATGGATCAAAAAATTTGATGTAGTGGATTTTATCTTGGTTTGGCTTAGGCCTAAAAGAAGCTTCATGCTCACAGAGCCGGACCTTTTAAAGTGATAGAGAAGGTTGGATCAAATGCCTAGGTGTTAGACTTGCCTTCGGATTTGGGCATTAGTTCTACCTTCAATATTACAGACCTGGTTGAGTATAGGGAACCGGCAGCGCTACCTAGTGAGGCCTTTGGACCTATTCCTTTTCATTGTGAGTGACCCTAACCTAGAGTGTCCACAAACAAATTTAGCCTGAGAGAGGAGAACGGATCGAGCGTATCCTGGACAATCAAGCCATCACGACCCAGGGCCATGACTATCAACGCTTCCTGGTCCGATGGCAAGGCCGGCCAGAGTCGGACTGGTGCGGGCACCAGACTTAGAAGAAGACTTCAGAGCTCCATCTGGATCTCTGATTAACCTTGCCCGAAGAATTAGGGTTTTTGGCTTGTAATAAGAGTTGACTAGATCAACTCAATTTAGCTTGAGTCTACATTACCTGCATTTTATTTTGTTGAGTCATGTTGACTCAGTAGTGGACTAGGGTTTCAACCTGGGGTGTTACATTTTCTCCCAAGACCAAGCAAGTGGACACCACACTCCCAGCCACACTCCCAGCCATACGCCTGAGTCCAGGGGGAGCCATATCTATACATCCAGCAGCCTTTGGTCCCCACTCCACAGATAGCAGCTTCCTTCTCTCATGCGCCAGATGAGGAGAAATCCACCAAGAGTCCACAAATCAAGGGGGCGGCCAAGACTTTCCCAAGAGAACCAAAGTAAAGATGGGAAGAAATTTTCTTGGAGAGAACTTCAAGGAGGTGCCCACTACCTGCCAAAAAAATCCAAAACAAAGATGGGAAGGACCTTGACTTAGGGAGGAAGAAAAGGAGGAGTCCAAAAGAGTTGATCCATGGAAGGAAAGAAATCCTCTCTTGAAGACCTAAGCAAGGAGGCGCCATCTACCTGCCTTTTATAACCCAAATCAAATTTTTTTGGTACCTTGGCCGACCATATGTGTATGGATTATCCTGATTTGTAGATCCCCTCCTTTAGTCCCACATGGGAAGATGTAAAACCCTACTCCCTTGTAAAGCCCTATAAATTAAACCCCTCTTGTAAGTTTAAAGAAATCAGATGAATGAAGCCAATTTTTTTTTGTGAGCGAACTTTGTGTTTTCTCTCTTCCGCACTTGCATCCAGGTGTTGAGCTCCGTGAGGGAGTAAATCCGGGTTCCCCAGGAACCTTGAGGAGGTGTGAGATCTCCAAAACCCAGACCCTAGGTTAGCCACTCCACTCCCAAAACCTAGCCGCCCATCACCCTTTTCTTTCCACTAAGCCCTAGCATATTCCACCTCCCACGGCCTCTCTCCCCAAGTCCAGGCCGACCACCAGCATCCAGCTACAGTCCGGGTACTTCAGATCCAAAGCTCTTTCCTGTGGGAGTTGAATCAGCCTTCAAGAGAATCCGGATCTCAGCGACATCAACCTTCAAGTTCTTCGAACTGGTAAATCCTTCCCTGAGTCTCTGAATCCCTCACTTGTTTTTCTTCTTCCCAGATCTTGAGTCCAGGAGAAGCCGACCAAACCACAAGACTAGTATTGGAGGACCCATTACGAAGATAGCCGAATCCGAGGATCCAACAATCTGCTCGAGAGAGTTCTTCCACCCAAATTCTGAGAAGATCACTGTCTGGTTGGTAAACCATCTCTCCTCTCTATTTCTGTTCTATTGAAAGTTCAGAGCGAAACCCTAGGTCTGGGAGTTTCTCAACCCCAGCGATCCGTTACTTCTGAACTACTCTGATAATTTAGTTTCTTCTAAATTGTGCTTTTAATCCTTACCTAGTTTCCTTCAACTTAGTTTAGCTTTACTTTGAGTCAAAGCCAATTTCTGAAATATATAAAAAAAAAAGAATTAATCTTAATTTTTACTTCCGCATATGCTTCTTTGTTCTTCGTTCTGCATCATTTTTGGTATCAGAGCTTTTGTACTGCATCATTTTTGGTATCAGAGCCAGGTTTAGGGTTTCTGTTTTGATTGCTTGTTTGAGTCTCTCTCTTTTACTTTGTCTGCTCGAAGTAGACTCCCCAGGATGTCCGGTCCTAGGAACGAAGCGAGGTGCAAACCTCCTCTTCCCATTCCACGGGGTGTTCCTAGGGCGTGTAGGGGATCCGTTGGGTTATAACTTCGTAGCAGGAATTGTAAACGGGGAAGTACTCTATTTTCAGCCCGTAATTACCCTATTGCAGGAATTATTTCTCACTGCAGGTAACTCCAAATTTGATGATTTTTATTTTTCTGAAACCAGTATAATTGAAACTATTTTGCATAATTTTCCTGTGATTTATTGGTTTCCTTGGGATTTCTGAGAATTAAATTACTGCAACTCTATTTTTGTGTTCTGCAATCCAATTATTTTGGAGTGTTCATCTCTTAATTCATCTTAAGGGCATTTGAGCATCTAAGATAAGGGAAGGAGTTGATAACCTCTCCTTAGCCCAAAACCACCACCCACTCATTCGAACCTAAGCCTTTAATCTAAAAATTGATTAGACCTAATTTGCCCTAGTGGGCTAGGGACATCAACAAGTCGGGTCAAGGCTAGTGTTGAGTCAGTTTGTCTGGTTACTCTGTGTGTGCTTTGTACTCAGTGTCTAGAACGGTGGTTCAGGGATTCCATCCCGAAGGGCTTGTGTGCTGGTCCGCCTACCTGGCCAATCTCTGATTGGTGTCTAGGATTGGCATTTAGGGACCTAACACTCCCCTTACACCTGCCTGACTGAGTCCCGAGTTACTACAGGCTAGCTTGCCACTCTGATTGGGCATCTAGTTTGGGCTATAGGTCTAGTTAGCCCGTAGTCGTTTCAGTCGAGTCTCATTTGGTGTGCTTGCTTGCATCATCATGTCCACTCGGAACGAAGTACCCTACCAACCTGGTCAAACCCAACCTGATTTAGAGGCCATGATTAGAACTCTTACCGAAAGTATGACCAAATTGAGTCAGGATATGAATGAGGGTTTTGCCCAGTTTAGAGACCGAGCCCAGGGACTTGAGAAACGTAGACATCAAAATTGGCCCTGATCCAAAATTTAATAGGCCCCAACCTCACCCATGCCAGGAGCCTAGGAGGACCTTATACCGTGATCCCGAGCATAACCCTAGGAGCCTATATCCATACTTGGTCGACTCAGAAAAGGGACCTGTTAGGAACACCGAACCTTATGCACCCACTTTTGATGGAAGACAAGATACATATATTAAGTGGGAAGAACAAATGGATCGGTATTTTGAGTGCACTAACATATCGAAATTAGGACAAATTAGGTTGGCCAAAACCAAGTTCACCAAACATGCTAGGTCGCATTGGTATGCTATTGAGCATGAGTGTTATCAAAGAAAAGAGAAAATATATACTTGGAGAGATATGAAAAGTAAGTTGAGAGATAGGTACCTAGGTAGATCCTATGAGAAAAGACTTTTAGACCAATGGTACCAATTGCAACAAGGTAATAGGCCTGTGTCTAAATATATCGAGGACTTCCAGTGGTATGACATGAAATGCAATACCATTGAGACCGAAGCTCAGATCACATCGAGGTTTAGGGTTGGGTTAGACCCAGACATTTATAGGAAGCTATGCCTTGAAAAGACCAATAAGTTAGACCGAGCCTACCAAGAAGCCCAAGACTATGAGTGGTCTTTAAGATATAACCAATCAAGTACTTTGGACTTAAAGCCAACCTCTACCAACTTGAGTCAAGTTCCGATTGATCCGACACCCGTAGTGAACCAGACTTTTGTTTGTCAATTCCCACTTGTGTCACCTCTTGACCAGAAGGATAACACTGAGACGGAGTTGGGCATGACCATCCCAAAATTAGTTGACCTGACCAGAGTCGTACTTAAAGAGGAATCAAAGGAGAATAGATTAGAACCTTTCAGTGAGATTGAGGAAGAAATATATGAGCCTGACATAAGTTTGATAGATGAATATGAAGAAGAAGAATTTGAGGATATCTCTCCCGATAATTCAATTAACCAACTCCTACTTGATGGGGTTATTGAGGGGACCCCTGCCACTCAAGGAATTCAGGAGCTAACCCTAAGAGAAGACCCTTTTGAGGAAGTTCAGGAAGAGAAAATTGCACCCAATGAGAGTTTAAGTGAGAATACCTCTAAACTCATTGAGGAATCCAAAGAAGACACCCCTGAGTCAAATCTGGTAGAGAAGTGTGAAGAAGGAAGGGGTTCACAAGAATTGCCCATTGAGAAGGTCCAAGAACAAGAAAAAGACAGTAGCTTAGAGGACTTTTTAGATAAACATTTCAAAGACCTTCCTGATAACCTTCCACCTTCTAGGAGCACCCAACCTACCCTAGAACTTGCACTTGCAGACCCTCCTAGAGCAAATCATGAGGTTTGGATGAGTGCACCTATAGAACAATGTCCTCATTTTAAGGTCATCCTGAATAACCAAGGTTTGTTTCTTGTTTCTGATAAGCCACCTCAAAACTCTGATTCTTATTTCCTACCCTTCCCTGAATCTTCTCATGTTTCTAGAGCTATGGGATTACACTTTACTGAGATCTCTAGGTTGCAAGACTCCTTAGAACCTATTAGGTTTACCACCTACTTCTGGAAGACCTTATGGCACCTACTAGGCATCCATAATAAGTTTTCATGCTCTGCATGCCCTCCTCCGACCCAAGGTCAAACCTAGAGAGCCTTAGTTTGTTAGGTTTAGACCTAGAGTTCCTTTGGAATAAAGTCCATTCTTTAGGAATGCGTCGTCAGTCTAGTTTAGTTTTTCTTGACCCTTTACTAGGCTTTGGCTCTGATTTTGGTTTGATTGAGAGCACCAGGAATTGGGATTTGTATTTTGTCCAGGACTAAATTTGCATATAATGTTTCGATCAATAGGTGTATAGGCTAGAGTCCCTTTGAAATTGTTCATGGATACAAGCCTCACACACCACTTGATCTGATTTCACTATTAGTCCACACACACAAGTCTCTTGATGCACTTGCATAGCATGTAAAGGACTTGCATAAAGAAATTCATGCCAAAATAAATTTAAGTAATAAAACTTATAAGAAGTTGGCTGATTCTCAAAGGCGAGTCAAAACTTTTGTTGAGGGAGACTATGTAATGATTAGGTTAAGGCCTGAACGGTTTCCTCCTGGAACCGTTAGA
This sequence comes from Areca catechu, assembly GCA_021397845.1. NCBI lineage: Eukaryota > Viridiplantae > Streptophyta > Magnoliopsida > Arecales > Arecaceae > Areca > Areca catechu. Next base: position 47,942,883 of record CM038042.1, read on the forward strand.
AAGTTACATGCTAGAGGAGCTAGACCATTTAGAGTGGTAAAGAGAGTAGGATCCAATGCCTATGTGCTCAAGTTACTTCCAGAACTAGGTATTAGCTCCACTTTCAACATTTCAGACCTAGTAGAGTATAGAGAGCCAGCTGTGATTCCCAGTGAGCCTTTTTGAGCCTAATCTTGCTCTTGAGAGTGAACCCAACCCTGTGTGTCCACCAACAAACTGGCCTGTGAGGAAAGAGCAGATTGAAAAGATCTTGGATGATCAGGTTATCTCTACTCGTAATCGAGGATACCAAAGATACCTGGTCTGCTGACTATGAAGGCCAGATTCTGATGACTCTTGGATCTCCCGAGAAGAATTACAAGAGTTTGACCCAGACCTCTTGGAGAGATACCAGAGCCAACTTGATCCATACTCGACAGGGTCGAGCTCCTCCCACCCTGGGAGAATTGGTGCGGGCACCAGACTTAGAAGAAGACTTCAGAGCTCCATCTGGATCTCTGATTAACCTTGCCCGAAGAATTAGGGTTTTTGGCTTGTAATAAGAGTTGACTAGATCAACTCAATTTAGCTTGAGTCTACATTACCTGCATTTTATTTTGTTGAGTCATGTTGACTCAGTAGTGGACTAGGGTTTCAACCTGGGGTGTTACATTTTCTCCCAAGACCAAGCAAGTGGACACCACACTCCAGCCACACTCCCAGCCATACGCCTGAGTCCAAGGGGCACCATATCTACATCCAGCATCCTTTGGTCCCCACTCCACAGATAGCAGCTTCCTTCTCTCATGCGCCAGATGAGGAGAAATCCACCAAGAGTCCACAAATCAAGGGGGCGACCAAGAATTTCCCAAGAGAACCAAAGTAAAGATGGGAAGAAATTTTCTTGGAGAGAACTTCAAGGAGGTGCCCACTACCTGTCAAAAAAATCCAAAACAAAGATGGGAAGGACCTTGACTTAGGGAGGAAGAAAAGGAGGAGTCCAAAAGAGTTGATCCATGGAAGGAAAGAAATCCTCTCTTGAAGACCTAAGCAAGGAGGCGCCATCTACCTGCCTTTTATAACCCAAATCAAATTTTTTTGGTACCTTGGCCGACCATATGTGTATGGATTATCCTGATTTGTAGATCCCCTCCTTTAGTCCCACATGGGAAGATGTAAAACCCTACTCCCTTGTAAAGCCCTATAAATTAAACCCCTCTTGTAAGTTTAAAGAAATCAGATGAATGAAGCCAATTTTTTTTTGTGAGCAAACTTTGTGTTTTCTCTCTTCCGCACTTGCATCCAGGTGTTGAGCTCCGTGAGGGAGTAAATCCGGGTTCCCCAGGAACCTTGAGGAGGTGTGAGATCTCCAAAACCCAAACCCTAGGTTAGCCACTCCACTCCCAAAACCTAGCCGCCCATCACCCTTTTCTTTCCACTAAGCCCTAGCATATTCCACCTCCCACGGCCTCTCTCCCCAAGTCCAGGCCGACCACCAGCATCCAGCTACAGTCCGGGTACTTCAGATCCAAAGCTCTTTCCTGTGGGAGTTGAATCAGCCTTCAAGAGAATCCGGATCTCAGCGACATCAACCTTCAAGTTCTTCGAACTGGTAAATCCTTCCCTGAGTCTCTGAATCCCTCACTTATTTTTCTTCTTCCCAGATCTTGAGTCCAGGAGAAGCCGACCAAACCACAAGACTAGTATTGGAGGATCCATGACGAAGATAGCCGAATCCGAGGATCCAACAATCTGCTCGAGAGAGTTCTTCCACCCAAATTCTGAGAAGATCACAGTCTGGTTGGTAAACCATCTCTCCTCTCTATTTCTGTTCTGTTGAAAGTTCAGAGCGAAACCCTAGGTCTGGGAGTTTCTCAACCCCCAGCGATCCGTTACTTCTGAACTACTCTGATAATTTAGTTTCTTCTAAATTGTGCTTTCAATCCTTACCTAGTTTCCTTCAACTTAGTTTAGCTTTACTTTGAGTCAAAGCCAATTTCTAAAATATATATATAAAAAAAGAATTAATCTTAATTTTTACTTCCGCATACGCTTCTTTGTTCTTCGTTCTGCATCATTTTTGGTATCAGAGCTTTTGTACTGCATCACGGACGATTCGTGGATTTCTCGAGAGGACTTGCAACGCCTCAACGCAGACCTTCTCGAGAGATATGTGAGCCAGTCTGACCTTCACTCGACAGGGTCGAGTTCCTCCCATCCCGGGAGAATTGGTGGGGACACCTGAGGCACCAGAATAAGACAGAGGCTTTTTCAACCCTCTGTAAATTGATCAATAATTTATGAGTCCATCTATAATAAGAGCTTAGCTCATCTGAGTCTATTTTAATTTTTATTTGAGTATTTTAGTTGTTATTTCAGTTCTGTACTAGTCAGATCATGTTGAGCTAGTTCAGTCCAATGCTAGTCAGCTCATGTTGAGCTAATTTTATTTTTTTGAGTCCTGTCCAAGCATACTAAAGACTCAAGACTATATCATACAAGTGAAGACCAAGTCCAACTAGATTGAAGACATGGAAGTATAGCCCAAGTCCAACCCAGCTTGAAGATTTGAAGACCCCAGGAGGAAAATTCAGAAAACCCTGATTTCTTGCAGATGCCCTTCAGATGCCCAGATTCCCTTCCAGATGCCAAAATATATTCATATACCAAGGCATCCATGATTTTAGAGGTCCATCTACATCCTAGCCCAAAGAAATCAAGCCCAGGTGCCAAGCCCAAGCCCCTAAGAAGCAAGATACCAGGGAATATTCCTGCTACCTGGCTACCAGGCCACCCCAGCTTCCAGAGACCCAAACCCATGCACCCGGGCCCCTTTGGGCCGGCCCCTTGCTGCTCCTAGAAGCCCAACACGCCCCCCTAGGCTTCCTTGGAGTGTTGACCAAGTCAAGAGAATTTCTAAGGATTTTTCTACCTAATATTTCCTTATTTTCTAGCTAGGGTTTGAGAGGGAAAAGGATTCTTATGTAAAGACTTATGTACCCTTACTTGGAGCCCAAGGTTAAGGGTCTATTTAAGGGACCCTAGCCTCTTGTATGAGGAGAATTTTTGATGAATGAAAACCTTGAGTTCTTCTATTGAGTGGTGTGATACCTTGCTGTGTACATAAAGGGGTTTGTGAGAGTTCTTCTTCCCGGTGTTTGCAATCATCTTCCTGCTGCCAACAAACCCTCCAGATCCCTGGACGCCCACTCCAAAAGAAGCCTTCCCTTGCTGTTTTTACTTTGTTTTCTTGTTCCTTTGTGAGCTTTCTAACCCCTGACAGGTCGTTTGCAGGTCCCTGAGTTCCTACGAATCCAACGACTCCAGCCAAGCCTCAATCGGATCACCGAGCAGAAAGCCGGGTATCCGCGGGTCTTTGGCTCAGTTTTCCAGGCCGCATCCATCGAGGAACGAGAGACCCCTTCACTGCGATTTTTACAGACATTGTCAGGTACACCCCTCTACCTCCAGTAGTTTTATTGTAGGAGAACTTGCCCTAACCGAGGCTTCTCAGCCCCGGCGGTCCTTCTTTGCTACTTTTTTAGGTCCTAATCTGCATGCTGATCTTCAAAAATTCATACAAAATTCCCTACAAATAATTTTGATCTGAAATTTGGGAATTAATCACCTAACTCAACATGTAAAACATACAAAAAAAATTGCATGCGTATTAGTTCCCCATCAATTGCGGTCTCTTCAAGTGTCCCAACATGGTCCTTCACTTGACCTAATTCCTTTCTCATTTGTCCTAATTACCCATTTATGATATCAAACTTTTTATTCAGGATTTTCAAAAAGAATTCAAGATTAGGATCCATGGATAAAAATAGACTGAGTGTGGGACTATTGGTATGGAGCTTCAAAACACGCAGTACAAACCTAACTTCTAGGGCTCTTAGACCTAAAATTTCAAAATACGGGAATTGACTAAGTACTAGTTAAAGTTGTAATTACCTTTTCCACTGGCCAGGTAAGAGGTGGGGTTGTGGAAGGCTCCCCTCGCTTTCAGGAGGTCCTAATTAAAAATCACAAGTCCACAGGTCCTAATTAAAAATCACAAGTCCACTTATGGCGTTTTCCATTAGACCCCTTGCCTTAGACACCAACTTCAAGAAGTAAGTACAAATTCAACTAATATTTGGTCTCATCTTGCACTTGAACCCGACTTGTGGGTGTCCCTAGTTTTAGGTTCCTACTTGATTTCAATTATGGTTTAGGTCAATACAAATGTGGGTGATTGTTTTGGGCCAAGGAAAGGTAATAACCTCCTTCCCTTATGTTATAATTGAATGCCCTTAATTAGATTTAGGAATGGATTTACAAACAATTCACCAACTAGTTAACACAACAACTAGTATTAGCACAAACATGTGATTCAAACCCGAATATTAAAAAATTAAAATTCAAAAAATTAAATTGAAAAATTTAGATTTTGAAGTCCATATTTCAGAAATCAAATTTTAAAACTTAAATCTTGAATTAGGATTAAAAATTCATTCTAGAAGTTAGAGTTGTTGCAAGATAGTTTCAGCTCTAACAACTTCTAGTCAACCAGTTTTAAAAAATTCAAAATTTAAAATTTAAAATTTAAAAAAAATTAAAATTAAAATTTGAATTGTTAGATCCCTTATTGAAGACTCTAAATTCTAAATTTTGAAATTTAATTTCTGGAATTTGGTTAAGAAATTTGTTTTGAAAGCTAGTTGTAAAAAAAATTTCAGCAGGGAACAACTTTCAACTAGCTAGTTTTAAAAATTCAAAATTTAATCTTTTTAAAAATCAAAAAATTCAAAATAAAATTGATTAGGTTAACTCTCAGATAAGAATTCTCGAATTTTAAAGTTTTGACTTCATATTAACTCAAATTTTAGTTGAGAAGGTATTTGAAAACACATGCCAGAAGGTTCCAGCAGTTTAGCTAACTCTTAACAACCTGAATTTAAATTTCAAATTTCTAACTCTAGATCCTTCTAAAATTCAAAGTTCTGGTGGAGAATTACAAAAATTGAATTTTGTATCTCAGATATAAAAATTAAAAATTTTTAAAAAATATTTTTTTATTTCTTTAAAAATTAAATGAAATGGAAGGCAGAAATATAATTCTGGACTGAACTTCAGAAATGATCTAAGAACTTATATTTTTAATTCAGAAATCAATGGAAAATATTTTTTTGAATTTTAAATTTTGAGTCCTAGCACACTAAAGTACTAGAAAAGTATTTTTGTAGATTTTCATACAATGTAGAAAAATTACTAAAATTTGTGAAAAATTTGGGTGAATACTAGAACAGAAATTTCAGCAATCAACAACTTGACCTAGTAGAACTTTAAGCTCTTGATACCAAAAAATTGATGGGGGACGAAAATAAAATGATGAATGGAGAGCTTTAACAAGCTAACCAGCAAGAAAACTTGAGTAATTAATTATCAAATAAATGGTCTAAATTAATCCAAGAAAAAAATCTTCATAAGGAGACTAGTTGATCTAAATTACAATATCCAAAATGTAAATCTAGTTCAAAATAGAGATTAGGATCTTCATGGCAAGGAAACCATCACTACTAGAATAAGTTAACCTTCAAATGATGAGATCTAATGAAGCTTAGGAATAGTTTTCCTACCAACAATGATGGCTAATTATTTGGTGGAAGAAGGAGCTCTCTTCACTCAAGGATTGAGGTCTAAACTATAAGACTAGCACTCCCTACTTTTAGGACTCATCTTGGCCATGATCCTTGGCTTGGAGACCTTCATCTTGGACTTGGAAAATCAGAGAAAACCTGCATCAAATCAGAGATTAGGCATGGAAGGAGAATTCAAAATTGGAATGGAAACAAGAAGAAGAAGAAAGGGAAAACAAGGAAGTAGAAACTGGCGTCTTCAAGGAATGATGCTTGGATCTTGGATCAAGCAAGGAACACTCCACCTTTCAAACATTCAAGGATATTCTACCCTTCAAACACTCACTCAAGAACCTCGCACTCTCTTCTCAAACCTATCTTCTAACTCTCAAACTCAAGAACTTTTCACTCCAAATAAGAGAACATAGGGAACTAGAACAAAAAAGATAGCTTCTTCATTTAATCCAAAGTAGAATCAATCATAGAACGAATACAAGAGAGGGCCTAGGATCCTATTTATAGGCTTTTAATCCAAGAGAACTCATCCAAGGGGAGGGGATAAGGATGAGCTAAGGGGATAAAGATGAGCTAGCTAATTCTAGTTGGATCCAATAACTCTTGGTTAGGTGGTTCAACTAGAATTAGTTTTTTTACAACCATTTATAAGTGAAATGTTATAACCAATTGACATGTGGCTCCTAGGTGGCAATGATGTATCCTCCATTTGCTGATGTAGATCATGTGATGTGGCATTCCACATGGCAAGTTAGTTGGAGGGTTGTTGGGATAATAGAACATGGCTTCAGTCTCCCTATAAAATTCTTGATGTGGTGTCTTTCCTCCTCCCCAAAAGGTACTTGATGTGGTGTCGACCAATTAAGGAAAATGGGCTTCAAGTAGATGGCATCCAAGTGAGGGAAGTGGGCTTCAAATGGATGATGCCAAATGGAAAAAATGGGCATTGAAGAAGTGGCCTCATACCCTGCTTGAATCTAGGTTGAGTTGACTCATGAATCGGCTCAAGTATTTGCTGAAAGAGAAGATGGACTCAAATCCTTTATTAGATTTGTCAATTTTAACTGCAAAACAAAGTAAGTTAGTCCAAAAAACTTCTTTCTTGTTGATGTCTCCATCATATAGTGGTAGAGAAGTAAAGCCTATCATGGACCGAACCATGTCTAATAGGATTCGATTCCTTCTTTCAAACACTTCATTTAACTGAGATATCCCTGAAGGTGTCCATTGAGAGAGAATCCCATTCTCCTCAAGATATGTCAGAAAATCACTGGAAAGATTTGACCACCTCGATCTGATCGAAGGATTTTGATATACTTTTAAGTTTATTTTTCTACTTTATTACGGTATCGTTTGAACATTTCAAATGATTCAAATTTGTCTTATCAAGAAATAACCATACCTTGAAAAGTCATCTATAAACATAATGAAATAATTGTACCCACCTCTAGCACTAATATTCATTGGTCTGCATATATCAGTATGTATAAGACTTAGAATTTCTTTGTCTCATTCACCTTTTCTAGTAAAAGGTGATCTTGTCATCTTTCCAAGAAGACAGGACTCACAGGTTGGTAGTAAATCACATTCACTGATCTCGAGAAGACCCTCACTTTTTAACCTGTTTATCCTATTCTTATTAATATGACCTAGCCTATAATGCCATGATTTGCATCGCTGACATTATCTATCCTAGGGTGTTTGCTAGATTTGTACACTACACTAACATGTTACGATAGTATATAAATGCTATGTTCATGTATCCACTTATCATAACAGAACCATTCTAAATAATTTTACAAATGTCATTCTTTATTGATAGTTCATAACCATAAATGGCCAATTAGCCTACAGAAATGACATTCAGGATAAAAGATGGATAGTAATGACACTCATTCAAAATGATTACACAAGATTCGAAAACTAATTTGAAGGATCCCAATGCCAGGACTGGAACTTGGCTTCCATTTCCCACGTTCAAGAATCTCTCACCATCATTGAATCTTCTACTAAGCTGAAGTCCCTACAAAGAATTACAAATATAAATTGGACTTCCGGTATCCAATACCCAGTTAGTAGTATCACAGATAAAGAAACTACAAGGCATTATCATATAAATACCTTGTCCAGCATTGCCCTACTGCTTTCTCTTCTTGGACTTGGTCGAGTCAAGAGATGCAATATAAAGAGAAGAGTTCCTCTTCTAATGACCCTGCTTCTTACAAAAGAAGCATTCTGCTTGGCTCTTACCATTCTTCACCTTTTTGACCTGACTAGGCCCAGAAGCATTTTGCACCTTCTTCCCTTTATTTCTCTTTTTCCCTTTCTTAAAGGGATGATGCCCCGCTGAAGATCCTCCCACTAGTTTTACCACCCCTTTATTGAGTTGGTGGTCTTTCTCATAAGTCTGTAGTAACCCCAACAGACCATGGTAGTTAACTATAGGCTTATTCATTCTAAAATGATCAAGAAAGTCTAGATAAGAAGAGGGTAGGGATTCTGATGGGGAACATGCCCTGATCAAGATTATATTCTAGGAGATCGGACCATTGGTAGCTAGGAAACGACCTTTAGGCTAGGTTCAACCAGGCCCAAATTATTTTTTCCTAGTTTTTTTATTCAAATAAACTTTCTTTTTTTTTCATATTTTTTATCTCTTTTTTTTCCACTTTTTTTGCCTTTATTCTAAAGTCCGCATTAGGGGAAGCCGGCTATGCTCTGAGAAGCGTGCAGAAGGCTCTGCACTTGAAGTCGGCATTGAGAAGCCCGGAGATGCTTTCATGTTCACACAAAGTATCTCCCGGTGCTTTGATGGCCATGCAGATGCCCAGAACAGGGGTTTTGGTTGTGGGAGGGATGATTCTGGTGGGATCTTGCTGGTGACGGTGTTGGGCCGAGGATGGCGGCCAGGGGAGTTGGCGGTGCAGCCTCTCTAGTGGGTGGCGGGCATCATGGTAGCAGGGCGATGGGTCTTCGATGAGGAGGATGAGTAGAGATGGGGAATGGAGGCATCATAGAGTGCTTCGGGCGGAGCGTCGATCATGGTTGGCCAGCAGTGGCGAAGGTGGATCTTCCGATGGAGGGGGCATGAGCGGTTGATGGCTAGTTCTCGGGCAGATCTCTGCATGAATGAACGGAAACGAGAGACCGGTGGCTGTGAATCATTCGGGATGGCCGGTATGGCTGTCGACGAGGAAGGTGCGGGTGGCATAGGGATGCCGGCTTGGTCTTGAGCCGAGGAGATGGGCGGATGCCAGATCCGATCGGGGCATGGGCTGGGAGTGGAGGAGATGGTTGACCGGGCACTGGACTGGAGGGAGATTTCTGGTCGGGATGGCATGGATCTGCGTGGGGTTCTTCTTGGTCCTCGCTGTCTACTGCTGGCGGTGGAGGTCGTCTGCTTGTCCGTGGTCCTTCGATGGGATCTGTGTTCGGGAGTTGAAATAGAGAAGAGACGGAAAGGAAAGATGGTAAGGAAGATCTCGGAAGGAAAAAAAAAAGTACTATAGGCTTCTCACCCTTCTCATACATGGAAGGGACAAAGATTGAGGCACCCTTCTCCTACCCCTTCTCCTACCCGGAGAAACAACGATCTCCCTACCCGGAGAAATGAAGAAATTCTTTTTTTTCAATAATTCATCATAATAATAAATTTTTATTTGATCAGTAAAATAATAAATAGGCTACTCTGAGATATCCGATATCTTGATACCTCAACTCAATCCTAAACATTCAAACTATTAAAATTAAACTAATCCACCTAAATCCTAAAACAATGATAAAATAAATTCTAAAAAATCATATGATAACTAATTCCTAAAATTTCAAGATACCCCAATCCCTCGTAAACCCATATAAATAAAATATTATATTTATCTTGCTCTGAGGTTTGTGTACTTTGGGATTTGTGCTGCATCAAAATGTGTGCTCATCAACTCCAGGATCTTGGGCCCCAGTGTTTGGGCTGGGTTGGCTTCAGGTTCTAGGCTAGCTTCTGGGTTAGGCTGGTTTCGGGTTTTGGACTGGGCTGGGCTTCAGGTTCTGGGCTGGGCTTTAGGTTTGATTTGGGCTGCTTCAGATTCTAGGCTAGTTAATGTTCCCATCAGATTTAGTATCGCATCTTTCCTAAGCTGTTCATGTAAGGGATATCCGAGCTTGCCCAAGTGCTCAATCATCTTGATCATGTACAATACATGATCAGTGATTGAGACCCCATCAAGCATCCATGCATTATAGATAGCATAGGAGACCTTGTACCTCTCAATATCATCTGGTGTACTAAAGGACTCCTTCAACTTTTAAAGGATCTCCTCTGGCTGGGCTTCCTCAAATTTATGGCTGAACTCATCGTTCATCGCTGCCAACATGATGCATTGGATAGTGGTCCTATAAAAGAGCCACTCTGATAAGTGTCTCTAACCGAACCCCAAGCATTGGGAGTAGGGATTTCAGGCACCGGATCTGATATCACATATAAAATCCGTTCATGCTTCAAGACAATCCTGGTCCTTCGATATCAACTATCAAAGCTGGGACCCATGAGTTTTTTATTTTCAAGAAGAGATCGGAGCGACAAGTTGGTAGACATCTGAAAGAAAAACCAAAACCTATTAGTGTATATGAATTATTAACCTAAAGACATGAACTTTAGCCTAAAGGCCCTCCCACTATTTTGTTCAGACTGGTAACCTTTACCTCCAATCCGAGGAATTAGTTTAATTCCTTGGTGGGTACTTGAACCTAATAAACAACACATGAGCCTGACTTTGGCTGGCCCACCCATGTGCATCTAAAGGTAGGTTCTTTAAATGATTACTTCTTCAAGTAAATTCTAGTACTTAGATTTTGTCTCAAGGTACACTTCAATCGACCTTTGGGCCTCCTATTGAAGGTCCCGATTAGGTTCAACCATTAACATGACAAAACTCAATGCTTCTAACCAATGAATAGTCAAGCCCGACTTTGGTTGGCCCACTTGTGGTGTGGACACCAGGGCCAGAAAAGATCGACAGGTCGAGCCTACATCCCTGTGGATCACCTATGAATAAAGCCCTGAACTCAAACCCTTTTACCTATAAATATTTTATTTTTAAATTCTATTATTTAGGGTTAGTTGGGTTTAGCCCTTTTTACTAACTATAATTAGGGTTTTTAATTTTTAGCCTTTTGGGTCAAACCCCTTTTACCAAGTTGAACCACTTGTTTACATGTCTTTCCTTTGATCAAATTGGGTTCCAATTGATCAAGTGGGGCTTTAGTTATTTGGTTGGTTTAATCAGTTTTGAGTCTTGTAATTTTTAGTTAATTTAGTTATTGAGTCTTGTAATACAAGGGGGACCCAATTGAAGATCCATGTGACTTCATGGGCACTCAAATCAAGACCTATGTGCACCTAAATCAAGATTGCATGTGACTCCATGTGCTAAGTCAAGCCATGTGCTAGCCTAACCAAGTCTTGGCGCCACCTTTTCAAGATTTTGGACATTATCTGCCACCTCATCCTGGACATCATCAGATGACATGTCACATTTGTTTGGACATTACTTGCCACATCATCCTGGACAAGAACACATGCCATGTCACTTGTGTTGATCGGCCAAATAAATTCATGAATTCGAGCCACTTTTGTTTTAAGAAGAGTAAAGCAGAAAGAGTTTCCAAATTGGCACCCTCCCACTCAAATGCTTCATGCCAAAACTGAGGAGTCGGCCAAGCTATTCCACCTCTTCTTTGTCACCAACTTCCAAGGAGTTTCAAGATGGTTGATCACCCAAAATGAAGGAGGTTCAATGGTTCTTTACCTCAAGTATTTTGATCAAATAGGTTCCAAGTTGCTCAAGATTAGAGAACTCAAGAATCCTATAATAACTCTTGAGTTTTTTTTATCCAGACTAGAGAGTTCACCATCCTGCAGGAGCCCATATAACCCAAACTCCAGAGTCCAGCAATCAAGGCCAATCCATGAAGCAATCTTGGCCCTTCATCATGACACCTCACCAATCCTCCTCTTTGGCACCCACTTTGGATGAGAAGCCCATGATGTTGCCCACCTTGGAGAGAGCCCCAGATCAGCCCAAGAGTAGGAGTCTAAGATGCCCAGAGCAAGGTTTCCAGGAGTTTTGCCTAAGGGAAACAAACACTAGTCTTTGTAACCCATACACCTCTGATTGTTGGTCTATAAATACTCCATCAACCCCCCTGTATTATTAATGATTATTGATGAAATACAATGACATTTTATCAAATTTTTTCCTTTGCTGTGTGCATCACGAGGTGTGAGGCCCTTTCCTTTGTTCTTCGGAACATCACAGGGTATGAGGCCCAACTTATCCAGATATCAGAAAAACCCTTGTCGACTTCTTCTTTCCCTCTTCTCTTTCACTTTTCCATCCTTTTCCTTGCTTTTTTCTAACTGAAATCTTCTTTTGTTGAGTGATTGCAGGTGATCTAGAACTAAAGTCGAGGTGTTCTTGCCTTGAAACCGTTATCACGGAATATCAGAGCCCAAAGATCGAGATCTTGAAACCCTACCGCGAGGTCATGAGAGTTCCAACATATTTACTTTAGAGAAAAAATTCTATGTTGGTAAAATTTAGAAAAACCTTTCCCTACTCTTTAGTTTCTGATCTTTGAAAGTAGACCCGAGTTTACGGTAGATTCTTAGCCTTCAAATCCTGATTATTTATATTACTTTGTTAGATCTATACGTACGGGCATAAACTAGTTGCTAGTTTCCATAATTGCTTCCTTTGAGTCATTAAAAATTTAAAATTATAAAAAAATTAATCTCTATTTTTTTCTATTAATTAGGTTAATAATCAGTAGATTAGGCTTTCATAATTATTCCACATCAGTTTTGATATCAGAGTGAAGGTTAAACTAGGGTTTAACTGCTAGTTCTAAAATGTCTGCATACTTAGAACTAGGCTAAAATTAAAACTGCATAAAACCTATCCAAAAAAACTCAAAAAAATTAGAAATGGTTTTTTTGTTAATCCTTTGTTAATCTCAAAAAAAATCAGATAATTTTTTTTTATTTTGCTATTTTTTGGCAGAAGAAAATCATGCCTCCTGAGCGGGTGTATGCAAGTATACTATCATGATCCAATGACCCATTAAAGTAATGAGCTACGACCGGATATGATATCCCGAGATCGTATCAGATCTAAAATCTTATTTTGAGATAAAAAAAAACTAATTTCTATTTTTTTACTATTTTTAATTATTTTATTACTTTATTGCATATTAGGGTTTCATCTTGTATGTGCATCATCAAGTCACCGAATCTTAAGGGCACTTGAGCATCTCAGATCAGGGCAAGATCTCATCACCTGTCCTGGAACCAAAACAACCTTCTTTTGCATCCAAGCCCAACCTAATTAAAATCAATTAGACTTAGTTTGCTCTAGTGAGCTAGGGACACCAGCAGGTCGGGTTCCAAGTATTGTGTGAAAGCTAGTACACCCAATCCTTTGATTATTATTTAAATCTAGTGTCTAAGGCTAGAGGTCTAGAGGCAAATGCCCTAAGTGGTTTCGTGGTTTTTAATTAGGACCCTGCAAGAGCAGGGGGAGCCTTCCACAACCCCACCTCTTACCTGGCCAATGGATAGGGTAATTACTGAATTGGCTATAATTTAAGTTGATCCATTCTACTTGAGCTCTAGGTCTAGGAAATCCTAGTCCGAGTCAAGTTCTATGTGATTGCATTGCATGGCAACTAGGTCAGGCACACCCTATCAGCCTACTCAAAACCAACCCAATCCACCCATGGACCCTGATATGGAGAATTTTATAAGAACTATAACTGATCAATTTAGACAGCTTACTACAAGGTTTGACCAAATGGAAGAGAGACTAGGTAACCTTGAAGAACCCCATGCGACTAGATCGGATCCTGAAACACATAGACCCACTCTTCTAGGTCAAAGCTCTGAGACGCCTAGACCCATTCCCCCATTTCCACGAGCCCAACTCACTCCCCTAGATCCAAGAGGTTAATATAGAGAACCTGCTTCCCCAGGTCTAAGAGCTTAACATAGGGAAATTACCCCTGATACAATTCCTAGGAGCCACACCCCTAATGTGAATTACCAAGAAGAAAGGATTCTTAGGAGCATTCGATTAGATGCACCCACATTTGAGGGTAGTTTAGATCCTAAGGTCTATACTGATTGAGAGAGTGATATAGACTAGTACTTTGAATGGTACGAAATATTGGAGGAAAGAAAATTTAAATTTACTATGCTTAGGCTAGTCTGACAAGCTAGATTGTATTGGAGAAATGTAGAACGACTAAACTGACAAAGAGGTGATCTACCTATAGATACATGGCGGGCAATGAAGGTAAAGCTTAGGAAGAAATACCTACCATTCTCATATGAACAAAAATTATTGCATCAATGGCAAAAATTGACTCAAGAAAATAAATCTATGGCTGACTATATAGCCAAATTTGACGAGTTCATTATGAGATGTAGTGTAGTAGAATCAGAAGCTATTACCTTATCGAGGTTTAGAGCTAGCCTACATGAAGATATCTAGAGGGAGCTATTCTTAAGAGAGGTTAGTGACTTAGATCAAGCTTACCAGATTGCTAGGGATTGCGAATGATTTTAAAGGAGACCTGTTACCTATTGACCTGAGTCAAATAGGTTCAGCCCGGGAGTAGAACTAGCCCTAGCAAATTTCCACATAGCCGACCCAATCCTACATCCCAACCAGCTCATAGAGAAGATAAAGGAAAGGCACCTATAGTCCAAAGAGATAGGAACCAGAACAGATTATGTTTTAGGAATCATAAAATAGGCCATTTTGTTGCTGACTGCCTAGTAAGGACCTTACATATAGGTGAGTGTGAGGAAGAGAATCTAGAAAATGTTGAGGAATTTGAGGAAAATGTTTATGAATCTGAAGAAGATTTAGTAGAAGAGTATGAAGGTGATGAAGAGCCTATTGAGTCATCTAACCTACTAGGTGTGGTAAGGTGTATTCTAGCTCAGACCAAGAAGAATGAAGACTGGTATAGGATGAATATCTTATAGACCTTTATTAAGCTAGGAGACAAAGTGTGCAAAATTATTATAGATAGTGGAAGTTGTATGAATGCCATATCCACCAATGTTGTTAAGAGTTTAGGCTTACCCACAATATCACTTCTTAGCCCATATAAGGTATCTTGGATTGACACGACATCCATTCCCATTAGGTTACAATGCCAGGTCCTAGTCCAAATTCAATCTTATCAGGAGAAAGTATGGTGTGATGTGATTCCAATGGGGGTTAGTAGTATCATTCTAGGAAGCCCATGGTTATATGATCATTATGCAACCCTCTTTGGCCGAACTAACTCATGTTCTTTTACACACCATGAAAAGAGAATTGTGATTAACCTGACCCACCCAAAGATAATACTAAAAGAGGGTCTAGTCATTTAAGAGAGAAAGAACCAGGATTGAACTTAATTAATGCCAAAGAATTAAAACACGAGATCACTGGAGGATCAATAGTCTAGATTCTGACCACTAAAAGAATAAATAGAACAGACCCAAAGTTAGTTGACCCTGATCGTACCTGGACTGAAACTGTACTAGAAGGACCATTAGAAAAAGAGAACCACGAAAAACCTAACTCTACTGCTGAGGCTTTACCTGAGAAAAAAATTAGAAGAGAGCCAAATCATAGAGCCTAGTCCTGAAATTCATGAACCTAAAGTAATCAGTAAGGACTTGATTTTCTCAAACCAGCACCCTTAGGAAGAGTTCACCCCATTAGTCCTTATTAAGTATCTCTTTCCTAAAATTCTTGATTCTTCCTTTTTCCAGGTTGTTTTATTACCTGTGGACATAATTCAGTGTCCAAACCTTAAGGTCAACCCATTAGTCAGGGATTATTCTATGAGTCCTTTTCTTATATCCTACCCCACTAGGCTCGCTCCGAATCCACTTCTTATTTCTTACCTTGGCCTAAAGTTTCCACTCTTTCTAGAGCCACCCGATTGTATTTTGTTGAAATCAATAAGTTGCATAAGTTCTTTAAGCACATTCAATTTGTATCCTATTTTTGGAAAACACTATGGCATCTATTAGGAATTCATGCTAAATTTTCTTCAACATGTCATACATTAACCAAGGGTAATTCTAAGAAAAGGCTCAAAGAATTTAATAAAGGAGACTTTGTCATGGTTAGACTATGACCTGAATGGTTCCCACCTAAAATCATGAAGAAGTTACATGCTCGTAGCAGTAGACCATACAAAGTTGTTGCCGCTCTTCCTCTTGACCGGGCTCGGTGGACGTGCTGGAGGGCTCCTCGACCGGACAACCTGCAAGAAGTTCCTAGATGCGGAGGGGCTCCGGCGGGCGACACTCTGATGCTTAAGTTAGAGGAGGGTTGGAGCAATAGAACTGGAAGAACTCGGGAAGAGAAAATTGGACTGGTGAAGAAGAACCTTTTTCTCCTCCTCTTCTCGGAGGTCCCTCGGGTGCCTTTTATAGGCACGGAGTGTTGCCAAATTCTGTTGGAAGTAGGCTGGGAAAGCCCGGATATGCCCCCAGTAGAATAGGAATGGCGGCGAGATTGTGGGTGGTGGCATGCCAGGTGTGTCAGAGTAGTGGCCATGCGCTAGAGTTCGTTACAGCAGAATGTCAGAACTGTCAGAGAGGAGAGGTTCCTCGAAACTTCGGCGATCCCTTCAGTAGTGGGTCGGCTGGCTCCCATAAAGCCGATCGGGGTGCTCAGCAGGATCTCTAGGAGCCGTTTGTGGCAATTAAAGGGGTCGTCGCACGGGTGGTGAGGCACTTGTCAGCCCTCAAAACCCCCGGGTCAGCTCTTTAAGAAAGCCGACCGTGGAGTTAGATTCCATGTGAGGACCAGTCAACCAGATGTTGGGGACCGGTACGACCAGGGACAAGCCGAATGGGCACATCAATTGCCCCCCTGCTCCTGGGTGTTGAGGGGCCATGTGGCTCAAAAGGACAGGAGCATATTGCATGCACCTGCGGCGGAGTCCAGACTGAGGTGTCGGGTTGCTTCAAATCCCCCTCGAAAGGTGCTCTAGATAGCTATCAGCCGCTTGTTGGGGTGCAGGCGAGGCAGTTAATGCAAGTCAGGCACCATGATGAAAACCAGGCTATCCTGCATCGATACGGGGTGAAGTGGTGCATTGCGCCACGCGGCAGCATCCAGCCGGCCAGCGCTACCTCTCGGGTCAGTCTCGCACTGCTGATCCAGCACGTACACGGATCGTGATCCACGTGAGAGGGTGTTTCAGTCACTTCAATTCCTGTAGTGCAAGCGGTTGTGGCTTTTGACGGGATGGCTGAGACGTGCCCGAGGCGGGCAATATCTTCTCCCCCCTCTCCTCCTCCCTCGAAGGCCTATAAAAGGAGGAGGAGGCAGGGGGAGGGGGCTTTTCCTGCTACGCCTGCTCTTCGCGAGATCGAGTCCTCCCTTCCTTCTTCCACGAAAACTGGCACCTAGGAGTCCACCCCAGGTCAGTCCCAGCCATTATTCTTCTTCTTCTAGCTTCCAATGGCATCTAGTAGTAGGGATTCATCCCATATACCTAGGGACCCAGGGCCTAGTGCAGTATCCTCGACCATGACCTGGGAATGGGTTGAAAACCTCAAGGTGGTATACGGTATCCCGTCCACCCTGCACCTCACTCTTCTGGGCCGAGAGGGGAGAGCAAACAACCCATTAGGTCCAGGGACCCTTCCGATGTACGAGTCCCATCTTAAGGCCTGCCTTAGGTTCCCACTGCATCCCCTGTTTATAGCCATCTTCAACCACTATAGGGTAACCCCGGTGCAGCTGCCCCAAACAGTATTCGGGTGATATGCTGCTTTATAGTACTCTATCATAGGGCCGGGTCCGACCCCAGTCTGTCCCTCTTCGGTAACTTCTTTTACCTGAAGAGGGACTTTAGGTGCCGAGAGTGGGTCCTATTCGTCCCTCGTCAAGGCCGAAAGATCTTGAAGTGTCTCCCGTTGGTTTTCCACGAGTGGAAGGCCAGGTTCTTCTTCGTTAGCAGCATCAAACCTTGGGGGTTCGAGCCGTTGTGGAGAGAGCCGTGGGCAAGGGTCCACGAGAGGAGGTCGGTATCGGCGGTCGACCTGGGCGTGTTCAACGTGCTTAGTAGAGTCGGCCCGGTGGCGGCATTTGAGTTGTTGGGGGAAGAGACCCTTCATCAGGCAGGGATCAGCCCCCAAAGATTCTTAGGCAAGGGCCGACCCCTCTTCTTACAGTTCTCTTAATCTTTCCTCCTTCTCTCTCTGACCCTAGATGTTTGGTGACAGGAGGAAGGATGCAATGGATTGACAAGTCCAACATCATCCGATGGGCGGTGCGGAAGTGCGCTGCTCCAGAATCAACCCCCATGCCAGCCGCTGAGTGACAGAAGAAGAGGCGGGAGGAGGAGTGACTCGCCCCCATCGTTGATGTTGAGTCGGACGGGGACGACATCCCCCTCAGCGAGTGCAGAGCGAGAAGCACGATGGGGGCATCGGCCCCACAGTAAGAGACAGCCCCATTGCTGGAGCAAGAGCATTTGGGGATGCCCGTTGTGGCCGCGGTGCCTGTCGATCTGGAGGAGGTAGCCCCTCCAGCCGACAAGGGTAGGGGCCGGCCGTTGAGGGACGGCCGGCAGCAGCTCCGGCTGTCGGAAGAAGAGGTATGCTAGGAGGAGTTTCAGCACTGGCATGCACTGGACCATCCCAGGCGAGCACGAAGCCTGCTGAGGGGGGCGATGATCGATGCTGACTGGAGGCGTCGATCAAGAGGAACTTGGTCGACGTGACCGTGGAGAGCTACCGTGACCTCATGAGGGCAAGAGTTTTATCTTGCTTCTTTATCCCACTACCTTTCCGTTTTTAAGTAAAATACTAACTGGGTCATACTTCCGCAGCTCCTCCACGACATCTCCTTCATGGACGACACCATCTGCCAAGTAGTGCAGGCCGCTAAGACCTCTGCGAAGAGGGCCCAGGAGCTGGAGGCAGCCTAGGAGGTTGCAGCGGTGTCCCTGAAGTCGATCGAAGAGAACCTGGCGGCAGCCCAGGGGGAGACAGAGTCGGCGAAGGCGGCTCTGAAGGAGGCCGAAAGCAGGCTGACCGACCTCGAGGCCAGACTAAAGAAGAAGAAGGTGAAGGCCAACTCTCTCGCCCATCGGCTGGGCGAGGAGGAAAAGCGATCGGCAGAGGTCGACGAGAGGGCTCGAGCAAGACGGGCAGCGACGGCATAGCTAGAGGCTCAGCTCAAGGAGTCCAAGGAGCTGGCCGCAAAGTAGGTCCAGGGGGCCGTGGTGGCATACAAGGTCTCCAGCACCTTTACTGAGGATGTGGAGGAGGCGGCGTCCGTCTTCTAAAGGGAGGGCTATGATGATGCCCTGAAGAAGGCGGGTCTGCTGTTCCCGGAGCTAGACCTGGCGGGCGCCGAGCTGCGGGACCCATCCGAAGGAGAGGAGGCTAAAGCGGAGCCTCTAGCGGAGGGCGAGGTAGGAGCGGCCAGGGCCGAAGCTCCAGGGCCAGCCGGCGCGGAAGCGGTGGCCCCTTCGGAGGAAGCCCCGGCCACCGTAGTCCCAGCCGACCCTCCAATTGTAGCCGATGGGGCCGAGGTTGTGGTCCCTAACACATCTCCCGTTGGCTGGACCTAAGGGTTTTGTAAAGGTCCGACCCACCTCTTTTGTAAATACCACATTTTGAAATGAATGAGTAGACCTGTTTTTGGAACTTCTTCAATGTGTGTAAAGCATCTCTTTTTCAAAAATTCTTCTAAGTATCCACGGTCGGTTTTACGGGATTGTAGGGTCACGAGCTCCTTCAAAGCGACCAACGGGCACGGGAAGGGTGTCTTGCTCCCAAAATTTCTCTAAGTACCCCTGGTCGGCCCATCCGGGCCAGACGCCGGCAGGGTAGTTGAGAACAGTAACTTAATTTGGGTTGATACCTGGGCGTTTGCACCAGGTCTCCACCCACGAGTCATCTCGCACTATGGCCCGTCCTCGCCGTAGTCTCATGGGAACTGTCTTGAGATAGTTGCCGACTGTGGTCAGACTTTTGGAAGCGGGCTGCCTTAGAGCCTCTGCCGATCAGAGTCGGACTTTTGGAAGTGGGCTGCCTTGGAGCCTCTACCGATCGGAGTCGAACTTTCGGGAGTGGGTTGCCTTGGAGCCTCTACCGACCGGAGCCAGACTTTCGGAAGTGGGCTACCTTGGAGCCTCTGCCAATCAGAGTCGAACTTTCAGAAGTGGGCTGCCATGGAGCCTCTGCCGACCGGAGTCGGTCTTTCGAAGTGGGTTGCCTTGGAGCCTCTGCTGACTGGAGTCGGACTTTTGAAAGTGGGCTGCCATGGAGCCTCTGCCGACCGGAGTTGGACTTTCGAAAGTGGGCTACCTTGGAGCCTCTATCGATCAGAGTCAGACTTTCGGAAGTGGGCTGTCTTGGAGCCTCTGCCGACTAGAGTTGGACTTTCGAAAGTGGGCTGCCATGGAACCTCTGCCGATCGGAGTCGGACTTTCGGAAGTGGGCTGCCTTGGAACCTCTGCCGATCGGAGTCGGACTTTCGAAAGTGGGCTGCCTTGGAGCCTCTGCCACCGGGGTCGGACTTTTAGAGTGGGCTGGAAAAAGTTGGAGAAGTTTGTAGACTTCATTGATAATACTTGCGAAGATTGTCTACATTCAACTGGCGCGCTATCTGTCGTCTATCCAAGTGTGCTAGGCGGTAAGTTCCAGCCTGGACTACCTCGACGGTCCGATAGGGTCCTTCCTAATTGTGGGAGAGCTTCACCCATTCGGTCGGCCTCGAAACCTCCGTCTTCCACAGGACCAGATCCCCAACTTGGAAGGTGCCGCTTTAACCCATGAGTTGTAATATCTGGCCATCCTTTGATGGTAGGTCACCATCTTCATACTTGCCCGGAATCAGGTCTCACATAGCAGATCTAGGTCAGCCCTTCATTGCTCCGAATTGGCCGGCTCGGCGAATTGATCAACCCACAGGGATAGTAGAGAAACCTCCACAAGGATGACTGCCTCACTCCCATAAGTCAGGTTAAACGGAGTTTCTCCCATTGCTAACCGTGCGATCGTCCGGTATGCCCAGAGCACTGAATGAAGCTCTTCCACCCAGAGCCCCTTGACTTCATTTAGCAGGGTCTTTAGCCCATACAGGATTGTCCTATTGGTAACCTCGGCCTCTCCTTTGGACCGAGGGTGAGCGACCGACGTAAGCCGATGTGCGATGTGGTATTGTTAACAGAAGTCTCGGAACTGGGAGTTGTCGAATTGCCTCCCGTTGTTAATGATGATCATCTTCGGGATCCCAAACCGGAAGATGATGCAGTGTTTAGATAAAGTTTTCCACCTTTGTCTCGGTTATCTGCGCCAATGACTCTGCCTCCACCCATTAGTAAAATAATCAATGGCCACGAGAAGGATTTTCATTGACGGAGGCGGGGAAAAGGTCCCAGGATATCCATCCCCCATTGAGCAAATGGCTAAGGCACCGTAAGCAGACACAGCTAGCTGGCTGGCCTCCTTTGGATGCCAGAGAACCTCTGGCATGCATCGCACCTTCATACGAAGTCCAAGGCATCCTTCTGAATCATAGGCCAATAATACCCTGGTGAATGATTTTGTAAGCCAGGGACCTTCCTCCAAGATGATCGCCACAAATGCCTTCAAGCACCTCTCGAAGCGCGTAGTCCGCATTGGCCAACCCCAATCATTTCATCAATGGTTAGAAAAAGAGCACTTGTATAGAGCCCCATCAAGGATGATGTACTTAGAGGTCGTTGAGCGGATGCGCCTGGCTTCCGTCGGGTCATCCGGAAGGGCTCCCTACACCAGGAACACATGGATTGGGTCCATCCACGAGGCCTCTGCTCAACTGGTGGATCTGTCTGCTCCTCAGCAATGCTTGGGTGCCGGAGATGTTCCATGAAGGTTCGGTCGGAGGTGCCGACTGTAGCGGTGGCCAGCCACGACAAAGTGTCCGCCAGGAGTTTGTTACTGGGGTATATGAAGGATCTCAAAGAACTTAAGTTGTAATACTAGGTCCCATACCTTGTCTAAGTACTTGGCCAGGGATGGATCCCTCGTGTCAAACTCACCCTTCACCTGGTTGACTACTAGCTGGGAGTCGGAGAAGGCGCGGATCCTATCGACGCCCAGCTCATTCGCTATCTTCAGCCCTGCAAGCAGAGCTTCATACTCCGCCTGATTATTCGACACCTGGAATGCAAAATGTAGAGCGTACTCTAAACACTGCCCATCGGGGTCAACTAGGATTAAGCCTGCACCGCACCCCGAGAGGTTGGAAGCTCCATCTACGTGCAGGGTCCAGGCGGGCTTGGCTTCTTCCGCCGGGTCAGCCTCTCCCGCGGGCTTAGTTATGGATGTCTCGACTGTTGCTAGGGTCGGCCGCCCCCCAGGTACATTCCACAATGAAATTAGCTATCACTTGGGCTTTTAAGGCCGACCGTGGCTGGAAGGAGATGTCAAACTTGTCTAGCCTGATGGCCCATTTGGCGAGCCGTCCAGAGGTATCAGGGCTTCGGAGGATCACCTGAGGGGTTGGTCCGTCAGCACGACGATGGGATGCACTTGGAAGTAAGGTCGGAGATGCTTTACTGCTATAACCAGCGAGTACACCAGCTTTTGCACCTTAGGATATCTGACCTCGGCATCATGGAGAACCTTGCTGATGTAGTACATGGGTCTCTATTGGCCCCTCCTCTACCCGTGCAAGAACGGCGCTGATGGCCTCACTAGAAGCTGATAGGTACAAGTATAACACTTCCCCCTCCATTGGTTTGGCCAGGAGTGGAGGGTTCCTCAAGTAGTCCTTCAAGGCTTCAAAGGCTGTCTGGCATTCATCAGTCTACTAGAAGCGGTCCGACCGGTGCAAGGTCTTGATGAACGAGAGGGATCTCTCGACCGACTGGGAGATAAAGCGGCTGAGAGAAGCGATGCGACCCGTAAGCTCTTGCACATGCTTTTTATTGGTCGGATGGGTCATGTCAATGATGGCCTTGATCTTTTCGGGGTTGACCTTGATGCATATTTGAGTAATTAGGAAGCCGAGAAACTTTCTGGAGGTCACCCCGAAGATGCACTTGGCAGGGTTCAGCTTCATCCTGTGGTGCCTCAACGCATCAAAAGACTCCTACAGGTCCTTGATGTTGTTGGTCCTGTGGAGGCTTTTGACGATCATATCATCGACATATGCCTCCATGTTCCTTCCCAATTAATCTTTAAAGACTCGGTTGATCAACCTTTGGAAGGTGGCGCTCGCATTCTTCAGGTCGAAGGGCATCATTTTATAGCAATACAGACCCTGTCTATGACAAAGGCCATCCTCTCCTCATCTTCAGGATGCATCCTGATCTGGTTATACAAAGAGAAAGCATCCATGAAGCTCAAGAGGTGGTGACCGGCCGTCGCATCTACCAGCTGGTCAATTTTTGGTAAGGAGAAGCTATCTTTGGAACATGCCTTGTTGAGTTTGTGTAGTCCACACAGATCCTCCACTTCCCACCAGCTTTCTTCACCATGACGACATTGGCCAGTCACTCTGGGTAGTGAGACTCCCTAATGAAGCCAGCTTCGAGAAGCTTCTTCACTTCCTCCTCATTGGCCTTCTGTCTTTCGACAACGAAGCTCCTCTTCTTTTGCTAGATGGGCCTGTGGGTAGGATCCACCCTGAGCTAATGGGTGATGATTTCTGCCAGGATGCCTGGCATATCGGACGCCGACCAGGTGAAGACGTCCGCATTGCTCCTTAAGAAGCTGACCAGCTCTTGCCTGGCACCCTCGTCCAGGGTGCTCCCTATTTGGAGGACCCTTATAGGATCATCCTCCCTTAGGGACACAAATACGATCTTCTTGGCGGGTCGACCATGGCTGTCGGCCTCGTCCCTGGGATCCAGCTGCTCGAGCATGGGGAGCCCATCCAACTGCTTGTCGTGGATAGCTAGGCATTGCCGGGCCATTCTACGGTCTCCCCTCAGCTCCCCAACTCTGTCATGGGTCAGAAACTTGGCCAGCATGTGGTAGGTAGATACAATAATCCGGAACTTATTGAGGGCCGGCCGACCTAGAATTGCATTATACGTCGAGGTCATACGGACGACCACAAAGTTGACTGAGAAGGTTCGCTGATAGGTTCCGTTCCGAGGGTCACAGGTAGGGTAATCTCCCCTTCAACCCCGATGGAATTCCCTCCAAAACCAGTGAGTGGCACCGTGGACTCCTGCAGTCTGGACTTGGATAGGTTCATTCGGATGAACGCATCATACAATAAAACCTCCACATAACTTCATTATCGATAAGGATGCGCTTTACATCATAATTGCGATGACAGCCGACACAACCACAGGGTCATCGCCCAGGAGAGGAGGCTCCAAGAGGTCCTCATCAGAAAAGCTAATTACATTGGATCCCCTGGGCCTCTTTACAATGTCCTGGTCCTCTTCCGCTTCCAGTCAGATCGTCGATGCAGCATGCCAATGCCTCCATCGGTTAGGTGTTGATTGGGGAGCTCAACCTCCCCCGGGGTTCTCTAACAGTTGAAGTCCGGCCCAATCCCGGCGGGGTCAGACTATTTGTTCAGATATCCCCTGCGGATGAGGTCCTCTATGGCTTCCTTTAGCTGGAGGCACTCCTCCGTGTCGTGCCTATGGTCCGTATGGAACCGGCAGTATTTGTTCTTATTTCTGGAGGCAGGAGGCCCTCTCATCGGGCGAGGTCTTCGAAAGAAGGCCTCATTCTCAATCTCCATCAGGATCTTCTCCCGCGGCAGGGAGAGGGGTGCATAGTTGTTGAATAGCTTGAGGTAGTCCCTCGGCTTGGGGCTCTGGCACCGGGTGGATTGGCTGTCGTTGTCGGGAGGTCGGACCATGGGGGCCTTATCGCCCCGCTTCCTTGGGCCGACCTCCCCTCAGCCTGGCGTTGGCTCACCGCTTGCTCTTCCGCCAAGGCATACTTGTGTGCCTTGGCCAGCAGATCGGTGTAGCTTGTAGGGATCTTCTTGTCCAGGAAAAACATGAACCTGGATGAGCGGAACCCCCTCTTGAATGCCGACATGGCTATCACTTCATTTAAGTTAGGGATCTCCATAGCGGTCGAGTTGAAGTAGGCCATATAGTCCTGGAGGGTCTCTCCCTCTGTTTGCTGGATAAGGAAGAGGCAATCAGTGTTCTTCGGAGCCCGGCTGTAGGTCCTGAAATGAGAAAGAAAAAGGATCTCAAGCTGAAAAAATAATGGATCGTACCTAGACGGATGGCGGAGAACCACATCCGTGCGGCTTTCTTCAGGGTCGCTGGGAAGGCGATGTAGTGGAGGGCGTCGGATGCGCCCTGCACCATCATGTGGGCTTTGTAAGCACCCAAGTGATCCAAGGGATCGGTGGTACCATCGTAGGGGTCCACCTGTAGAATCTTGAAATGGCGGGGGATAGACTCCCCCAGAATCTCCACGGAGAAAGGTGGGGGGGTGTCATGCACCGGCCTTCCCTCAGCGTTCTGCCGCTCGACTATCTCGGCAATGCGCTCCTCCATGTGCATGATCTTGCTGTCGTAGTCGTGCGGGTCTGCAACAGGGCGCCGGCCACCGGGATGAGCAGAGTCGGCGAAAGAGGGGGAGGCTGACCTCGCCCTCTTTCCTTCAGCGCGGGCCCTCATGGACCCCTAGGGTTCTGGGACTATGAGGGATGATGGCGGAGGTGCATCCGGCTGCTGGCTGAGGCCAACGACTGGCTAATGATTGATGCAGGAAGCCATCGACGGCTACTGCTGGTTGTCCATCATCTCTTGGAAGCACTGGACCGCTGAGGTAAGCGTCTCGATGTGGTTCACCAGTGTCTGGAACTGTTGCAGCCCCAGGGTGATGGTGGGCTCGATGGTGGCGACGATATTGCTCTCCGCGGGGGGCACGCTGGGCCCTTGGTGGGAGCATCCTCCTCATGGAGACGCTCTGGGTTCTTCCTCTTTCCATAACTGGATCCTTCTCATTTATCTCCCTTTAGAGTAAAGAGCGTAGCGAAGATTTAGGCCCTCCTTTTAGCACCAATCTATTGCCGCTCTTTCTCCTGAACTGGGCTTGGCGGACACGCTAGAGGGCTCCTCGACCGGACAACCTAAAAGAAGTCCCTAGATGCCGGAGGGGGCTCCGGCGGGGGACACTCTGATGCTTAAGTTAGAGGAGGGTTGGAGCAAAGAATGGGAAGAACTCGGGAAGAGAAAATCGGAGTGGTGAAGAAGAACCTTTTTCTCCTCCTCTTCTCGGAGGTCCCTCGGGTGCCTTTTATAGGCACGGAGTGCTGCCAAATTCTGTTGGGAAGTAGGCTAGGAAAGCCCGGATATGCCCCCAGTAGAATAGGCATGGAGGCGAGATCGTGGGTGGCGGCGTGCCAGGGGTGTCAGAGTAGTGGCCATGCGCTGGAGTTTGCTACAGTAGAATGTCAGAACTGTTGGAGAGGAGAGGTTCCTAGA
Organism: Areca catechu; assembly: GCA_021397845.1. Classification (NCBI taxonomy): domain Eukaryota; kingdom Viridiplantae; phylum Streptophyta; class Magnoliopsida; order Arecales; family Arecaceae; genus Areca; species Areca catechu. The sequence continues at coordinate 47,968,988 of CM038042.1, forward strand.
AACTTCGATGATCCCTTCAGCAGTGGGTCGGCTGGCTCCAATAAAGCCGACCGGGGCACTCAGCAGGATCTCTAGGAGCCATTCGAGGCAATTAAAGGGGCCGTCGCATGGGCGGTGAGGCGCCTGTCAGCCCTCAAAACCCCGGGTCGGCTCTTTGAGAAAGCCGACCATGGAGTCAGATTCCATGTGAGGACCAGCCGACCGGACGTCGGGGGCCGGTCCGACTGGGGACTAGTCGAATGGCTACATCAAAAGTGATTAGAAAAATTAGATCTAATGCCTATGTGCCTGAGTTACCACTTGAACTAGGCATTAGTTCTACTTTCAACATTTCAAACCTTATGTATAGGGAGCCAACGTTGATTCCTAGTGAGCCTTTTGGGCCTAATCCAGTCCTTGAGAGTGAGCCAACTCAAGTGTGTCCACCTACCAAACTAATAGCCCGAAGAGATAAGATCAAGCAGATCTTGGACGACAAGATAATCGCTACTTGGAGTAAAGATTATCAACGATATATGGTTTGTTGGCAAGGATGATCCAAGACTGATGATTCTTGGATCACCAGAGAGGACTTGCAGAGAGTTGACCCAAACTTACTAGAGCGTTATCATAGCGAAGTTGACCCATACTCGACAAGGTCGAGTTTCTCCTATCGGGAAGAATTGGCGCGGACACCAAGGCCAGAAAAGATCGACAGGTCGAACCCACATCCCTGTGGATCACCTATGAATAAAGCCCTGAATCCAAACCCTTTTACCTGTAAATATTTTATTTTTAAATTCGATTATTTAGGGTTAGTTGGGTTTAGCCCTTTTTACCAACTGTAATTAGGTTTTTAATTTTTAGCCTTTTGGGTCAAACCCCTTTTACAAGTTGAACCACTTGTTTACATGTCTTGCCTTCTGATCAATTTAGGTTCCAATTGATCAAGTGGGGCTTTAGTTATTTGGTTGGTTTAATCAATTTTGAGTCTTGTATTTATTAGTTAATTTAGTTATTGAGCCCTGTAATACAATGAGGACCCAATTGAAGATCCATGTGACTTCATGTGCATTCAAATCAAGACCCATGTGCTCCAAAATCAAGATTCCTTGTGACTCCATATGCTAAGTCAAGCCATGGGCTAGCCTAACCAAGTCTTGGCACCACCTTTTCAAGATTTTAGACATTATCTACCACTTCATCTAGGACATCATCAGATGACATGTCACTTTTGTTTGGACATTACTTGCCACATCATCCTGGACAAGAACACATGCCATGTCACTTGTGTTGTTCGGCCAAATGAATTCATGAATTGGCGCCACTTTTGTTTTAAGAAGAGTAAAGCAGAAGGAGTCTCCAAATTGGCACCCTCCCACTCAATTGCTTCATGCCAAAACCAAGGAGTTGGCCAAGTTATTCCACCTCTTCTTTATTGCCAACTTCCAAGGAGTTTCAAGATGGTTGATCGCCCAAAATGAAGGAGGTTCAATGGTTCTCTATCTCAAGTAATTTGATCAAATAGGTTCCATGTTGATCAAGATTAGAGACTCAAGAATCCTATAAGAACTCTTGAGTTTTCTTTTATCCAGACTGGAGAGTCCACTATCCTGCAAGAGCCCACATCATCCAGTCTCCAGAGTCCAGCAATCAAGGCCAATCCATGAAGCAATCTTGGCCCTTCATCATGACACCTCACCAATCTTCCTCTTTGGAGAGCGTGAGTCGACAGAGGGGTGACATGCCCATAGCCACTTGGAGAGCTATGTAGGTGAAACTTAGGGAGAAGTATTTACCAATGTCCTATGAACAAAGACTCTTAGATCAATGGCAATGATTAACTCAAGGGAATAAGATAGTGTCTGAATATATTGCCAAGTTTGATGAGTTCGTGATGAGATGCAACATGGTCAAGTCTGAGGTAGCAACCTTGCTTAGGTTTAGAGCAGGTCTACATGAGGAGATGGTGCGGGCACCAGACTCAGGAGAAGACTTCAGGGCTCCATCTGGATCTCTGATTGACTTTGCCCGAAGAATTAGGGTTTTCTAGTTTTGTAATAAGGGTTGACTTGGTCAACTCAATTTTAGTTTGAGTCTGTTTCCCTGCAATTTAAATTTTGTTGAGTCATGTTGACTCAGTACAAGTCCTAGTAAGTGGTCTAGGTCTTCTCCAAGGTGCCACATTTTTCTCCCAAGCCCAAGCAAGTGGGCGCCACACTCCTAGCCACACGCCAGAGTCGAGGAGGCACCACATCTCCATCCCAGTGTCTTGGTCCCCACACCCAAGGGAGCAAGAATTTTCTTGAAGCCAAAATCAAGGAGGCGCCCTATATGTACCTTAAAAGGCCAAGCTAAAGGAGGAAAGAGGCATTTCTTGGGGAGCACTTCAAGGGGGCACCCAATCCATGCCTAAAAAGCCCAAAGCAAAGATGGGAAGAGCCATGACTTGGGGAGAAAGAAAAGGAGGTGTCCAAAAGAGTTGAGCCATGGAAGGAAAAATTTTTTCTTGAAGAGCAAGGCTAGGAGGCGCCACCTACTTACCATTTGGAGCCATCAATCAACACTTATGGAACCTCTTGGCCGGCCATATGGGAAGAAATTAATTCTACAAACCTAATTTGAAGATCCATCCTATTAGTCCCACATGGGAAGATGTGAAACCCTGACCTCTTGTAAAGACCTATAAAATAAACCCCTCTTGTAAGTTTGAAAAGATAACTGATGAATGAATTCAATTTCTGTGTGAGCAACTTTATGTTTCTCTCTTCCGCACTTGTATTCAGGTGTTGAGCTCCGTGAAGGAGTAAATCCCGGTTCCCTAGGAACCTTGAGGAGGTGTGAGATCTCCAACCCCCAAAACCTAGGTTAGCCACTTCAATTCCAAACCTAGCCGCCATCATCTTCTTCCTTCCACCAATCATCCAAACCCTAATCTACCTCATTATCTCACGGCCCCTATCTTCCAAGTAGATGCCAACCACCAGCATCCAGGTCCAGATCGGCTACTTCAAATACAGAGCAAATCCCAGAGGAAGTCAGATCAGCATCCAGGAGAATCAGGATTTCAGCAACATCAATTTTCAAGTTCTTCGTATTTGGTAAATCCTTCCTTTGAGTATCTAGTTCCATAACTTGTTCTTCTTCTTTCCCAGATCCTGAGTTCAGGAGAAGCCAACTCTGCCAAAGGACCAGTATTGGAGGATCCATTGCGTAGATATCCGAATCCGAGGATCCAACAATCTACTCAAGAGAGTCCTTCCACTAAACTCTATGAAGATCACTGTCTGGTTCATAACCCTTATCTTCTTTTTACTTCTATCCTGTTGAAAGTTCAGAGCGAAACCCTTGGTTGGGAGTTCCTCAAATCCCAGCGATCCTTTACTTCTGAACTACTCTGATAATCTAGTTTCTTTGAATTATGCTTTCAATTATTATATAGTTTCTTTCAACTTAGTTTAACTTTCCTTTGAGTCAAAGCCAACTTCTGAAAAATATATAAAAAAAAATAGTCTTAATTTACTTCCGCATCGTATCATCTCTTTCGTTCTGCATCAATTTTGGTATCAGAGCCCTGTCTAGGGTTTCTGACTTGCTTGCATGTTTGAGTGTCTCTCTTTTACTTTGTCTGCTCAAAGTAGACTCCCCAGGATGTCCGGTCCTAGGAATGAAGCAAGGTGCAAACCTCCTCTTCCCATTCCACGGGGTGTTCCTAGGGCGTGTAGGGGATCCGCTGGGTTACAACTTCGTAGCAGGAATTGTAAACGGGGGAAGCATTCTATTTTCAGTCTGTAACTTCCTGTTGCAGGAATTGTTTTCATTGCAGGTAACTCTAAATTATGTGATTTTTATTTTGCTAGAACCAATATAATTGAAACTATTTTACATAATTTTACTATAATTTATTGGTTTTCGTGAAATTTTTGAGAGTTAAATTATAGCAACTCTGTTTCTGTATTTCTGCAATTCAATTTTTTTTGAGTGATCATCTCCTAATTCATCTTAAGGGCAATTGAGCATCTAAGATAGGGAAGGAGTTGATAACCTCTCCTTAGCCCAAAACCACCACCCATTCATTCGATCCTAAGCCCATTTTAAAATTTATTAGACTTAATTTGCCCTAGTGGGCTAGGGACACCAACAAGTCGGGTCTAGGCTAGTGTTGAGTTAGTTTGTCTAGTTACTCTGTATGTGCTTTGTACTCAGTGTCTAGAACGGTGGTTCAGGGATTCTATCCTGAAGGGCTTGTGTGTTGGTCCGCCTACCTGGCCAATCTCTGATCTTGGTGTCTAGGATTGGCAATAGGGACCAACACTCCCATTACACCTGCCTGGCTGAGTCCCGAGTTACTACAGGCTAGCTTGCCACTCTGATTGGGCATCTAGTTGGGCTCTAGGTCTAGTTAGCCGTAGTCGTTTCAGTCGAGTCTCATTTGGTGTGCTTGCTTGCATCATCATGTCCACCCGGAACGGGTACCCTACCAACTTGGTTCAAACCCAACTGAGTTAGAGGCCATGATTAGAAACTCTTACCGAAAGTATGATCAAATTGAGTCAGGATATGAATGGGGTTTTGCCCAGTTTAGAGAACGAGCCCAGGGACTTGAGAAAGTAGGACATCAAAATTGGACCCCTGATCCAGGGACTTGAGAAACGTAGACATCAAAATTGGACCCCTGATCCAAAATTAATGGGCCCCAACCTCACCCATGCCAGGAGCCTAGGAGGACTTATACCGTGATCCGAGCATAACCCTAGGAGCCTATATCCATACTTGGTGACTCAGAAAGGGACCGTGGAACACCGAACCTTATGCACCCTTTTGATGGAAGACAAGAGAATATATAATGGGAAGAACAAATGGATCGGTATTGAGTGCACTAAATATCAAAATTAGGACAAGTTAGGTTGGCCAAAACCAAGTTCACCAAACATGCTAGGTCGCATTGGTATGCTATTGAGCGTGAGTGTTATCAAAGAAAAGAGGAAATATATATTGGAGAGATATGAGAAGTAAGTTGAGAGATAGGTACCTAGGTAGATCCTATGAGAAAAGACTTTTAGACCAATGGTACCAATTGCGACAAGGTAATAGGCCTGTGTCTAAATATATCGAGGACTTCCAGTGGTATGACATGAAATGCAATACCATTGAGACCGAAGCTCAGATCACATCGAGGTTTAGGGTTGGGTTACACCCAGACATTTATAGGAAGCTATGCCTTGAAAAGACCAATAAGTTAGACCGAGGCCTACCAGAACCCCAAGACTATGAGTGGTCTTAAGATATAACCAATCAAGTACTTTGGACTTAAAGCCAACCTCTACCAACTTGAGTCAAGTTTCGATTGATCCGACACCCGGTGAACCAGACATGTTTGTCAATTCCCACTTGTGTCACCTCTGACCAGAAGGATACCAATGAGGAAGAAGGGTAGGTATGACAAGCCTAGAATCAGTTGACCCGATTACCACTGACCCGAAAACCCATTGAAGATGGCAGCGAGGAAGTATATGATGCTGGCTTGAGTCTAGTTGATGAATATGAGGGGGAAGAACTTGAAGAATGTGACATCGATACTATTGGTTCCTTACCTGAGGAGACCTGGAAAGCAACAAGTGGTAGGACCTAGTTCAGAAATTCAAGAGATTTGTGAGAACCAGGTTCCTTTAGTCAAATACCCCAGGAAGAACTCATAGTGTTAGCCCGAGAGCTATCAGTTTGTACCCTCTAATGACAGTCATTCCCCAAGTACCAATTGAAGATCCTTGCATGAACTGTTTAAGTTTGCCCACCCTATGGTAGATCCTCTCCTTAGGATGACTGAATCAAGCCTCTTACATTTGGACCTTGTCCCATGCCCAGCCACTAGAAGGTCTTTCCCGTAATCTTAGTTGAACATCCTTGTCTTGAGCGGATTGATTCACCCAGTCCTGTAGAAGTCCTCCTTATGGCCCCAGATCCCTTCCTTCGCATGACTGACCTACCCTTCTATAGAATATACCTTTTCGCACCCATAAGTCAAATTTCAAGTCTTGAGGTCATCATCCATAGGGCCTTTCATGAATCATTCTCTAATCCAGTTCTTGAGAAAGTGGATCATTATTTGCTTAGAGAACAAACCTTAACTATTGCAATCACATGTCTAGGCTACTTCCTGAACAATCTCTTGATCCATTCCGGGGAGTAGCAAACTTTTCCTTTCGTAAGGATGACCAGTTGACACTCATAGATCACCATTCAAACCTTCAGGTCACCACCTTTAGTCAACAGGTAATTCGAGACCCCACCTCATCTTCTCCTCCCTTTCTCTAGGACTTCAATGCTTCTTACACCATCCAAGTATACTTTGTCAAAGTCTTAGAGTGAACCACGTGTCAGAACCTATTAGGTTTGCCACCTACTTCTGGAAGACCTTATGGCACCTACTAGGAACCCATGAGAGTTTTCATGCTCTGCATGCCATCCTCCGACCCAAGGTCAAACCTAGAGAGCCATAGTTGTTAGGTTTAGACTAGGGTCCTTTGGAATAAAGTCCATTCTAGGAATGCGTCGTCAGTCTAGTTTAGTTTTTCTTGACCCTTTACTAGGCTTTGGCTCAGATTATGGTTTGATGAGAGCACCAGGAATTAGGATTTGTATTTTGTCCAGGGCTGAAATGCATTCAATGTTTCGATCAATAGGTCTATAGGCTAGAGTCCCTTTGAAAGATTCATGGATACAAGCCTCACACACCACTTGATCTGATTTCACTATTAGCCCACACACACAAGTCTCTTGATGCACTTACATAGCATGTAAAGGACTGCATAAAGAAATTCATGCAAAATAACTTAAGTAATGAAAACTTATAAGAAGTGGGCTGATTCTCAAAGACGAGTCAAACTTTTGTTAAGAGAGATATGTAATGATTAGGTAAGGCTGAGCGATTTTTTCCTGGAACCGTTAGAAAGTTACATGCTAAAGGAGCTGGACCATTTAGAGGTGAAGAGAAGTAGGATCCAATGCCTATGTGCTCGAGTTGCCTCCAGAACTAGGCAATAGCTCTACTTTCAACATTACAGACTTAGTAGAGTATAGGGAGCTAGCTGTGATTCCTAGTTAAGCCTTGAAACCTAATCCTATTATTGAGAGTGATCCTGACCCTGTGTGTTTACCAACAAATAGCCTGTGAGGAAAGAGCAGATTGAAAAGATCCTGGATGATCAGGTTATCTCTCGTAGTAATCGAGGATACCAAAGAATACCTGGTCCGCTGGCAAGAAGGCCAGATTCTGATGACTCTTGGATCTCTCGAGAAGAATTACAAAGAATGGACCCAGACCTCTTGGAGAGATACCAGAGCCAGCTTGATCCATACTCGACAGGGTCGAGTTCCTCCCACCCCGGGAGAATTGGTGCGGGCACCAGACTCGGAGGAAGACTTCAGGGCTCCATCTGGATCTCTGATTGACCTTGCCCGAAGAATTAGGATTTTTGGTTTTGTAATAAGGGTTGACTGGTCAACTCAATTTAGTTTGAGTCTGTATTTCCCTGTAATTTAAATTTTGTTGAGTCATGTTGACTCAGTACAAGTCCTAGTAAGTGGTCTAGGTCTTCTCCAAGGTGCCACATTTTTCTCCCAAGCCCAAGCAAGTGGGCGCCACACTCCCAGCACATGCCAGAGTCCAGGGAGGTGCCACATCTCCATCCTAGTGTCTGGTCCCACACCCAAGGGAGCAAGAATTTTTCTTGAAGCCAAAATCAAGTAGGCGCCCATATGTACCTTAAAAGGCCAAGCTAAAGGAGGAAAGAGGCATCCTTGGGGAGCACTTCAAGGGGTGCCCAATCCATGCCTAAAAAGCACAAAGCAAAGTTGGGAAGAGCCATGACTTGGGGAGAAAGAAAGGAGGGCCAAAAGAGTTGAGCCATGGAAGGAAAAAATTTTTTCTTGAAGAGCAAGGCTAGGAGGTGCCACCTACTTACCATTTGGAGCCATCAATCAACACTTATGGAACCTTGGCCGGCCATATGGGAAGAAATTGATTCTACAAACTAATTTGAAGATCCATCCTATTAGTCCCACATGGGAAGATGTAAAACCCTGACCTCTTGTAAGACCTATAAAATAAACCCCTCTTGTAAGTTTGAAAAGACAACTGATGAATGAAATCAATTTCTGTGTGAACAACTTGTGTTTCTCTTCCGCAGTATTCAGGTGTTGAGCTCCGTGAGGGAGTAAATCCCGGTTCCCTAGGAACCTTGAGGAGGTGTGAGATCTCCAACCCCAAACCCTAGGTTAGCCACTTCAATTCAAACCCTAGCCGCACATCATCTTCTTCCTTCCACCAATCATCCAAACCCTAATCTACCTCATTATCTCACGGCCCCTATCTTCCAAGTAGAGGCCGTCCACCAGCATCCAGGTCCAGATCGGCTACTTCAAATACAGAGCAAATCCCAGAGGAAGTCAGATTAGCATCCAGGGAATCAGGATTCAGCAACATCATTTTCAAGTTCTTCGTATCTGGTAAATCCTTCCTTTGAGTATCTGGTTCCAAACTTGTTCTTCTTCTTCCCAGATCCTGAGTTCAGGAGAAGCAACTCTGCCAAAGGGACCAATTGGAGGATCCATTGCATAGATATCCGAATCCGAGGATCTAACAATCTGCTCAAGAGAGTCCTTCGACTAAACTCTGTGAAGATCACTGTCTGGTTCATAACCCTTCTCTTCTCTTTACTTCTGTCCTGTTAAAAGTTCAGAGCGAAACCCTAGGTCTGGAGTTTCTCAAACCCAGCGATCTTTTACTTTGAACTACTATTATACTCTAGTTTTCTTTGAATGTTCTTTCAATTATTATATAGTTTCTTTCAACTTAGTTAACTTTCCTTTGAGTCAAAGCCGACTTCTGAAAAGATATATATAAAAAAAATAGTCTTAATTTACTTCCGCATCGCATCATCTCTTTCGTTTGCATCAGGTGATCTAGAGAGAACTATTTTTGAGAGAAGTCCATGATCTAGACCAAGCCTACCAAGTTGCTAGGGACTGTGAGAGATTCTAGAGGAGACCTTTATTTCCCGACCTGAGCCCACTAGGATAATTTCCTGGAAGTAGGCCCAGCCCAAACCCAAGCCCATCCAACAGGCCCATCCTACTACTCCAGTAGCCGTAGAGATGACAAAGGAAAAAGCCCTGAAGTTCAAAGAGGAGGTAGTGTCCATTGTTTTAGGTGTCGTTAGGAAGGTTATATGCAAGCCAATGTCCTAGCAGAGCATTACACATAGGAGAAATAGATGAGGACGTCCTTGAACCATAGAAGATTGTGAGGAAGAGATATATGAGGCTAGTGAGAACCTAGTTGGTGGTATGAAGGGGACGAAGAGATCATAGGCTCATCTGAGTTCCTAGGAGTTGTGAGATGTATCTTGACCCAGGGTAAGGAATAGGAAGATTGGCGTTGGACCAACATCCTACAAACTTTTGTTAAGATAGAGGAAAGGTCTGCAAAATCATCTTAGATAGTGGAAGTTGTGCCAACGCTATATCAACCGGTATGGTCAAGAACTTAGGATTGCCCACTAGCCCCATCCCAACCCAGATAAGTTATCCTGGATAGATTCAACCTTGATTCCCATTAAATTTAGGTGCCAAATCATAATCCAAATCCAGTCCTACCAAGAAAAGGTTTGGTGTGATGTTCTTCCCATGGGGATAAGCAGCATCATATTAGGACGACCATGGTTGTATGACCATGATGCTACACTCTATGGTCGCTCTAATTCTTGTTCTTTTACTCATAATGGGAAGAAGATTGTAATCAATTCTTTACCACCTAAGGGCCAAATTAAGAAAGGATCAAGTCACTTGAAAGATAAGAAACAAGGAATAAACCTGATTAGTGCTAAGGAATTGGAGCACGAGATTAGTGGTGGTTCCCCCATGTGGATTTTGATAACTAGGAAAAACCAGGACCAACCATGTACCTAGACTGGGAAAAGGTTTGGTGCGATGTTCAAGACATATTTCCAGAGACCTTCCTAATCACCTTCCACCATTGAGAGACATTCAACATGCCATAGACTTGATCCCAGGATCCATGTTATCGAACCTTCCTTATTATAGAATGAACCCTACAGAACACTCTAAGTTACAACATCAAGTTGGAAAACTTCTCAAAAAGGATTCATTAGAGAGAGCCTAAGCCCATGTGCAGTACCAGCCCTTCTGAACTAAGAAAGATGGCACATGGAGAATGTGGTAGATAGCAAGGCCATAAATAAGATCACCATTAAGTATCGTTTTCCTATTCCCCGTTTAGACGACATGTTGGATATGATGGCTGGAGCCATGATTTCTCCCAAAATTGATATTAAGAGTGGCTATCATCAAGGACGAATGGAAGACTACTTTTAAAACAAAGATGGCCTATATGAGTGGGTAGTAATACCTTTCGGTCCGTCCATTGTACCTAGTACCTTCATGAGAATCATGACCCAGGTTTTAAGGACATTCATAGGAGGAAATTCATAGTGGTCTACTTTGATGACATTCTCATCTATAATAGAACAAAAGAAGACAACTTGGACCATCTTAGGCAAGTTTGCTAAGCCTTATACAAGATAGTCTCTATGCCAACCACAAGAAATGTGAATTTATGACCCATAGAGTTATCTTTTTAGGATTCGTTGTCACCACTGAAGGGGTGTCTGCTGACCTTGAAAAGGTCAAGTCCATAGTCGAGTGGCCTATATCCAAGAGCATCCATGATGTTCATAGTTTCCATGGTTTAGCTACCTTCTATAGGAGATTCATTCGAGGATTCAGCATAATAGTGGAACCCATTACTGACTGCATTAGGAAGAAAACCTTTGAATGGACAAAACCCGCCAATAGAGCCTTCCTAGAAATAAAGAAAAAAATGACACAAGCACCTATTTTGAGGTTACCCGAATTTTCAAAGGTATTTGAGATTGCTTGTGATGCCTCTGGGGTTGGAATTGGAGGAGTTTTGAGTCAAGAAGGTCATCTAGTGGCATTCTTTAGCGAAAAGTTGAATGAGGCAAGAATGAGATACTCAACAAATGATAAGGAATTGTATGATAGTACAAGCCTTGAGGTATTGGAGACACTACTTCACTACACAAGAATTTGTTTTTATTCTGATCACGAAGCCTTACGATTCTTAGTCTCAAAAGAAACTAAACCCTAGGCACGAAAATGGATAGAATTCATCCAAGCATATATCTTTGTCTTGAAACACCGTGCTGGCATTGAGAATAGGGTGCATATGCATTAAGCCAGAGATCCATGCTTTTGACTTCAGTTAGCACCAAGGTTGTAGGGTTTAATAGACTGAAAGAGGAATACCCTAAGTGTCAAGACTTTAGTGAGATTTATCATTCACTCCAGCAAGGACCATCTAGTGTGCATAGTAACTATACTCTCCTAGATGGATTCCTTTTCAAAGGAATCAATCCTATGTGTTCCTCGACTTCTATTAGAGAATTTTTGATCTGAGAAGTTTATGCTGGAGGCCTAGCCAGCCATTTTGGAAGAAATAAGACCATCCTCGCTGTAGAAGATCAATTTTTTGGCCTAGTCTAAAAGGAATATAGCCAAGTTGTAGCGCAATGTCGAACATGTGCTGTTGCCAAACAACAAAAGCATAACACTGGGTTATACACTCCTTTACTAGTCCCTAATTGTCCATGGCAAGATCCTAGTATGGACTTTGTACTAGGGCTCCCAAAGACCTCTAGGAGACACGATTCCATCTTCATTATAGTCGCTCGATTTTCTAAGATGGCTCACTTCATCCCATGTTCCCAAATCTTAGATGCTTCAAGAATGGCCAAACTTTTCCTTGACGAGGTAGTTAGATTATATGGTTTACCCAAAACCATTGTTTCAGATAGAGATGTTAGGTTTACTAGCTATTTTGGAAGACCCTTTGGCATATGCTAGGAACCAAGCTGAAATTTTCTACTATGCCTATCATCCTCAAACTGATGGCCAAATTGAAGTAGTCAATCAAAGTCTAGGAAATCTTCTAAGATGTTTAGTTGGTGACAGTATGGGAAATGGGACCTCTTACTCCCTCGTGCTGAATTTGCTTATAACATCTTAGTCAATAGATCTATTGGAAAGAGTCCTTTGAGGTGGTCCATGGTTACAACCTAGGAAACCCTTAGATCTTATCCCTTACCCACACATGCACGAGTCTCTGAGTCTATTGAGTCATACGCACAGCATATTAAGGACTTGTATAATAAATTAATAAAAAAATCAATATGAGCAATGAATCCTATAGGCATATGGCTAATTCATAGGAAAATCAAAGAGTTCTTTGAAGGAGACTACGTAATGGTTAGACCCCGAACGGTTCCCACCTAAAACTATGAAAAAATTATATGCCCGCGGTGCAGGGCCATTCAAAATTTTAAAAAAAGAAATTGGACCTGCATATGTATTGGAACTACCATCTGACCTAGGTATCAGCTCAACCTTCAACGTTTCATACTTAGTAGAATACAAGGAGCCAATATTGATACCTAGTGAGCCTTTTGGGCCTGAACCTACCATTGAGAATGACCCTACCCCGAGTGTCCACCAGCCTCTATACCAGAGTGGCGAGACCGAATTAAGAGAATTCTAGATGACAAAAACTATCACTACCAGAAATAAAGACTATCAACGCTATTTGGTGCAATGGCAAGTCGACCAGAATCTGATAACTCATGGATCACTTGGGAGGACCTAACGAATCAACCCAGACTTACAAGAATATTATCAAAGTCAAAGAGACCCATACTCGACAAGATCGAGTCATTCCCATCCTAGGAGAATTGGTGCGGGCACCACAGTTCAAAATTATCTTTAATCCAATTTTCAAGCCAAATTCATATGGATTTCAATTGATTGAGTTAAGACACTTTGATTTCAATTTTATTTTATTTGAACATGTGTCTGTAAATAGAAAAATTTGTTTCTCTAGTCAAGTTGAGTCTTGTAATTAGGGTGGGGTTTATTCAATTTGATCTTTTGGTCCAATTAAGGATAATTGGTCTTGTAATTAGTGAATTTACAAGTTGGGTTCAAGTTTGGTTTGGTGGGTTCAAATGAAGCATGAAGATATAAAGATAGGTAAGGCAAATCACTTCACAAATCTTGCCAAGTGGAGCGCCACATCATCAAACTTATATGGAAGACACCTCATCTCCCAAGCCCACATGGAAGCCATCTCATGAGGCCACCTCACTCCATCTTGGTTGGCCAAGGTTGAGTTCAAAGAGGGTGGCCAACCAAGCATTCATGGCATGAATCAACGATGATTTCAACTTCCCCACTTATCTCTCCATGATCAAAGGCATAAATCAAGGATGGTTTCAACTTTCCCACTTATCTCTCCATGATTTATATAACCTCCTTTGAAATCAAAATTCAAATAACTTTGGAGATGCTAAAAATACCACTCCAAAACCCCTTGTAAAGGATATTGATGAATGAAATTAAAAGAGATTTCTTCCACTTGTTATATGCAATGTGTCCTTCGAGAGGGAGTGGGTGAGAGACCCAAAACATCATCCTTTAGCCATCCTAGTATTCTCCTAAACCCACCAATATTCTAGCTAGAAGGTGCCCCACCACCATCCAAAGAAGTTCTTTCAAATTCCAACCAAGGCTTCTTCACCATTTCCTCTCTTCAAGGTCGCCAACTCCAATCTTTAAAGAGGCTTCTACAGTAGATTTTGGATGCCATTCCTTGCTATCATGGGATGCAAACTCCAGTGCAGTTCAAGGAGTCCAAGGAGATTACATTCCAGACACTGGAAGAAGCCACTTGATCTTCTCCAACTCCATCATATTATTCTTCCTTGAAGTTTTAGTAACTTTCATTTTCTTGTCATCTCAAGTCTTTAATCCCTTTCTTTCTAAGGTTCCCCAAGATCACAAGTTGAAGAGAAAGTTGGCCTTACCCTTGGAACCATTCAAGCCAGAGGTCTGCATCTCTTGGAGTGATAGTTTCTAGTACCAATCTCCATTCGAGAGTGCTAAAATGAATCCCTACCAATGGCGTGAGACATCAATATTGGTAAAAAAAACTCCTTATTTCTTAGCTCTAAATCTTGAATAGTCTATGCCCTAGATAGGATGGTTTCACAAGCCTTAGGTCCAATCTTCAGGGATGAACATGCAGTCCTAGTTTGAGTTATCCCTTATTTAGTTTTCCCTTCATATGACTCTTTGTCATTTTGTGATTGAATTAAGTTTATGTTCGTAGGGATCATTGCTCAACAAATAAATCATCTACTAAATTAGAAATCATTCATCTCTTACCACATCACAAATGTATGCTCCAATGTTTGGTTATCATCAAAATGACTTATGGGGTCAACAGTGTAGTTAGGTATATTCTAGCTCAGACCAAGATGAATGAGGACTGGCATAGGATATCTTATAGACCTTTATTAAGCTAGGAGATAAAGTGTGCAAGATTATTATAGATAGTGGAAGTTATGTGAATGCCAATCTACCAATGCTGTTAAGAGTTTAGGCTTACACACAGTACCACTTCCTAGCCCATATAAGGTATCCTGGATTGACGCGACATCCATTCTCATTAGGTTACAATGCTAGGTCTAGTCCAAATTCAATCTTACCAGGAGAAAGTATGATGTGATGTGATTCCAAGGGAGTTAGTAGTATCATTCTAGGAAGACCATGGTTATATGATCATGATGCAACCCTCTTTGGCTGGACTAACTCATGTTCTTTTACACACTATGAAAAGAGAATTGTGATTAACTTGACCCCACCTAAAGATAATACTAAAAGAGGTCTAGTCATTTGAGAGAGAAAGAACCAGGATTGAACTTAATTAATGCCAAAGAATTAGAACATGAGATCGCTGGAGGATCAACAGTTGGATTCTAACCACTAAAGAAATAGATAGAACAGACCCAGAGTTAGTTGACCCTGATAGTACCCTGACTAAAACCGTATTAGAAGGACCATTAGAAAAAGGGAACCATGAGGAACCTAACTCTATGCTGAGACTTTACTGAGAAAAAATTAGAAGAGAGCCAAATCATAGAGCCTAGTCCTGAAATTCATGAACCTAAGTAATCAGTGAGGACTTCATTTTCTCAAACCAGCACCCTCAGGAAGAGTTCACACCATTAGTTCCAATTGAGTACTCTTTCCTGAAATTCTTGATTCATCCTTTTTCCAGGCGACCTTATTACCTGTGGACATAATTCAGTGTCCAAACCTTAATGTCAACACCATTAGTCAGGGATTGTTCTATGAGCCCTTTTCTTATATTCTATTCCACTAGGTTAGCTCTGAATCCACTCTTATTTCTTATCTTGGCCTGAAGTTCCCACTCTTCTAGAGCCACCCAAATGTATTTTGTTGAAATCAGTAAGTTGCATAAGTTCTTAAGCACATTCAATTTGCATCCTATTTTTGGGAAAACACTATGGCATCTATTAGGAATTCATGCTAAATCTTCTTTGACACGTCTTACATTAACTAAGGGTAATTCTAAGAAAAGACTCAAAGAATTAATAAGGAGACTTTGTCATGGTTAGACTACGACCTGAACGGTTTCCACCTGGAACAAGAAGAAGTTACTATAGGGTTTTGGTGACCAAGGCGGAAGCATGGATTTCAAAAATTTATTATGAAACCACTACCAAACCCTTAAACCAAGACCTCCTTAATAAGATTAAAACATATAAACATGCAATATGATATAAACTAGAGTTTAGGCACCAACCTGAACTGCTAGTATCCAATCCGAAGAAGAAACCCTGATTCAACCTTCTCCACCAGGCGCCCAAACGTTCGCCCTCCAACGGTGATCCACATGGGGCTTGACCAAGACACCAAAACCTTTTAGGAACTTGGTTCCACCAACTAGACTTTCAAACTTAAGCCTAATAGGATTTGGGCAAATTCCAAACCAATTGGACTAACTCTTCTTTGAATCAGCCTTTCTACTCCTTCCTTCTTCCTCTTCTTCTTTCTTTACTTTTCCCTAATCCTCTCCTGATTTGAACACTCCTAAGCCTTCCAAAGACCTTGTCCTAAAAGGGCTAGAGTTTTTAGGACAAGAGGATAGGATGTAGTAAAAATAAGAAAGAAAGAAGTCTTCGGGATCAATTTTTTTAACACCCCGAGATGCTATGCTTTTTATAGCACACAAGGGGCTTCTGAGATATCCATTCATGCTAGAAGACATGACTCTTCTATTAGGACATGAAGCTTGGCAAGTATTACGATCTTGGATTCAAAACTTCCAAGAAAAAGAAGTAGAGTGACTCTTTAAATCAATAGTGCTTCTCTTCTAAATCCAAATGCCATACTTTAAACCAAGCGACTCTGGATTTTTAATTTGTGCCCAAGAGGTGTTAGGACATGCACCAGAGGAGTCCACACCATTATCTTTCTCAAAATGTGCATGAAAAAGAGGGGGAAGCCACTCTAGCGCAAGAGTCCCAAAGGGCGTGGACTCATCTTCTTTGGCGTGAAGACGTTATATCCCAATGGGCATGGAAGACTCCAAGAGGCATGGAAGAGTTTTGACTTGGTCCTCTGCTTAATGTAGAAGGATCTTGGCCAGGAGGTGACTCTGGATTATTTTCTCACGTAATTTGTACGTAGAAAACATGTTGGCGCCCAAGAGTTCCACTTTAGTCCAAACATTTCACACGCCCAACTTAGCCCAATTGCTAAATAGATAATCTCAGGTTAATTAATCCAAATTGGCTGACTTAAACCTTGGTCTTCTAGCCAAAGACTGACCCAACACTTGAGCCAAATTTAATTTGACTTTAATTAAGCCAAATTAGCCCAAATCGGAACCTGATTCGAAACCGATTTGAATATAGGTGCTAGGGTTGCAACACGTGCTAGCATGTTCACCTGCAACATGGTTTAATCCAATTAAACCCTTGATCAGAACCTTTGTGTGTGACTCATTGGTTCCACATCTAGCCAGCAATGAGTCCAGGGGTAACTTGACCTGATTCGATTGGATCACATCCAAAACCGATTAGATCAACTCAAGCTAGCCGACTATGTCAATTAGAATCCAATTCTAATTAACTGATCGAACTACCATAATTCAATCAAATCCCCACAAGGCAAGATTGACATCTAGCAACGTATCATGCCTACCCGGAAGATGTAGAATTTTGGTGGTATTACCAAAATACCCTTTAGTGGTGAGTACCGGGCAATTCAGTCCTTCGATTAGCTTGCACCCTGAATATTACTATGGATATGGATACTTTTCAAATCTAATTTCATATTCATTCCTAGCTCAATCTGAAAATGATGATTGATTGGGACCATTATAAACTATTTCTAATGTTCATACTTTGATCAAAGATTTCTACGAATCTTCATTTGATCGAAATCAGCTGGATGCGATTCCTCTCTTACTAGGGTTGATCGATTCCTTTTTTGACCTACTCACAACCTCCATATGCAATCCACCATACCCAGTATCACCCATGCATGACAGTGTCATGATTGAGTGTGAACCAAGTATGATTCATGCATACAAGTTACCATAGCAGTCTCAGGTCAAAGGACTACATGCACTACTCCCACTATGAAACTATCTATTGACAAACAGATAAGGTTCCATTAGATGTTCTCAAGTCGGATCCATTCAGTGACTCATTCTCTAATAAGCACCCACATCTAGTATTAGTGTCAAACACAAGTGACTGTGAGATCAGTCACCCTTTTCACCAAGTATACATAGGATGTGCTGGTCTTGCCGGAAATATTGATCCCCTACTCAACATCCCATCTACCAGGATATTTTAGATTAGGGTTTAAGGCTTTAGGCCTCACTGGTATGATCTCATCATAACCCTAGAACCATAGTCCAATTTATGGGGTTCATCATATAATAAGAAAATATAAGACACAGCGTATGATGAAAATAAAATGCCTTTATTAATTGATATTGTCAATACATTGGTTTGGGATACAAAGGAAAATCCCATCGAAATACAACATTTCAATTGGCCTTTAGGGCATAATCCTTTCAATCTCCCACTTGCACTAAAGCCAATCACCTTTAAATTTAACCCCATACAATCGGTGGCGATCAAACTCCTGCTGTGGTAGAGCCTTAGTGAACGGGTCTACTATGTTGTTCTTTGTTTCAACTCTTTTAATGCAGACTTCTTATCTTTTGACAATCTCTTGAACGAGATGGAAGCGTCTTAGAATGTGCTTTGATTTGTAATGAGCTCTTGGTTCCTTAGCTTGAGCGACGGCTCCAGTATTATCACAGTAAAGTGGTACTGGACCTTTAATCTCTGGAACAACGCCAACTCTGAGATGAACTTCTTCATCTAGACAGCTTCCTTGGTAGCTTCACTAACAGCAATATATTCTGCCTTAGTTGTTGGTCAGTACAGTCTGCTATTTAGAACTCTTCCAGCTTACAGCTCCTCCATTTAGGGTAAAGACATATCCTGAAATAGATTTTCTATCATTTGGATCTGATTGAAAACTAGAATCTGAATAAGCTTCCAGTTTAAGATCAGATCCTCCGTATATTAGAAAAATATCCTTAGTCCTTCTTAAGTACTTAAGAATATTTTTCATAGCCTTCTAGTAATCCTCTCCTGGATCAGCCTGAAACCTGCTGGCTATACCTAAGGCATATGCCACATCAGGCCTGGTACATAACATAGCATATATTATAGACCCTACTGCCGAAGTATAAGGTATAGAACTCATTCTATTTCTCTCTTCAGGTGTCTTAGGAGACATCTTCTTAGAAAGATGTATGCCATGACCTATGGGTAAGTAACCTCTTTTACTTCCCTCCATGCTAAATATCTTTAGCACTTGGTCAATGTACCTAGACTGGGATAAGCCTAGCATCCTCCTAGATCTATCTCTATAGATCTTGATACCCAGTATATAGGATGCTTCTCCCAGTCTTTCATGGAAAACTATTTAGATAACCATATCTTGACTGATTGTAACATAGGGATATCATTTCCAATGAGGAGTATTCATCCACATAGAACCAAGAAAACTATGGCACTCCCACTAGTCTTCTTGTGCACATAAGGTTCATCCTCATTTTTGATAAAATCAAACTCTTTGACTGTCTTATCAAATCGGATGTTCCAACTCCTGGATGCTTGCTTTAATCCATCAATGGATTTCTTCAGCCTACATACTTGATTAGGTTTAGTCTCCAAGATAAAACCTTCTGGCTGTGACATGTAGACCTCTTCCTCAAGGAAACCATTAAGGAATGCGATTTTCACATCCATCTGCCAGATTTCATAATCATGATATGCTGCTATAACAAGCATGATCCGAATAGATTTGAACATGGCAACAGGAGAAAATGTTTCATCATAATCTATTCCTTGTTTTTGTCTGAAACCTTTAGCCACTAATCTGGCTTTATAAGTTTCGACTTGGCCATCACCCCAATCTTTTTCTTATAGACCCATTTGCATCCAATAGGGTTAACACCCTCTAGTGCATCAACCAAAGTCCACACTTGGTTGACATACATGGAGTCCATTTCGGATCTCATGGCTTCCAGCCATCTGTCTGAGTCCCTACTCATGACAGCATCCGTATAGGTTAGAGGCTCATCATTTTCAATGATTCGGGCTTCATTATTCTCAATAATGAACCTATACCTCTCAGTGCATGACGCACTCTATCAGACCTACGGATAGGAGTAGTGTTTCTGGTTCTATACTAAGTATGTTATCATTGGTTGAGGTGTATCTATTTGTTGAACTTCTTTAAGTTCAATATTTCTCCCACTGCCCTTTTGTATGTTGAACTCTTTCTCCAGAAAAGTGGCATGCCTACTGACAAAAACTTTTGTTCAGTAGGGTGGTAGAACAGATATCCTATACTATCTTTAGGATATCCTACAAATAGATACTTATCTGCTCTAGCATACAGCATTTGTCCAAAATTTCTTTTGACATAGGCTAGACATCCCCATATCTTAAGTACTTAAGATTGGGTTTCTTACCCATCCATATCTTATATGGAGTGCTAGAGACAGATTTAGATGGTACTCTATTTAAGATATTAGCCATAGTTTCCAAGGCATATCCCCAGAAGGAACAGGTAACTCTGTGAAGCACATCATGGATCGTGCCATATCTAATAAGGTACGATTCCTCCTTTCAGCAATACCATTTAATTATGGTGTGTAAGGAGGGGTCCATTCAAAGATAATCCCCTTTTCTTTAAGGTGATCGAGAAACTCGATGGATAAGTATTCACCTCCTCGATATGATCGAAGGATTTTAATACTTTTCCCCGTTTGTTTCTCTACCATACTTTGATACTCTAAAAATTTATCAAAGGCTTCGAACTTATATTTCATAAGATACACAAATCCGTACCTTGAAAAATCATCAATAAACGTGATGAAATAAGAGTATCCACCCTTAGCCTGAGTTGTCATAGGCCCATATACATCTGTATGTATGAGTCCTAATAACTAGTTGTCCTTTCTCTATATCCACTAAATGGAGTCTTGGTTATTTTACCCATGAGACATGATTCACAAGTTCCTAATGATTCATAATCATAAGGATTAAGAAAATTTTCCTTGTATAACTTGCTAATCTTAGTCTCACTAATATGTCCAAGCCGACAGTGCCAGAGTAAAGTATTATTTACATCATCTCTCTTTCGTTTGTTACTTACATGAAGTATATTGTCATTAGTAGATAGAGTTAAAAGACCATTGCAAAATATGCCACAACATATAATTTCATTAGAAAGCTGATTGATCCACCATTGCCCATTACATTCACAGTATAGCCTTGTCTAAGTAACAGGGTACAGATATGATATTTCTAATGACCTTAGGCATATAATAACAATCTCTCAGCTCTAAGATCTTCCCCGAAGGTAACTTCAAGATATAAGTCCCTACGGCTCTGCTTGGATGGACTCTCCTCCAGCACAGTAGAGCTCGAAGTCTCCTTCCTTCAATGCTCTAAGCCTCTGCAGCCCCTGCAATGATTTGCAGATATTATGACCACAGGCGGTATCCAATATCCAAGTATTTGAAATGGAAGAATCCAATGACAAAATATTATGAACTTCTTTCATACCTTTTGGTGCATCCGATGCACCAGGCTTCACACCTACAAGGTAAGCCTTGCAGTTCCTCTTCTAATGACCCGGCTTGCCACAGTGAAAGCAGGTCATCTGTCTGGAGGCCTTCTTTCCTTTCTTCTTCTTGATGCCCCCTTTTGGATTCAATCTCCTCTTGGAACCCTTTCTGCCTGACTTCTTCTTGTTGATCCCATCCACAAGAAGAAGTGGAGCCTTATTTTTCTTTAAATGGCTCTCTGCTGTTTTTAACATGTTTAACAGCTCAAGCAAGGAAGTGTTAAGTTTGTTCATATGATAATTCAGAACAAACTGTGAAAATGACTCTGGGAGTGATTGTAGGATCAAATCCTGATTCAACTCCCTATCCATAACAAAACCCAATTGACCTAATCAAGTGATCAGGTCAATAACCATCAGTATGCGGTCTTGTACGGATGTACCTTCTGTCATTCTTGCATGAAACAACTGCTTAGATATCTCATATCTAGCAGTTCGACTATATTCTCTATATAGCTCTTTTAAATTGAGCAGTATGGAGTGAGTGTCCATGCTATCATGTTGTCTCTGCAACTCATTGGTCATAGAGGCAAGCATGATACATTTGATAGTGAGTGAGTCATTTTTTCACATCTTGTATGTGGTCTTTTCCTCTTGCGAGGCATCTTCCCCTAAAGGTTCCAAGGTAGGGGTATCAAGAATGTAAGAAAGTTTTTCCTGGCTGAGTACTATCTTTAGGTTTCTCAACCAGTCAACATAGTTTGGTCCAATCAATTTATGGGCATCAAGTATACCACGGAGTGAGAGTGAAGAGGCCATTTAATCTACATTAACAAAGATCATAATATAAGCAAAAAACCAATGTTGACAAAACATAATTAAATTAGGACTTTAACTTAATTATGTCTCCCACTATTTTATCAAGCATCATAACCCTCTATATGATGATCGAGAAACCCTAATTGGTTTTCTTATGGAGTTGAGATCCTAATTCCTTATAAAGACCTTGTTGTTCACGACAAATCTTATATAAGTTCAAAGGTAGGAAAACTCTTTCCAATTATAATTAATACAATTCTCAACATATCCTGGCCTCTAAAATATTAATAGCCTTGTGTATGCATAACAAACTATAATTTTTAGTTAAGTAAGACCCTCCATTCCTTTATAGTCATGATTGTAATAATAATACCCTTGTGTACACAACAAAGTATTATATTAAATCATGCCATAAGCATTAAATGCACCAGGCCAAATTGTGTTAGTCACCATAACAGGCCTTGTGTGTACACAACAAACCTAATACAGATCATAACATAATAATGACCTAGCATGAAGGAAGGCCTAATGTAGTGAATATTACACTAAGCATATCAATCAAGAATTAAGTTAATCTTATCGGCCAGGTAAGTGGGAGAGTAGTGGGAGTCCCCCATTGCTTTCCTAGACACCAATAAAAATTGGCCAGGTCAGTCAACGGAACCAATAAAAACCATGTCCTCTTTATCGATCATGAACCAATTTTCCTAGACACCGAATGATCAACTAATCATCTTGATTATTTCGCTTTTGGTATATGACACTACAACTTAATATAATTTTAATAGAGGGCAATTCAAACAGAAGCACATTCTAATATTACCATTCAATCAACCATGCATCATATATCATTTTATAATGTACCAAGTGTGTCATCATACTAGGACAACCATCTACCACATAATGGATCCACCATTATGCCAGGGCAACCTTATTTCAGTATGATGACTAGAAAGCTAAACATATCTCTATATTGGTTAAGGTTTAAGTGAAAACCCTAATCAGTGACATACATATATGCATAAACATATCGATCATATGTAACTTTAAACTTTTGTAGAGTCCTACAAAATTGGGCAACTTCAAATTTTGTAGAGTCCTATAAAAATGGGCAACCTCAAGAGTCCTACAAAATTGGGCAAATTTAAATTTGTAGAGTCCTACAAAAATGGGCAACCTCAAGAGTTCTACAAAATTGGGCAACTTCAATTTCGTAGAGTACTACCAAAATGGGCAACCTCAAGAGTTCTACAAAATCGGGCAAGTTCAATTTTGTAGAGTCCTACAAAAATGGGCAACCTCAAGAGTTCTACAAAATTGGGCAACTTCAATTTTGTAGAGTCCTACCAAAATGGGCAACCTCAAGAGTCCTACAAAATTGGACAACTTCAATTTTGTAGAGTCCTACCAAAATGGGCAACCTCAAGAGTTCTACAAAATTGGGCAACTTCAATTTTGTAGAGTCCCACCAAAATAGGCAACCTCAAGAGTTCTACAAATTGGGCAACCTCAATTTTGTAGAGTCCTACCAAATGGGCAACCTCAAATTTGTATGATTTAGCCCTAATAAGGTGGCTCTAATACCAACGTAGGGTTTTGGTAACCAGGGTGGAAGCGTGGATTTCAAAATTTATTATGAAACCACTACCAAACCCTTAACCCAAGACCTCCTTACTAGGAATTAAACATATAAACATGCATATATGATATAAACTAGAGTTTAGGCACCAACCTGAACTGCTAGTATCCAATCCGATGAAGAAAACCCTGATTCAGCCTTCTCCACCAGGCGCCCAAACATTCGCCCTCTAATGGTGATCCACACGGGGCTTGACCAAGACACCAGCACCTTCTAAGAACTTGGTTCCACCAACTAGACTTTCAAACTTAAGCCTAATAGGATTTGGACAAATTCCAATCCAATTGGACTAACTCTTCTTTGAATCAGCCTTTCTACTCCTTCCCTTCTTCTTCCTCTCTTCTCTTCTTTACTTTTCCCTAATTCCTCTCCTGATTTGAACACTCCTAAGCCTTCCAAAGACCTTGTCCTAAAAGGGCTAGAGTTTTTAGGACAAGAGGATAAGATGTAATAAAATAAGAAAGAAAGAAGTCTTCGGGATCAATTTTTTTAACACCTCGAGATGCTATGCTTTTTATAGCACACCAAGGGGCTTCTGAGATGTCCATTCATGCTAGAAGACATGACTCTTCTATTAGGACATGAAGCTTGGAAAGTATTACGATCCTTGGATTCAAAACTTCCAAGAAAAAGAAGTAGAGTGACTCTTTAAATCAATAGTTGCTTCTCTTCTTAATCCAAATGCCATACTTTAAACCAAGCGACTTCTGGATTTTTAATTTGTGCCCAAGAGGTGTTAGGACATGCACCAGAGGAGTCCACACCATTTATCTTTCTCAAAATGTGCGTGAAAAAGAGGGGAAGCCACTCTTAGCGCCAAGAGTCCCAAGGGGCGAGGACTCATCTTCTTTTGGCGTGAAGACGTATCCCAATGGCGTGGAAGACTCCAAGAGGCATGGAAGTATTTTTGACTTGGTCCTCTGCTTAATGTAGAAGGATTCTTGGCCAGGAGGTGCCTCTGGATTATTTTTCTCACGTAATTTGTACATAGAAAACATGTTGGCACCCAAGAGTCCCACTTTAGTCCAAACATTTCACACGCCCAACTTAGCCCAATTGCTAAATGGATAATCTCAGGTTAATTAATCCAAATTGGCTGACTTAAACCTTGGTCTTCTAGCCAAGGACTGACCCAACACTTGAGCCAAATTTAATTTGACTTTAATTAAGCCAAATTAGCCCAAATCGGAACTTGATTCGAAACCGATTCGAATATAGGTGCTAGGGTTTGCAACACGTGCTAGCATGTTCACCTGCAAATATGGTTTAATCCAATTAAACCCTTGATCAAAACCCTTTGTGTGTGACTCATTGGGTTCCACATCTAGCCAGCAATGAGTCCAGGGGTAACTTGACCTGATTCGATTGTATCACATCCAAACCGATTTAGATCAACTCAAGCTAGCCCGACTAGGTCAATTAGAATCCAATTCTAATTAACTGATCGAACTACCATAATTCAATCAAATCCCCACAAGGCAAGATTGACATCTAGCAACGTATCATGCCTACCCAGAAGATGTTGAATTTTGGTGGTATTACCAAAATACCCTTCAGTGGTGAGTTATCGGGCAATTCAGTCCTTCGATCAGCTTGCACACTGAATATTACTATGGATATGGATACTTGTCAAATCCAATTTCATATTCATTCCTAGCTCAATCTGAAAATGATGATTCATTGATGGACCATTATAAACTATTTCTAATGTTCATACTTTGATCAAAGATTTTCGAATCTTCATTTGATCGAAATCAGCTGGATGCGATTCCCTCTTACTAGGGTTGATCGATTCCTTTTTGACCTACTCACAACCTCCATATGCAATCCACCATACCCAGTATCACCCCATGCATGACTCAGTGTCATGATTGAGTGTGAACCAAAGTATGGATTCATGCATACAAGGTACCATGGCAGTCTCAGGTCAAAGGACCACATGCACTACTCCCACTATGAGAACTATCTATTGACAAACAGATAAGGTTCCATTAGATGTTCTCAAGTCGGATCCATTTAGTGAACTCATTCTCTAATGAGCACCCACATCCTAGTATTAGTGTCAAACACAAGTGACTGTGAGATCAGTCACCCTCTTCACCAAGTATGCATAGGACGTGCTGGCCTTGCCGGAAACATTGATCCCCTACTCAACGTCCCATCGACCAGGAATATTTTAGATTAGGGTTTTAAGGCTTTAGGCCTTACTGGTATGATCTCATCATAATCCTAGAACCATAGCCCTAATCTATGGGGTTCATCATATAATAATAAAATAATTAAGACACAGCGTATGATGAAAATAAAATGCCTTTATTAATTGATAATGTCAATACATTGGTTTGGGATACAAAGGAAAATCCCATCGAAATACAACATTTCGATTGGCCTTTAGGGCATAATCCTTTCAGTTACATGCCCATATTTGTAGACCATAAAAGGTAATTAGAAAAATCGAATATGGTGCCTACGTGCTTGAGTTATCACCTGAACTAGGCATTAGTTCTACTTTCAACATTTCAGACCTTATTGAATATAGGAAGCCAATGTTGATTGGTGCGGACACCGGAGGTACCAGAATAAGGCAGAGGCTTCTCAACCCTCTGTGGATCACTTAGTTAATATTTGAGTCCCCTGTAATAAAGCTTAGTCCAGCTACATTTGAGTCCTGTAATTAGTCCAGCTCTTGTTGAGCTAGTTCAGTTCAATACTAGTCAGCTCATGTTGAGCTAATTTCAATTTTTGAGTCCTGTCCAATCAGATTGAAGACTCAAGACCACATCATACAAGTGAAGACCAAGTTCAACCTAATTGAAGACATAAAAGTTAAGCTCAAGTCCAACCCAGCTTGAAGACTTGAAGAGTCCAGGAAAAGAAGACAAAATCAAGAACAAATTCGAAACCCTGGACCAGCCGGAAAGAATTTGGGCTAGCCCAGGCCCAGATAGAATTTAGGGCGCCCCTCCCTAGGGTCACCTCCCCTCTTGGTCAGCCACTTATGGTCACCACCTTGGCCGACCAGAGAAGGACAAGAGGAGAGTGTTTGAGTTGAAGTTTTCTACCTATTTGCCTTGTATTCCAATTAGAGTTTGAAAAGGAAAAGGAGTCCTATGTAAAGTCTAAAGTGCCCTTACTTGGAGCCCAAGGTTAAGGGTCTATTTAAGGGACCCTAGCCTCTTGTATGAAAACACTTTTTTGATATGAATTAAACCTTGAGTTCTTCTATTGAGTGTGTGATACCCTGCTGTGTGCATAAAGGGGTTTGTGAGAGTTCTTCTTCCCGGTGTTTGCAATCATCTTCCTGCTGCCAACAAACCCTCTAGATCCCTGGACGCCCACTCCAAAAGAAGCCTTCCCTTGCTACTTTTCCTTTGTTTTCTTATTCCTTTGTAAGTTTTCTAACCCCTCACAGGTTGTTTGCAAGTCCCCGAGTTCCTACGAATCCAACGACTCCAGCCAAGCCTCAATTGGACCACCGAGCAGAAAGCCGAGTATCCGTGGGTCATTAGCTCAGTTTTATAGGCCGCATCCATCGAGGAACGAGAGATCCCTTTGCTGCGATCTTCACCGTTGCTTCAGACATTGTCAGGTACACCCCTCTACCTCCAGTAATTATATTGTAGGAGAACTTGCCCTAACCGAGGCTTCTCAGCCCCGGCGATCCTTCTTTAGTACTTTTCTAGGTCCTAATCTGCATGCGTGGCTTCAAAAATTCATACAAAATTCTCTACAACTAATTTTGATCTGAAAATCAGGAATTAATCACCTAACCCCATATAAAACATACAAAAAGAATTGCATGCATATTAGTCCCCCATCATTGATTCCTAGTGAGCCTTTTGGGCCTAATCCAGTCCTTGAGAGTGATCCAACCCAAGTGTGTCCACCTGCCATACCAATAGCCCGGAGAGACAAGATTGAGCAGATCTTGGATGACAAGATAATCGCTACTCATAGTAAAGATTATCAGCGATATCTGGTGCATTGGCAAGGATGACCTGAGACTGATGATTCTTGGATCACCAGAGAGAACTTGTAGAGAGTTGACCCAGACTTATTAGAGCGTTATCATATCAAAGTTGATCCATACTCGACAGGGTCGAGTTTCTCCCACCCAGGGAGAATTGGTGCGGACACCAGGGCCAGAAAAGATAGATAGATCAAACCCACATCCATGTGAATCACCTATGAATAAAGCCCTGACCCAAACCTTTTACCTGTAAATATTTTATTTTTAATTCTATTAATTAGGATTAGTTGAGTTTAGCCCTTTTTACCAACTATAATTAGGATTTTTAATTTTTAGCCTTTTGGGTTAAACCCCTTTTACCAAGTTGAACCACTTGTTTATATGTCTTGCTTTTTGATCAAATTGGGTTCCAATTGATCAATTCGGGCTTTAGTTATTTGGTTGGTTTAATCAGTTTTGAGTCTTGTAATTATTAGTTAATTTAGTTATTGAGTCTTGTAATACAAGGGAGACCCATTAAAGACCCATGTGACTTCATGTGTACTCAAATCAAGACCCATATGCACCTAAATCGAGATTCCATGTGACTCCATGTGCTTAGTCAAGCCATGTGCTAGCCTAACCAAGTCTTGGCACCACCTTTTCAAGATTTTGGACATTATCTGCTACCTCATCCAGGACATCATTAGATGACATGTCACTTTTGTTTGGACATTACTTGCCACATTATCTTGGACAAGAAAAACATGCCATGTCACTTGTGTTGATCGACCAAATGAATTCATGAATTCGAGCCACTTTTGTTTTAAGAAGAGTAAAGCAGAAGGAGTCTCCAAATTGGCGCCCTCCCACTTGTTCATGCCAAACCAAGGAGTCGGCCAAGCGATTCAACCTCTTCTTTGTCACCAACTTCCAAGAAGTTTCAAGATGGTTGATCACCCAGAATGAAGGAGGTTTAAAAAAACCTTTCCCGACTCTTTAGTTTCTGATCTTTGAAAGTGGATCCTAGTTTTGGTAGTTTCTTAGCCACCAAATCCTCATTATTTTAGTTACTTTGTTAGATCTACATGTGCAGGCATAAACTAGTTGACTAGTTTTCATAATTGCTTCCTTTGAGTCATTAAAAAATTAAAAATTATAAAAAAACTAATCTTTATTTTATTCTGTTAA
Organism: Areca catechu; assembly: GCA_021397845.1. Lineage (NCBI taxonomy): Eukaryota > Viridiplantae > Streptophyta > Magnoliopsida > Arecales > Arecaceae > Areca > Areca catechu. The sequence continues at coordinate 47,997,694 of CM038042.1, forward strand.
TTAGGTTAATAATCAGTATATTAGGTTTTCATAATTGTCCCGCATCAACTTGACCATCGTTATGAGATTCTCACTGAGCTGTCATATTAGGAATGACAATTCCAATAGCCTGATGAACAGTCAATCTTTGGATCTGCCGATGAACACCCAACTATTGGACCCATTACCATTCCACTTAATGGGAGGCTAGGACTTAGTTATCCCCATAACTTCATCCTTTTATGGGCCTAATAATTTAGAGGATTTAAATTTAATATAACAGATGAAATAGATAAGAAGACATGGATCAATCTCCTACTGACTACATCAGTCATGAAGGAGTGTTTCAGAAACTAATAATCCATGGGCACCTAAAATTAATCAAGACTGATTAACCTTAGGTGACATGGTTTAACATGAGTCAGTGAGCTATCCAATCAATTTTGATCGACCACATTGGCCAGGTAAGTGAGATCATGGGAAGCGTTCTGCCATTAACAATCTTGCCTTAGACACCAATCATGTTGGCCAGGTAATGGTGGGGACACCGGAGGCACCAGAATAAGACAGAGGCTTTTTCAACCCTCTGTAAATTGATCAATAATTTATGAGTCCATCTGTAATAAGGGCTTAGCTCATCTGAGTCCATTTTAGTTGTTATTTGAGTATTTTGAGTTGTTATTTCAGTTCTGTACTTGTCAGCTCATGTTGAGCTAGTTCAGTCAAATGCTAGTCAGCTCATGTTGAGCTAATTTTATTTTTTTGAGTCCTATCCAAGCATACCGAAGACTCAAGACTATATCATACAAGTGAAGACCAAGTCCAACTAGATTGAAGACATGGAAGTATAGCCCAAGTCCAACCCAGCTTGAAGATTTGAAGACCCCAAGAGGAAAATTCAGAAAAACCCTGATTTCTTGCAGATGCCCTCCAGATGCCCAGATTCCCTTCCAGATGCCAAAATATATTCATATACCAAGGCATTCATGATTTTAGAGGTCCATCTACATCCTAGCCCGAAGAAATCAAGCCCAGGTGCCAAGTCCAAGCTCCTAAGAAGCAAGATACCAGGGAATATTCCTACTACCTGGCTACCAGGCCACCCCAGCTTCCAGAGGCCCAAACCCATGCACCCCGGGCCCCTTTGGGCCGGCCCCTTGCTGCTCCTAGAAGCCCAACACGCCCCCCTAGGCGTCCTTGGAGTCTTGACCAAGTCAAGAAAATTTGTAGGGATTTTTCTACCTAATATTTCCTTATTTTCTAGCTAGGTTTGAGAGGGAAAAGGATTCTTATGTAAAGACTTATGTACCCTTACTTGGAGCCCAAGGTTAAGGGTCTATTTAAGGGACCCTAGCCTCTTGTATGAGGAGAATTTTTGATGAATGAAAACCTTGAGTTCTTCTATTGAGTTGTGTGATACCCTGTTGTGTGCATAAAGGGGTTTGCGAGAGTTTTTCTTCCCAGTGCTGCAATCATCTTCCTGCTGCCAACAAGCATCTCAGATCCCTGGACGCCCACTCCAAAAGAAGCCTTCCCTTGCTGTTTTCCCTTTGCTTTCTTGTTCCTTTGTGAGTTTTCTAATCCCTGACAGGTCGTTTGTAGGTCCCTGAGTTCCTACGAATCCAACGACTCCAGCCAAGCCTTAATCGGATCACCGAGCAGAAAGCCGGGTATCCGCGGGTCTTTGGCTCGATTTTCCAGGCCGCATCCATCGAGGAACGAGAGACCCTTTTGCTGTGATCTTCACAGACATTGTCAGGTACACCCCTCTACCTCCAGTAGTTTTATTGTAGGAGAACTTGCCCTAACCGAGGCTTCTCAGCCCCGGCGATCCTTCTTTTCTACTTTTCTAGGTCCTAATCTGCATGCTGATCTTCTAAAATTCATATAAAATTCCCTACAACATATTTTAATCTGAAATTTGGGAATTAATCACTCAACCCCACATATAAACATATAAAAAAAATTGCATGCAAATTAGTTCCCCATCATTTGGTATCAGAGCTTAGATTAGGGATTGTTTTCTACAATTTTTTAGTCCATATATACTCTGTTATTTTAATTATTTATCCCTGATAAAAACTCTAAAAATTCTAAAATTTATTTTCTGGATTTATCATAATTCACAGTAATTTTACAAATTTTTGTAGATTTTATTATGGCCTGTGAGATTTCTTCAAGCCGAAATACATCCTGCAAATTTTCAGCTCTGTTTTTTCAGCAAGACAAGTTTGGAAGTTTTAGTTTTTGTTTAGCAATTTTGCATATTTTTTAATTTTAGTATATTTCCTGCATATTGGGCCATGATTTGAAAGTTTTCTTCTATTTAAAAAATACCAAAAAAAAATTACATATTCTCCAAAAATACCAAAAAAAATATCTAAACCCTAATTTGCATCCTCATCTGCCTGCCATCATTGCATAATTTACTTTTAAGGGCACTCTTGCTATATCAGATGGGGGGAGGATTTGATCACCTCTCCTTAGCCAAAAACCACATCCCTTGCATTCGGTCCCAAGCCTTAACCTAAAATTAATTAGACTTAATTTGCCCTAGTGGGCTAGGGACACCAACTGGTCGGGTCCGGGCTAGTGTTAGATCACTGTGTCAAGTTAACCTGTGTGCCTTGTGCTTAGTGTCTAGAACAGTGGTTCAGGGATTCAATCCTGAAGGGCTTGTGTGCTGGTCCGCCTACCTGGCCAATCTCTGATTGGTGCCTAGGATTGGCAATCAGGGACCTAACACTCCCCTTACACTTGCCTGGCTGAGTACAGGGTTACTATAGGCTAGTTTGCCATCCTGATTGAGCATCTAGTTTGGACTCTAGGTCTAGTCAGCTATAGTCGGTCTGATCGAGTCTTGCATGAGCACTAGATTAGGAGTTTCATATCACCCACCTCCTTCACAAATGTCTGAACCCATGAAAAATTTACAAGCCCAAATAAAAGCCCTAGCTGATCAAATGGCCCATATGACTACCCAGTTAACTCAGTCTGCTACCCAAACCAACAATAGAATTGACCATCTTGCCAATAGGTTTGACCAGTTAGGAGGCCGTGTAGGGACCATAGCAAGAACCCATGGGTCATGATCTGAGCCAGATCCTGAGTCCCCTCAACCTAGGAGAACCCCAAACCCTGATCCATACCGAGAGGTTGAACCTAGGAGAGCCCCTCAGCCTGACCCATACTATAATCCTAAACCTAGGAGGACCCCAAACCCTGAACCATATCGTGAGGTTGAACCTAGGAGAGCCACTCAGCCTGACCCATACTATGATACTGAACCTAGATCCTATGACTCTAGATCCTATTTACCCACATCCTATAAGCCTAGTATACCCACAACCTATAGATCTTATGACTTCAAATCCTCTGACTCTAAAATCTACGAACCCATATCCCATGAGTCCAGTAGACCCAACCCATAGAGCTGAACCCAAATCCTATAACCCCAGATCTTATGATCCCGTGACCCATAGATCTGCTCCCTTATCCTATGAGTCTAGGGAGCCCATAATCCCTAGATATCAATCTAGTACTAGTCAGGTTTTCCATAGTCAACTTGAATCCCATAGGATTAGCACCCCTAAATATGAGCCCAGTAGTGAGCCACTACCCCTTAGACAACCTGAACCTACTAGGATTAGTGTCCATAATCAGAAACCAGGACTTAGCCAATTTTTCCCTAGCCGACCTTCTCCAACCATTCCTGAGATTGACAAGGCTTACATTAACGCGGAAGTGTATGAAGCTGATGCGAGCCTAGTGGATGAGTATGAAGGAGAAGAGAAGACCCTTTAGATGACCTAGAATTAGCTGACCTAATAGATACCCAGGTAGAAGCCAACCTAGAGGTAGTTGACCTTGACCACATCCAACCTAAAGCTATAGTGGAAGAACAAATAGAGGAAGAGAACCTAGGTACTGCTACTAGAGCCTTACCTAAGGAAACCGAAGAGGAGAGCCAAATTATAGAGTCTAGTCCTAAAATACAAGAACCGGAAGAATTTATTAAGGACCTAATCTCTTTGAATCAGTACCCTCAGGATGAGCCTCCTCCTATAGTTCCCATTAGGGACCTCTTCCCTGAGATTAGTAACCCATCATTCCATTATGCAAACCCCATAGATATACCGCAACCTTGTAAGGTTAGCCTCATTAGTCTAGGATTAGTCCCTGACATGCCTTCTTATATCGAACTTTATCCAACTAACCTTGAACCTTTTTCCTACCCTACCAAACTAATTCTGAACCCACTTCCTATTTTCTGCCCTTTCCTGACACCTCCAGCATTTCTAGGATTATTAGATTGCATTTAACAGAGATTAGCATACTGCATGCATTCATTACGCATGTTAGGTTTGCATTATACTTCTGGCATACCCTCTGGCATTTGCTTGGAGTCCATTGTAAATACTCTTGTGCACACCACACTAGGGTCAGACCTAGAGAGTCTATAGTCTCTTAGGTTTAGGCCCATAAAAGTCTAATAATTTCCTTCGATAGGAATGCAAAGTCGAGTGTATTAGGTGTTAGTTTGAGTCCTTTGCATCATCTTGTTAGGAGTCTGCATGTGCCTAACATGTTCACCACCCGCACTAATGTTAAACAAACTGGCTAATTCCCGAAGATGGATCAAAGAATTTGATGTAGTGGATTCTATCTTGGTTAGGCTTAGGCCTAAAAGAAGCTTCATGCTCGCAGAGCCGGACCTTTTAAAGTGATAGAGAAGGTGGATCAAATGCCTAGGTGTTAGACTTGCCTTCGGATTTGGGCATTAGTTCTACCTTCAATATTACAGACCTGGTTGAGTATAGGGAACCGACAGCGCTACCTAGTGAGGCCTTTGGACCTATTCCTTTTCATTGTGAGTGACCCTAACCTAGAGTGTCCACAAACAATTTGGCCTGAGAGAGGAGAACGGATCGAGCGTATCCTGGACGATCAAGCCATCACAACCCAGGGCCATGACTATCAACGCTTCCTGGTCCGATGGCAAGGCCGGCCAGAGTTGGACGATTCGTGGATTTCTCGAGAGGACTTGCAACGCCTCAACCCAGACCTTCTCGAGAGATATGTGAGCCAGTCTGACCTTCACTCGACAGGATCGAGTTCCTCCCACCCCGGGAGAATTGGTGGGGACACCGGAGGCACCAGAATAAGACAGAGGCTTTTTCAACCCTCTGTAAATTGATCAATAATTTATGAGTCCATCTGTAATAAGGGATTAGCTCATCTGAGTCCATTTTAGTTATTATTTGAGTATTTTGAGTTGTTATTTCAGTTCTGTACTTGTCAGCTCATGTTGAGCTAGTTCAGTCCAATGCTAGTCAGCTCATGTTGAGCTAATTTTATTTTTTTGAGTCCTATCCATGCATACCGAAGACTCAAGACTATATCATACAAGTGAAGACCAAGTCCAACTAGATTGAAGACAAGGAAGTATAGCCCAAGTCCAACCCAGCTTGAAGATTTGAAGACCCCAAGAGGAAAATTCAGAAAACCCTGATTTCTTGCAGATGCCCTCCAGATGCCCAGATTCCCTTCCAGATGCCAAATATATTCATATACCAAGGCATTCATGATTTTAGAGGTCCATCTACATCCTAGCCCGAAGAAATCAAGCCCAGGTGCCAAGCCCAAGCTCCTAAGAAGCAAGATACCAGGGAATATTCCTGCTACCTGGCTACCAGGCCACCCCAGCTTCCAGAGGCCCAAACCCATGCACCCGGCCCCTTTGGGCCGGCCCCTTGCTGCTCCTAGAAGCCCAACACGCCCCCCTAGGCATCCTTGGAGTCTTGACCAAGTCAAGAAAATTTGTAGGGATTTTTCTACCTTATATTTCCTTATTTTCTAGCTAGGGTTTGAGAGGGAAAAGGATTCTTATGTAAAGACTTATGTACCCTTACTTGGAGCCCAAGGTTAAGGGTCTATTTAAGGGACCCTAGCCTCTTGTATGAGGAGAATTTTGATGAATGAAAACCTTGAGTTCTTCTATTGAGTTGTGTGATACCCTGCTGTGTGCATAAAGGGGTTTGCGAGAGTTTTTTCTTCCCAGTGCTGCAATCATCTTCCTGCTGCCAACAAGCATCTCAGATCCTTGGACGCCCACTCCTAAAGAAGCCTTCCCTTGCTGTTTTCCCTTTGCTTTCTTGTTCCTTTGTGAGTTTTCTAACCCCTAACAGGTCGTTTGTAGGTCCCTGAGTTCCTACGAATCCAACGACTCCAGCCAAGCCTCAATCGGATCACCGAGCAGAAAGCCGGGTATCCGCGTCTTTGGCTCGATTTTCCAGGCCGCATCCGTCGAGAAACGAGAGACCCTTTGCTGTGATCTTCACAGACATTGTCAGGTACACCCCTCTACCTCCAGTAGTTTTATTGTAGGAGAACTTGCCCTAACCGAGGCTTCTCAGCCCCGGCGATCCTTCTTTTCTACTTTTCTAGGTCCTAATCTGCATGCTGATCTTCTAAAATTCATATAAAATTCCCTACAATATTTTAATCTGAAATTTGGGAATTAATCACTTAACCCCACATATAAAACATATAAAAAAAATTGCATGCAAATTAGTTCCCCATCAGGTAAGCGGTAGCCCCAAAGAACCATGATCAAATGCCATACTTATCTTAGATAATAATTGGTTCATCAAACTCGATTAGACTAGCCTAAAACTTGGACTGACTATTAAGTGACAAATCAGGTCCATTTAGATTTATGGACTAATCAATCTAACTATTAAAGAGATCTATAGAGAAGAAATCCTAACTCAATATTTGATTAGATTAGTTCTCTATTTAGTCCAATGCATCTAAACTTAGGTCTAACCTAATTAAGGACCTAATTGAAGCTAACCATGATCCTTAAAGCTTATTAAAATGATTTAAAATCTTTGAATCATATTCCTATATCACTTTGTCATTCAGGTAACTTAATTCTTAATTAAGTTCAATAATCTTCATAAATCGAAATAATTCAATTTTTAATGTAAAATAATTTTATAGCCAATTAGAATTTGAATTCACTATTTTTCAGCATTCTTAGGTCAGTGTCGACTCACCAGGGTCAAGTGTCAACACTAGGTGTCGACACTAGGGTCGACACATGGCCTGAGACAGGGTGATAATAGAATGCCATATTTTTCGGTATGCACACATGAGTCGACACCTTTACTTTTCTTCTTCATGAGTCACATCACAAGCAGCACCCATACACACCATAAGAGAACCCATTGAATAGGAAGAGAGGGTCTTACAGCCCTACTTCTCTCCTATAACTAGATAGCCATGGTGATGCACTCAATCCAAGTACTTTGAAAGAGAAAACTAATGATATCTTAACATGCTACTATTATTATGCTACAGAACCTAGCTCTGATACCAATGAAAGTGAAGCAGTATAAGAAGACTGTATTTTAAAACTATTTTAAAATAAAGAATAGCGAAAGACTTGGTAGATCGATCAAGTCGATCTACCAATATGCCAGCAATAGGATCCAACATAATAAAAGTGCATGCAAAGGATACCAAAAGCAATAAAAAGGAAAAGCATATAACAATTTCATGGTTTAAATCTGATCACATGAGACCAAGAAAAAGGTATGTTACCTTTAAACTATTGGATGGAGGTGATGAAGAGCTGCTGAGCCATACAAGTGTCTGGCCTCTATGGGTAGTTCAGACCAGGGCTCAATCCCAATTAACTCCCTTGGAGTGCTAGCTCCTCAGGATCCTGGAAGCCAATCTTCACCTTTCTTGGACCTGCAAGAATTTCTTGAAGTCACCGAGAAGAACTTGTTGGAGGACAATGAGGAGAACTGGAAGTGGAACCATTCCCAACCAACTCTCTCTTCCCAAACCCTAGTTTGATTGCAAGGTAGGCTCACACCCAAAACCCTAATCCTCTCAAACCCTACTCTAAGGAATCCTTTTCTTTCTCTCTTAGAAAGCTTAGCTTGTCATCCTCTTGTTGGTTCTACAATCACTTATTTATAGTGGTAGCGAAGAGGGAGAGAGTTATGAAAGGTGGAGTGATTTGGGGAGAGGGTTAAGGGTTAAACCAAATTAGCTCTAGGTTTAAATGGGAGAAAATCTACATTCCCAAATAATGCATTGGTGCGGACACCAGAGGCACTAGAAAAAGACAGAGGCTTAGCCAATTTGAGTTATCATTTTTATTATATGAGTCTTGTACCAGTCAGCTCATGTTGAGCTAGTTTTCTTTTAAGTCCTGTACATGTTAGTCCAAGTACAAGTGAAGACCAAGCCATTACAAGTAAAGATCAACCCAACTTGAAGTTATGAAGACTATGGAAGGCCTAGTAAAAGAAATCGAAAGCCCTGGAGCTATATCGGAAGCCCTGGAGCCCTAGACTGTAGCCTAAAGAAAAAATGGGCCAGCCAAGGCCCAGGAGAGGAGGTAGGGTGCCATCCACCCTATGGTCACCACCCCCTTGGTCGGCCACTTAGGGTCACCACCCTTGGCCGACCAAGGCAAGAGAGAGGGAGCAATTTGAGGGAAATCAAATCCTCGACCTACCATGTATTCTAGCTAGGGTTTGGGTAGGATTCAAATCCTAGGAAAAGTCCTTTGTATCCTTACTTGGGGGGCAAGTTTGTGAGTCTATTTAAGAGACTCTATTCTCTTGTATGAAAACAATTTTGATTAATACAATTGAGTTTTCTATCTACTATGTGCTATCTGCTATGTGCTAAGGAGATTTTGTGTGAGCCCCTCCTTCCTCCTTGTGTCCTGTGCCCTATCTCCAGTTGCCATCCACTTCTCCAAGCCCTGGCTGCCCACATCAAACCTCTCTTTCTCTTGCTGATTTTCAATTTATTCCTTCATCCTTTCAATGATTTCTCATCCTTGATAGGCTATTTGCAGGTCCCTTGACTTCTATGAATCCAACGACTCCAACCGGGCAGCGATCAGATCACCGGGTTGAAAGCCGAGAATCCGTGGGTCTCCGGCTTGATCATCTAGGAAGCATCCGAGAGCGAGAGAGATCCCTTCATTTGAGATCTTCATCAGGCACTTCAATCGTTATCAGGTGCACCCCTCTACTTGCCAGTAGCATTATTGGAGGTGAACTAGCCCAACCGAGACTTCTTAGCCTCTGTGGTCCTCTTTCATATTGCTTTTTAGGTTCTATCTTGCATGCTATTGCTTCTATTTTGCATAGAACTATCTACTTAAATTCATGGCTTAATCTTCAGGATTTAGATTAATAACTTAACATAAAAAATATAAAAATATCTTTGCATGCATTTTAGTTCCGCATCATTTGGTATCAGAGCCTGTTTGGGCTCTGTTTTCTTTGAATATTAGATTGGGTGTTTCACCATGGCCGTCTAGTCATAAGAAAGAAGTAGGGCTACAAGGCCTCTCTCTTCCCAATCTACAAGATCTCCTATAGCATGTAAGGTGCCACTATGATTTGAGCCCTGAAGAGGAACACAGAGTTCATTAGGTTACTTTTGCATCTCGGCCTTCTCAGTAAATGGCCTACTATCTTAATTGTTTCTATCCATAGAGAACTCATCAAAATCTGAAATTTATTTTTCTGAATTCCCTATAATTGAAATTAATTTTAGAGTTTTCCTAGGAATTATTTCAATCTGTAAACTTTCTCCCAATAGGAACACTGCCTAAGAATAGTTCTACCCTGTTTTTTGGCAGCAAAGTCATATTCAGCAAGTTTAGGGTTGTTTTAGTATAATTTTTGCATATCTTGAATTTTTGGCATATTTCTTACATTTTAGGTCATTATTTGCAAATTATCTTTTTTTTTAAAAACACCCAAACAAAAAAAAAAAATTACATATACACATAAAACACCAAAAAATACTTAAACCCTAATTTGCATTTTCATCTGCCTGCCAACATTGCATAATTAACTTAAGGGCATCAATATCCAAGATAAGGGAAGGAGGTCATTACCTTTTCTTAGCCAAAATCACATCCTTTGCATTCGGTCCCAAGCCTAATTTAAAATTAATTAGACTTAATTTGCCTTAGTGGCTAGGGACACCAACCGGTCGGGTTCAACCATTATGGGATGACTAGTGCACCCAATTCATCTCCTATTACTGGATGCTAGTGTCTAGGCTAGAGGTACAGTGTCAAATGACCTAAGCGGATTGGTGGTTCCTTAATTGGGTCCTTGCGAGAGCAGGGGGGCCTCCCACCATCCCACCTCTTACCTGGCCAGTTGAAGGACTAGGAGTTGTATTATGTGTAAGTTGAGTCAACCCATTCCATTTGGGCTCTAGGTCTAGGCAACCATAGTTGAGTGTGTTGAGTCTTGCATGTTCACTAGATCAGGAGTTCATTTCATCCACCATCTCCACCTTTGGCTAAACCCATGGATAACCTTGAAGCCCAGATTAAAGCCCACACTGATAGCTAGCCCAATCCTTCACCCAGGTGATCAGAGATTTGACCGGATGAAGAATAGGATAGGAACCCTAGAGAAACCCGTAGGACCCAGACTAGATCAAACCTGAGCTACCTTTATCCACACTACCCAGAACCTATGAACCTAGAACCTATGCATCCAGATCCTATGCATTCATACCCTATAAGTCCAATAGACCCATGACCTATCGACCTGAACCCCATAAGATTAGTATCCCTAGATATGAATCCAATAGTAAACCACTACCCCTTAGTCAACTGTAACCCACTAGAAGTAGTGCCCATAATCAAAAACCAGGACTTAGCCAATTTTTTCTTAGCCGACCTTCCCCTACCAGCCCTTTGATTCACAAGGCTGACATTAAAGTGGAAGTGTATGAAGCTGATGTGAACTTAGTGGATGAGTATGAGGGAGAAGAGGAGATACCTATAGATGACCTAGAATTAGCTGACCTAGTAGATACCCAGGTAGAAGCCAACCCAGAGTTAGTTGACCCTAACCACATCCAGCCTAAAGATGTAGTGGAAGAACAATTAGAGGAAGAGAACTTAGATACTGCTGCTAGAACCTTGCCTGAGGAAACCATAAAGGAAGGCCAATTATAGAGTCTAGTCCTAAAATACAAGAACCAGAAGAATTTATAAAGGACTTGATCTCTTTGAATCAGTACACTCAAGATGAGCCCCCTCCTATAATTTTCATTAAGGATCTCTTCCCTAAGATTAGTAACCCATCCTTCCATTATGCAAACCCTGTAGATATACCTCAACCTCGTAAGGTTAGCCTCATTAGTCTAGGATTAGTCCCTGACACGCCTTCTTATATCTTACTTTATCCAACTAACCCTGAACCTTTTTCCCTACCCTACCAGACTAATCTTGAACCCACCTCTTATTTTCTACCCTTTCTAGAAACCTTCAGCATTTCTAGGATCATTAGATTGTATTTAGTTGAGATTAGCATACTGCATACATTCATTATGCATGTTAGGTTTGCATCTTACTTTTGGCATACTCTATAAAATTTGCCAGGAGTCCATTGTAAATTTTCATGCGCATGCCAAACTAGGATCAAACCTAGAGAGCCTATAATTTGTTAGGTTTAGGTCCAAAGAGTTCAATAAAATCTCCTTCAAAAGGAATGCATAGTCGAGTCTGTTAGGTGTTAGTTTGAGTTCTTTGCATCACCTATTAGTTTGAGTCTGCATGTGCCCAGCATGTCCACACCTGCACTGAACACCGCATAGCATATGCATCAGGATATTAGCCATAAGAGAAATTTAAGTAATGAAACATCTAAAAAACTGGCTAATTCCTGAATAAGAGCTAATGGATTCAATGTAGGGAATTCTATCTTGGTTAGGCTTAGGCTTAAAAAGAAGCTTCATGCTCGCGGAGCCGACCTTCTAGAGTGATAGAGAAGGTTGGACCAAATGCTTATGTGTTAGATTTGCCTCCGGATTTTGGCATTAGTTCTACCTTCAATATCGCAGACCTGGTTGAGTATAGTGAACTGGCAGCGATACCCAGTGAGGCCTTTAGACCTACTCCTTCTATTATGAGTGACCCTAGCCCAGAGTGTCTACTAATTAATTAGCCTGAGAGAGGAGAATGGATAGAGCATGTCTTGGATGATCAAGCCATCATGACCCGGGTTATGGCCATCAACGCTACCTAGTCCGATGGCAAGGTCGGCCAGAATTGAACGATTCATGGATTTCTAGAGAGGACTTGCAGTACCTTGACCTAGACCTTCTCGAGAGATATATGAGCCAGTATGATCCTTACTCAACAGGATCGAGTTCCTCCCACCCCAAGAGAATTGGTGTAGACACCAGAGGCACCAGAATAAGACAGAGGCTTCTCAACCCTTTGTGGATTACTTAGTAGTGTTTGAGTCCATTTGTAATAAGGGCTTAGCCTATTTGAGTTATCAATTTTATTATTTGAGTCCTATACTAGTCAGCTCATATTGAGCTAGTTTTTTTTGAGTCCTGTACATGTTAGTCCAAGTACAAGTGAAGACCAAGCTAGTACAAGTAAAGATCAACCCAGCTTAAAGTTACGAAGACTATGGAAGGCCTAGTAAAAGAAATCGGAAGCCCTGGAGCCCTAGACCGTAGCTTGAAGCAAAATGGGCCAGCCAAGGCCCAGGAGAGGAGCTAGGGTGCCATCCACCCTATGGTCACCACCCCCTTGGTCGGCCACTTAGGGTCACCGCCCTTGGCCAACCAAGGCAAGAGAGAGGGAGCAATTTGAGGGAAATCAAATCCTAGACCTACCATGTTTTCTAGCTAGGGTTTGGGTAGGATTCAAATTCCTAGGAAAAGTCCTTTGTATCCTTACTTGGGAGGAAAGTTTGTGAGTCTATTTAAGAGACTCTATTCTCTTGTATGAAAACAATTTTGATTAATACAATTGAGTTTTCCATATGCTGTGTGCTATCTACTGTATGCTAAGGGGATTCTGTGTGAGCTCCTCCTTTCTCCTTGTGTCCTGTGCCCTGTCTCCAGCTGCCATCCACCTCTCCAATCCCTGGCTACCCACATCAAACCTCTCTCTCCCTTGCTAATTTTTGGTTTATTCCTTCATCCTTTCAGTGATTTCTCATCCTTGATAGGCTGTTTGCAGGTCCCTTGACTTCTACGAATCCAACGACTCCAGCCGGGCAGCGATCGAATCACCGGGTTGAAAGCTGAGAATCCGTGGGTCTCTTGCTTGATCATCCAAGAAGCATCCAGGAGCGAGAGCGATCCCTTCATCTATGATCTTCATCGGGTGCTTCAACTGTTGTCAGGTACACCCCCTCTGCTTGCGAGTAGCATTATTCGAGGTGAATAACTAGCCCAACCGAGACTTCTCAGCCTTGGCGGTTCTCTTTCGTATTGCTTTTTAGGTTCTATCTTGCTATGTTACTTCTATTTTGCATAGAACTCTCTACTTAGATCCATGGCCTGGTCTTCAGGATTTAGATTCATAACTTAACCTAAGAAAAAATACAAAAATACTTTGCATGTATTTTAGTTCCGCATCATGCATTCTGTAAAAACCTTGTAGCCAATTTCAGCCAAGATTTGAAATTTGAATTCAAATTTCAAATTAAATCATTTTAAAGGAAAGAGAGAATGAAAAGTCAAATTCAATTTGATTCTAAGCCAAATCATATTTGGCTTGACCCATCAGGTTGCAATCATACTGCAAATAAGTCCTCCAAAATTTACTAATCGAATTAGTAAAAAAAAAAAATCCTTGTCACAGCCAAGTGTCAACACTTAGATCATGGTCAATCATATTGACCTCCAGTGATGCCAACGATTCTCAATCGTTGATCAACCTTTAGATCAGGTAGAAATCCCTATGGTGTGTGACCCCATAGGTTCGAACACTAAGTCGGTTGTTGGAAAATATGTGTCCCAAAGCCAATCATCTTATTTGTAGATGGTTGTGTAACTCATGTATATATATGTGAATTATTGAATTGAATAAAAATTTATTCTGGTTGTTCATCACATGTTATCTTCCTAATTGAACTCTTATGTGATGATGTCTTTGAGCTACCTTATATGCGATGTAGAGAGGATGCATCGTGTTGTTCATAAATTGGTTTGCGACCAAAGAATACACTATTTCAGGGTGATGGTGTATCGAGAGTAGGTCATTGATGTCATATCTATTGGTTGTCCTCTTAACAAAGTAGCATGGAGATGTTGGTATGACATCAGGTGTTGTGTTCGACACTTCGCTGAATGTGACTCTCATGCGAGATTCTCTTTCTGTCAAAGAGAAGTTTTGCATTAGAATGTGGATATGAATTATTCCTCTAACTTGAGATCACTATGGCAGCTTGCAAGCAATTCATTGTGCTAAGGTGTCGGACTACCCGAATTTCTAATCCGGTGATGGAAGGTTGCTGGGTACAGTCAAGTACTTGTATAGTGGTAGTAGGATCAAGATAGGATTAATCTCTCCAAATGATTTGGATTGAATGCTTAATATGCCTTAATTGAGAAAGACCTTGGCCAGGGCATTCTTGTAAGAAGTTACAGGGATTCTTTATTTGAGACATATTGTGATCGACTGATTAGGGTTGGATAGTTTAACCCTAATCCATTCGAAGCAATAGGAAATTAAAAGAATAAGTTCAATGGTATTCCATATTAGACAGGTTCTTGTTGCTCTGCTACCTTCAACCTATCCGGATGTCGGGTGTCATTGCTAGATGGTGACTTTGGCTAGCACTGAAAATGTTTCCATGCTACCAGTTTAGTGTTTGAACCTAGGGGGTCACACACCATGGGATTTCTTCTTGTTTGTTGGCTTAGGAATGATTGGGAATCATTCTGAACTCTTTTGACAAAAGTTGTCAAACCAGTCGATTGAGTCAACTCGAGGCGAGTCGACCTGAGGCGAGTTGACCTGAGGTGAGTCGACTCGACTAACGAGATGTTGAAAAATTCGAGAATGCTTCATTCATTATTGTAAGAGTTATGGAATTGAATGATTGGCATTTCAGGGTTTTAATCCCACCAGTTGTTGAAGTCCAAAGGTCATGTAAAGATGCAGGGATGGACTTTAACGTGATGCAAGATTATATGCAAGGGATGAACATGAAGAAAATCATATTAAAATAAATAATATTTTTAGATTTTTTTATGGTTTGATTTTTGAAACTAGATAAGACTAGGTTAGTGTTGCCCAGAAATGAAGCCCAAGAGGGGGGGTGAATTGGGTCTTTTTAAATTTAAAACAGTAATGCGAAAGTCTAGTGGTGTTTGTGAGTAATAAATTCAATGCTTAAGATTAAATGCAACGGAAAGTAGTAAATCAAATGTAATAAGCAAAAGCAAGAGGGAAAGAAGGCAATCACACACAAACATAATATTTATAGTGGTTCGGTGCAAACCTAGCACCTACATCCACTCCCCAAGCCACCCTTGGAATTCCACTATAATCCAATCAAGATTACAGTTGACTTGTTTTTCAAAAGGCTCACAAGTCAAAACCTATGTTGGTTTTGTCACCTAGGCTCACCAACAACCTTTTACACTTGTTTTGTCTTCGGGCTCACAAGTTAACCCTAGTTGGTTTTATCCCTTTGGCTTACCAACAAACCACAACAACCTTCTTTCAAGACACCCTTGAAAGCAAGGTCAAATCACAAGACAAAAATAGATATACAATTTCAAAAATAAGACAAACTCTCTTCAAGAGTAGAATGGAAGCTTTGAAGCTCAAGTTGATGCTTTATCTTGTCTCCTCCTTGGAATATCCTTCAAAACACTTCTTTTGGAATGATGTAAGGATGAGCTTGTAGGCTTTTTTAGGGAATCAAACTATAAATGGCTCTTGATGTGAAGTTCTTGAGAGAATATTGGCTTTTTGGCTTTGAATAGACTTCAATACTCTTCCTTTTTAGAATGAAGTTGGTGGAGGTTAAATACAACAAGAAACTTTCAAAAGTGGTTGTGACCGTTGGAGCCTCGAATCTAGCCGTTTGGAGCTTGAAAAGTGAGTTTTGCAAGTCAGAAAAATAGATCCGTTAGGGCTGTCAGGCTTCAAGTGTCGACACTTGGCTCATCAGGTGTCGACACTTGGCTGTCAAGTGTTGACACTTGATTTCTAGGTGTCGACACTTGAACTTTCAAGTGTCAACACTTGATGCATAGGTGTCGACACTTGATACAAAACCCTCCATTGGCAAAGTTCTGTATTTTCAAAAATCTCAGGCCTTGAGTCGACACTTGGAAACCTAAGTGTCGACACTTGAAATGCAGGTATTGACACTTGAGTTCTAGGTATCGACACTTGCATGCCAAGGGTTTTTCTGCATGCCAAATGCTGAAGTGTTGATACTTGGCTTCCCAGGTGTCGACACTTGATACTGAAAAATTCACAATCAAGTATAATTTGAGCCAAAAACACAAATATTGATTTTGAAATTTAAATAGAACATAAATAAATAACAATTGAACATGTAAAAGCCCTTTTTTCATGAAGAGGATGTCCAAAATTATGAAAAATGCTTCATGCCACGATGTGCCATGATACATAAGCTTTTGAGATTTTGAGGTACTTTCTTCCTAAAAACTCATAGCTTGAAATACACATTAGTATACAATATGCATTCAATATTTTGTTATTCATCAAAAATCTGGGTGGAGCCAACAATCTCCCCTTTTTGATGATGACAAAATCTTGAGTAAAACAACATTAAGTTTCAACTATGATAATTCATGAGTATGATATGAGCCATAGTTTTCATAGTTAGGAAGAATCATCTCCCCCTCAATTTGATATTTCTAATCAGAACTAATGATATGATATACTAGGGTATCAAAGCAGATCAAATTTGAAAATTTACACAAACAAATTGGAAAAACTTCACAAACAATTTATGCCATACTTATGCCATACTCCCATACAATCTATACTATTACCCCCTTTTTGTCAATCATTAGAAGGGGAATAACCTCCCCCTTGAAATGAGCATGGAGACAAAAAGTGGTAGAGTATCAGATATGACAGGTATTAGAGCCAAAAGGATCCAAAGAGAGTATCAGAGCTAAAGAGAATAAATGTAACTAATCAAGCAATCAAAGTGAATCACAATTTTTAAACATCCAAACTGTATATATGATAAGTGGAGTTTTCAGTACAAAATTTGCTGACTATCAGCAAAACTGAAACATACAAAATATATCGGAGTCATATATTAGAAGTAACATAAAACATAAAGATCATACAACAGAAGAGACATATGTGAGGCTAATCCTCATCAGATGGAATCTCAAAAGAGATAGGACCGGTAACCCTAGTCCTACGAGCTAGACTACCAGGAGTCTTCAGGATACCACGGCTCCTAGTCCTAGTGGATGGTCCAAAATGAGGTGCAACTCTAGAGGCCCTAAAAGAAGGAGGGGGTAGAGTCTTAGTAGGGGTAACAAAGACTAGATCAGTGGCAGCTGGAGTGTCGTAGCATCAGCTAGAGGAACATCAGGGGTCTGCAACTCTCAACTGACGACCTCATACTATCAGCACCATCATCACTATTGCTACCATCATCAAGAACATCTGTAGCCCTGTCATCAATGCGATCACCTCCCTCCACAGTATCATCATGGTCATCCTGGTGGTCATCGCCATCATCATCATCATCACCCGAAGGATCAGCAGGAGCATGGAGGAAGGAGGGATCTGATCAAACTCTCAATGCACGCAAAACTAGCCTCCAGAGTCTGACGAATCTCGGCATGCTCAGTAGTAGTGTGAGCTCTAAGGCTCTCAATCTCGATCCGAAGTTGAGTCGTCCTAGCTCCCAGACTGATAAGCTTGCCTCTCACCTCTGCAAACTGCTCACGCGAATACTCCTCAAAGTGTACTCTAGTAGATGCTGGAGGAGCTGCTGAAGGTGTGGCAGAAGGCATCGTAGGCTCAGTCTCTGATGCATGTGCTGTATGAACAGGAGAACTGACTGGCCCTGATGGCCCTACCTCGACCTCATGTAACTAATCCTCCTTATCTAGCTCTTGGCCAGACTCTCTCCTGACCCATCTGCCACCAACCACTCTGTAGCCCATACGATGGAGCGACCTCTCATCATAAACATCTATATGTAAGATCTCTTTGGGGATCTCCCCTCCAAGGATACTCCACACGCTCGAAATAGTCAGGTCAGTCCCATCCCATAGGGCAGACAATGATGACACTGGCTGGCCGCATCTCTCATTTGTATCAGCATCATGGAAGGAATGTCTACCTGCATCCTCTGTGTCAAGCAGACCATGAGCATAAGCTCTTTCTCTGTGATAAAATCAAAATGCCCTGTCTTCGGTAGAAGAATCTGGGCCGTGATGTGATGAAGGAGCCACATCTCCATTGATAGCTGGTTCGCGGTGACTACTGTCACACCGCGAACATCCTCGCACTCCAAAATACAACGGAATGTGGCCTCCCTGTCATCCACAGAGAAAATGCTAATCCCTTGGTGTGGTATCTCCCAAACTCTGCTCAAGAGCTCCTCTGTCAATAGAATCTCCAAACCTCGTACAGATGTCCTCCAAGTCATATGCCGACAATCCAAAGCTCCATAAAACTCACATACCAGATGAGGGTAATACCTCTCCTGCATAGTGCAGAAGGGCACCAAACCCACATCGGTAAGGGTCTACCAGATCTGAAAATGCTGGCGGTCGAAAAACTCTAAGTCCACTCGACGACCGTAAGCAACAGCCTTCTCTGCCATCCTCTCCACAGGGGAACCAGGTGCAACTGAACTGCTCGACTCACCAGTGTCATGCCTAGCCTTTGTTCTCCTCTTTGTCCTCTGACTCGGTCTCCTAACTGCTAGTCTCTTTCTAGGACCATGTCAAACCAGCTGCATAGGAAGGAAAAGAGGATAGATTCAATCAAACTTAGAGCTATGGGACTGGCTACAGGTTCAGCTAAGGAGAAATTCATTTCACAAGAGGTGCAAAGATAGTTTTAAAATAATTTTAGGTTGTAAATACTCTTTAAAAAAAAAATTTAGGAAATCTACAAACAATTAGAAAATGTTTTTGGTTGTTAAAATATATTTAAACTTTTGTAAAAATACATTTTGTAAGGTCAAAATACCAAAACACATGGGATTTGGGCTTAAATCAATTAGGGTTTTAGCAAAATGGTGAAAATGTCACAAAAACATCATGAATAATTTTTCAAAACTATGATAAATCAATAGAAATAAGTTTAGAACACTAGATTTTGGATGAAAACCCATTTTTTTTTGGCCAAAATCAATCAAATAGTGGTTTTTCCCAAATTGGATAGATTGAGCATGAAAACAGCCAAAAACCATGGGAAATCCAAGAAAAAAGCCATTAAACCACCATTCCTTCAAATGGAATTTTAGAAAACCATTAAAACCCATGAAAATCTGATTGAAATCCCCAAAAAAAATCGGAAAAACCTATTCTAGGTTATGCGGCTTCATGATAATGAAAATGAAAAATAGGAGAAAAAATGGAAATAAAGTGTAATAAAAAGAGGGAATACCTGATACGTGAAGGGGTAAATGGGAAGAGGAGGGATTTGGAGTGTAGGGGACCACTGTAGCTTGAGAGTGATGGGGGGGAAGTGAAAACAAAACCCTGGTCGGTCATTTTAAAAATAGATTTCTTTTCGCAAGTGTCGACACTTAGTATTTGTCAAGTGTCGACACTTGGTCAGGTGTCGATACTTGACAAAATCCAAGTGTCGACACTTGGCCAAGAAAATCCCAAAAAAACCTTTTTAAAAGAAAATCTAAGAAAATATTTAAAAGCTTTTGGGACTCAAAGCAAGTGTTTTTTGAGTAAAATGCCTTGGGTAAGATGAAGTTTGTGAGAGTTCTAGGAGAATGGGTCAATGACACCTAACTCTCTTCTAATCAGACAGAACCTTTTTTCACTCAATGGTTTGGTAAACACATCAACTAATTGATCATCAGTACACACAAATTCAAGAATAACATTAGAGTTTTGTACATGATTTCTTATGAAATGATGTCTTATTTTAATGTATTTACTTCTTGAATGTTGCACAGGATTCTTAGTTAGATTGATTGCACCAGTATTGTCACATCTTATAGGTGTCTTAGTTAGTTTAATGCCAAAATCTTTGAGTTGTTGTTTGATCCAAAGGATTTGAGCACAACAGCTTCTAGCTGCTATTTATTCAGCTTCCTTCGTAGATAGAGCAACTGAATTCTGTTTCATGCTACTCCAAGAGATCAAATTTACTCCAAGAAACTGACAGGTTCTACTAGTACTTTTACGATCAAGTTTACACCCAGCAAAGTCAGCATCAGAATAAGCAATCAATTCAAATGAAGAATCTCTAGAGTACCACAAACCAATTTCAATTATGCCAGATAGATATCTAAGTATGCATTTAACAGCCAAAAGATGAGACTCTTTAGGATTAGACTGATATCTAGCACACATACAAATGCTAAACATGATATCTGGTCTACTGGCAGTAAGATATAGCAGTGAACCGATCATGCCACAATATAATTTTTGGTCAATAGATTTACCTGATTCATCCTTGTCAAGTCTACAAGTAGAGCTCATAGGGATACCTAAAGGCTTGGTGTTCTCCATCCCAAACTTCTTGAGTATTTCTTTTGTGTACTTCGCTTGGTTGATGAAGATCTCCTCTTGGTTTGCTTTATTTGGAGTCCGAGGAAGAAATTTAGTTCTCCCATCATGCTCATCTCGAACTCACCCTACATTAACTTTGCAAATTCTTGACAAAGAGATTCGTTAGTAGCACCAAATATGATATCATCTACATAGATTTGTACTACTAAGAGATCATCATTCTTTTTCTTCAAAAATAAAGTTTTGTCTACATTACCTCTAGCAAAATTATTTTTAAGCAAGAAAGAACTTAAATGATCATACCAAGCTCTAGGAGCATGTTTCAAACTATACAAAGCTTTATGAAGTTTGTAAACATGATTTGGAAATTCAGAATTTTTAAAACTAGGAGGTTGTTCAACATAGACTTCTTCTTCAATAAGACCATTTAAAAAGGTACTTTTAACATCCATTTGAAATAATTTAAAATTTATAAAGCAAGCAAAAGCCGACAATAGCCTAATTGCCTCAAGTCTAGCCACAGGAGCAAAGGTTTCATCAAAATCTATTCCTTCCTCCTGATTGTATCCTTTGGCAACTAGTTTAGCCTTATTTCTAGTAACAACACCATTTTCATCAAGTTTATTTCGAAAACCCATTTTGTGCCAATAATTGAAGTATTTGAAGGCCTATCTACTAATGTCTAAACATTGTTTCTTTTGAATTGATTAAGTTCATCTTGCATAGCATTTATCCAATTACTATCATATTCAGCTTCCTCAATAGTTTTAGGTTCAATCTGAGAAACAAAGCTAAATAATCACAGATATTTCTAAGGGATGATCGAGTACTTACACCTTTAGATGGATCACCAATAATTAGTTCTTTTAGGTGTCCATGAGCATACCTCCATTCTTTTCGTAGTGGATCAACTGTAGATGTGTTTTCATTACCTTGTGCTTGATCTCCTTC
Source organism: Areca catechu (assembly GCA_021397845.1). Taxonomy (NCBI): domain Eukaryota; kingdom Viridiplantae; phylum Streptophyta; class Magnoliopsida; order Arecales; family Arecaceae; genus Areca; species Areca catechu. Next base: position 48,019,165 of record CM038042.1, read on the forward strand.
AGTATTTTGATCATCTTCTTGTTCCTTGGTAGGCTCTTCATTGTTGTTTACACTTCCAGTTTTCTTGGTACCTGTTTCATCAGAAAGCACATCTTCTTTTCTCGAAGATTTCTGGTCAGATTCATCAAATACCACATGTATGGATTCCTCAACAATAAGTGTTCTTCTGTTGAAGACTCTGTATGCCTTACTAGATGTGGAGTAGCCTAGAAAGACTCCCTCATCTGATTTGCATCAAATTTGCTCAAATTATCCTTACCATTGTTTAAAATGAAACAACGACATCTAAAAATATAAAAATAATGAATTGAGGGTTTTCTACCCTTCCAAAGCTCATAAGGTATTTTCTTTAAAATCGGTCGGATCAAAACTTGATTTAAAAGATAGCATGTAGTATTTATGGCTTCCATCTAAAAATATCTAGGTTAATCATTTTCACAAAGCATGGTGCGTGCCATTTCCTCAAGAGTTCTATTTTTCCTTTCTACCATCCCTTTTGTTGAGGTATCCTAGGTGCAGAAAAATTGTGATGAATACCATTTTCAATACAGAATTTATCAAAATCAGCATTTTCAAATTCGGTTCCATGATCACTTCTCAAAGATACGATTGAAACACCTTTTTCATTTGAAACTCGTTTATGAAACCTAATGAATTCAGAAAACATTTCATCTTTATGTGCTAAAAACATGACCCATGTAAATCATGAGAAATCATCTACAATAACTCGACCATACTTCTTACCTCCCAAACTAGATGTTCTAGTTGGCCCAAAGAGGTCCATGTGAAGCAACTCTAAGGGTCTAGATGTAGAGATTACTCCTTTTGGTTTGAAAGAGGATTTGGTTTGTTTTCCAAGTTGACATGCACTGCAAATCTTGTCTTTTTTAAAACTGAGTTTAGGCAGATCCTTTATCAAATTCTTTTTTCTAAGTTTTGAAATCAAATGCATACTAGCATGTCCTAGTCTACGATGCCAAAGCCAACTAGTTTCATTGATCTTGGCTTCCATTGCCACTATGCTTGATCATTTTGAATCAGAAGATCATCAAGATCAACCATATAAATATTGTCATGTCTATGACCAATGAACTTGATGCCATTGTCATCTAAACTAGAAACAATACACATAGAAGATTCAAAAATAACTTTAAAATCCTTGTCACAAAACTAACTAATATTAAGCAAGTTATGTTTCAAACCATCAACATATAAAACATTATCAATGTAAGAAGAGGGGGTGATATGGACTTTACCAATACCAATAATTTTGCCCTTTCCATTATCACAAAAGTCACATTGCCACCATTTTGATATTCGAGCGATGAGAACTACTCCACATCTCCTGTCATATGCCTTGAGCAACCGCTATCAAGGTACCACATTCTTTTTTTGTTGGTTGCAAGGCATACCTGCAATAAAGATCAAGTGGAGACTTTAGGTACCTAAGTCATCTTGGGTCCTTTTAGGTTAGTGGCATTGGTTCCTTTTAGAACCAAACTTTCTTTATTACTCAATCTTCTTTTGTTGCACATATAAGATTTATGCCCTTTAGTACCACATGCATAACAAGTAATGGATGAAGATGCAGGCATAAAGAAATTTGTGAAAAGTTTTTGTTTCTTATGAGTTCTAAATCCTAAACCTGCTCTATCAAAAATAGCTCTTTGATTGTTCAAAAATAAATTTAATTTTTCAAACTATAAGTAAATTTATTTACAAAGATTTTAATTTTTCAATTTCTTCCTTATATCTTTTATTTTCATTTAAAATTTCTTTGCTTTGTTTTGAAAGATTTTCATTTGAAACTGAAGAACTTTTTTTTTCAAAACTTTTTTTCTTTTTCAAGAACTAAAATCTTCATTTAATTTTCTATTTTGAAAAAGAAGGCATTCATTTTTATTTGAAAGCTTATCATTTGTTTTGGCTAAATCCAATTTGCCTTTTCAAATCTTTATGTTTTGACTTTAGTTTTTGAAATTTTATGACTAAGTCATCAAAAACTTCATGAAGTTCATCAAAAGTAAATTCATTTTATGTTTCAGAATATACCTCATCATAATCCGCCATCAGACAGAAGTTTGCCACCTCCTGCTGTTCTTCCTCAGAACTGGAGTCCTCACTGTCACTCCGGGTTGCCATCATGGCCTTCTTTCTTAACTTTCTTCTGCTTTTCTTAAGCAAGGGGCAGTCCACCTTAAAATGACCGGGTATCTTGCATTCAAAACATGTGGGCTGCTCCTCCCTTCTCCTTGTCTTCTCTTTCCTTGGCTCCACTTTCAGCGGTTTCTTCATTTAAGTTGAAATCTTTTTCTTTCCTCATAAACTTTCTTGAATTTTTCTTGCCATTATAGCCATCTCATCTTCTTCATCTCTTCGTCGGAATCATCACTTGATTCTTCTCTAGCCGTAGATTTGAAAGTGATCACTTTTTTTCTTTTTGTCGACTTTCATTTCTTTTGCTGAGGGAGAGCTCATAGGTCATCAGTGAGCCAAACAGTTGTTCAAGTGGAAGAGTGTTGACATCCTTGGCTTCTTCAATAGCTGTTACCTTTGCATCCTAAGAAGCCGGTAGAGACCTGAGAAGTTATTTATAAGTTCACAATTAGAAATAATTTTTTCTAGGCTTCTCATGCCATTCACATATTTGTGAACCTAGTGTACATCTCACTAATAGACTCAGTAGGTTCCATTTTAACATTTCATACGTATGAATAAGCATGTTAACCTTGGTTGTTTTTACTTGGTGTGTACCCTCATGGGTAACCTCAAGTATATCCCAAATCTTCTTGGCGGAGAGATATTAGATATTCTATTAAATTCACTTGGGTCAAGAGAGCAAATAACAAGTTCATAGCCTTAGCATTAAGCTCTATTTGCTTAATGTCATTCTCATCCCAATCATGTTTCCATCTTTGGAGTGAGATGCCATTAACCAACATAGTAGGCTGATGAGGACCTTTTAGAATTATCCTCCATAATTATAATCAATACCTGAATAAAAATGCGCATGCATGTTTTCCAATACATGTAATTGTGTCATTGAAGAGTGGGGGATGATTTGAAGCTTGACCTTCACTATACCCATTCCTATTGGGGCAACCATGATCTTTCACTCAAGATCCTTGGACCTACAAGAGAGTACCGGTGCTCTGATATCACTTATTGCACAGAAATGGAGCCCCAGAGGGGGGGTGAATTGGGTCTTTTTAAATTTAAAATAGTAATGTGAAGGCCTAGTGGTGTTTGTGAGTAATAAATTCAATGCTTAAGATTAAATGCAATAGAAAGCAGTAAATCAAATGTAATAAGCAAAGAGCAAGAGGAAAAGAAGGCATCACACACACAACATAATATTTATGTGGTTCGGTGCAAACCTAGCACCTACATCCACTCCCCAAGCCACCCTTGGGATTCCACTATAATCCATCAAGATTACGGCTGACTTGTTTTTCAAAAGGCTCAAGTCAAAATCTAATTATGTGGTTTGTCACCTAGGCTCACCAACAACCATTTACACTTGTTTTGTCTTCGAGCTCACAAGTTAACCCTAGTTGGTTTTATCTCTTTGGCTTACCAACGAACCACAACAACCTCTTTCAAGACACCCTTGAAAGCAAGGTCAAATCACAAGACAAAAACAGATATATAATTTCAAAAATAAGACAAACTCTCTTCAAGAATAGAATGGAAGCTTTGAAGCTCAAGTTGATGCTTTGTCTTGTCTCCTCCTTGGAATATCCTTCAAAACACTTCTTTTGGAATGATGTAAGGATGAGCTGGTAGGTGTTTTCAGGGAATCAAACTATAATGGCTCTTGATGTGAAGTTCTTGAGAGAATATTGGCTTTTAGCTTTGAATGGACTTCAATACTCTTCCATTTTTTTTAGAATGAAGTTGGTGGAGGTTAAATACAACAAGAAACATCCAAAAGATGGTTTGTGACTATTGGAGCCTCGAATCTAGCCTTTTGGAGCTTGAAAAGTGAGTTCTGCAAGTCAGAAGAATAGATCCATTAGGGCTGTCAGGCTTCAAGTGTCGACACTTGGCTCATCAGGTATTGACACTTGGCTATCAAGTGTCGACACTTGATTTCTAGGTGTCGACACTTGAACTTTCAAGTGTCGACACTTGATGCACAGGTGTCGACACTTGATACAAAAATCCTCCATTGGCAAAGTTCTGTATTTTCAAAAATCTCAGGCATTGAGTCGACACTTGGAAACCTAAGTATCGACACTTGAGTTCTAGGTGTCGACCTTGGCATGCCAAGGGTTTTTCTGCGTGCCAAATGCTGAAGTGTCGACACTTGGCTTCCCAGGTGTCGATACTTGATACTGAAAATTCATAATCAAGTATAATTTGAGCCAAAAACAGAAATTTGATTTTGAAGTTTAAATGAAACATAAATAATAACATTGAACATATAAAAGCTCTTTTTTCATTAAGAGGATGTCCAGAATTGTGAAAATGCTTCGGCCATGACGTGCCACAATACATAAGCTTTTGAGATTTGTGGTGCTTTCTTTCTAAAAACTCCTAGCTTGAAATACACATTAGTATACAATATGCACTCAAAATTTGGTTATTCATCAAAATCACTGGGTGGAGCCAACAGTTAGGGTTAACCTGTATCTGTTAGTATTCAATCCACATGCTAGAACTATCAAAGAGACAAAGCAAATAAAGGATCCTAGGACTAAGAAGGCCTATTAGGTGCATGTTCAATCTTTAAAAAATCAGATAAAGAGAGATGGGAAGGGTTAGTGTTACCTAGCAATGACAATCTTAAAGCGTAGAAGGGTTTGCTCTACTTGGATCGGTGCCTGGATGATGAAGTCGCTTTCCCACGGATCCATCGGCTTTTTATCAGCTTGGTTTAGGAGCAAGAAGACTTCATCTAAGGACAGTTTCAACAGAGGAATCTTGCACATGTCAAGGGTTAGATACGTAGAAAATCAAAAAATACTAAACTGGAAATAGGAAGAGGATTGAAGGCCAGAAAAATCACTGAAGATGGTGGAAAGCTTGTTGGAAGAGGGAACCTAGCTTGGATGGGAGATGGGAGGTGCAGCTAGGGCTTGGGTTTGTTTGATAACTAGGGCCTCACACCCCTTGATGTTCTGAAGAACAAAGGCAAACGGGTCTCACTCCCACTCCACTTGGAGGAAAACACTTAGACAAAACAACTCTCAAATTCATTTATCAAAAGATTATTCATACAAGAGGGGAGGGGGTGGTATTTATAGACTCATCAAGCCTTTCCCTATCAAACTAGGAGTACATAGTATAAATAGGATTAGGAGAATAAAGTTGAGTAGAATAAGGAGTACATAGTTTAAATAGAATTGGTAGACTGAAATCTTGTAGGACTTAGACATCAACTCCTTCTTGAACCTAGAAGCTTTGACTTTTTTCTAGGGCTTGGACTGGTATGAAATTCTTACTGGGCTTGGACTGGGCTTGGATGGTTGACTCTTGCTAGGCTGGGATGACATCTTCTTTGACTGGTCAAAGCCTTGGGTGCCGATGTAGATTGACTGGGTCAAAGGCCTTGGGAGGGGGTGCCAACATGAATGGGCTTTGGCCCTGGGGGTGCCAATTGAGGTGGATTGGAATGGGTGCCTACTCCAATGGGCTCTGAGATATGAGCCAAACTAGTGGACCTTGGGCTGGGGCACCAATGCTTGGGACCTCTGGGGCATCATGAAAGGGGCCCAGGCTAAGGACTAGGGTGCTGGAGTAGGGGTCTAATGGATCTTTTGATCTGATGACTCTTTCTCTTGTCTCTTGACTTGATTGATAATTACATGGACTCAATTTGGACTAAACAGGGGACTTCAACTGACTCAGTGAACTCAATCAGCTCACCTTATTACAAGACTCAAAATTAGACTTCATTACAGGACTCAATTTACTCATTGAAAAATTGTGACTAACTTCTCAACACATGAAATTGAGAAGAAAATTGATTCCTTGAAATTCTGGTCTACTCCTGATGTTCCTACATCAATTTTCCCAGGGTGGGAGGAACTCGATCCTATCGAGTAAAGGTCGATCTGGCTTTGGTACTACTCTGACGAGTTTGTGTTGAGATGTTATGGATCGTCTCGAGTGATCCATGAATCCTCAAATCTCAGTCGGCCTTACCAACAAACCAAGTGACATGGTAGCCTTTAATCAAGGTACTAATAGCTTGGTCATCCAAGATACGCTCAATCATTTTCTCTCAAGCTAATTTGATGGTGGACACTCAGGGTTGGTTTTCTCTTAAAGAAAGGGTCAGGCTCAATAGGCTTACTGGTATCATTGCTGTTTCCTATACTCAACTAAGTCTGAGATATTGAAGGTTGAGCTTAATGCCTAATTATATGGTAACTTAGGCACTAGGTCCAACATTCTTTATCACTTTGATGGATCCAGCTTACGGGTATGTAGCTTAATCATCACAAGATTTTTCCTAGCAAACTCTTAGCCTCTTTTTAGGAATTAACCATGTTCTTATAAAGATTATTATTTGTTGCCTAGTGATGAAGCAACCCAAGAGGGGGGGTGAATTGGGTTTTATAAAATTATTTGAACTATTTCAATAGATATAAAAAAGTTATGATAATTGCAATTAAGTGCTTGTGTTTTGCCAAAGTATTTGTGTGCTTCAAATAATATGCAATGGAATTAATAAAGTAAATACTCAAACAAAATAATCACATAAACACAACAAATTTATAGTGATTCGATGCACTCCAAGGTACCTACATTCACTCTCCAAGTTTTTCTTGGGAATTCACTGTAATCACACTTGATTACAACTGATTATTTTTTCCGGGCTCACTAATCAAATCCAACTTATTTTCACCTGGCTCACAAGTCAAACCCTTATTGGTTTTCTAACTTAGGCTAACCAACAACCTCTTGGTTTTCACGGCTAACCAAAAATCTTGTTGGTTTTGCGGGCTCATCAATAACCTATATTGGTTTTACAGGATCACCAACAATCTATGTTAGTTTTACACAAAGGCTAACCAACAACCTTTTGATTTTCATGGCTAACCAAAAATCTTTGATACAACAATGTAAGAATGAAAGTAAAGAATACAATAAAGCTTCTAAAATAAAGTAAGTATCTCTTTGAATCCCTTGGATGATGTTGAAGAAACTTGTCTTCATTTTGTTGAAGCCATTGAGTAAGCTTAAGGATGTGAACTTTGGATGCTCTCTATGAAACTTGGAAGCTTGAAGGCTTAAATCACTCAAATATGAATCCTTGAAGTGTATGGAGTTTTTCTCTCAAAGAATTACTTTCCCATTTGATCTTTGGTGTTTATATAGCTCTCCAACCATAGATGATTGTTTATGACCGTTGGAGATAGAAAACTAGCCGTTTGAAGCAAGTTGGAATCAATTCTGTACTTCTGAAAAACTAGCCATTACTCCAAGTGTCAACACTTGAATATGGCAAGTCGATACTTGAGTTTTATGAGTCGACACTTAGTTTTTGTGAGTCAACACTGGTTTCTGCGAGTCGATACTTAGGTCAACTCAAGGCAAAAATTCTGGATTTTCACAGTTTTGTATTTTTCTTGTTCTCAGGCCTTGAGGCGACACTTGAACTTCTTCATGAGTCGACACTTGGGTGTGCCAATTGAAACTTGCTGAAACTTCTCCAAAATCAAACTTTAAGTCCTTCTATGTCTTCCTTATATTCTAAAGTGCTTATAAATTAAAATTTCATGAATTTGAAGGACTTCTTCAACTGAAATATAAGCATTTATTCATTCACTTGGATGAGTACGAAGATCTGATAAACTCACTAAAATACAATTAGTACTCATATATACTTAAGTATTTTGTCGATCATCAAATCAAGACCAGAGTCAACAATCTCTCCCTTTTTGATGATGATAAAATCTTTAAGTATATAAATAGGGTAAGCTTAAAAAGATTAACAATAAGATAAATATGTAAGCTCAAAATTAATAAGTATCAAGATCTCCCTCAAAATATGATTTCAAAATATTTTTCAAAAATCATTCAAAATTTTTAAACATTCTTCCCCTTGCTAATCTTCCCTTAAGATTAAAATATTTTGCTTTCTTCTCCCCCTTTTGCCCTTTCTTTCATTTCTCTTATAATTTTTCATGTTTGTCATATCTTTCTCCTTTTCATACTTAACATATTTCTCCCCCTTTTTGTCATCATGAAAAAGGATGAAAGGCAATACAAAATTGGAATGAAGGTGGAAAGAATAGCAAGTAGATCATCAAAATCAATAAATGAAATCAATTAATCATGGTACCGATTAAATATGATACTAGTTGAACATGATACCACAAAATGAAATGCACATGCAAAAAATAATTCAATGTATATTAGCTCTAATATGCATAACCAAGGTATGATTAATCACCTCACTTGTTATGGGATAAGGCTACAGTGGTACCCCAACACATCATAACAGACCCTATGAATGGGAGAGAGGGAGGGCTTTAAACCCTACTTAGCTCCTATGACCGAACGGCCATGGTGATTAACCCAATCTGAAGTAGTTATAATGAGCTCTTCTCTCTCTTTTTTTTTAAAGATTCTTAAAATCTTGATACCAATTGAATGTAACTCCTCTCAAAGGATTAGATTGAAAATAAGAAGAAGGAGTATCAGAGCAATATAAATATGATATCAAGAAAACATTGAAAGCATCATACATAACAACAAATCTTTAGATGCTCCCCCAAAATATATTACCTTTAAAATATGATTCATCGAGGAATAAAACATGAAAGCACAATCATATCATAATTTCAGACAATTTTAGATATGAACATAAATTCTAAGTCTGAAAGCAAAGATTTTAATTTCTAAGATATATAAAATTTCAAAATGCAAGGGATTGGTCATCATGATTTCAAATTTATTGAAATGATTTGATATCCATACAAATGCTAGAAGTAATATGATATCAAGTCTACTGGACTTAAGGGTTTAGGGTATCAATGCATACATTCTTCTTAAATATAACTCTTAACACACCAATCTATACTTGTTCCAAATCATTTCTAGTCTAAGCATGGATACAAAATAGAATACATTCATAAAAACCATATAATTTGAAATGATTTTGATTACCCATATAAAAGTTAGAAGTAATTTATATCAAGTTTAGCCTGCTGGAGCAAGGATTTATTAATATGCATACCTTCTTCTAAAGTGTAATCCTTAACTACCAGTTCTAGTCTTGATCCAAATCATTTCTAACTTAAGCATAGATGCTAAAAATGAAAACACACAATCAAATATTTCACTTGAATAGTTTAAAACGATATCGATCAAATCAAAAACATCTAATAATCACAAGTTTAATCAGAGGGCATAAAATCCATCAATATCAAAAGTTCATGATTACAACAATGATTATTAGTTTAAATTTGATTTAATTAATCAATTGAAATAATTTTCAAGCAATATGCAACTTTAAAATATTTTTCATGGAGTAATTAAGATACATTAATCAAAATCAAGTGAAAGTCTTACAATCATAAGTTTAATCATGATAGTATGAAGTTCATCAACATCAAAGAGTTCATGATCATAAACCAATGACTATAAGTCTAAACTTGTTATTTAAATAAAATTTTTTTCAAAGTAATTGATGCAAATCAACTACATTTTTAATTATGGAAAGAAATGTTCAGAATTTACCAATATATAATCTTTCCTTTTACCATTTAGTCTAAAAATTTAGCTTGTCCACTCTTTGTATTGTCTTACAGCCACTATTCAATTATTTTTCTTTCTTTGGGCTGCATGACATTCCTTAAAACATACTAGGTGGATAATTTTGGAATCCCAACTTTCTTGGATCCTTTAGGATTAGTAATTATGGTCCTTTTGGAATCCAAATTTTTCTTAATTTACAAGGATACACATTAAGTCCAAATTTTTCATATTTAAAACATGCAATATTGAAAGAAGTAGCAACAAAGAAATTCTTATTCTTTAACTCAAGATTTTTATTTTTCTTTAAGAGCTCATCATTTGATACAAAAATCTTGGATCTTCTTAGAATTTCTATTTTATTTAATAAAATTTTTTTTCATTTGAAAACTTATTGGATAACTCTTTCAAATCAAAATTTTATTTTTCTAAAATTTCTTTTTAAAAAGATCATTCTTTTCTAAAATACAATCTTTACATTTAAATCATGATTTTTTTTGGCAAGATTGGTATTCTCAAGAGAAAAAGAATCTACATGTCTTTTTAATTCTTGTGCTTATTTTTTAATACTTTGTATTCATGCACAAGATCATTAAAGCATCATATAATTCATCAAATAAAAAATCATATTCATTTTTAAACATACCTCTTCCTCATTTGTCATGAGCATTGAAACTTCTTATTCTTCCTCCAAACTAGAATCTTCACTATTACTCCAAGTTGCCATCATTGCCTTAAATTTCTTTTTAGCCTTGAGGGCTATTATCTTTTTCTTCTCTTGATCAGCAACCACTTCCTTGTCCCATAAATTCAACTCATGGGTCATGAGTGAACCAATAAGCTCCTCAAAGGTAGGGTATCAATATCTTGGGGCTTCTTAGATTGCCGTTATCTTTAAATCCCATGATATGCAAAGACCTAAGAATTTTATTAACCAAATCAGTATTAGTATAGACTTTTCCAAGACTTTTCAATTCATTAATAATATTCATAAATCTTCCAAACATATAAATATAGATTCATAGTGCAGTATTTTAAACATTTCAAAAAAATGTACAAGCAAATTAATGTTAGTATTCTTCACTTGAAGAGTACCCTCATGAGTAACCTCAAGTGTGTCCTATATTTTCTTTCTATTTCACAAGTGAAGATCCTATTGAATTCAGGGTCCAATGCGCTATAAAGCAAGTTCATTGCTTTTGGCATTAAGCTCATATTGTTAAATGTTGTTGTCATCCCAATCCTCTTCGAGTTTTGGAACGGAAACACCATTAACCAATATTGAAGGAATATGTAGACCATTAACAATCATTTTCCAAAGATAATATCTATAGATTGAATATAATGTGCATGCGTGTTTTTTCAACATGTGTAATTTATGCCATTGAAAATGGTGGTTTAAACTAATACCTACAAGGGTTGCCATGATCTTTTACTTAAAATTATTAGATTTTCAAATAGAGTACCGGGCTCTAATACCAATTGTTGCCCAGTGATGAAGCAACCTAAGAGGGGGGTGAATTGGATTTCATAAAATTATCTGAACTATTTTAATAGATAAAAACAAGTAATGTGATAATGCATTAGTGCTTATATTTGCCAAAGTATTTGTATGCTTCAAAATAATATGTAGTGGAATTAATAAAGTAAATGCTTAAAGAAAAAAATCACATAAACATACAAATTTATAGTGGTTCAGTGCATCCCAAGGCACCTACATCTACTCCCCAAGTTTTTCTTGGGAATTCACTATAATCACACTTGATTACATCCAATTAATTTTTCAGGCTCACTAATTAAACCCAACTTATTTTCATCGGGCTCACAAGTCAAAATCCTTATTGGTTTTCTAAATTAGGCTAACCAACAACCTCTTGGTTTTCACGGCTAACCAAATCTTGTTGGTTTTACAGGCTCATCAACAACCTATATTGGTTTTGGGATCACCAACAACCTATGTTGGTTTTACACAAAGGCTAACCAACAATCTTTTTGATTTTCATAGCTAACCAAAAATCTTTGATACAACAATGTAAGAATGAAAGTATAGAATACAATAAAGCTTTCTAAAATAAAGCAAGTATCTTTTTGAAGCCCTTGGATGATGTTGAAAAAACTTGTCTTCAATTTGTTGAAGCTTTTGAATGAAGCTTGAGGATGTGAACTTTGAATGCACTTTTTGAAACTTGGAAGCTTGAAGGTTAAATCACTCAAAATATGAATCCTTGAAGTGTATGGAGTTTTTCTCCCAAGGATTACTTTTCTATTTGATTTTTGATGTTTATATAGCTCTCCAACACATAGATGACCGTTTATGACCGTTGGAGATGGAAAATTAGCCGTTTAAAGCAAGTTGGAATTAATTTTATACTTCTAAAAAACTAGCCATTACTCCAAGTGTCGACACTTGAATCTGGTGGGTCGACACTTGAGTTCTATGAGTCGACACATGGTTTCTATGCATCGATACTTAGTTTCTCTGAGTCGACACTTGGTTTCTATGAGTCGACATTTGGGTCAACTCATGGCAAAAGTTTTGGATTTTCACAGTTCTGTATTTTTCTTGTTCTCAGGCCTTGAGTCAACACTTAAACTTCTTCATGAGTTGACACTTGAGTGTGCCAGTGCTGAAACTTACTGAAACTTCTCCAAAATCACACTTAAGTCCTTCTAAGCCTTCCTTATGTTTTAAAGTCCTTATAACTTGAAATTTTATGAATTTGAAGGACTTCTTCAACTGAAATACAAGTATTTCTTCATTCAACTTGATGAGTACTAAGATTTGATAAACATACTAAAACATATAATTAGTACTATATATACTTAAGAGTTTTATCAATTATCAAAATCAAGACCAGAGTCAACATTATTCACATTAATCTGATGATTAATTCCTCATGCAGATCTCTAATCATGCAGTGCAAAAACTCATAACACCTAATGCAGGCAAATGACTCATGTAGACTCTTATTGATATGCAGACTTGAGTAAACCTTAAACTACAACTATGGGTTTGTCCCTTGATTAGGTGGGTGACATGCAGATGAGAATGGTACATGTACTCCTACTAAATGCCATAGAGTATGCCAAAATATGATGCAAACCTAACATGCACAATGAATGTATGCAACATGCTAACTTCTATAAAATACATTCTAATGCTTAGAGAAACATGAGAAGCTTCAGGAAAGGATAGAAAATAAGAGGCGGATTCTGGGTTAGCCTGGTAGGATAGAATAAAGGGTTCGGTGTTGATTGGATAGAATAGGATACAAGAAGGGATTTCAGGGATTAGTCCTAGACTAATGAGGTTAACCTTACGGGGTTGAGGTATATCTACAAGGTCTGTCTTATGAAAGAATGGGTCACTAATTTCAAGAAAGAGGTCTTCAATTGAGATCAAAGAAGTGACTTCATCCTGATGGTACTGGGTTAAATAAGCCAAGTCCTCAATAAACTCTTCTGGCTCATGAAATTCAGGACTAGGCTCTACAATTGGGTTCTCTTCTAAAGTCTCCTTGTTAGGACTCTAATAGCAGTATCGGGTTCTCTTCCTCAACTGTTCTTCCACTACAACTTCAGTCTGGGTGTGGTTAGGGTCAACTAACTTTGGGTTGGTTTCAGTTTGGGTATGGTCAGGGTTAACTAATTCTAGGTTAGTTTTAGTCTGAGTATGGTCAGGGTTAACTAACTTTAGGTTGGCTTCAGGTATCTCCTCTTCGAGTTCTCCTATATGCAGGGGCCGGGTTAGGCATTGGCTAGCATAGTGTCCCATCTTATGACACCTAAAATAGGTTTTTGGGTTGGGACTCAAGTTTCTCTGGGTTTTAGTTACCTTTCCCTTGTCTTCCCTATGGGGTAGTGGGGTACTAGGGCTGGGTCGGGTTGGATTAGGGTTGGGTCGGCTTGGGTAGGTTGGCTAGGACCTGGTCTTGGGTTAGGGTCACTAGTCCTAATGGGCTCAGATTGACTAAGGGGTACCTGATTAATACTTGGCTTGCACTTAGGAGTGGTAAAGGTGGGTCGACTAAGGGGAAGTGGACTAATATGGACTCATATCTAGGGATACTAATCCTATAGGGTTCAGGTCGACTAAGGGTCATGGGTCCCTTGGCTCATAGGATGTGGGCTCAGATCTATGGGTTATAGATTCCTTGGGCTCATAGGAATGGGCTCATCAGATCCACAGGTTATGGATCTGGGTTCATAGAGTCTAGGTTCATTGGATCTGAGTTCATAGGATGTGGGTAGGTACTTGTTCCTAAGTTTGCTTTTCATGGCTCTCCAAGTAGTTATGGGGGTTTTCTCTATTTCTAGTCATTCTTTCAACCATATCCCAACAGATTCTAGCCTGGCGAACTAACCTGAGTTTGGCAAACTATACTTCCTTTCTTCTACCATTAGGTCCCTCTCAAAATATTGATCTATACCTTCTTTCCAATCAAGATAATCCTCAAGAAGAAGGTCACTACTAAATGTAGGTGCTTCTCGCCTAATGTACCTAGTGGCTCTCTCATCCAGATCTATGAAGTCATAATTGGGTTTCCTTACACTACGATCCCAGATTGGTTTAGGGTATGGGGCTCTTCTAGGGTTGGGCTCTAAGTATGGGTCATGGTGTGGGGTTCTCCTAGGGTTGGGCTCCAAGTATGGGTCATCCTGGCTCCTAAGTTGGGTCTCGTATAGGGGTCTCATAGGGTTGGGCTCCAAGTATGGGTCATGGTATAGGGCTCTCCTAGGGTTGGGCTCCTAGTATGGGTCAGGGTGTTGGGCTTTCTCAAGGTTGGGCTCCCAGTATGGGTCAGGGTGGGGTTCTTTTAGGGTTGGACTCAGTACGGGTCCTACGGATTTTCTAGGGTTCCTAACTTATCATCTAACGGATCAAACCTATGGAGCATTTGGTTAAACTTGTGGTCCATTTAGTCAAACCATTCAGTTATGGTTTTCATTAAAGCCTCAAAGGTGGGTTCCATGGCTGAACTAGGTTGAAGTTGGGAGTGATGGTACTGGGTTGCTGACCTGGTGGTCATGCAACAAGCACACAAGATTGGGACGTTCTAGGATTTGCTAGACCTAGAGCCAAAGTAGAGTGGGTCGACTCAACTTACACCCAACTCAACAACTAATCCTTCCACTGGCCAGGTAAGAGATGGGATGGTGGGAGGCTCCCCGTGCTAGTCACAGGGTCCTAATTAAAAACCATCAGTCCACTTAGGATGTTTTCCTCTGGACCTTTAGCCTTAGACACCAATTTTCAGTAATAGTTGAAGGGTTGAGTGCATTAATTTACCCACCAAACTCGGACCCGACCTGTTGGTATCCCTAAATCAATAAGTTGCTAGTTAATTTTAACTAGGCTTAGGATGTATGCAAGTAGTTGTTTTGGGCCCAGGACAGATGATGAAATCCTGCCCTGATCTGATAGAGGAAAGTGCCCTTAGATTAGGTTAAATGCAATGGTGCACACTCGATGAACCCTAATGCAGTCTAAAATCAGAAAATTATAAAATATTTTTTTTTGTTTTTGTTTTATGAGGTGGATGACTTAAATTTATGTTGGTTAGATGGTCAAACAAAATTGGCTTGGGTTGGGGCGCGGGGGTTGGGGGGGGGGGGGGGGGTGGGGGGGGGGGGTTTGGATGTAAGTTAGGTTTAGCCCTAGGTTAACATGCATAATTCAGCAATACAGGGTTTTGGTTTCATGCATAATTTCTTAGGTTCTCATATCAAAAAAATTATCAAAAAATGCAGAAAAAATAGAGGACTTAACAAGGATGACGTGATGCAAATTTCAGAGAACAACAGTAAGAATTTAATAGGAAATTGGACCTAGATTGGACTAGTATGCAAAATTCAGTGTGCATATTTTTTTGTTAGGGCTTTTTCTCATGCAGATTTCACCCTATTTTCAGATCATAAGAAATACAAAAAAATCACAAAAAAATAGAGGACAAAATATAGATCAAATGACGTGAAAATTAAAAAAAAAGTAAGAAATTAATGGGGATCTAGACCTATGTTTGGACTCCTACAATAGAAAATAGCATGCAGAAAATCTAAACTATGATGCAAGAACATGCCCTAATCCTGCTCTGATACCAAAATTGATGCAGGGATGGGATTCTAACATGATGCACGATGATATGCAAGGGATGAACATGAAGAAAATCAGATTAAAGCAAACAATTTTTTTATATTTTTTTATGGTTTGATTCCCGAAACTAGATAAGACTAGGTTAGGGTTATCTTGTATCTATTAGTATTCTATCCACATGCTAGAACTTCAAAGAGATAAAGCAAATAAAGGATCCTAGGACTAAGAAGGCCTACTAGGTGCATGTTCAATCTTCAAAAAAACTAGACAAAGAGAGATGGGAAGGGTTAGTGTTACCTAGCAATGACGATCTTAAGTCGTAGAGGGTTCGCTCCGCCCGGATCGGTGCCTGGATGATGAAGTCGCTTTTTCATGGATCCATCGGCTTTTTATCAGCTTGGTTTGTGAGAAAAGAAGACTTCATCTAAGGATGGTTTCATCGGAGGGATCCTGCACACGTCAAGGGTTAGATACATAGAATACGGGAAAATTACTAAACTGGAAGTAGGAAGATAATTGAAGGCCAGAAAAATCGCTAAAGATGGCTGAAAGCTTGCTAGAAGAGGGTGCCTAGCTTGGATGGGAGATGGGAGGGGTAGCTAGGGCTAGGGTTTGTTTGATAACTAGGGCCTCACACCCCTCGATGTTCCGAAGAACAAAGGCAAACGGGTCTCACACCCACTCCACTTGGAGGAAAACACTTAGACAAAACAACTCTCAAATTTCATTTATCAAAAGATTATTCATACAAGAGGGGAGGGGGTGCGTATTTATAGACTCATTAAGCCCTTTCCCTATCAAACTAGGAGTACACAGTATAAATAGGATTAGGAGAATAAAGTTGAGTAGAATAAGGAGTACATAGTTTAAATAGAATTTGTAGACTGAAATCCTGTAGGACTTAGACATCAACTCCTTCTTGAACTTGGAAGCTTGACTTTTTTCCAGGGCTTGGACTAGTATGAAATTCTTGTTGGGCTTGGACTGGGCTTGGATGGTTAACTCCTTGCTAGGCTGGGATGACATCTTCTTTGACTGGTCAAAGCCTTGGGTGCTAATGTAGATTGACTGGGTCAAAGGCCTTGGGAGGGGGCGCAACATGAATGGGCTTTGGCCTAAGGGTGCCAATTGAGATGGACTGGGATGGGTACCTACTCCAATGGGCTCTGAGATATGAGCCAACCTGGTGGACCTTGGGCTGGGGCACAATGCTTGGGACCTTTGAGGCATCATGAAAGGGGCCCAGGACAAGGACTAGGGTGCTGGAGTGGGGGTCTGATGGATCTCTTGATCCGATGACTCTTCCTCTTGGTCTTGACTTGAATAATAAATTAAATGGACTCAATTTGGACTAAACATGAGACTATGACTAACTCAGTGAACTCAATCAGCTCACCTTATTACAGGCCTCAAATTAGACTTCATTACAAGACTCAATTTACTCATTGAAAAATTATGACTAACTTCCCAACACATGAAATAACAAACAAAATTGATTCCTCGAAATTCTGGTCTGCTCCTAATGTTCCTACATCCTGTAACCTACATGAATCCCAAGAGACTCTAAACCTCCCATTAATCTCTCTTTATCTCTTCATTATGGTTTCATTATGAGAATATTTTTGAGGGCTGATAAAAGAAGAAAGAAGGTGAATGGTTCATGTTCCACACTCTAGATTTGGATCAAGGTCAAGACTCTACCAATTTCCTCGGATAGAGATCTTGCTTGATCCTTGAGAGATTGGGAGATCTGATATCTAGAGTAGGTTTGAGTTTTGAGAGGGATTGTTGTGTGCTACCTTCTATTGAAGGTTTGGGATAGAGAGATCTGGGAAGGGTTCTTGGGTCTTTGTTCCAGCACTATTTCAACAACAGGTTCTTTAAGGAGTTGAAGATGAAGTCCGCAGTTCTTCAAGGAGTTGAAGAAGGTGCCCCACTACCACACTATTTCTGGAGAGGCTAGCACCTCAAAGGAAGGAGGAGAAATCCCTTACCCCGGAGTGAACCACCTATAGAGGCAGTACATGTGTGCTGCTCGTACAGCTGTTCTTCTTCCTTCCAGTTGCAGCACATCCTGGTGATTGTCACTGAGGTATGTTTTATATTATATGTGTGACATATTTTTCTACTGCATCATTGTGTGATTCCATGAATAGTTCTATGTTTTATACTATATAGATGCATGATTTCATATTTACATTACTCTAGATGCATCAAGATCTACGTAGGCCCACTGTTAATCAGATTAACGTGCTTAGATAAATTATTTATCTACTTCTACTGTGCCATGTAATATAGAAAAAGTTTTTAAATAACATGCAATGAGCCATGCCACTCGGGTTTTGGTTCTCTTACTATGGTATCAGAGCCAGGTTGTGATGCATGTCTAGTTTAATGATTTTGTATGAAATCAATTTATTTCCTTCACAAAGTACTTGGATTAAGGTGGATTCACCATGGCCATCTAATCATAGGAGAAAAGTATGGTTTAAAGACCATCTCTTCCCATTCCAAGGGGTTATCCTATGGCATGTAGGGGTGCCACTGCATCATGACCTTATGAAGAAGAAAGTTAGGGATTTGATGGATTAAAATGGTTTTTATCTTTGGTCGATAGATCATAACTATGTTTAGATAAGATATAAAAGATGTATGATCTAAAACCTTGAAAAGTTCAGGAAAAAGTCTGAAACTGAAGTAGTTGTTTCTGCTCTAATGAACCAAGCCGACTCGATTCAACATATAGTACATACAGTCTATCTTGTATGTTCTGGATGAGCCAACTCGAGCAAA
This sequence comes from Areca catechu, assembly GCA_021397845.1. Classification (NCBI taxonomy): domain Eukaryota; kingdom Viridiplantae; phylum Streptophyta; class Magnoliopsida; order Arecales; family Arecaceae; genus Areca; species Areca catechu. The sequence continues at coordinate 48,037,763 of CM038042.1, forward strand.
AAGCTTGAAATAATAAATTTTGAAGTTCAAAATTTTTTTTTTGTGAAATTGTTTCACTCGGTTTAGTTGAAACTATTTCATTGCCATGTTACACTTGATTGAGAATTAAGTTATAATTTTTGAAACTTTTTTAAGATTTAGGATATGATTCTAATCTTAAGTCATGATTGATAAACCATGGGTTGAATGGGTTAGCTAGAATTGGATCCTTAAATGGGTTAGACCTAGGTTTAGATGAATGGATTAAATAGAGAAAAACTAATCAAAAGTTAAATTAGGTCTCTCCTCTATAGATCTCTCTAATAGTTAGTTAGATCAGTCCATACATCTAAATGGACTTGATTTATGGCTTCGTGGTGAGCCTGGATCTTTAGGTTAGCCTGATTGAGTCTGGTAAACCACTTGGTGTCTAAGGTAAGTTTGATAGTTGTGATCAAGGTTCTTTGGGACTAACTTTTACTTGGCTAATGTGGTGAACCAAATTTGATTAGATTATCTATTGATTTGAGTTGACCCATGTCAACTAAGGTTAATTAGTTTGACTCGTTTCAGGTGCCCATGGACCAATTTGATCTTGAAACCCTTTAAGAGTTTGGTGGGAGTTTTCATAATCAAGGTCCATGCCTTCTTTTCATGTGTCACAAAGTTTTAAATCCTCTAAATTATTAGGTCCATAAAGACTAAGTTATGTGATAGCCTAAGTCTTAGCCTCCCATAAAGATGGATTGATAATGAGTCCATAAGATGGGTGATCATCGGTAGTTCCAAAGAATGGGTGGTCATCAAGCGAGTGGGATTGTCATTCAACATATGATGACTCAGTGTGACTATCTTAACATGTGGTCAGGTGGGCCGGCCAAAGTCAGGCTTGATCATAGGTTAGTTAGAAATATTGAATTCAATCATGTTAATGGTTGGACTTATTAGGATCCTCAATAGGAGGCCCAAAGGCTGATTGTGAGGACCTTTGGGGCAAAATGAAAAATAAGAATTGCTTAGAGAAGCAATTGGTATTGTACCTACCTTTAGATGCATATGGATTGGCTGGTCAAAGTCGGCCTCATGTGTAGTCTATTGGATCCTAGTACCTGCTAAAGGATAAATGTTATTCTTCGGATTGGAGTGTAGAGGCTACCAGTCTGAATAAAATAGTGGGAGAAACCTTTAGACTAAAATCCATGTCTTTAAGATGTTTAATATAATTCATATACTAATAGGTCTTAATCTCCTTTTTCAAATAATGTCGACTACTTTGTCACTCCGGTCATTATTGGATAATGACAAACTTTCTGGATCCAACTTCGATAGCTGGTATCGAAAACTCAAGATAGTCCTGGAGCACGAGCAGATCCTTTATGTGATAACCTATCCAGCACCTAAGATCCCATCCCCCAATGCTCGTGGCACTATCAGGGACACCTACTAGAAGTGGATCTCGGACCGTACCATGGTGTGTTTTGTTATGTTGGCTGTGATGAACGACGAGTTTAGTTATAAATTTGAGGAGGCCCAGCCGGGGGAGATTCTTCAAAGGTTGAAGAAATCTTTTGGCACTCTGGATGATACAGAGAGATACCGGATCTCTTCCACCATCTATAACACATGTGTGCATGATGGAGCTTCGGTGACTGATCATGTAATGTACATGATCAAGTTATTTGAGCATTTGGGCAAGCTCGGATGTCCTTTGCATGAGCAGCTCGGCAAGGATGCGATACTGAATTCTCTGCCCTGTTCCTACCAGGTCTTTCTTGATAATTTTAGAATGAATAGGCCTGCAGTAAACTACCATGAGGTGTTAGGGCTATTGCAGACTTATGAGAGAGACCACAATCTCAACAAGGGATTGATGAATTTGGTGAGAGGTCTGAAGCAGGGCATCGCCCCTTTGGGAAAGGGAAGAAGAAGAAAAAGTATAAGAAAAACTTGAAGGTGCCAAGTGCTGGGCCTAGTCAGACTAGGAGGATGAAGGCTGACAAGAGTAAGGCAGAGTACTTCTTCTACAAGAAGTCGGGTCACTGGAAGCGAAACTATTATGCTTACCTTGCTACTCTAGACCCGAACTGGCAAAGAAAGGGAAAACAGCAAGTTGTTATTGGTCAAGGTATTTATATATAAATCCTTGTAATTTCTTTGTTTGTGATACTACTAGCTGGGTATTGGATATTGGAAGTCCTTATCATATTTGCAATTCTTTGCAGGGACTTCAAGTTAGTAGAAGATTCAAGATCGATGAAAGGTTTCTGAATGTTGGAATGGAAGTCAAACTCCAGTTCTGGCATTGGGAACTATTTCTTTGTATTTCGAATCTTATACTATCATTCTTAATGATTGTCATTTTTGTCCTTCCTTTTTGGTGAATATCATTTCTGTAGGCCTGATGGCCAAAGATGGTTATGAATTATCTATAAAGAATGATGTTTGCAATATCACGTTGAATGGTTCTAATGTGATGTTTGGACAAGTGAAGAATGGTGTATATGTACTATCACAGCCTGTTATTGTATTGTACACTACTAATAAATGTCCTAGGTTAGATGAAGTCAATGATACTTATCTTTGGCACTATAGGCTAGGTCATATAAACAAGAACATGATAAATAAGTTAGTGGGAGACGGTCTCCTAGATATCACTGAGAGTGAATCTTTACCAACTTGTGAATTTGTCTTCTTAGGAAAATGGCCAAGTTACCTTTTACAGGAAAGAGTGAAAGAGCCAGTGATATTCTAAGTCTAGTATATATTGATGTATGTGGACCTATGAATATCAGTGCAAGAGGCGGGTATAATTATTTCATTACATTTATAGACGATCTTTCAAGATATAGTTATGTCTACCTGATGAGAGATAAATATGATTCGTTTGAAATGTTCAATTGCTGTTGTGATGAAGTTGAAAAATAAACTAGGAAGTTTATTAAAACCCTTCGATCAGATCAAGGTGGTGAATATCTTTCCAGCGAGTTTCTGACTTTTCTTGAGGAGAATGGGATTCTCTCTAATGGACTCCTCCAAGGATACCTCAGTTAAATGGCGTGTCTGAAAGGAGGAATCAAACTTGGTTGGACATGGTTCGATCCATGCTGGGTTTAGCTAGTTTGCCTAAATCCTTTTGGGGATATGCTCTTGAGTCAGCATCCTACCTTCTGAATAGAGTTCCAAGTAAATTCATTGATAAAACATCGTATGAGATATGGACTGGATATAAGCCAACTCTCTCTCACCTTCGGGTTTGGGGGTGTCCAGCTTATGTTAGACAATGGAGATGGATAAGTTAGGACCTAAGTCTGATAAGTGTCTTTTTGTTGGGTATCCGAAAGAATCCAAAGGGTATTATTTCTATTTGCTTGAGGAACAAAAGTTGTTAGTCAATCTTAAGGCAACCTTTTTAGAAAGAGAGTACCTTGGTGAAGGCACTCAAGCTGCTGAGGTTAAACTTGGAGAAGTTCAACAGATAGAAGAACCTTCTCACTCTAAGGCCACTATAGAATCGAATTTGATTAGATCATATCCAGAGCCAATAGTGTAACCATTAAGGAGATCTGGTAGAGTACCATGTCATTCAGATAGATACCATGATTTCTTGGTCCAAGATGGCGATCCTATTGAGGTTGATAAGAACAATGAGGATCTGATCACCTACATGGATGCAATTTCAAGGTCTGATTATGAGTTATGGTTGAGAGCTTCCTATATTCTAGGAATAAAAATCTATAGAGATATATCTAAAAGGATGCTAATAACTACGTTATACATATATAAAAGTATTAATTTAATAATTAAATTATCTTTGTTCTTTTAAATTGATACTTTTATGTAGCATTTATAGGAAAGAATATCATCAACGTGAAGAGCTTGATTTTAGAAGTCCAACGGTGCAAACGACACTCAAATCGGACTTAAAATAGGCTTAGAATTGATTTATGAAGAAATTAGCTAAAATTGCATGAAATTTAGAGCAGCTGGACCACCATCGACCGACCGCTCGATCTATGGATTGCCTTGTGGTCCACGATCTACCATGGCTACGGTCCATAGAACAAAGCAGTAGACTGTAGTACTCGGTTTGTGCTGAAATTTGTCAAAGAGATGCCTCCATCATTGCCTAAGCCCCCGGCGCCTCCACCGCCAGCCGGCGAGGCTTCCCTTAGCCGAAAAATGGCCAGAGAAGACCAGCAATCTCCTCTTTCTCCTTCACAGCCATTCCATGTCGTCGGACCTCCTGGACCCTCATCGCAGGGCAGAGAAGCTGCCAGTACTCTCCCCCTTGCTGCCAAGAGGTCCCCATAGGCCGGAATCCATGGTTCCTAAGCTATCCGACACTCACACAAGACATCCCTCACTGTTCTTACTCAACCATGCCCTGTTGCCCATCGCTGGCCACACCATGCTGCACCATTGCTAGAGTGGTTGGTTTGTTGGAACGGTGGGAATCGATCAACCACTTGATCGTTGGTGGAACAAAATGTAGTTGGATCGAGAATTGAAAGTAGTTTGGTGTTGGATCGAGAACTGAAAGTAGTTTGGTTGTTGGATTGGGAACTAAAATTGTTGGGGTTATGCCTATAAAAAGGAGTTGGGGATCAGTCTAGAGAGGAGCTATCAAGGCCTAGAGCCTCTTCTTCCATTCTATTTCCCCGTTTCCCTTCTTCCACTCTCTATTCCCCCTGTTCCATTTATATTCCCCCTATTCCACTTATATTCCTCTACTATTCCACTTCTATTCTGCTTCTCTCCCTTCTCTGCTCTATCTCTCTTTCAACTCCTCGGAGTCCCTCAGAGCCTGTGCACAGGGGACAAGAGGGGATCTACTTAAAATGAGTTAGTGTTGAAGTGCGGGAGGCAAGAGCTGGTTCTCAGTCTTTTGTACTTCTCATTCTATAATAAAAGAGTATATTTTTTTGCATATTTGTTCTCTTTTGTTCACCTTTTATCATGTTTTAATGTTAGATTGAGGTTAGGGATAATGTTTGCTTTCCGAAGATATGCCATGATCCATTACGGGTATGGGGCATGCCGAGGAGAGAAGAGTTGAATACCTAGTGCCTACCAAAGATGCACTGTGATCTGCCACAGGTACAGGGTGCCAAGAGAAGACAGGTCAATCTCTAAAATCAATTACATTTTAATTGTAAGAGAAATGCAATCTAGTACTGCACAATCACTCTTTCTTCCCTGAAATAACTCATTCTCACTTGCTTTACCTTAGGAGTAGTTTAATTCTTGCTCACTTTTATTTTCCCACAGCAACAATTACTTTTCTTTTCCTTTTAAATCATAACTTAGCCCTAAGGTCCCTGAGGATACGATCCCGACTCATCCTAGCTATAGAGTGAGTTGGTGAATTATTTTTGACCACCTATGATAGCTATCAGATGCTAGGTTTATCCCAATATAGGTACATAGACTTAATATTGAAGAGATTCAACATGAAGGGAAGTAAGAAAAGTTACTTGCCCATGAGTCAAGGCATATACCTATCAAAAAGGATGTCACCTAAGATTCCAAAAAAAAGAGACAAGATGAATAGGATCCCTTATGCTTCGATAGTAGGATCAATAATATATGCAATACTATGTACCAAGCCTGATGTTGCTTATACCATAGGCATAGTAAGCAGGTTCCAGGCTGATCTAGGGGAGGATCATTGAAAAACTATGAAAAATATTTATAAGTACATGAGAAGGATTGAAGATGTTTTTCTATTATATGGTGGATCAGAGTTGAAACTAGAAGGCTATATAAATTCTAATTTTCAATTTGATCCAGATGACAATAAATCCATATCAGGATATATTTTTATTTTGAATAGAGGAGCAGTGATTTGGAAGAGTACTAAGTAGCTAACTATAGTTGACTCAGTTACTGAGGTAGAATACATAGCTGCTAGTAAAGCCGCTAAGGAAGCAGTCTGGATGAAGAAATTCATCACGAAATTGGGCATGGTTCTTGTAATAAAACAACTAGTACCATTATATTGTGATAACAGTGGTGTGATTGCATAAGCGAAGGAACCAATGTATCACCATAAGTCCAAGCTATTGCCCAATTGACCAACCCAAGAGGGGGGGTGACTTGGGTTTGTAAGAATTTTAACAAGTATGTGCCTTTTGAAACCTTGTGTGGTGAGTGAAGTAGATAGAGTATTGCATGTGGAAATAAACAAGAATGCAAAAGCAAGAGCAAACACAAATACCACAAGATTTAGAGTGGTTCGGAGCAACCCAGCTCCTACGTCCACTATCCAAGGTGCACTCTTGGGATTTTTACTATATTCACCCCGAATATAGTCAGAATGTTTTCCTATGGGTTCACAATCCAAAACCCCAATACACCATTAGCTTTCCCAGGCTCACTAACAATCCAACTTGGTTTTCAAGGCTAACCAACAACCTAAAATCAACTTACAAGCTACAACTACTTGCTATACTTGTAGCAACTAAAAAATATAGTAACAAAAGAAAGTAACACCAAATGAACCCAATGTGTTGAATGGTTGTAGTTGAAGCTCTTAATGAGTCCTTCTTGAATGCTTCTTCAATGCTCTTCAAGGCTCTCTTAACTCTTCAAAGATTAACTTAAGAAAGTAGTTGGAAGTTGTTGGAGAACTTGAGTTTCTACTTGAAAGCTCTTAGAATATTCAATATGCTCATTCCTTATTCTTTTTCTTCTCTTAAATCCATCATTTATAGCTTCTTAAAGTGTTCTCAGATGAATATAAGCATTGGAGTCTCTTAGAATCGAAAACTAGCTATTGGGAGACTTGAGATTCAAAAAATTGAATTTGGAACTAGCCATTACTGTTGAATTCTGGGAGGTGAGTCAGCTCGCAGAACTTGAGTCAGCTCGGATTGTGATGGGGACATCAGATCAGACATAGACTTCAAGCTCCAATTTGTTCTCTAAGTCATGTGTTGGTCAATTTTGCTAAGTCCTGTAACAAAGTCCATCAATTGAGTCTTGTAATAAGTTAAGGCAAGAAGTCCAATTGAGTCCAGTGATCCCTTGTCTCAACCTCATAAGCCCCTTGAGTCCTATTATTTGAGTCCATTTGTAAGTTGAGTGAGTCCACTTGTCCTAGTTTAGTAAGTTCAGTTGAGTCCTGTAAGTTTATGTTAGTCCAGTGCAAGTTTATGTTAGTCAAGTTTTATACAAGAGGAGGATCACCAGCCAAAGCAATCACCAGGCCCTCCAAGGTAAGAGCAGAGTCCAAGCCCATGAAGCCTACATACTTGAATATACCAGGGAATATTCCAAATTCCAGGTGCCCCAGCCCAGAAGCCCATTAGAAGATGGTGCCCCAGGCCTTCTCCAGTCCAAATAGAAGTGGGCGCCCAGGTTTTCCCACCCATGTGCCAAGCCCATCTAGGGGCTGCCCAAGCCCACTTGGAGGCACCCCATTTGCTGCCCAAGCACACAAGAGGATGCCCAAGGTCCAAGCCCAGTCCAAGTAGGCTTCCTAACCCAAGAGAAGACCAAGTTAACAGGGGATATTCCTTTCCCAAGCCAACAAGGATTAGTTGGCTCTAGGTCTAACAAACCCTAGTACATGTTAACCTTGTATGATTGACTACATCATAATCCCTTGATTGATTATTTGCATTAGATTAGGAGCCCAACCAGTAGTTCCATCGTAACCCAGCTCAACCATGGAATCTAATCTTGAAACTCTCATAAAAGCCATGAATGACCAGCTGATTGCCCAATTGTCCACCCGGATAAACCAATCGAATACCCAAATGAAATGAATAATAGATTCGACCAATTGACCCAATCCTATACCCAAACAACCAATAGGCTTGACCATTTAATCAATAGGTTTGACCAGAGAGGAGATTGATTAGGAACCCAAGAGTCTAACACTAGACCAAAACTTGAGTCACCTTTGCCCCTATCTCCCAACCCTAGGAAAGCCCAATACCTTGACCCATACTCAGAGCCCAACCTTAGGAGAACCCCATGCCATGACCCATACTTGAAGCCCAACCTAGGAGAGCCCAATACTCTGACTCATACCAGGAGTTCAATCATAGGAAGCCTAATGAAGAATTCTTGGACCAGGATGAATGGCCCATTAGGAATGCTTGGGGAATAGTATCTGCATTTGGTGGTGATCCTGAGTTTGAGGATTATCTTAGTTGGGAAAGACATATGGACCTATATTTGAAAGCCATAAGAATTTATATTTTGAAAGAGATTAGTTCAGGTTTGCTAAAGCCAAGTTAGTTTACCAGGCTAAGGTAGACTGGGATCAGTTTGAGGAAATGGCTAAAGTACAAGGAGAAACACCCATAACTACCTAGAGCGACAAGAAACTTGAACTCAAAGTAAAGTACCTACCTAGCTCCTATGCACCCACATCCTATAAGCCTAGTAGACCCATGACCCATAGATTTGAGCCCATGTCTTATAAGCCTAAGGGACCCATAACCCTTAGTAGACCTGATCCCTATAGGATTAGTATCCCTAGATATGAGCCCAGCATTAGTCCACCTCCCCTTAGTCGACCCACCCATGTTATCCCAGTCATTAGTCAGTTTTTCCTTAGTCAAACCTCCTACCACCCCATTGGTTCACCAGAATGACCTTGAAGAGGAGATATATGAAGCTGATGTGAGCTTAGTGGATGAATATGAGGAAGAAGAAGAAGAGTTATGTATAGATAACCTAGAATTAGTTGACCCAGTAGATACCCAGCCTGAAACCAACCTAGAATTAGTTGACCCTGACCATACCCAAGTAGGAGCCAATCTAAATTTAGCTAACCCTGACCATACCCATATAGTAGCCAACCTAGAGTTAGCTGACCCTGACCACACCTAAACTGAAGCTGTAATAGAAGAACCATTAGAGGAAGAAACCCATGCTCTTACGACTATAACTATACTTGAGGAGACCTTAGAAGAGAACCCAATTGTAAAGCCCAATCCTTTGATTCAATAACTAGAAGAATTTATTAAGGACCTGATCTGTTTAAATCAGTACCCTCAAGATGAAGTCACTCCTTTAACTCCAATTGACCTCTTCCCTAAAATTAATGGCCCATTCTTCCATCAAGCAAACCCTGTAGGTATACATCAACCCCATAAGGTCAACCTCATTAGTCTAGGACTAATCCCTGATACCCCTTCCTATATCCTATTCTATCCAATTAAACCTGAACCCCTTCTTACTTTCTACTCTACCAGACTAACATTGAACCCACTTCTTATTTTCTACCCTTTCCTAAAACTTCTTATGTTTTTCTCACTATTAGATTGCATTTTGTAGAAGTTTGCATGTTGCATTCATTCATTGAGCATGTCATATTTGCATTTTATTTCTAGAGAACCCTATGGCATCTGTTAGGAGCGCATGCTAAGTTCTAATCTGCATGTCACCCACCTGACCAAGGGTCAAACCCATAGTTATAGTTTAGGATTTTAAGAGTCTATATATCAATAAGTGTTGGCATGAGTCATTTTCCCGCATTAGGTGTTTTGTCTGCAAGTCAATAGGAGTTGTTGTGAGTCATTTGCATTGCATGATTAGAGATTTGCATGAGGAATTAATCATAAGATTAATGTAAGTAATGTTTTTATAAAAATATGGTTAATTCCCGAAAAGAGTCTAAGAGTTCTTTAGAAAAATCTTGTAAAAATTAGGCTACATACCTGTGAGCTGGATCCATCAAAGTGATAAAAAAAGTTGGACCTAGTGCCTGAGTTACCTAATTAGGCTTAAGCTCTCAACCTTCAATCTCAGACTTAGTAAAGTATAAGGAGTCAACAATAATACCTAGTGAGTTTGAGCCTAACCCTTTCTTGAGAGCGAACCCAACCCTGAGTGTCCACCATCAAATTAGCTTGTGAGAGGAAAGATTGAGCATTTCCTAGATGACCAAGCCACTAGTACCTGGAACAAAGGCTACCATATCACTTGGTTTATGGGCAAGGTTGACTGAGATCTGAGGATTCGTGATCACTAGAGAGGATCCGCAATGCCTCAACCAAGACCCGTCAGAGCAGTACCAGAGCCAGATCAACCTTTACTCAACAGAGTCGAGTTCCTCCCACCCTAGGAGAATTGATAAGGACATCATATCAGACATAGACTTCAAGCTCCAATTTGTTCTCTAAATCATGTGTTGGTCAATTTTGCTAAGTCCTGTAATAAAGTCCATGAATTGAGTCCTGTAATAAGTTGAGGCAAGAAGTCCAATTGAGTCTAGTGAATCCCTTGTCTCAACATGATAAGTCCCTTGAGTCATATTATTTGAGTCCATTTGTAAGTTTAGTGAGTCCACTTATCACAATTTAGTGAGTTCAGTTGAGTCCTGTAAGTTTGTGTTAGTCTAGTGCAAGTTTGTGTTAGTCCAGTTTTATATAAGAGGAGGATCACTAGCCAAAGTAGTCACCAGGCCCTCCTAGGTCAGAGCAAAGTCCAAGCCCATGAAGCCTTCATACTTGAATATACCAGGGAATATTACAAGTTCCAGGCACCCCAGCCCAAAAGCCAATAGAAGATGGCGGCCCAAGCCTTCTCCAGTCCAAATAGAAGTGGCGCCTAAGGTTTTCCTAGCCCATGCACCAAGCCCATCTAGGGGCCACCCAAGCCCACTTGGAGGCACCCCATTTGCTGCCCAAGCCCACAAGAGGATGCCCAAGGTCCAAGCCCAATCCAAGTAGGCACCCTAGCCCATGAGAAGACCAAGTCAACAAGGGAATATTCCTTTTCCAAGCAACAAGGAATTTATTTTCCAAGTCAACAAGAATTGTAATTTTATTCAAATTTTGTATTCCTCTTCCTTATCAAACTTTGTAATCCAATCCTAACAAGGAGAGGACCTGGGTGAGTATAAATATCCACCCCCTCCCCCTCTTGTAAGATAATCTCTTATTCATGAAATAAACTTTGGTGAAATTTTCTTGTGAAAAGTTTATGTTTTATTTAAGTGTGTGTGTGATACTTGAGTGCCCTAATCCCTTCTAACCCTAGCCGCCTAAAGCAACCCTCTTCCAAGCCCTAACACGCCCCAAGTACAAGAGCCCTAGCCAACCCCAACTAAGAGTTCTTCCACTTCCAGGCTGCTAATACAAGCAATCCTACTTCCTTCTTCCTTCAAACCCTAATCCTTGTTCTGCTTTCTTATTTATTTCCTAACTGAACCCCTGACATTTATAGGATCCCTCCATTGCTACGGCCCTTGGATGACGTTTTCCTTGCCTCCAAACAAAGCTGATAAAAAGTCGACATATTCATAGAAAGTGATCGGAACATCCAGGTGCCGATCTGAGCGAGCGAAGCGATCTCTTTTACAGTAAATAGAAATTATTGCCTAGTATGTTAAACCTAATTTCCATCTATTTTTGTCTGATTTCTTGAAGGTGAACATGCTCCTAATAGGCCTTCTTAGACCTAGGATCCTGATTTTCTTTTCTTTTTGATTAATCTAGCATGTGGGTAGGATGCTAATTGATACAGGATAACCCTAACCAAATCTTGTCTAGTTTCGGGAATAAAATCATAAGAAAAATCTAAAAATATTTGCTTGCTTTAATCTGATTTCCTTCATCTTCATCCCTTGCTTATCATCCTACATCATATTAGAATCTCGCCCCTCATCAGATTGTCAGTGAAGTAATTCTGCGATCTGTGAGAGCCAGCTCTTGTCAAATTAGAGTCAGCTTGATTGATTGAAATCTTAGAAGCAAATTTCTGTCACTTTATGAGAGTCGGCTCTGATCTTCTTGGAGTTGGCTTGGATGTCATGTATCAGAAAAGTGTCGTGCCATGCCAAGAAATGTATCAGCTCTATTCATTAGAGTCGGCTCGAGTTGAGACTTTTCGAAGGCTTCCAAATAGCTTCAAACTTTTTCCAAATAAATTTTAAACCTATTCTAAAGTATTTAGACTTAAAATTATATTGATTTGACCCTTTTTTAAAAATATACAATTGAATTTACTTAGGACTCTCAAATGATTGAAAAATATATAAAACTTTTTCTTGAATACATGGATACATTCCAATAGTCTTGAGAACATAGGATTGATGATTGTCCATTAGAAATGCCCTACAAAAACTTCTTAAATACTTTAAAAGTATTAGTATCAAATGCATGCTCCAATATTTTGTAATCATCAAAATCATTCCAGGGTCAACAATCTCCTCCTTTTTGATGATGACAAAACACTGAGCATGAAAAAAATAAATACCTTTACATTTGTAACCATAGTAAAGTAAATGAGTTTAGAATATGCTATACAGTATGTCATACCAAGCAATTCAAGTTATGATTTATATTCAATCTAATATTTGGTCTATTGTAAGAAGACATAGGAGTTCATTTTACAAGTTAATTGAGGTTGTAAAGCTGTTGAGTGAAATGTCAAGGCTGTCAATACATTCTAGCTAATTTTTAGAAATATTCCAAGGCTCATTATAATTTTTATGAGTTTTTAACGTTAATGAGATATACTCCCCCTTGCTCAAGCATTTTGCACACATATTGCTCATTGTAATTTTCTATGCATCTCATGATATTATCATTTTCCATGCATCACATTATATTACTCCCCTTTTGGTCATCAACAAAAGGTGTAAATACTCCCCCTTATGATTATATATCATCACACATTTAGAGAGTAAAACAAGTAAATATAACTGTCATAAAGAGATAAATTTCAATTCAGCAAGGATTACAAAATAACATACATAAAGCATAATATAAGTAAAACATCTACGAGGCTAGTCCTCATCAGATGGAAGATCTAGTACAATAATAGCCATAACCCTAGATGTAGATGGTCTAGGAGTCTGGTGGGTCATGTTCTTGGTCCTAAGGGATGTGCCAGAATGACCTAAGATCCTAGTAGGAGCTCTAGATCTATGATACTATTTATGTCTAGCTCTAAATCCAGCTTCAGTAGGTGTTGGTGGAGGAGTAGGCTATGGAATAGGTGCTGAAGGAGGTGGCTCTAACTCAGAAGCTAAAAGCAATGGAGTTCTTTGGTTAGTGAATGCATCAGATAATGCTAGAGTACTGGTCCCTAAGAGAATCTGTGGTAGGAGTTTCTCTTAGTGGTAGGAGTATCAGGAATGCACTGCTCTCGCTGCTCTGCCTCTGGTGCTGGTGTGTCCATAACATGGGGATCTGTAGAGTGCACATCAGCTTGCTGATCAATAGTGTGAAAATTCTATCCATCATCTGGTGATGGAGGAGGTGATACAGAAGATCCAACGGAGGTACTCAGATGTAAAGCTGCTAAGATCCTGCTGAAACCATCTTTGACCTTTATATGTAGCTCATAATCTTAGAGTGAATCTCTGCTGCTGAACTATCTAAAGATCTGATCTGAGAGTAGAAACATCATCTCTAACTATCCTCATCTACTCAGAGTCATGCTGCTGTCCACTAGTAATGGGCTATGAAGGTACTGACGAAGGTGGTGTGGCAGGTGCTGGCTTTGAGAGTCCAGCCTCATCATCATGCTCATCCTCGTTATCTCTAATCTGCTCAGCACTCTCAGCATCCTCAGGGATGTCATCCTCATCATCATCTGAATGAACTACTCTCTATCCTGACACTTTCTTCACCCATTCACCTTCAACTCTATGATAACCCATTCCGTGAAGTGATTTTTCAGAATATCTGTCAGTATGCAGAAGGAGTCTACTGTCCTCTCTAGAAAGATCAATACTAAAGTCCTGAAATAGTAGGGTGAAGGCCATCCCATAAGGTAAACAAGCTCTGGCCTTGCGAGCTGCATCTCTAATCTATGTTATCATGATAAATAGCAGATTGAGGGCCTCCCCCTCAATCATGTATCTCATAAACATGAGATCTCGCTCGCTTACCCAATCAAAATGCCCTATCTTGGACAAGAAAACTCTATTGATGATATTGTGCAGCGGGCACATCTCAAGTGATAGTTGATTGGCTTGTACATTGGAGATGACTTTCACATTGCCTCTTTCAAAATAATTGTCAAAGTATTCTCCCTATCTTTGATGTTCAAATAACAATTCTAGTTTGAGGCATTTTTAGAACTCTACTCAATCTTGCTTCATCCAAAGAAATGGTAATGCCCTTCATAGTTGAAAGAATATGATGTGTGCCAATTGACAAGTGCTCAAAAAAGGTCCTGATAAGGGTGGGATATGTAGGAATATCTAAAGAACATAAGAACTCCCACCCCTGTGCTACTATCCAATCACCAATATAAGAATGTTATTGTTCAAGAAATCCAAAATCCACTTTTCTTCTTGATGTCATAGGTCTATTGCCCATTTGAATGATCTGTCATCGAGGAGGAGGTGGAGCTTGTGGTTCTTAAGGAGTCGACTCATCTTGACTTCTCTTTGATCTTCTTTCTGCTTGAACCGAGCTTTGAGCTATCCATTTCATTCTTTTTGCCACTGCCTTCTTGGGAGCCATAGATCCTAAATCTAAGGGAAATGGAGTTGATTGGAGTGGTCCCTAGGGCTAAAAAGGAAAGGCCTCTCTTGGGCTTAAGTTCAATAGGGAACAATGAGAAAAAAGAAATTTAGGGCTCTACGGTTCTCTTATATTTCTGCCATTCAAGTCAGCTCGCCCAAAGGGTTTTCTGCTCGAGATGGCTTGAGCGGAACCATGGAAAATGGTTCAAAAAATTTAGGGAAAAGATTTCTATTCCTAGAAAAATGTTAAGAAAAGTATGCATCTAACTTAAATAGGTGATGGAGGTCCTCAGATGAATTTTTCCTTAATTCTTGAAGAAATTAGGCCAAAATTCTAAAAAGGATCACAAAGGCCTAATTCTCTTCTGATCACTTGAAATCTATTCTCACTAAGGGGTTTAGTATAGATGTCAGCCAGTTATTTTTCAGTACAAATAAATTCAAGTTCAATATCATCATTTTGAACATGATCCCTAATGAAATGATATCTAATTTCAATATACTTAGTTTTTGAGTGCTGAATAAGATTCTTTGTTAAGTTAATAGCACTTGTGTTATCACATTTGATTGGAATTTTAGATTGAATAACACCATAATCTTCTAGTTGTTGCTTAATCCATAACACTTGAGCACAACAACTCTTCCCTGCAGCCACATACTCTATCTCAATAATAGATAGTGCTATGAAGTTTTGTTTCTTGCTGTGCCATGAGATTAAGTTCAACCCTAGAAATTGACATGTGACACTAGTGCTCTTCCTATCAATTCTACAACCACCATAATCAGCATCTGAATAACCTATTAAATTTAAAGATGAAGGTTTAGAGTACCATAATCCTAAGTTTGATGTACCTTTAAGATATCTTATGATTCTCTTAACAGCAAGTATATATCATTCTTTAGGATTTGCTTGAAATATTGCACATGTACAAATACTAAATAGTATATCAAGTCTACTTGTAGTTAAATAAAGTCTACTTGTAGTTAAATAAAGTAGAGATCCAATCATACCTCGATATAATTTTGATCAACCTTGTTACCTTCCTCATCTTTGTCAAGTCTGCAGGTTGGGCTCATGGGTGTGCCAATTTCCTTTGTAGATTCCATCCCAAACTTCTTCAAGAGTTCTTTAATGTACTTTGTTTGGTTGATGAAAATCCATTTCTTTGTTTGTTTGATTTGCAATCCAAGGAAGAAAGTGAGTTCACCTATCATGCTCATTTCAAATTCTTCCTACCTAAGCTTGGCAAATTCTTGACATAAAGTTTTTTTAGTTGCACCAAAGATTATATCATCAACATATATTTGTACAACTAATAATTCATCATCTTTTCTTTTGATAAACAATGTTGTATCTACTCTACTTCTTTTGAGATCATTTTCTAAAAGAAACTTGCTCAACCTCTCATACCATGCTCTAGGTGCTTGTTTTAAACCATATAGGCTTTGTTAATTTGAAAACATGATTTAAAAAAGAGTAATTTTCAAAACTAGGAGGTTGTTCCACAAAAGTTTTTTCTTCGATGTAGTAATTAAAAAAGTACTTTTTACATCCATTTGAAAAAGTTTAAATTTCATGTAACATGCAAATAAAGTAAGAGCTTATGGCTTCTAATCTAGCTACAGGTGTATAAGTTTCATCAAAATCTATTCCTTCCTCTTGGTTATATCCTTTAGTAATAATCTAGCCTTGTTTCTAACTACATTGCCTTTGTCATCTAACTTATTTCTAAAAACCCATTTAGAACCTATGACAGGATGTTCCTTAGGTCTAGCTACTAAGGTCCAAACATTGTTCCTTTCAAATTGATTAAGTTTCTCCTGCATAGCATCATCCAATATGGATCATTTCAGCTTCCTCTATGCAGTTAGGTTCAACTTGAGAAACAAATGCTAAATAGTCAAAGGTGTCTCTAAAAGATGACATAGTTTTTACTTCTTGAGAGGGATCACCAATAATCAATTTTTTAGGAGAATGTGCATACCTTCAATTATTTGGTAGCTCATCATGTTCTGCACTTACCTTCTCCTTTTCTTGCTCAACTTGCTTTTCTTTCAAGCTCATGTCCTTTACTCCACATTTACGGAACCTGCATCATTGTCAATACACTCTTCTTTTCTTAAAGGGTGAGGTTAGATTCATCGAAAACAACATGAATTGATTCTTCAACAGTTAAAGTTCTTTTGTTAAAAACTCTATATGCTTTGCTTGTGTTGAATATCCAAGAAATATACCTTGATCATATTTTGCATCAAATTTTTCTAAGTTATCTTTCCATTGTTCAATATATAACATTTACATTCAAAAACATAAAGTAATGAATATTTGGTTTTCTATTATTCCAAAGCTCATAGGGGGTTTCTTCAAAATTGGTCTAATCAAAACACGATTTAATATGTAACATGCAATTTTCACAGCTTCTGTCCAAAAGTACCTTGGAAGATTGCCTTCATACAACATAGTTCAGGCCATCTCTTCCAATATTCTATTTTTCCTTTCCACAACTCCATTTTATTATGGTGTTCTAGGGACTAAAAAGTTATTATCAATACCATGTTCTAAACAAAACTCTTCAAAGTATTGATTTTTGAATTCATTTCTATGATCATTTCTAATTGAGATAATTGAAAATTTTTTTGATTTGAAATCTTTTTGTGAAATTTTTGAAAAACTTTGAAGGCTTCATCTTTGTGTGCTAAAAACAAAAACACAAGTGAATCATGAAAAATCATATACTTTAACAAGTCCATATTCATACCTCTTAGGCTTGTAGTCCTAATTGGTCCAAATAAGTCCATGTGTAATAGTTCTAAAGACTTGATGTTGAAACAAATTTTTGGATTTAAAATTCTCCCTAGTTTGTTTGCCATATTGACATGCATCACAAACATGATCAAAATCAACTTTAAACTTTGGTAAACCTCTAACTAAGTCTTTGAAAATTAATTTTGCTGATGTATGCTTGCTAGCATGACCTAATCTCCTATGTCAAAGTAAACTAGATTTCTTAGTTTTAGCATTCATAGCCATTAGACTTGTACTACTTGACATGGCTAGATCATTCAAGTCTACTATATAAATATTTCCAAGTCTATGACCAACAAACTTAATGCTAGAATTAAGAGAGCTAGTTACTATGCACATTGAAGATTCAAATAAAACTAAATGCAGCTAATACCTGGCTAAACCATTAAAGAGGTACTTCATCAGATCACTGAGTCAACCTATTAGTGATTAAGTGTTGACCATAGAAATCTTTAAAGGTCTTCTTTACCATCCTCCCCAACTTACTCTTTAAATCCTTTAACTTGATTTGAGTCAAGTTTGTTATTCTTTTACACTTAGTCCATTCGTTCCTTTTTTTTCACTTTATTTTCTTTTAGTTTTTTTTCTCTTTTTTTAAAAAGAATTAACACAATGTCTTAACCTCTTAAGTATTATCATCCTCACTTTTTGACATGAATCACAATGCTTACTTAGGCGAAGGGGCCTGGTTACTCAATGGGATGCCATTGCTTAACAAATCTCTTGACCTTCTGTTGGCCCCATAAGTGATTTTGATGATAACCAAACATTGGAGGATGTACATTTATTTCTAACAACTCTTCAAGTATTTTATAAGTTTTGTAGGATGAGTTAATTGTTCAAACTTCAACTCTTACACCATTGTTTCTTGTTTGAGTTGTGTTGTAATTTATTTTTGTAAAGAAGAACCCAATGAAAAAGCTAAGAAAAAATCATGTAAAAAGGGTTATTTCTGTGTGTGCGTGCCTTAGAATTAATTTGAATTGGTATGATTGAAAAGTTGTAAGAGTGTTGGTAAGAGTTTTTCTTTGAGCTCGATTATAAAAGTCCTGAAGAAGATACTCGAGCCAACCCAGCATGTTGAAGAGCCGACTCTACTTCATGGCATGTAGCAAGGATTCTGGTACATAGCAATCCGAGCTAACTCGAAGGTAACTGAGCCGACTCTAGTGAATCCGAGTCAACTAGAATATACGAGCCGACTCCTCCAGAGTCCTGTTTTTGAAGATTTCTGCCATACCTAATTTTGAAGACCTGAGAAAGCGAGCCGACTAGAAATGAAACAAGCCGACTCTTCCAGAGTGATGATTTCAGAACTTAAGAAGAAGAGCTAACTAAAGATTAAAAGAGCCGACTCCTCGAGTTCAAGTTTTTCAAAGATATAAGTTCGAGCCGACCCGAGTTATCAAGAGTCAACTCGTCCGGAGTGAAGTTTTGCACCCTGAGACAAAGAGCCGACTGCACTGAAGATTTGGTGACTCGATCTATCAACTCGAAGGAATCCGAGCAGACTCGAACATCGCTTTTAGGTATCCAACGGCTAGTTCTAGAATTTATTTTTAAATACCAAAAAGTGCTCCAACGGTCACAAACCACTTCCTAACTGTCTACAATGGCAAAAACTATCTTGAAGTGATGGAAGACCTTATATTTAAAGGATTTGAACTTCCTTGAAGCAATAACTAAGAAAGTTCTTCAAAGTTTTGAGAGCTACATTGAATATCCTACCTACCAAAAAAGAAAGAGAGCACAAGAGCATTCAAGCAAGCCTTCAAGTCTTCACCAACTCTGATCTGAAGCTTGAAGCAATTTTAGAAGAAGCCACTGAAGCAATTAAAGCTCATTCAAGCTCAATCAAGTGGACTTCTATCAAGCTGCACTATAACTATCCGATAAATTAAGTTTGTAATTTATTTGATGGGGGACTAATATGCATGCAATTTTTTTTGTATATTTTATATGTGAGGTTAAGTGATTAATTCCTGAATTTTAGATTAAAATAAATTGTAGGGAATTTTATATGAATTTTAGAAGATCAGCATGCAGATTAGGACCTAGAAAAGTAGAAAAGAAGGATCGCCGGGACTGAGAAGCTTGGTTAGGGCAAGTTCTCCTACAATAAAACTACTGGAGGTAGAGCGGGTGTACCTGACAATGTCTGTGAAGATCGTAGCAAGGGTCTCTCATTTCTCGATGGATGCGGCCAAGAAAATCGAGCCAAAGACCCGCGGATACCCGGCTTTCTGCTCAGTGATCCGATTGAGGCTTGGCTGGAGTCGTTGGATTTGTAGGAACTCGGGACCTGCAAACGACCTGTCAAGGGTTAGAAAACTCACAAAGGAACAAGAAAACAAAGGTAAAATAGCAAGGGAAGGCTTCTTTTGGAGTGGGCATCCAGGGATCTGAGAGGCTTGTTGGCAGCAGGAAGATGATTGCAGCACTGGAAAAGAAAAACTCTCACAAACCCCTTTATGCACACAGCAGGGTATCACACAACTCAATAGAAGAACTCAAGGTTTTAATTCATATCAAAAATTCTCCTCATACAAGAGGCTAGGGTCCCTTAAATAGACCCTTAACCTTGGGCTCCAAGTAAGGGCACATAAGTCTTTACATAAGAATCCTTTTCCCTCTCAAACCCTAGCTAGAAAATAAGGAAACATTAGGTAGAAAAATCCCTAAAAATTCTCTTGACTTGGCCAACACTCCAAGGATGCCTAGGGGGGTGTGTTGGGCTTCTAAGAGCAGCAAGGGCCAGCCCAAAGGGACTCGGGCGCATGGGTTTGGGCCTTTGGAAGCTGGGGTGGCCTGGTAGCCAAGTAGCAGGAATATTCCTTGGTATCTTGCTTCTTAGGGGCTTGGGCTTGGTGCCTGGGCTTGACTTCTTTGGGCTAGGATGCAGATGGACCTCTAGAATCATGGATGCCCTTATCTATGAATATACTTTGGCATCTGGAAGGGAATCTAGGCATCTAGAGGGCATCTACAAGGAATCAGGGTTTCTGAATTTTTCCTCCTAGGGTCTTCAAATCTTCAAGCTGGGTTGGACTTGGGCTATACTTCCATGTCTTCAATCTAGTTAGACTTGGTCTTCACTTGTATGATATAGTCTTGAGTCTTCAGTATGCTTGGACAGGATCTAAAAAAATAAAATTAGCTCAACATGAGCTGACTAGCATTGGACTGAACTAGCTCAACATGAGCTGACTAGTACAGAACTAAAATAACAACTCAAAAGACTCAAATAACAACTAAAATGGACTCAGATGGGCTAAGCCCTTATTACAGATGGACTCATAAATTATTGATCAATTCATAGAGGGTTGAAAAGTCTCTGTCTTATTCTGGTACCTTCGGTGTCCCCACCAATTCTCCCGAGGTGGGAGGAACTCGACCCTGTCGAGTGAAGATCAGACTAGCTCACATATCTCTCGAGAAGGTCTGGGTTGAGGCGTTGCAAGTCCTCTCGAGAAATCCATGAGTCGTCCGACTCTGGCTGGCCTTGCCATCGGACCAGGAAGCATTGATAGTCACGTCCCCGGGTCGTGATGGCTTGATCATCCAAGATATGCTCGATCCGTTCTCCTCTCTCAGGCCAATTTGTTAGTGGACACTCTGGGTTAGGGTAACTCACAATGAAAAGGAATAGGTCCAAAGGCCTCACTAGGTATCGCTGTCGGTTCCCTGTACTCAACCAGGTCTATAATATTGAAGGTAGAACTAATGCCCAAATCCGAAGGCATGTCAACACCTAGGCATTTGATCCAACCTTCTCTATCACTTTAAAAGGTCCGGCTCTGTGAGCATGAAGCTTCTTTTAGGCCTAAGCCTAACCAAGATAGAATCCACTACATCAAATTCTTTGATCCATCTTCGAAAATTTGCCAGTTTGTTTAAAATTAGTGTAGGTGGTGAACATGCTGGGCACATGCAGACTCCTAACAAATGATTCAAAGGACTCAAACCTACACCTAACAGACTTGACTGTGCATTCCTATAGAAGGAAATTTTATTGAACTCTTTGGATCTAAACCTAACAGATTATAGGTTCTCTAGTTTGATCCTAGTTTGACATGCACATGAAAATTATAATGGGCTCCTCGCAAATTCCAAAGGGTATGCCAGAAGTATAATGCAAACCTAACATGCGTAATGAATGCATGCAGTATGCTAATCTCAACTAAATGCAATCTAATGATCCTAGAAATGCTAGAGGTGTCTGGAAAGGGTAGAAAATAGGAAGTGGGTTCAGAATAAGTCTGGTAGGGTAGAGAAAAATGTTCAAGGTTAGTTGGATAAAGTTTGATATAAGAAGGCATGTCAGGGACTAATCCTAGACTAATGAGGCTAACCTTACGGGGTTGCGGTATATCTATGGGCAAGAAAAGGTCCATGCTATGGAAGGATGGGTCAACAATTTCTGGGAAGAGATCTTCAATAGGAATGGTAGGAAGGGATTCATCCTGAGGGCAATGGGTTAAGTAAGCCAAATCCTCAATAAAGTCTTCTTGTTCATGGAATTTAGGAATAGGCTCTACAATTAGATCCTTTTCTAGTGTTTTCTCAGGTAAAATCCTAGTATCAGAGTTCTTTCTCTAATTGTTCTTCCACTATAGCTTTAGGTTGGATGTGGTCAAGGTCAGCTAATTCTAGGACTACAAAAGGTGTCTCCTCTTCTCCTTCATACTCATCCACTAGGCTCGCATCAGCTTCATACACTTCCGCATTAATGTAATCCTTGTCAATCTCAAGAATGGTTGGAGAAGGTCAGCTAGGAGAAAATTGGCTAGGTCCTGGTTTCTGATTATGGACACTAATCCTAGTAGTTTCAGGTTGTCTAAGGGGTAGTGGCTCACTACTGGGCTCATATTTAGGGGTACTAATCCTATGGGGTTCAAGTTGACTAGGGGAAGCATGACTAATACTAGATTAATACTTAGGGGTTATGGGTTCTCTGGGCTCATAGGACAAGGGTGCAGATCTATGGGTCATGGGATTATAGGATCTGGGGTCATAGGATTTTGGGTCAGCTCTATGGTCAGGTTCTAAGGACGAATCATGGTATGGGGTCCTCCTAAGGTTGAGCTCCCTATATGGATCAGGATATTGGGTTCTCCTAGGGTTGGACTCCCTATATGGGTCAGAATATTGGGTTCTCCTAGGGTTGGGCTCTCTATATGGGTCAGAGTATTGGGTTCTCCTAGGATTGGACTCCCTATATGGGTCAGAGTATTGGGTTCTCCTAGGATTGGACTCCCTATATGGGTCAGAGTATTGGGTTTTCCTGGGTTCAGTATCATAATAAGGGTCATGGTAAGGGGTTCTTCTAGGTTCAGTATTATAGTATGGGTCAGGCTGAGGGGCTCTCCTAGGTTCAACCTCTCGGTATGGATTAGGGTTTGGGGTCCTCCTAGGTTGAGGATTGTAGCATGGGTCAGGATAAGGGGCTCTCCTAGGTTCGACCTCATGGTATAGATCAGGGTTTGGGGTCCTCCTAGGTTGAGGGGACTCGGGATCTGGCTCAGACTATGACCCATGGGTTCTTTGTATGGTCCCTACACGGCCTTCTAATTGGTCAAACCTATTGGCAAGATGGTCAATTCTATTGTTGGTTTGGGTACCAGACTGAGTTAACTAGGTAGTCAATTGGGCCATGGATTGGGTTAGATGCTCAGTAAGTGCTTTTATTTGGGCTTGCAAATTTTTCATGGGTTCAGACATTTGTGAAGGAGGTGGGTGATATGAAACCCCTGATCTAGTGCTCATGCAAGACTTGATCAGACTGACTACAGCTGACTAGACCTAGAGTCTAAACTAGATGCTCAATCAGGGTGGCAAACTAGCCTATAGTAACCCTGTACTCAGCCAGGCAGGTGTAAGGGGAGTGTTAGGTCCCTGATTGCCAATCCTAAACACTAATCAGAGATTGGCCAAGTAGGCAGACCAGCATACAAGCCCTTCAGGATTGAATCCCTAAACCACCATTCTAGACACTGAGCATAAGGCACACATAGGTTAACTTGACACATTGATCTAATACTAGCCCGGACCCAACCAGTTGGTGTCCCTAGCCCACTAGGGCAAATTAAGTCTAGTTAATTTAAGGTTAAGGCTTGGGACCAAATGCAAAAGATGTGGTTTTGGGCTAAGGAAAGGTTAGCAACTCCTCTCCCCATCTGATATAGCAAGAGTGCCCTTAAAAGTAAATTATGCAATGATGGTAGGCAGATGAGGATGCAAATTAGGGTTTAAATATTTGGTATTTTTGGAGGGAGAATATGTTTTTTTTTTGGTATTTCTTAAATAGAAGAAAACTTGCAAATATGGCCTAATATGCAGGAAATATACTAAAATTAAAAGATATGCAAAAAATGCTAAATAAAACCCTAAAACTTCCAAACTTGTCTTGCTGAAAAAAAATAGAGCCGAAAATTTACAGGCTGTATTTCGGCTTGGAGAAAATTTAAAGGCCATAATAAAATCTGGAAAACTTATGAAAATTACTATGAATTATGATGAATCCAAAAAAACAAATTTCAAAATATTTGGAGTTTTAACAGGAAGAAATAATTTAAAAAATAGAGCATATACGGACTGAAAAATTGAAGAAAATAAGCCCTAATCTAAGCTCTGATACCAAATGATGGGGGACTAATATGCATGCATTTTTTTTGTATGTTTATATGTGGGGTTGAGTGATTAATTCCCGAATTTTAAATTAAAAAAAGTTATAGGGAATTTTATATGAATTTTAGAAGATCAGCATGCAGATTAGGACCTAGAAAAGTAGAAAAGAAGGATCGCCAGGGCTGAGAAGCCTCGGTTAGGGCAAGTTCTCCTACAATAAAACTACTGGAGGTAGAGGGGGTGTACCTAACAATATCTGTGAAGATCGTAGAAAGGGGTCTCTCGTTCCTCGACGGATGCGACCTGGAAAATCGAGCCAAAGACCCGCGGATACCCGGCTTTCTGCTCGGTGATCCGATTGAGGCTTGGCTGGAGTCGTTGGATTCGTAGGAACTCGGGGACCTGCAAACGACTTGTCAGGGGTTAGAAAACTCACAAAGGAATAAGAAAACAAAGGGAAGACATCAAGGGAAGGCTTCTTTTGGAGTGGGCGTGGTGGGGACACCTGAGGCACCAGAATAAGACAGAGGCTTTTTCAACCCTCTGTAAATTGATCAATAATTTATGAGTCCATCTGTAATAAGGGCTTAGCTCATCTGAGTCTATTTTAGTTGTTATTTGAGTATTTTTAGTTATTATTTCAGTTCTGTACTAGTCAGCTCATGTTGAGCTAGTTCAGTCCAATGCTAGTCAGCTCATGTTGAGCTAATTTTATTTTTTTGAGTCCTGTCCAAACATACTGAAGACTCAAGACTATATCATACAAGTGAAGACCAAGTCCAACTAGATTGAAGACATGGAAGTATAGCACAAGTCCAACCCAGCTTGAAGATTTGAAGACCCAGGAGGAAAATTCAGAAAACCCTAATTTCTTGCAGATGCCCTCCAGATGCCCAGATTCCCTCCAGATGCCAAAGTATATTCATAGATAAGGGCATCCATGATTCCAGAGGTCCATCTGCATCCTAGCCCAAAGAAATCAAGCCCAGGTGCCAAGCCCAAGCCCCTAAGAAACAAGATACCAGGGAATATTCCTGCTACCTGGCTACCAGGCCACCCCAGCTTCCAGAGGCCCAAACCCATGCACCCGGGCCCCTTTGGGCCGGCCCCTTGCTGCTCCTAGAAGCCCAACACGCCCCCCTAGGCATCCTGGAGTCTTGACCAAGTCAAGAAAATTTTAGGGATTTTTCTACCTAATATTTCCTTATTTTCTAGCTAGGGTTTGAGAGGGAAAAGGATTCTTATGTAAAGACTTATGTACCCTTACTTGGAGCCCAAGGTTAAGGGTCTATTTAAGGGACCCTAGCCTCTTGTATGAAGGAGAATTTTGATGAATGAAAACCTTGAGTTCTTCTATTGAGTGGTGTGATACCCTGCTGTGTGCATAAAGGGGTTGTGAGAGTTCTTCTTCCCGGTGTTTGCAATAAGCTTCCTGCTGCCAACAAACCCTCCAGATCCCTGGACGCCCACTCCAAAAGAAGCCTTCCCTTTCTATTTTTACTTTGTTTTCTTGTTCCTTTGTGAGCTTTCTAACCCCTGACAGGTCGTTTGCAGGTCCCTGAGTTCCTACGAATCCAACGACTCCAGCCAAGCCTCAATCGGATCACCGAGCAGAAAGCCGGGTATCCGCGGGTCTTTGGCTCGGTTTTCCACGCCGCATCCGTCGAGGAACGAGAGACCCTTTTGCTGCGATCTTCACAGACGTTGTCAGGTACACCCCTCTACCTCCAGTAGTTTTTTATTGTAGGAGAACTTGCCCTAACCGAGGCTTCTCAGCCCCGGCGGTCCTTCTTTGCTACTTTTCTAGGTCCTAATCTGCATGCTGATCTTCAAAAATTCATACAAATTCCCTACAAATAATCTTGATCTGAAATTTGGGAATTAATCACCTAACTCAAAATTTAAAACACACAAAAAAAATTGCATGCATATTAGTTCCCCATCATTTGGTATCAGAGCTTAGATTAGGGCTTGTTTTCTACAATTTCTCAGTCCGTATATACTCTATTATTTTAATTATTTCTCCCTGTTAAAAACTCCAAAAATTCTAAAATTTATTTTCCTGGATTTATCATAATTCACAGTAATTTTAAAACTTTTTCCAGATTTTATTATGGCCTGTGGATTTTCTGTAAGCCAAAATAGGGCCTGCAAATTCTCGGCTCTGTTTTTTTTTAGCAAGACAAGTTTGGAAATTTTAGGGTTTTGTTTAGGAGTTTTGCATATTTCTTAATTTTAGTATATTTCCAGTATATTAGACCATGATTTGCAAGTTTTCTTCTATTTAAAAAAATACCAAAAAAAAATATACATATTTTCCAAAAAATACCAAAAAAAATATCTAAACCCTAATTTGCATCCTCATCTGCCTGCCATCATTGCATAATTTACTTTTAAGGGCACTCTTGCTATATCAGATGGGGGGAGGATTTGATCACCTCTCCTTAGCCCAAAACCACATCCCTTGCATTCAGTCCCAAGCCTTAACCTAAAATTAATTAGACTTAATTTGCCCTAGTGGGCTAGGGACACCAACTGGTCGGGTCCGGGCTAGTGTTAGATCACTGTGTCAAGTTAACATGTGTGTGCCTTGTGCTCAGTGTCTAGAACGGTGGTTTAGGGATTCAATCCCGAAGGGCTTGTGTGCTGGTCTGCCTACCTGGCCAATCTCTGATTGGTGTCTAGGATTGGCAATCAGGGACCTAACACTCCCCTTACACTGCCTGGCTGAGTACAGGGTTACTATAGGCTAGTTTGCCACCCTGATTGAGCATCTAGTTTGGACTTTAGGTCTAGTCAGCTATAGTCGATCTGATCGAGTCTTGTATGAGCACTAGATCAGGAGTTTCATATCACCCACCTCCTTCATAAATGTCTGAACCCATGAAAAATTACAAGTCCAAATAAAAGCCCTAGCTGATCAAATGGCCCAGATAACTACCCAGATGACCCAGTTAACTCAGTCTCATATTCAAACCAATTATAGAATTGACCATCTTGCCAATAGGTTTGATCAGTTAAAAGTCCGGGTAGGGACCCCAAGAAAAACCCATGGGTCACAGTCTGAGCCAGATCTGATTCCCCTCAACCTAGGAGGACCCCAAACCCTGATCTATACCATGAGGTCGAATTTAGGAGAGCCCCTTATCCTGACCCGTACTACAATCCTCAACCTAGGAGGACCCCAAACCCTAATCCATACCTTGAGGCTGAACCTAGGAGAGCCCATCGTCATGACCCAATCCCTAAGGTTAGTCCTAGAAGACCCAATCAGGATTTTATAGACCAGGAAGATAGATCCTATTTACCCTCTCCCTACAAGCCTAGTATACCTACAACCTATAGATCTTATGACTCCAAATCTTATGAACCTAGAACCTATGAATCCATAACCTATGAACCTAGATCCTATGACTCTAGATCCCATGATCATAGATCCTATGCACCCACACCCTATGAGCCTAGTAGACCCAACACCCAATATTCTGACCCATATAGGGAGTCCAACCCTAGGAGGACCCAATATTTTGACCTATATAGAGAGTCCAACCCTAGGAGAACCCAGTATTCTGACCCATATAGGGAGTCCAATCCTAGGAGGACCCAATATCCTGACCCATATAGAGAGCCCAACCTTAGGAGGACCCCATACCTTGATCCATCCTTAGAACCTGATCATAGAGCTGACCCAAAATCATATGACCCCAGATCCTATAATCCCATGACCCATAGATCTGCACCCTTGTCCTATGAGCCTAGAGAACCCATAACCCCTAAGTATCAGCCTAGTACTAGTCATGCTTCCCCTAGTCAACTTGAAACCCATAGGATTAGTATCCCTAAATATGAACCCAATAGTGAGCCACTACCTCTTATACAACTTGAACCTACTAGGAGTAGTACCATAATCAGAGACCAGAACCTAACCAATTTCCTGCTAGCCGACCTTCTCCAACTATTCCTGAGATTCACAAGGCTTACATTAACACGGAAGTGTATGAAGCTGATGTGAGCCTAGTGGATGAGTATGAGGGAGAAGAGGAGACACCTTTAGTAGACCTAGAATTAGCTGACCCAGTAGATACCCAGGTAGAAACAAACCCTTTATGCACACAGCAGGGTATCACACCACTCAATAGAAGACTCAAGGTTTTCATTCATCAAAAAACTTCTCATACAAGAGGCTAGGGTCCCTTAAATAGACCCTTAACCTTGGGCTCCAAGTAAGGGTACATAAGTCTTACATAAGAATCCTTTTCCCTCTCAAACCCTAGCTAGAAAATAAGGAAATATTAGGTAGAAAAATCTCTAAAATTTTCTTGACTTGGTCAAGACTCCAAGGATGCCTAGGGGGGCGTGTTGGGCTTCTAGGAGCAACAAAAGGCCGGCCCAAAGGGGCTCGGGTGCATGGGTTTGGGCCTTTGGAAGCTGGGGTGGCCTGGTAGCCAGGTAGCAGGAATATTCCCTGGTATCTTGCTTCTTAGGGGCTTGGGCTTGGCACCTGGGCTTGATTTCTTTGGGCTAGGATGCAGATGGACCTTTGGAATCATGGATGCCCTTATCTATGAGTATCCTTTGGCATCTGGAAGGGAATCTGGGCATCTGGAGGGCATCTGCAAGAAATCAGGGTTTTCTGAATTTTCCTCCTGGGGTCTTCAAATCTTCAAGCTAGGTGGACTTGGGCTATACTTCCATGTCTTCAATCTAGTGGACTTGGTCTTCACTTGTATGATATAGTCTTGAGTCTTCAGTATGCTTGGACAGGACTCAAAAAAATAAAATTAGCTCAACATGAGCTGACTAGCATTGGACTGAACTAGCTCAACATGAGCTGACAAGTACAGAACTGAAATAACAACTCAAAATACTCAAATAACAACTAAAATAGACTCAGATTAGCTAAGCCCTTATTACAGATGGACTCATAAATTATTGATCAATTCACAGAGGGTTGAAAAGTCTCTGTCTTATTCTGGTACTCCGGTGTCCCTATCATTATTGTTGCATTTACTTCAATTCTATTTTGAATTATTGTTGGGTTATTGGTGAGCCCGGTTGTAAACCAAATAGGTTCTTGGTGAGCCTTGATAAAAATCAAGTGTTGGGTTCTTGGTAATCATGGTAAAACTAAGTTAGGTTTCTTTGGTGAGCCTGTTCAAAATCTAAGGGTGTTAGATTTTCTTTGGTGATCTCATTAAAATCAAAGTGTAGAGTTTTGGATTGTGATCCTACAAAACAATCCGACTATATTCGGGTATGAATATAGTAGAAAGCCCAGGTGGTACCGGTGGTTCTTGGGTAGTGGACGTAGGAGTTGGATTGCTCCGAACCACTTTAAATTTTGTGTGTTTTGTGTGGGGCTTACTTGACTCTATTTGGCTTCTGCAATTTAATACTCTATCACAGCACCTGCCACTTATAAGGATTTTTAATGCACATTATCTGCTCTAAAATTTAAATTCCAATTCACCTCCCTCTTGGGTAGCCACCTGGGCAACACCTTCTTATCTTTGATGTGAACCACAACACTTAAGTGAAGGGGCATGGTTACTCAATAAGAGTTCAAGAAGAGCGAGGCCAAACTGACTCTCCAATAGTTTTTTTTTTCTTTTTGTGTATAAGAACTTTTTGTATATCTCAACCTTTTTACCCATATCCTCATAAGCAGATTCTTTATTTCTGGAATCACTCCTAAAATTAATTTGGTCAACACCCTATCATTTGTTGGGTTTTATTAGTAATTTGCCCTTAGTATCTCTAAAAACTATCTAGGATGTTAATTAATCATGATTAGGATGCCAACTTAACATCAAATCGAGATAAATTTTGGATATAAAACTAATTACTTCTGATCATACTCGAGAATTAATTAGATTAGTTATTCTCTTTCTCAACTTAATCGACATTGTCCTCAATGGAAAAGAAAATAAAGGTGAAATATGTAAAAAGGAGTAGGAAAGAATACACCTGATGCAATACATTCTTGATCCAGCAGGGGTCTATAGTTGTCCAAGATAATTAGGTAATCTCTCCAACCAAGTTGCCTAAACTAAAAGGAAAACAAATTAAAAGGTAAAATTAAGTTTAAAATTTAGGCTGCCTCCTAGGAGCTTTAAGTATTAAGTCTTCAGTTAGACTTAATGGATCTTTTAAATTATATCGATTAATACATCCACTAAATTATTAGGTATATCTAACCATGGTGGATGGTTGGATGAAGTCCAATCAGTAATGTTCCACACAAGATTCTTTTATGTGTGTCTGTAAGATGTATCTCCTATTGTAGATACCAGGAGCTGGCTTGGCGAGCAACGTAGATGTTGGTTCTAGTGCAGGAGTGATAAGTCTATTAAATATCCCAATTTAACCATAAAATAAGTATTAATTAATTAATATTTATAAGAAATGATACTTTTTATTAGAGTTTTGTAGAGAAAAGAAGTCCATGGATTAAAGAGCTCGATTTTTAGAGTCCAACGGTGCAAACAACATGTGAATCAGAGCTCAAATGGATCAAAAATCAGGAAAAGAATAAAATATTAATTTATGCATGGATTTTAAAGCAGACGGTCTACCATAGACCGACCACTGGTCTACGAAAGCTCTCCTGGTCCACCAGAAGCTATGGCTCATTGGTGGGGGCACCAGGATCCGACAAAGATTACTGGGCCTAATATGGTTTACTGTTTGTAGTTTTGAGTCCTTAATGTTCACCTTAATATTAAGTGAGCCGAGTCTGTAATAAAGTCCATCAATTGAGTCCTGTAATAAGTTAAGGCAAGAAGTCCAATTGAGGCCAGTAAATCCCTTGTCTCAACCTCATAAGTCTAATTAAGTCCTGTAAGATTGTTTTAGTCCAGTTTTGTACAAGAGAAGGATCACCGAAACAGAGCATCCACCTGGCCCTCTTAGGTTAGAGCAGAGTCCAAGCACCAGGCTCTTGTTCAAGTACTAGCCATGCCACCCAAGGTGTGGGCCTTCATGCCGCCAAGACCAATGGAGCGCCCCTTCTAGTGGCACCCTACCAAATCCCAGTGCCTAGGCCTTGGTGCCCCCACTCCCTGGCCCATCTAGAGCTGGCACCCTTGGTGGGGACACCGGAGGCACCAGAATAAGATAGAGGCTTTTCAATCCTTGTGAATTGATCAATAATTTATGAGTCCATCTGTAATAAGGGTTAGCTCATCTGAGTCTATTTTAGTTGTTATTTGAGTATTTTGAGTTGTTATTTCAGTTCTGTACTTGTCAGCTCATGTTGAGCTAGTTCAGTCCAATGCTAGTCAGCTCATGTTGAGCTAATTTTATTTTTTTGAGTCCTGTCCTGTCCAAGCATACTGAAGACTCAAGACTATATCATACAAGTGAAGACCAAGTCCAACTAGATTGAAGACATGGAAGTATAGCCCAAGTCCAACCTAGCTTGAAGATTTGAAGACCCCAGGAGGAAAATTCAGAAAACCCTGATTTCTTGCAGATGCCCTCCAGATGCCCAGATTCCCTTCCAGATGCCAAAGGATACTCATAGATAAGGGCATCCATGATTCCAAAGGTCCATCTGCATCCTAGCCCAAAGAAATCAAGCCCAGGTGCCAAGCCCAAGCCCTAAGAAGCAAGATACCAAAGAATATTCCTGCTACCTGGCTACCAGGCCACCCCAGCTTCCAAAGGCCCAAACCCATGCACCCGAGCCCCTTTGGGCCGGCCTTTTGTTGCTCCTAGAAGCCCAACACGCCCCCTAGGCATCCTTGGAGTCTTGACCAAGTCAAGAAAATTTTAGGGATTTTCTACCTAATATTTCCTTATTTTCTAGCTAGGGTTTGAGAGGGAAAAGGATTCTTATGTAAAGACTTATGTACCCTTACTTGGAGCCCAAGGTTAAGGGCTATTTAAGGGACCCTAGCCTCTTGTATGAGAAAATTTTTTGATGAATGAAAACCTTGAGTTCTTCTATTGAGTGGTGTGATACCCTGCTGTGTGCATAAAGGGGTTTGTGAGAGTTCTTCTTCCCGGTGTTTGCAATCATCTTCCTGCTGCCAACAAACCCTCCAGATCCCTGGACGCCCACTCCAAAAGAAGCCTTCCCTTGCTATTTTTACTTTGTTTTCTTGTTACTTTGTGAGCTTTCTAACCCCTGATAGGTCGTTTGCAGGTCCCTGAGTTCCTACGAATCCAACGACTCCAGCCAAGCCTCAATCGGATCACCAAGCAGAAAGCCGGGTATCCGTGGTCTTTGGCTCGTTTTCCAGGCCGCATCCATCGAGGAACGAGAGACCCCTTCACTGCTATCTTCACAGACGTTGTCAGGTACACCCCTCTACCTCCAGTAGTTTTATTGTAGGAGAACTTGCCCTAACCGAGGCTTCTCAGCCCCGGCGGTCCTTCTTTGCTACTTTTCTAGGTCATAATCTGCATGCTGATCTTCAAAAATTCATACAAAATTTCCTACAAATATTTTGATCTGAAATTTGGGAATTAATCACCTAACTCAACCTGTAAAATATACAAAAAAATTGCATGCATATTAGGTCCCCATCATTTGGTATCAGAGCTTAGATTAGGGACTTGTTTTCTACAATTTTTCAGTCCATATATACTCTGTTATTTTAATTATTTCTCCCTGATAAAAACTCTAAAAATTCTTAAATATTTTTTTCTGGATTTTCCGTTATTCAAAGTAATTTTAAAAATTTTTGTAGATTTTATTATGGCCTGTGAATTTTCATCAAGCCGAAATACATCCTGCAAAATTTTGGCTCTATTTTTCAGCAAGACAAGTTTGGAAGTTTTAGGTTTTTGTTTAGCAGTTTTTGCATATTTTTAATTTTAGTATATTTCCAGCATATTAGGCCATGATTTGCAAGTTTTATTCTATTTAAAAAAATATCAAAAAAAAATTACATATTCTCCAAAATACCAAAAAAATATCTAAACCCTAATTTGCATCCTCATCTGCCTGCCATCATTGCATAATTTACTTTTAAGGCACTCTTGCTATATCAGATAGGGGGAGGATTGATCACCTCTCCTTAGCCCAAAACCACATCCCTTGCATTCGGTCCCAAGCCTTAACCTAAAATTAATTAGACTTAATTTGCCCTAGTGGGCTAGGGACACCAACTGGTGGTCGGGGCTAGTGTTAAATCACTGTGTCAAGTTAACCTGTGTGTGCCTTGTGCTCAGTGTCTAGAACGGTGATTTAGGGATTCAATCCTGAAGGGCTTGTGTGCTGGTCCGCCTACCTGGCCAATCTCTGATTGGTGTCTAGGATTGGCAATCAGGGACCTAACACTCCCCTTACACCTGCCTAGCTGAGTACAGGGTACTATAGGCTAGTTTGCCACCCTGATTGAGCATCTAGTTTGGACTCCAGGTCTAGTCAGCTATAGTCGGTCTGATCGAGTCTTGCATGAGCACTAGATCAGGAGTTTCATATCACCCACCTCCTTCACAAATGTCTGAATCCATGGAAAATTTACAATCTCAAATAAAAGCCCTAGCTGATCAAATGGCCCAAATGGCTACCCACATAATACCTAGATAACTACCCAGATGACCCAGTTAACTCAGTCTCGTATTCAAACCAATGATAGAATTGACCATCTTGCCAATAGGTTTGATCAGTTAAAAGTCCGGGTAGGGACCCCAGAAAAAAAACCATGGGTCACAGTCTGAGCCAGATCCTGATTCCCCTCAACCTAGGAGGACCCCAAACCCTGATCCATACCTTGAGGCTGAACCTAGGAGAGCCCATCATCCTGACCCAATCCCTAAGGTTAGTCCTAGAAGACCCAATCAGGATTTTGTAGACCAGGAAGATAGATCCTATTTACCCACATCCTCTAAGCCTAGTATACCCACAACCTATAGATCTTATGACTCCAAATCCTATGAACCTAGAACCTATGAATCCAGAACCTATGAACCAAGATCCTATGACTCTAGATCACATGATCATAAATCCTATGCACCCACACCCTATAAGCCTAGTAGACCCAACACCCAATATTCTGACCCATATAGGGAGTCCAACCCTAGGAGAACCCAATATTCTGACCCATATAGGGAGTCCAACCCTAGGAGAACCCAGTATTCTGACTTATATAGGGAGTCCAACCCTAGGAGGACCCAATATCCTGATCCATATAGGGAGCCCAACCTCGGGAGGACCCCATACCATGATCCATCCTTAGAACCTGATCATAGAGCTGACCCAAAATGCTATGACCCCAGATCCTATAATCCCATGACCCATAGATCTGCACCCTTGTCCTATGAGCCTAGAGAATCCAACCCCTAAGTATCAACCTAGTACTAGTCATGCTTCCCCTAGTCAACTTGAACCCCATAGGATTAGTATCCCTAAATACAAACCCAGTAGTGAGCCACTACCCCTTATACAACCTGAACCTACTAGTAGTACCCATAATCAGAGACCAGAACCTAACCATTTCCTGCTAGCCGACCTTCTCCAACCATTCCTGAGATTCACAAGGCTACATTAACGCGGAAGTGTATGAAGCTGATGTGAGCCTAGTGGATGAGTATGAGGGAGAAGAGGAGACACCTTTAGTAGACCTAGAATTAGCTGACCCAGTAGAAGCCCAGGTAGAAACCAACCCAGAGCTAGTTGACCTTGACCATATCCAACCTAAAGCTATAATGGAAGAACAAATAGAGGAAGAGAACCTAGGTACTGCTACTAGAGCCCTACCTGAGGAAACCATAGAGGAGAGCCAAATTATAGAGTCTAGTCCTAAAATACAAGAACCAGAAGAATTTAAGGACCTGATCTCTTGAATCAGTACCCTCAGGATGAGTCTCCTCCTATAGTTCCCATTAAGGACCTCTTTCCTGAGATTAATAACCCATCCTTCCATTATACAAACCCCGTAGATATATCGCAACCCCATAAGGTTAACCTCATTAGTCTAGGATTAGTCCCTGACATGCCTTCTTTGATTCTACTTTATCCAACTAACCCAGAACCTTTTTCTCCACCCTACCAGAGTAATTTTGAACCCACTTCCTATTTTCTACCCTTTCCTGAGTTTTCTCATGTGTCTAGAACTATTAGGTTATATTTTGTTGAGGTTACTAGGTTGCAAGGATCCATAGAGCCCATCCCATTTGCTACCTACTTTGGCAGACCCTCTGGCACTTATTAGAGAGTTACTAGCAAATTTTCTTCTGCATGTCATCCATCAACCACGACTCATGCCCCCATGCCCAAGTGGTAGTTAAGACCTAATAAACCTCTTCAGTCGAGTCTGTTAGGTGTAGGTTTGAGTCCTTTGCATCATCTTGTTAGGAGTCTGCATGTGCCTAGCATGTTCACCACCCGCACTAATGTTAAATAACTGGCTAATTCCCGAAGATGGATCAAAAATTTGATGTAGTGGATTTTATCTTGGTTAGGCTTAGGCCTAAAAGAAGCTTCATGCTCGCAGAGCCGGACCTTTTAAAGTGCAAAGGTTGGATCAAATGCCTAGGTGTTAGACTTGCCTTCGGATTTGGGCATTAGTTCTACCTTCAATATTACAGACCTGGTTGAGTATAGGGAACCAGCAGCACTACCTAGTGAGGCCTTTAGACCTATTCCTTTTCATTGTGAGTGACCCTAACCTAGAGTGTCCACAAACAAATTTGGGCCTGAGAGAGGAGAACGGATCGAGCGTATCCTGGATGATCAAGCCATCATGACCTAGGGCCATGACTATCAACGCTTCCTGGTCCGATGGCAAGGCCAGCCAGAGTCGGACGATTCGTGGATTTCTCGAGAGGACTTGCAACGCCTCAACCCAGACCTTCTCGAGAGATATGTGAGCCAGTCTGACCTTCACTCGACAGGGTCGAGTTCCTCCCACCCCGGGAGAATTGGTGGGGACACCGGAGGCACCAGAATAAGATAGAGGCTTTTCAATCCTCTGTGAATTGATCAATAATTTATGAGTCCATCTGTAATAAGGGCTTAGCTCATCTGAGTCTATTTTAGTTGTTATTTGAGTATTTTGAGTTGTTATTTCAGTTCTGTACTTGTCAGCTCATGTTGAGCTAGTTCAGTCCAATGCTAGTTAGCTCATGTTGAGCTAATTTTATTTTTTTGAGTCCTGTCCAAGCATACTGAAGACTCAAGACTATATCATACAAGTGAAGACCAAGTCCAACTAGATTGAAGACATGGAAGTATAGCCCAAGTCCAACCTAGCTTGAAGATTTGAAGACCCCAGGAGGAAAATTCAGAAAACCCTGATTTCTTGCAGATGCCCTCCAGATGCCCAGATTCCCTTCCAGATGCCAAAGTATACTCATAGATAAGGGAATCCATGATTCCAAAGGTCCATCTGCATCCTAGCCCAAAGAAATCAAGCCCAGGTGCCAAGCCCAAGCCCCTAAGAAGCAAGATACCAGGGAATATTCCTGCTACCTGGCTACCAGGCCACCCCAG
The DNA here is from genome assembly GCA_021397845.1 of Areca catechu. Classification (NCBI taxonomy): domain Eukaryota; kingdom Viridiplantae; phylum Streptophyta; class Magnoliopsida; order Arecales; family Arecaceae; genus Areca; species Areca catechu. The sequence goes on from CM038042.1 coordinate 48,074,060, forward strand.
CTTCCAGAGGCCCAAACCCATGCACCCGAGCCCCTTTGGGCCGGCCTTTTGCTGTTCCTAGAAGCCCAACACGCCCCCCTAGGCGTCCTTGGAGTCTTGACCAAGTCAAGAAAATTTTTAGGGATTTTTCTACCTAATATTCCTTATTTTCTAGCTAGGGTTTGAGAGGGAAAAGGATTCTTATGTAAAGACTTATGTACCCTTACTTGGAGCCCAAGGTTAAGGGTATTTAAGGGACCCTAGCCTCTTGTATGAGGATTTTTTGATGAATGAAAATCTTGAGTTCTTCTATTGAGTGGTGTGATACCCTGCTGTGTGCATAAAGGGGTTTATGAGAGTTCTTCTTCCCGGTGTTTGCAATCATCTTCCTGCTGCTAACAAACCCTCCAGATCCCTGGACGCCCACTCCAAAAGAAGCCTTCCCTTGCTGTTTTACTTTGTTTTCTTGTTCCTTTATGAGCTTGCTAACCCCTGACAGGTCGTTTGCAGGTCCCTGAGTTCCTACGAATCCAACGACTCCAGCCAAGCCTCAATCGGATCACCAAGCAGAAAGCCGGGTATCCGTGGGTCTTTGGCTCGGTTTTCCAGGCCGCATCCATCGAGGAACGAGAGACCTCTTCACTGCGATCTTCACAGACGTTGTCAGGTACACCCTCTACCTCCAGTAGTTTTATTGTAGGAGAACTTGCCCTAACCGAGGCTTCTCAGCCCCGGCGGTCCTTCTTTGCTACTTTTCTAGGTCCTAATCTGCATGCTGATCTTCAAAAATTCATACAAAATTCCCTACAAATAATTTTGATCTGAAATTTGGGAATTAATCACCTAACTCAACATGTAAAACATACAAAAAAAATTGCATGCATATTAGTCCCCATCAACCCTCCTAGGCCCCTTCATAACTTGGCACTCCAGCCCAAGCCCCATTCCAAGTGGCACCCCAGCTAGCCCAAGCCCAAGCAAAGCTTCTCAATCCAAGGAGGAGTCAGCCATCCCAATTCTACCAGGAAACCAGTCTTCCAGACCAAGTTTGTTTTGTGTTTTATTTCTACAAAGACTTGTACTCCTATTTTGATAAGGAGAGGGACCTGGGTGAGCCTATAAATACCCCACCCCTCTCCCTCTTGTAATCATCTCTTATTCTTGAAATAAACTCTGTTAAGTTTCTTGTGAAAATTTGTGTCCTCCTTTTAGAGCGGGTGTGAGACCCGTGTTCTTGTATGTGTGTGCAAACCCTAGCCACCCAAATACTCTCTCTCATCTCCCTCATTCAAGCTACCCAGCCTTCTCTCTTCAAGCCCTAAGATGCCCTAACCCTAACCCTAGGCCACCACCCTCCATCCTCCTCCATCAATCTGCCAACACCAAAGGAGGTTCAGTCCAGGCGCCCCTCCCAACTTCATCCAGGCATCCCTTGGCTCCTTGCCATCCCAGCTCACCAGGAGCTTCAGCCCCTTTAGCCTTTAAGATGCCTCCTTTAGCCCAGGTGTCCTCTTCCACTCCAAGCTACCAGCATCAGCATCCAGCTCTCATCTTCTTTTAAAAACTAATTTTGTTTTGTCTTCCTGTTCTCTTTCTAATTAACCCTTGCATGTGTAAGGATCCTCCAAGTATTCACTTCCAAGGAAGAGGCCATCTTTGCCTCCTAGACTGATTGAAGAAAAGCTGGCTGATCCACAAAACAACAGGCTGATCATCTAGGCGACAATCCAGAGTGCAGAGTGACCCCCATCTTCGAAAAGATCTTCTAATCATTTCTGGTACAATCCTTCCCCCTCCTAAGCTCTGACTTCTTTAAAGGTACGCTATCCTAACCAGGCATTTCTAACCCTCAAGGTCCTCTTTTATTATTCTGCATGAGTTATATATGGGTACTTTAGTTTTTTTCATTACCTATTCTCCTGCTAGTCTTATCTATTTTTCAGGATTTAGCCACCAACTTAATTCTTAAAAAAATACAAAAAAATTAGTTACTATTATTTCATGCATCCATACTAGTCCTAGAGTCATCCTACATCAGTTTGGTATTAGAGCGGGTTTAGGATAGTCGCATCTTCCAAGAAAAAAAAAACACCAAAAACATCCATCTTTGAATTTCTGTATCCTATCATCTGCACTAGAGGTCTGAGTTTGATATGTTTCATCATCTTAGGTATTTTATTTTCTCTAAGATTTTCATGGCATAATGTCTTATTAGTTCTGATAATTACCATCATTTTAAATATTTTTATAGAAATAAAAAATATAAAAATCTTCATCCTAGAAACCCCAACTAGAATTCTGAATTTTCTGCATCCAGTCAGGAACCCTCAATGTTGCATCATCATTCGAGTTTTGTTTTGCATGAAACTAGGTAGGAAACATCTTCGCTATTAATCCTCTATTTGAATGTTTTTAGAATTTTTTTGCTCTGAAACCATGCTAATCCCTGCATCAAAATAGACCCACAATTCAGTTTTTATGATTCCTGCATACCTGACTGAACCAACCTAACTTACATCCAAACCCCTCTAAACCCAAGCCAATTGTTTGCTCACCTAATCAACTTATAATTAAGTTGCCACCTCGTAAAAAAAAAATTATACTTTATTTTGTTACTAGATTGCATTAGGTTCATCGATTGTGCTCATATCATTAAACCTAATCTTAAGGGCAATTTTACTCTATCAGATCATGGCATGATTTCATCACCTGTTTTGGGCCCAAACCCACCACCTAGCATGTGTACCTAATCCTAATTAAAATTAACTAGCAACCTAATTGCATTAGGACACCAACAGGTCAGGTCCGAGTCTATTGAACTAGTGTACCTAACCCATCATCTATTACTAAAAATGGTGTGTCTAAGGCTAAAGGTCCAGTGGTAAAGTCCTAAGTGGACTGGTGGTTCTTTAATTAGGACTCTGTCATAGGCAGGGGGAGCCTCCCACCACCCCATCTCTTACCTGGCTAGTGAAAGGATTAGGTATTGTGTTGAGTGTAAGTTGAGCTAACTCACTAGGTTTTGGCTTTAGGTCTAGCAAACCCTAGTACATGTTAACCGTTGTGTGCTTGACTGCATCATAACCCCTTGATTTGATTGAGTGCATGACGACTAGGTCAAGAGCCCAATACCATCGGTCTAAACCCCAACCCAGTTCTACCATGGAATCCAACTTTGAGACTTTCTTGAAAACCATCACTGATCAACTTGCCTAAATTAACCATAGATTTGACCAAGTGACCAAAGATTCGACCAAGTGAACCATAGGATCGATCAAGTGGATAACCGTGTAGTGACCCTAGAGAGAACCCAAGAATCTAATACTAAACCTGATCCTGATTCACCCCTTTTCACCTCTCATAACCCTAGGAGAGCCTAAAACCATGATCAATTCTGGAGCCCAACCCTAAGAGAGCCTAATGCCAGGAACCCTACCAGGAGCCCAACCCTAGGAGGCCCAATCATGATGACAAAACCAAGATGAGAGAATACTTAGGAGCATCAGGGTAGATCCGTCTACCTTTGATGGCACACTAGATCCCAAGGTCTACATAGATTGGGAAGGAGTCATGGAACAATATTTTCAATGGTATACCTTGAGTGATAAAAGGAAGTGTAAATTTGTCAAGCTCGGGCTAACTGACCAGGCTAGGTTATATTGGGAACACGTAGAGCACCTAGGTAGACAACGACACCATGATCCCATAGCCACATGGATGGCCATGAAGTTGAAACTTAGAGAAAAGTATGTTCCCCCATGCTACCAACAGTGCCTTCTAGATCGATGGCAAAGGTTAAGGCAGAGAAATAAGTTGGTGTCAGAGTATATAGCCCAACTGATGAGTGGCCCTTAGGTGTTCCCTAGAAGAACCTGAAGTAGTGTGACCTTATCTAGGTTTAGGGCTAGCCTTTGTGAGGACATTCAGATGGAACTATATTTGAGTGGAGTCGATGCCCTAGATCAAGCCTACCAGGTAGCTGAAAATTATGAGAGATTCAGAAAGCACCAATAGCCTGTCGACCTGAGACCATTAGGACTATTGTTCCTAATTCTAGACCAAACCCTAACCCAGCATACCCAGGCAGACCTAGCTCTAACACAAATCAACCTAACCCAAACCCAACTCGACCCAACCCAACCAACCCATCCCAACCCTATCCCACCTTGTCCCAACCCTAGCCTGAGTCGACCCAGCTCTAGCAACTTAGTACCTTTAGGAATGATAACGTAAGGCACCTAAAACCCAGAGGAACTTGTCCCAACCCAAATGCTACTTTAGATGTTGTTAGCCGGGACACTTTGCTAGCCAGTGCCTAACCAGATCCCTACACATAAGTGAAATAGAAGAAGAGTCTGAACCCAATGATGAAGATGGAGAAGAGATCTATGAAGCTGAGGCAGACTTGATAGATGAGTATGAGAGAGATGAGGATGATTTTGATCAGTATGACCTAGTAGGGGTAGTTAGGTGCATCCTAGCTCAGAGCAGGATACAAGAAGATTAGCATAGGACTAACATCCTACAAACCTTTATAAAGATCGGGGATAAGGTATGCAAAATTATTATAGATAGAGGGAGCTGTGTGAATGCCATCTCACTTAAGGCAGTCAAAACCTAGGCTTGAGCCCAGTTTCCATCCTAGCCCCTATAAGGTTTCTTGGATAGACTCAACATCCATACCCATTAAGTTAGATGCTAAGTCCAGATCCAGCTTCAGTCTATCAGGATAAGGTGTGGTGTGATGTTGTGCCATAGGATTTAGTAGCATAATTCTAGGCAGACCTTGGCTCTATAACCATGATGCTACACTATATGGCCGGTCTATTGCATGCACCTTTAATTTTCATGGGAAGAAGATTACGATTAACCCCACCGCACCTAAAATAAAGATAAGAGAGGATCGAGCTCATTAAAAAAAAAGAAATCTGGAGTCAATTTAATCACTGCTAAAGAGCTAGAGAAGGAGATTTCTGAGGGGACTATAGTCTGGATGTTAGCCATAAGGAAGTACCTAATCAATCTGATAAAGAGTACCCTTAAGAGGTTAAGGGAATCTTAAGTGAATTTGATGATATATTTCCTGAAGATTTACCTGACAGTTACCACCAATAAGGGACATCCAACATGCTATAGATCTAGTTCCAAGAGCCACCTACCCAACCTGCCCCATTACAGGATGAACCCAACTAACATCTAGAGTTGCAGAAACAAGTAGGTGAACTCCATAGAAAAGGATTTATTAGGGAGAGCTTAAGTCCCTATGCTGTATCAGCCCTATTAACCCATAAGAAGGATGGCACATGGAGAATGTGTGTCGACAGCCATGCCATAAATAAAATTACTATGAAAATAGGTTTCCCATCCCCTGATTGGACGATATGCTAGATATGATGGCTTATGCAACCATCTTCTCAAAGATAGACCTTAAGAGTGGCTATCATCAGGTTAGGATCAAACCTGGGGATAAGTGGAAAATTGCATTTAAAAACAAGGATGGTCTAATGGGTTGTCATGCCTTTTGGGTTGTCCAATGCCCCTAGCACCTTTATGAGAATCATGACCCAAGTCCTAAGGATGTTCATAGGAAAGTTTGTAGTGGTTTATTTTGATGACATCCTGATTTACAGTAGGACTAAGGAAGACCACCTGGGTCACTTGAGACAAATTTGCTAGACCCTTAGGAAGGATAGTCTCTATGCCAATTTAAAGAAGTGTGATTTTATGACCCATAGAGTCATCTTCCTAGGATTTGTGGTGACCCATGAAGAAGTATCGACTGATCCTAAAAAGGTTAGATCCATAGTAGAGTGGCCAGTACCTACTAGTGTCCATGATGTACGTAGTTTTCATGGTCTAGCCACCTTCTATAAGAGATTTATCAGGTGATTTAGTACCATTGTAGCACCCATAACTGACTGTATTAGGAAGGAAAATCTTGAGTGAACCAAAGCAGCAGATAGAGCCTTCCTAGAAATTAAGGATAAGATGACACAAGCACCTATCTTGAGGTTACCCAATTTTTCCAAAGTCTTTGAGATAGCTTGTGATACATCAGGAGTAGGCATAGGAGGAGTTTTAAGCCAAGAAAATCACCTAGTAGCCTTCTTTAGTGAAAAACTTAATGAGGCTAAGCTTAAGTACTCAACCTATGACAAGAAATTCTATGCAGTAGTACAAGCCCTTAGATATTGGAGACACTATCTACTGCCCCAGGAGTTTGTCCTTTATTCTGATCATGAAGCACTCTTATTCCTGAACTCCTAGAAAAAGCTAAACCCTAGGCATGCCAAATGGGTAGAGTATGTCCAAGCCTATACCTTTGTACTAAACATCAGGCTAGAACTGAGAACAAAGTAGCTGATGCCTTTAGTCGACAAGCCTTGCTTTTAAACACTATCAACACTAAAGTTATGGATTTGATCGTTGAAAGGAGAATATGAGACATGTCCAGACTTTAGCAAAATTTTCCAATTTTTCACCCAAGGACCATCTAGTTCCCATAGCGAATACACCCACCACGATAGTTACCTCTTTAGAAACAATAGACTATGTATTCCCAGGACCTCACTTAGAGAATTCTTAATTTGGAAAACCCATGCAGGAGGTCTCGCTGGTCACTTTGGCAGAAACAAGACCATCTTAGTTGTAGAGGACCAGTTCTTTTAGCCTACTTTGAAAAGGGATGTTGCTCACATAGTGTCTAGGTGTCGAACTTGTGCTGTTGCCAAGCAGCAAAAGTAAAACACTGGTTTCTATATCCCTTTACCTATACCAGATCACCCATGGCAGGACCTTAGCATGGACTTTGTGTTAGGCCTACCTAAGACCCTAAGGAAACATGACTCCATCTATGTAATGGTCGATAGGTTTTCAAAAATGGCCCATTTCATACCTTGCCCTCAAACCTTTGATGCATCCAAAGTAGCACGACTTTTCCTTGATCATGTGGTTAGGTTACCTAGCCTTCCTAAGACCATAGTGTCCGATAGGGATGTCCGTCACATCACCAGTTACTTCTGGAAAATCCTTTGGCACTTGTTAGGAACCAAACTTAAGTTTTCCATAGCCTACCACCCTCACTTACCACCCTCAGACTGACAGCCAAACTGAGGTAGTGAACAAAAGTTTAGGAAACCTACTTAGATGCCTCATAGGTGAGAATACCAGGAATGGGACCTTCTCTTACCCAGGGCCAAATTTGCTTATAATAGTTCAGTCAGTAGGTCCATAGGAGAAAGCCCATTTGAGGTTGTTCATGGTTACAAACCAACAACCTCTTGATTTAATCCCCTTGCCCTTGCATGCATGAGTTCTGAGTCTGCTAAGTCATTTCATAGCATGTTAGGGATTTGCATAAGGAAATTAGTCAAAAGATCAACATAAGCAATGAACTCTATAAAAATTGGCTAATTTTCGAAAAAGAACTAAAGAGTTTTCTGCACTCTATAGGGGATTATGTAATGATTAGGCTTAGGCCTGAGCAGTTTTCTCCAAGGACTATAAAGAAACTACATGCTCACGGAGCTAGACCTTTCAGAATAATAAAGAGAGTTGTATCCAATGCCTATGTGCTCGAGTTGCCACCTGAGTTAGGTATTAGTTTAACCTTTAATATTTTAGACCTTGTGGAGTACAGGGAGCCAGGCAATGATATCTAGCGAGCCCTTTGGACCAAACCCTTCCTTGAGAGTGAACCCACCCTAGAGTGTCCACCTACAAATTGGCCTATAAGAGAGGAAAGGATTGAGCGCATCCTCGATAATCAAGCCATCAGTAACCGACAAAGGCTATCAATGGTATTTGGTTTGATGGTAAGGTCAGCCATAATCCAAAGACTTGTGGATCACCCGAGAGGATCTGCAGTGCCTCAACCTAGACATTCTTGAGCAGTATGAGAGCCGAGATGACCCTTACTTGACAAGGTCGAGTTCCTCCTATCCCTGGAGAATTGGTGGGGGCACTAGGATCCGACAAAGATAATGGGCCCAATCTGGTTTACTGATTAGTTTTGAGTCCTTAATAATGTGTCACTTATATAAAGTGAGCCAAGTCCTGTATAAAGTCCATCAATTGGGTCCTGTAATAAGTTCAGGCAAGAAGTCCAATTGAGTCCAACAAATCCCTTGTCTCAACCTCATAAGTCCAATTGAGTCCTGTAAGATTGTTTTAGTCCAGTTTTGTACAAGAGGAGGATCACCAGAACAGAGCATCCACTAGGCCCTCCCAGGTTAGAGCAAAGTCCAAGCATGAGGCCCCTGTTCAAGTACTAGCCATGCTGCCCAAGGTGTGTGGGCCTTCATGCTGCCAAGCCCAAGTGGACCGCCCCTTCCAGTTGGCGCCCTACCCAGATCCCAGCGCCCAGGCCTTGGCGCCCCTGCTCCTTGGCCCATCTAAAGTTGGCACCCTCCCAGGCCTCTTCATAACATGGTGCTCCAACCCAAGCCCCATTCCAAGTGGCAGCCCAACTAGCCCAAGCCCAAGCAAAGCTTCTCAATCCAAGGAGTCAGCCAGTCCAATTCTACCAAGAAACTAGTCTTCCAGTCCAAGATTATTTTGTGTTTTATTTCTATAAGACTTGTACTCCTATTTTGATAAGGAGAGGGACCTGGGTGAGCCTATAAATACCTCACCGCTCTCCCTCTTGTAATCATCTCTTTTTCATGAAATAAACTCTACAAGATTTTCTTGTGAAAATTTGTGTCCTCCTTTTGGAGTGGGGTGAGACCCGTGTTATTGTGTGTGTGCAAACCCTAGCCACCTAGATGCTCTCTCTTTTCTCTCATCCAAGTCACCCAGCCTTCTCTCTTCAAGCCCTAAGATGCCAAAACCCTAACCTAGGACACCACCCTCTATACTCCTCCATCAATCAGCCAACACCAAAGGAGGTCCAGTCCAGGCTTCCCCTCCCAACTCCATCCAGGCATCCCTGGCCATCCTAGCCACCAGAGCTTCAGCCCCTTCAGCCTTCAGGCCGCCTCCCTCAGCCCAGGCATCCTCTTCCACTCCAAGCCACCAGCATAAGTAGCCTAGCTCTCATCTTCCTTCAAAACCCTAATTTTCATTTTTTCTTCCTATTCTCTTTCTGATTAACCCTTGGCATGTGCAGGATCCTCCTGGTATTCACTTCCAAGGAAGAGGCCATCTTTCCCTCCTAGACTGTCTGAAGAAAAGTTGATGATCCGTCGAACAATAGGCTGATCATCCAAGCGACAATCCAGAGTGCAGAGCGACCCCATCTTTGATAGGATCTTTGTATCGTTGCTTGGTACAATCCCTCCCCCTCCTAAGCTCTGACTTCTTTGAAGGTACGCTATCCTAGCCAGGGGTTTCTGAACCCTCGAGGTCCTTCTTTTATTATTCTGCATGAGTTTATATGTGGGTACTTTAGTTCTTTTCATTACCTATTCTCCTGCTAGTCTTATCTATTTTTTGGGATTTTAGCCACCAACTTAATTCTTAAAAGAATGTAAAAAATTAGTTTACTGTTATTTCCTGCATCCATACCAGTCCTAGAGTCATCCCGCATCACTCGTGGTCTATGGCTCGGAGCCATGAACCGTGGAGGGATTTTGCCACCTGCTACCTGAGTCGCCATCCCGAGCTATCGCCCCGTCGCCCTGAGCCACCACCCAGTGCATCACTGGTTGGAGAAGTCACTTAGAATTGCCAAAATATCATCGGCTATCATCTTCTCCCCAAGACACCATCTGCCTATTGTCACCACCGTCTAGATCGCCGGTTGCTACCCCTTCCATCATTGCCAGCTCAAAGAAACTCCACTGTCATCCCCATCCCATACTGGTCACCACCGATCAATTGCTAGAGAAAGCCACCTGACACCACCCCCACTCCCTTTTCTGCATGATCCCACTACTCGAAACCATCCATCAGCACCTTCTCCATTCAAAGGAGCCACTAGACATGTTGCCAGCTCCTCCATGGTCTGCTGGCCATTGCCACTGCCCCTTCTCCATCATAATCCTGAGATGCTCACTGGCCATCCTCCCTATCTGTCGCCATCACCGACATCCTTTCCATTAAGCCGCCACCTCCCGAGATGTCTTAGCCTTCCCATCATGGTTGTCTACCATTCTTCTCATTGTCACCACTTCTCCATGACCTGAGATGCCACACATCACCTTCATCTTCCTTCCCATTGCACTGCCACCTCCCTGTTGCAATCCTCAAGCTTTAGGCTTGTTCCAATGGACCAAGAGGAATTTGACCAAGAGAAAGGCCCTGCAAGCCACCAGAGCACAATCTAAGGGCCAAGACCAATCCAAGTAAAAATCTAATGGCCCATGTTTAAGCCAGCATGATGTGGGGCAATCTAATCCAAGCACGATTCAAGCTAATATGATGGCCTTCCTTGAGTTCAACCAATTTAAGTGTTAATCAATAGATTTTTGATGATTTGATGTAATCTGATGGTCCAAAATAATTTCAAGAATTCTACTCTAAGTCCAATTCTAGTCCTACATTGATTCATCATTCTCTAAACTCTACTTAAAGGACCCCTGGGCTATGGAAAAAAGCATCTTAGAGAGAGGGTATAGTGTAGGGTAGAGGGCATAGCTTTGAGTTGTAGGTTAGCCTCTAAAAGTGAGATTTGTTAGAGGAGAGTTCTGCCCCTACACCATCTTTAAGCCTATTCCATCTCCAAGATCAAGACCTAAAGAGGAAGAAGACGAGGAAGCCCAATTCGCTCCATAAAGTATAATAGAAGAAGGGAGATGGCATCAACCAACTTCTCAATAAGGCTGCGCCAATCAACTACAAACATTTTGTTATCACTTTTTGTAGTTTATTTAGTTATTTTTTTAATTCCCTGAAATTAGATTTTAATCCAAAGTTTATTTGTCTATAATTTAATTTTTTATTATTTATTTTTCTCGTAAGTAGATTTATGATCTAATTAGCAGATTGAATGTACCAAGTTTTTATTTTTGTGTGTACTTTTAATTTCATCCTTTTGACTTCAAATCATTTTTCTTTGTTTTACAAAAATCAAAGATTTCAAACCATCCTAAGCACTACCTTCTCCATGGATTCAACCCAACTTACTGCTATCTACCTATTTTTTATTTATTAGAAGTCAATTAATTAACTTGATAGCCATAGTGTCTTAACAATAACGTCGTAGCTTATCAAGTTTTTGACACTGTTACTAGGGAAGGCACAAATGTTAACATTTTTGATCTCTTTAAATTTCATAAATTTAATGTACTAATTTTTTTTCTTTTTCTTACAGATAAAAAAAGCCAAAAAAAATAAAAAAGGAAAAAAAAATAGGAGAAAGAAAAGTTCTATAATTTGGTGAGATCAATCCTAACCCTAGATAATTTTCTTTTTTTAGTTGCTTTTAATAATTTTTGCCTTTTCATATCAACCAAAAAAAAATTCCTTTTTTGTTCCTTTGATTAGTCCCCTTTTTAAAAAACCTATTTAGTTTTTTTTAGATTTGTTTCCTTTTTTTACTATATCCTCCTTTTCAAATTAACATTAAAAAAATTATTTTTTAGTTTCTTCCTTTTAATTAGTTTCTTTCTTTTCAAACTAACCAAAAAAGAATTTTTTTTTTTTTTATCTTTTTAAATCCAAAATCCAAAAACTTAACTTTAATAATAACTATCTTAAATACTAACTTGATTTCAAACAATCCTAAGCACTACCTTCTCTATGGATTTGACCCAACTTACTGCTATCTACCTATTTTTCATTTATTAGAAGTTGGTTAATTAAACTAATAGCTATGGTATCTTAACGACAACATCAGATCCAATCAAGGGGTTGGAGGACATAACAAATTGCTCAAACTTTGGTGTCCAAGGTGAATCTAATAAATCACTTAGTTTCTCCATGTTATCTGTTCTAGTGTAGTTTAGATGTTTATGGGATGAGTCCTTAATAAAGTTGTTAGGGCTATTGTATTAAAAACTGCATTGCTTAGTTCTTGAAGTGATAATTTGGTGGGGCAATCTATAGGTGAATCCAAGATTGTTTCTCTAATAGCTTCTTTGGATTCATTCGGTAAACCTACAAATTGGGTTCTAGTCAGGGGTATGCATCATGTTCAAAGAATAGATGGTGCAGACACCAGAGGCAACCAGACTCAGGCAGAGGCTTTTAAACCCTCTATGGTTATCTGACAAGAGTTGTTAGGGTTTTATTGAGTCCTGTAATAAAAGCATGGCCCATTAGGTCCAAATTAGGGTTTGAGTCCTGCATCCTTTTTTTATTGAGTTTTGTATTAGGGTTTTGGAGCAGTCTAGAGATATGGTCAGCTCATGTTAAGCCTTTCTTTCTTTTGAGTCTTGTAATCATCAAGTTGAGTTCAGTCTGAGAAGACCCAAGCTTGTGAAGGACAAATACCTGATGTGCCATCTCGGCAGCCACATGGAGTCCTAGTCACACCCTGGATGGTGATGCCCTAGGACTACTTGGAGGAACTTGAAGTTGGCTCATGCTTGAGGAGTTGATGTCCACACGCCAGCACATCCCTTCCAAGCCTCAAGCACAAGAAGTCCACATGCTTGGATATACTTCAAGCCCCAAATTCATGGATGCATCTTTATGGATTCATCATCAAATCCCTATCAGGTACACCCCCTCGACTCGCTAGTAGCAGTATTGTAGAAGAGCTAGCCCTACCAAGGATTCCTAGCCTCAGCAGTCCTCTTTTCTATAAGTTTTAGGGTCTACTTTGCATGCATCTGCTTATGATTTTCTGTGGAATTTCCTGCTTTAGATCTTGGCTCTACTTTTGGGATATAATCTCCTAACTCATCACTTAATAACAAAAAAATACTTTGCATGCATCTTTAATCCCGCATCAATAGATCCTTTACCATGACTAGGAGTGGCTCTTATTTCAGTATAGGTAAGGTTTCTAATGTAGAGGCTACTGGTGTATCATAGGGAGGGGCCATGGTGCGGGCACCAGGCTCAGGAAAAGACTCCAACTAATCCAAATTAGGAAATATTCTTTATGGTTAGAAAATTGAGGCTCAAGTCCTATAATAAATTTTTATTTGAGTCTATTAGTCTTGTACTCATTTTAATTCAGTAATTGAGTCCAGTATTTGCTTTAATTAAGTCTTTATTTTAATTGAGTCAAGGAGAGTCAGCCAAGACCAACCTAGTTTCAGCTCAACCAAGTCAAGAAGACTAGTAGGTGCATAGACATGGGTTCACCAACTTGGAAGCCACTTCATCATTCCTTCTTGCCAATCACCTGGACACATCACCATGGAATCTCGCCCAAGGAAGAAGGAATTTGAAATGGCCACATTTCCTCCACAAATGGCACCCTCATCATGAAGTCAACCACCATGAAGTCGGCCACCAATCTCTCCCCTCATTTCATGAAGTCGGCCACCAATCTCTCCCCTCATTTTATAATTTTGAATTTCAAAATTTAAATTTCAAATGGTTTGGTGTCTATAAAATAGGCTCCAAAACCCATTGTAATCACTTATGAAATTTGAATCAATGAAGAAAATATTTTATTAGAGTTTTTCCTTGCTTAAATGCTTGGTCCCTTGGGAGAAGGTGGGCATGAGGCCTAGAGTTCTTCCTCTTTCCAACCTCCCCTCTTTAACCTAATTTCCTCCATCCCTCTTAGTCCATTCGGCCAACATAAGAAGCATCTCAAGAGTCCACATCTCCATCATCTATAATGAAGACAACCATCCAAGGAGTTCTTTGCAAGATCAAGCTGGGAGTTGTCAACCAAATGAAGCCATAGAAGATCTTCAACAAGACTACTCCAGGCATCCTTTCATTTCTCAAAGATCTCTCTCTTCACTTCTCCATCTCAACCTTTTTTTCCCTAATCTCCCTCCATATTTTTGTTGCAGGATCCCCAGGCTTCCAGACTCCTGAGAAGAAGGTCTCCCATGCTAAAGAACTGGATACAAGAATCCTTGCAACCTATGGAATCTCCTTGTCATCCTGGAGTGTTCTTCTTTGAGGGTTCCCAGTGCTAAAGTTATACATATTAATTTTCGGATAACCCTCTTTAGATAGACTTTCAGATCTGTAATTATTAGAATAACTAAATTCTAATCTGAGTGGTTTCTTAACCATGAAGGTCCTCCTCTCTTTATTTCTTTGAATGGTTTATTCTTCTAGTCAAGTTTAAATTTTAGAATCCTATCTTTGAATTCCTAGTTCATTACGTGAGTAGCTACATCTATTTACTTCATCTTTCATTTAATTATTACTGATTTCATTTGAAATGTATCATCTCATCATTGTCCCCCATCATCTTGGTATCAGAGCATGGTAGGTTAGGGTTTTGTATCTTCTCCAGTACCTGGATTGGGTGCTTCATCAGGCCATCCGGTCTTAGGAGAAAAGTAGGGTTTTAATACCCTCTCCTCGAATTCCACGGGGATCTCCTAAGGCATGTAGGGGTTTCATTGTGATTGACCTTTGAAGGGGAACACAAGACTTGCATTTTATTTTCAGCATTTTTAATTTCTGCAATTCTATTTTTTTCTACACTATCTGATTTCCAGGAATTGTCCAGAAAAAATAGATTTTATTTTTTTATTTTCTTTCATATGGTACATCCTTTGCAAAGTTAGGAGTGTTTTGTGATTTTTTCAGAATTTTCTGAGATTAATTCATATCACTTTTCTGCCCCACGATAAACTGCAACACACAAAAAAAAAAATTTCTGCACCAAAACTTAGGGTTCATTTGCATGCTTGTATTCATCTCATGATAAATCATCTTAAGGGCATCAATTTGACATAGGGTCAGGACTTTATTACATGTCCCTAGCCCAAAATCACCAACCTGCATAACAAACCCAACTCCTAATAAAATGGAGTAGACATTTAACTTGCTCTAGTGAGCTAGGGACACCCATGAAGTCAGGTCGAACCAAGTGTCAAGCCAATTTTGATAACTTTGTGTGTTGTGCTTGTGTATCTGGTGTCTAGGAAAGTGGTTCAAGGATAAGAGCCGAAGGAAGGTGGGTTGGTTCGCTTACCTGGCCAATTTTCTTATTGGTGTCTAAGGCAAGCAAAGAGTGACCTCCATCAGCCTTACACTTACCTAGCCAGGTGCCAAGTTACTACAACTAAGGTCATCATCTTGACCTAATATTTGGTTTAGACTATAGGTCTAACAAACCCCTAGCCCGAGTTTGAGTCCGTGCATGCATGGCAACTAGATCAGGAGCACCTTACCAGCAAACCCAAGCTCAAACAAGTACAACCATGGACCAAATCTTTGAGACCTTTATGAAAACTTTGAATGATCAAATGGCCCAACTGAACCAAGACCTGATTGACCAGTTGGCCCAGACCAACCAAAGCATGACTAATCAGATGACCCACATCACTGTTAAGCTTGACCAATTAGAGGCTCGTGCCCCTTAAAGAACCCATGAAGTCCAGATTGAATTAGAGCCTGAACCAGAGTTTGGTACACCCATCAACCCTAGAAGGGCTCCGCACCAAGACCTTTTCCCTGAACCAAACCCTAGGATGCCTCATCAAAACCCTTTCCTTGATCCAAATCCTAAGAGACCTAACCCTGATCGAGTCCATGACCTGAACCCTAGGAGAGCACACCATGACCTAGCTTATGAGCCAAATCCAGGAGACCCAATCAGGATCAAATAGACTGTGAAGACCAAACCCATAGGAACATTAGGTTGGAAGCACCAACTTTTGATGGAAATCTAGATCCTAAGGTTTATATAGATTGGGAGGAAGATATGGATGATTATTTAAGTGGAATGAAATGTTTGAGGATGGAAAGGTTAGGTTTGCCCAAGTGCATCTATGGGGTCAGCCAAGTCTTATTGGAACAATGTTCAGGGAAGGAGGGTGTATGAGAGACACGAACCCATTAGGACCTGGAAAGGAATGAAGAGCAAGCTTCATGAAAGGTATATCCCTATGTCCTACCAACAAAATCTTCTAGACCAGTTAGAGAGGTTGACCCAAAGTAATGGATCAGTCAGTGATTATATTGATAGATTCAAGCATCTAATGCGCTATATTGTTAAAATGGATCCATATGATATCCTAATCCGATTTGAAGAAGGTTTGAGGGAAGATATCTAGAGAGAATTGTTTAGACATAATATCTATAGTTTGGAGCAAGCCTACCGAGTAGTCCAAAACTATGAGAGGTCCTTGAGTCATGCTAGATCAAGTACTTTGGACCTAAATCTGACCTCTGCCAGCTTGAATCGTATCCCTATTGGTCCGACACCTAGTGTGAACTAGATTTTTGTCGATCAAACCTCATCTGTATCACCTCCAACCAGAAGGATGACATTGAAAAGGAATTAGGTATGGCCGACCCCAGATTAGTTGACCAGAATGAAGCCATACTGAAAGAATAATTAAAGGAGGAAGAATTAGAACCCATGATAGAGTATATGAGGCTGACATGAGTTTGGAAGATGAACATGAAGGAGAAGACTTTGAGAAGGATAACTCTAGTACCTTACCTGAGGAAATCCTTATAGAAGATAAGAGTGTTGAGCCTAGTCCTGAAGCATCGAGCCACAGGAAATTTGTGAGGACTTGGTTCTTGTAAGTCTATACCCTCAGGAAAAGCCTACTCCTTTAGCCTCAACCCAAGACCTCATTCAGCTCCCTTGTAAAGAGTTCATCTCTATCCCTAGTTGATAACCTTTTTCTGGAACTGACCAAGTCTTCCTTTCATGAAAAATTTGCACTTACAATGACCAAATTTTGCATCCATCAATTTGACCTTATGACACCCATAGATCAATATTCAAATCTAAAGGTCATCTTGAATAGCCAAGGTCTATCTCATGTTTCCCATAGATTGCCCCAAGACTCTGATTCCTATTTCTTACTCTTTCCTGAGTCTACATATATTTTAAAGCCATTAGGTTATATTTTATTGAGATCACCAGGTTACATGAACCCTTAGAGCCCATCCCATTTGTGACCTACTTTTGGAAGACCTTATAGCATTTGCTAGGAACCCATGGTAAATTCTCATGTGCATACTAGACCAGGGTCAAACCTAGAGAGTCAATAATCTATTAGGTTTAGGCCCTAGAGAGTCCAATAAAATTCCTCTCAATAGGAATATATAGTTGAGTCTATTTTTTATCAAGTGTCTGTACGAGTATCTGAGTCTGCCGAGTCATATGCACAGCATGTTAAAGACTTGCATAAAGAAATTAGTAAAAAGATTCAAATGAGCAATGAAGTCTATAAGCATATGGCTAATTCATGTAAATGAATGAAAGAATTTAATGAAGGTGACTCTGTAATGATTAACTTAAACCTGAAAGGTTTTCAACGGGAACTATGAAAAAACTGCATGCCTGGGGAGCTGGACCTTTCAAAGTAACTAAGAGAATTGGACCTAATGCATGTGTTAGAGTTACATCTGATTATGGCATTAGTTCTACATTTAATATTGCTGATTTGATAGAATATAAAGAGCCGACATTAATTCTTAGTGAGCCTTTTGGGCCTTATCCCACCTTTGAGAGTGAAACCATACCCGAGTGCCCACCAGCAATTCCACCAGACCAGAGAGATAAAGTTGAATATATCTTGGATGACCGGTGATTATGATGGGGGGATGAAAATAAAATGATGAATGGAGAGTTTTAGCAAGCTAACCAACAAGCAAACTTGAGCAATTAATTATCAAATAAATGGTCTAAATTAATCCAAGAAAAGAATCTTCATAAAGAGACTAGTTGATCTAAATTACAATATCGAAATGTAGATCTAGTTCAAAATAGAGATTAGGATCTTCATGGCAAGGAAACCATCACTACTAGGGCAAGTTAATCTTTAAATGATCAGATCTAATGAAGCTTAGGAAGAGTTTTCCTACCAACAATGATGACTAATTATTTGGTGGTAGAAGGAGCTATCTTCACTCAAGGATTGAGGTCTAAACCATAAGACTAGCACTCCCTACTTTTAGGACTCACCTTGGCCATGATCCTTGGCTTGGAGACCTTCATCTTGGACTTGAAAAATTAGAGAAAACCTGCATCAAATCAGAAATTAGGCATGGAAGGAGAATTCAAAATTGGAATGGAAACAAGAAGATGAAGAAAGGAAAAACAAGGAGGTAGAAACTGGTGCCTTCAAGGAATGATGCTTGGATCGTGAATCAAGCAAGGAGCACTCCACCTTTCAAATACTCAAGGGTATTCTACCCTTCAAATACTTACTCAAGAACCTCACACTCTCTTTTCAAACCTATCTTCTAACTCTCAAACTCAATAACTTTTCACTCCAAACAAGAGAACATAGGGAAACTAGAACAAGAAAGATAGCTTTCTTCATTTAATCCAAAATAGAATGAATCATAGAATCAATGCAAGAGAGGGCCTAGGGCCCTATTTATAGGCTATTAATCCAAGGAAATTTCATCCAAGGATGAAAGGGATATGCCCTACAAGCCAATCTATGTTGTATCTCCCAAACCATTGTAATTGACTATTTTTTAAATAAAGGCATTATTTTTCATCATACGCTGTGTTTGTATTATATGACGAACCCCATAGATTAGGGCTATGATTTTAGGGTTCTGATGAGATCATACCAGTGAGACCTAAAATCTTAAAATCTTAATCTAAAGTATTCCTAGTCAAAAGAACCCTGAGTAGGGGATCAGGGTTTTTCCAATAAGACTAGCACATCCCGGGTATACTGGAAAGGGTGACTGCTCTCACAGTCACTTGTGATGACACTAATACTGGGATGTGGGTGCTCATTGGAGAATGAGTTCACTGATATGATCCAACTTGAGAACATCTAATGGAGTCTTAGCTGCATGTCAATAGAAGATTCTCATAGTGGGAGTGGTACAAGTAATCTTTTGACCTGAGACTGCCATAAGTACCTTATGTACATGAACCCATTCTTTGGTTCAATCCTAATCATGACACTGAGACATGCACAGGATTGATACTGGGAATGGTGAATTGGATATGAAGGTAATGAGTAGGTCAACAAGGAATCGATCACTCTTAGTAAGAGGAGATTGCATCCAACTAGTCAACAATCGCATGATGATTCAGGGAATCTTTGATCAAAGTGAAGATATTAGAGATGGTTTCTAATATCAAGATAATCGAATCATCATTATAAGATTGAGCTAGAAATAAATATAATATTGGATTTGACATATATCCATATCCATAGTTATATTTGGGTGCAGGCTGATCGAAAGATTTAATTGTACAGTAACTCTCTACTGAAGGGTAATTTTGGTATTTCACCAGAATTTCCATATCTTCCGGGTAGACATGACACGTTGCTAGATGCCAATCTTGTCTTGTGGGTTGATCAAGTTCAAAGATCACATGTTAGGAAGAATCCTAATTGATCGAATCGGGTAAGCTCGGTTTGACCTAAATCGATTAGAAAGAGTTCTAATCAAATTAGGTCAACTTGTATTCGAACCCACTGCTGGCTAGATGTGGAACCCAATGGGTCACACACTTAAGAGGATTGATCAAGAGTTTAATTTGGAATTAAATCATCTTTGCAGGATAACACTCTAGCAGGTGTTGCAAACCCTAGCTTCTATTCGGATCGGATTCGAATTAGGGTTCCGGATTGTTCAAATTGGGTTCTAATTGGACCTAATTAGACCCTAATAAGAAAACAGGAATATGGCTAACCCTATTGGCTAGCCATGTAGCTTGGCTAGCCTCCCCACACGCCCCCTTTATTTTTCCATGCCAAATGCCAAGAGTCCATGCGCTTATGGACTCTTGGCGCGCCATTGGAAGAGTCCATGCGCTTATGGACTCTTGGCGCGCCCCAAATATTTCTCCGATGATTTTATTTGGGGTGGCCTCCTTCTTAAGCAATTAGTGCACCATCTCTCCCCGCTTGGATGAGAATCCAATGGCTGATGGATTTTGAGAAAGAAGGAATGCGCTAACTCTCCCGGGCGCGCGAAATAACATCTCTTCGGAGATGAAAAGTCGCGACTTCCTTCCTTTTAAAACACCACGGTTTTTCCTTTAAGAAAAGCCTGGGATTTAATCTAAAAGGCCGTGAGATGGGAGGATAGGGCTTGAGAAATAGGGAAGGGGCATGAGATAAAGTGGAATGGGGTTTACGGAGAGTTGTGTTCTTTTGAGAAGACATCTCTCTGTGATCTATTTAAACAACAGAGGTCTCGGGAGTTTAAACTAATGAACGACAGATTTTATTTATTATCTTTTCTTTCCAGGAAACTGATTCCTCCTTAGCTTGTTTAGGACACAGAGAGTTTCCTTTTACAGAGTTCTCTTCTCTGTTGAAACTCAAGTCCAAAACAAGAGATAGGAAGAATCTCTTGATCGGTAAAAAAAAGGAACTCCTACTCTGTTACTATTTCCTTTACTTTAAGACATTAGTGTCTTAAATCCATCTCTCCTTCAAGACAAGAGTTTCATTCTTAGGACAAGGTCTTAAGAAAGGGAGAGGAAGAAGAAAGAAAGGAAGTAAGGAGCCCCTACCCTACAGTTTTAAAGCCATAGTCCTCTTGAGTTCTAGGATAAGAATTCAAGTGAAGGAATTTTGAAGAAGCTTGCATCTTGATCAATCATCTTGTGGATCACCATTGGAGGGTGGACATTTGGACGCCTGGTGAAATCAAAAGAAGCATTCAACACCAAGTTCTGATTCTACATCAAAATTGGACTTAGCGTTAAAAGGTTGGTGCCCTAATTCTAACAATGTTAGTTTGTATGTTTTAATTCTGAATAAGGAGATCTTGGTTAAGGGATTTTGGTGCCAATTTCATCATTTTTGAAATTACACTTCCGCTGCGGTGCACCGGAAACCCCAACATTGGTATCAGAGCCATCCTTATTACAGTTAAAACATATGAAAATTATTTATATGTGTTTTTGTTGTAGTATCGCAATTAGGGTTTTAAACCCTTGAATGCTGATACACTTAGCATAATTTAATGAATGCATATATGATAATTAATGTTTTGATGTATGCCACTAATTAGGGTTTTTCACTCAAACCTAAATTATTATAGAGATATGATTAGTTTTGAAGTCATCATACTGAAATAAGGTTGCCCTGGCATAATGGTGGATCCATTATGTGGTAAATGGTTGTCCTAGTATGATGACACACTTAGCACATATATGTTTATCAGAGTGATATCATTATGATATGTTTTTATATAAGAATGTGCTGGCAATTTTATAAAGCCCTCTTCTTAAATCATATTAAGTCATAGTATATTTAACTAATAAGCATCACTAGTCATGATGAACAATTGATCATTCGGTGTCTAGAAAGGTGGTTCTGGGAAGGTAAAGAGAATCGTGGTTTTTAATTGGTTCGTTGACTGACCTGGCCAATTTTTATTGGTGTCTAGGAAAGCAACGGGGGGACTCCCACATCTCTTCCACTTGCCTGGCCATTTGATTATATTTAAATCTTGACTTATATGCTTAGTGTTAAAAAATGCTATATGTTGGCCTTCCTTCATGCTGGATCATTACTGTGTTATGAACCACATTAGGTTTGTTGTGTTATCTGCAAGACCTAATAGGGTGATTGACATAATATTGGTCTAGTGCAAAAATATGCTTACAGTATATTCAGTATAATGCCTTGTTGTGTTATCTGCAAGGGCATTATATTTGAATACTGACTGTATAGAAATGAAAGGGTCTTGACTTAACTAGAACATATGGTTTGTTTGTTTTTCTGCAAGACTTATAATGTTCTAGAGGCCAAGTTATTTTTGAGAATTATATGAGATATAATTGGAAGAGTTTCCTACCTTTGAACTTATAAAAGATTTGTTGTGTTATCTGCAAGATCTTTTATAAATTATAAGGATCTCGATCTCACTAAGAAAACCGATCAGGGTTCTTCTCGATTATCATAGTGAGGGCTATGATTTTTGATAAAATAGTGGGAGACATAATTAAATTGAAGACCTAATTTAATTATGTAAGTCATTTCATGGTTGTTTGCTTATGTATTGTTCTTAATTAAATGTAGATAAATGGCATCTTCATTATCACTGAGAAGCATCTTAGATACCAACAAATTGACTGGTCCAAACTATGTGGACTGGTTGAGAAACTTAAAGATTGTACTGAGTTCAGAAAAACTTTCTTATATTCTTGATACCCCTAGTCTTAATCCACTAGGGGATGATGCCACACAGGAAGATATGGCCACATATAAAATGTGGCAGAATGACTCCCTCACTGTCAAGTGTATCATACTGGCCTCTATGACCAATGAGTTACAGAGGCAGCATGAAAGCATGGATACTCAATCCATAATGCTCAATTTAAAGGAGCTTTATGGAGAACAAAGCAGAACTGCTAGATACGAAATATCTAAGCAGTTATTCCGTGCTAGGATGATAGAGGGTACATCTGTTCAGGATCAGTCCTGAAGGTAATTGACTTAATCACCAGATTGGGTCAATTAGGGTTTATTATGGATGGGGAGCTGAATCAGGATTAATCCTGCATCACTCCCGGAGTCATTTTCTCAGTTTGTCTTGAATTATCACATGAACAAACTGAACACTTCCTTACCTGAGCTGTTAAATGTTTTAAAAATAGCAGAGAGCCACGTTAAGAAAGAAAAGGCTCCACTTCTTCTGTTGATAAGACCAATAAGAAGAAATCAGGCAAAAAGGATTTAGTAGGAGGCTAAACCCTAAGGATGGCATCAATAAGAACAAGAAAGGAAAGAAGGCCTCAAAACAGTCAACCTGTTTCTTTTGCGGCAAAGCGGGACATTAGAAAAGGAATTGCAAGGCTTATCTTGCAACTGTGAAGCTGGTGCGGCAGACGCACCAAAAGGTATGTATGAGATACATACTATTGACATTAAATTCGTCTATATCAAATACTTGGGTTGGATACTGCTTGTGGTTACCATATATGCAAATCTTTGCAGGACCTCCACAAGCTTAAAGTATTGAAGGAAGGTGACTTCAATCTCTACGGTGCTGGTGGTGATATCATCCAAGCAGAAGCTGTAGGAACATATATTCTGAAGTTGCCTTCAGGGAAGATCTTGGAGTTAGAAAATTGTTACTATATGCCAAAGATTATAAGGAACATTATATCTATTCCTTTGTTATTAAAACAAGGATATGTAATGGATGTAACGAGCACTGGTTGCTCGATAATGTTATCTAATAAATTATTCGTTCTGGCATTTTTAGCAATGGGCTCTTAACTCTTTCTTCCAATGATAGTATTTTCATGTCAATACTAAAAGGAAAAGAAAAGACTTTAATGATACTTTACTTTGGCATCACAGACTTGGTCATGTTAATGAGTCTAGGATTAGCAAGTTATACAAGAAAAAATTCCTTGATCCTTATGAGTATGAATCATTAGGAACTTGCGAATCATGTCTCATGGGTAAGATGACAAAACCTCCATTTACTGGACATGGGGAAAGGTCAACTGAGTTATTAGGACTTTACATACTGATGTATGTGGTCCAATGACAACTCAGGCCAGAGGAGGATACTCATATTTTATCACTTTTACAGATGATTTATCTAGGTTCGGATATGTGTATCTTATGAAACACAAATCTGAAGCCTTTGATAATTTAAGGAGTGTCAAAGTATGGTCGAAAAACAAACCGGGAAAAGTATTAAAGTTCTTCGTTCTGATCGAGGAGGAGAATACTTATCCACGGAGTTTTTAGACTATCTTAAAGTTAATGGAATCCTTTCTGAATGGACCCCTCCTTATACACCACAGCTAAATGGTATAGCTGAAAGGAGGAATCGTACCTTATTAGATATGGTACGATCCATGATGTGCTTCATAAATTTACCCATTTCCTTCTGGGGTCATGCCCTAGAAACTGCTATTTACATTCTGAACAAGGTACCTTCTAAATCCGTTGTTAGTACTCCATATGAAATTTGGAGTGGAAAGAAACCATATCTTAAATATTTCAAGGTATGGGGATGTCCAGCTTATGTTAAAAGAAATTTTGGACATAAGTTGGAACCTAGAGCGGATAATGTCTATTTGTAGGATATCCTAAAGAAGGTAGAGGATATCTATTCTACCATCCTACTGAACAAAAGATTTTATCAGCAGGCATGCCACTTTTCTAGAAAAAGAGTTCATTTTAGAAAAGGGCAATGGTAGAACTATTGAACTTGGAGAAGTACAAGAAATACAGATAGATAATCTCAACCATTAGAAACATAGTTAGGACAGAACCAGAACACAAAACTCCTCCTCGTAGGTCTGACAGAGTGCCACGGGCACCTGAGAGGTATGGGTTTATTATTGAAAATAATGAAGCTCAAGTCATTCAAAATGATGAACCTCTGACCTATATGGAAGCTATCTTGAGCACTGACTCAGATAAATGGCAAGAAGCCATGGAATCCAAAGTAGACTCTATGTATGTAAACCAAGTATGGTCTTTGGTTGATGCACCAGAGGGTGTTAATCCTATTGGGTGTACTATGGGTCTATAAGAAAAAGATTGGGCTGATGGCCAAGTTGAAACCTATAAAAGCCAGGGTTGTGGCTAAAGGTTTTAGACAAAAACAGGGAATTGATTATGATGAAACATTTTCACCTGTTGCCATGCTGAAATCAATTCGGATTTTACTTGCTATAGCAGCATACCACGATTATGAGATATGGCAGATGGATGTAAAGACTGCATTCCTCAATGGTTCCTTGAGGAAGAAGTCTACATGTCACAGCCAGAAGGTTTTATTTCAAAGAATAAACCTAATCAAGTATGCAAGCTAAAGAAATCCATTTATGGATTAAAAGCAAGCTTCCAAGAGTTGGAACATCCGCTTTGATGAAACTATTAAAAAGTTTGGTTTATCAAAAATGTGGATGAACCCTGTGTTATAAGAAGACTAGTGGGAGTGCCATAGTCTTCTGGTTCTGTATGTAGATGACATACTCCTCATTGGAATGATATCCCATGTTGCAATCAGTCAAGGTTGGCTATCAAACCAGTTTTCCATGAAAGATTTGGGAGAAGCATCCTATATACTAGGTATTAAGATCTATAGAGATAGATCTAAGAGGATGCTAGGTTTATCCCAATCTAGGTACATTGACTTAGTGCTGAAAAGATTCAGCATGGAAGGAAGTAAAAGAGGTTATCTTCCTATGAGTCAAGGCATACATCTTTTAAAAGGATGTCTCCTAAGACACCTGAAGAAAGAAATAGAATGAATTCTATACCCTATGCTTCGGCAATAGGGTCCATAATGTATGCCATGTTATGTACCAGGCCTGATGTGGCATATGCTTTAGGCATTGTCAGTAGGTTTCAGGCTGATCCACGAGAGGATCATTGGAAAGCAGTTAAAAATATTCTTAAGTACCTAAGAAGGACTAAGGATATTTTTCTGGTTTATGGTGGTTCTGATCTTAAACTAGAAGCTTATTCTGATTCTAGTTTTCAATCAGACCCTGATGATAGCAAATCCATTTCGGGATATATTTTTACCCTAAATGGTGGAGCAGTGAGTTGGAAGAGTACAAGCAGCAGACTGTAGCTGACTCAACCACAGAGGCAGAATACATAGCTGTTAGTGAAGCCGCCAAGGAAGCAGTCTGGATGAAGAAGTTCATCACAGAGTTGGGTGTTGTTCCTCAAATTGAAAAACCAGTGCCACTTTACTGTGACAACACTGGGGCTGTGCTCAAGCTAAGGAACCAAGAGCTCATCATAAGTCCAAGCACATTCTGAGACGCTTCCATCTTGTCCAAGAAATAGTAGAGAGACAAGATGTCTACATAGATAGAGTTGATACAAAGAACAATGTAGCGACCCGTTCACTAAGGCTCTACCACAGCGAGATTTTGATCGCCACCTCGAATGTATGGGATTAAGATTCAAAGGCGATGGCTTTAGTGCAAGTGGGAGATTGAAAGGGATATGCCCTACAAGCCAATCTATGTTGTATCTCCCAAACCATTGTATTGATAATTTTCTAAATAAAGGCATTATTTTTCATCATACGCTGTGTTTATATTATATGATGACCCATAGATTAGGGCTATGATTTTAGGGTTATGATGAGATCATACCAGTGAGACCTAAAATCTTAAAACTTAATCTAAAGTATTCCTAGTAAAGGAACCCTGAGTAGGGGATCAGGGTTTTTCCGATAAGACTAGCACATCCCGGGTATACTGGAAAGGGTGACTGCTCTCACAGTCACTTGTGTATGACACTAATACTGGGATGTGGGTGCTCATGGAGAATGAGTTCACTGATATGATCCAACTTGAGAACATCTAATGGAGTCTTAGCTGCATGTCAATAGAAGGTTTCATAGTGGGAGTGGTACAAGTAATCTTTTGACCTGAGACTGCCATAGTACCTTATGTACATGAACCCATTCTTTGGTTCAATCCTAATCATGACACTGAGACATGCACAGGATTGATACTGGGAATGGTGAATTGGATATGAAGGTAATGAGTAGGTCAACAAGGAATCGATCAGTCTTAGTAAGAGGAGATTGCATCCAGCTAGTCAACAACGTATGATGATTCAGGGAATCTTTGATCAAAGTGAAGATATTAGAGATGGTTTCTAATATCAAGAGAATCGAATCATCATTATAAGATTGAGCTAGAAATAAATATATATTGGATTTGACATATATCCATATCCATAGTTATATTTTGGGTGCAGGCTGATCGAAAGATTTAATTGTACGGTAACTCTCTACTGAAGGGTAATTTGGTATTTCACCAGAATTTCCATATCTTCCGGGTAGACATGACACGTTGCTAGACGTCAATCTTGTCTGGGTTGATTAAGTTCAACGATCACATGTTAGGAAGAATCCTAATTGATCGAATCGGGTAAGCCCGGTTTGACCTAAATCGATTAGAAAGAGTTCTAATCAAATTAGGTCAACTTGTATTCGAACCCATTGCTGGCTAGATGATGTGGAACCCAATGGGTCACACACTTAAGAGGATTGATCAAGAGTTTAATTGGAATTAAATCATCTTTGCAGGATAACACTCTAGCAGGTGTTGCAAACCCTAGCTTCTATTCGGATCGGATTCGAATTAGGGTTCCGGATTGGTTCAAATTGGGTTCTAATTGGACCTAATTAGACCCTATTGAGAAAACAGGAATATGGCTAACCTATTGGCTAGCCATGTAGCTTGGCTAGCCTCCCCACCCATCCCTTTATTTTTCCATGCCAAATGCCAGAGTCCATGCGCTTATGGACTCTTGGCACGCCATTTGGAAGAGCCATGGCGCATGGACTCTTGGCGCGCCCCAAATATTTCTCCGATGATTTTATTTCGGGCAGCCCCTTCTTAAGCAATTAGCGCACCATCTCTCCCCCTTGGATGAGAATCCAATGGCTGATGGGATTTGAGAAAGAAGGAATGCGCTAACTCTTCCGGGCGCGCAAAATAACATCTCTTCGGAGATGAAAAGTCGCGATTCCTTCCTTTTAAAACACCGCGGTTTTTTTTTAGAAAAGCCGTGGGATTTAATCTGGAAGGCCGTGAGATGGAGGATAGGGCATGAGAAATAGGGAAGGGCGTGAGATAAAGTGGAATGGGGTTTACGGAGAGTTGTGTTCTTTTGAGAAGACATCTCTTTGTGATCTATTTAAACAACAGAGGTCTCAGGAGTTTAAACTAATGAATGACAGATTTATTTATTGTCTTTTCTTTCCAGGAAACTGATTCCTCCTTAGCTTGTTTAGGACACAGAGAGTTTCCTTTACAGAGTTCTCTTCTCTGTTGAAACTCAAGTCCAAAACAAGAGATAGGAAGAATCTCTTGATCGGTAATTGAAAGGAACTCCTACTCTGTTACTATTTCCTTTACTTTAAGACATTAGTGTCTTAAATCCATCTCCTCCTTCAAGACAAGAGTTTCATTCTTAGGACAAGGTCTTAAGAAAGGGAGAGGAAGAAGAAAAAAGGAAGTAAGGAGCCCCTACCCTGCAGTTTTAAAGCCATAGTCCTCTTGAGTTCTAGGATAAGAATTCAAGTGAAGGAATTTTGAAGAAGCTTGCATCTTGATCAATCATCTTGTGGATCACCATTGGAGGATGGACATTTGGACGCCTGGTGAAATCAAAAGAAGCATTCAACACCAAGTTCTGATTCTACATCAAAATTGGACTTAGCGTTAAAAGGTTGGTGCCCTAATTCTAACAATGTTAGTTTGTATGTTTTAATTCTGAATAAGGAGATCTTGGTTAAGGGATCTTGGTGCCAATTTCATCTTTTTGAAATTACATTCCGCTACGGTGCACCGGAAACCCCAACAAAGGAAAAGATAAGGATGAGCAAGGGGATAAGGATGAGCTAGCTAATTCTAGTTGGCTCCAACAACTTTTGGTTAGGTGGTTCAACTAGAATTAGTTTTTTTACAACCATTTATGGGTGGAAGGTTACAACCAATTGACATGTGGCTCCTAGTGGAAATGATGTATCCTCCATTTGCTAATGTAGATCATGTGATGTGGCATCCCACATGGCAAGTTAGTTGGAGGGTTGTTGGGATAATAGAACATGGATTCAATCTCCCCATAAAATTCTTGATGTGGTGTCCTTCCTCCTCCCCAAAAGGTGCTTGATGTGGTGTCGACCAATTGAGGAAAATGGGCTTCAAGTAGATGGCATCCAAGTGAGGGAAGTGGGCTTCAAATGGATGGTGCCAAGTGGGGAAAATGGGCATTGAAGAAGTGGCCTCATACCCTGACCTGCTTGAATCTAGTTGAGTCGACTCATGAATCAGCTTAAGTAGTTGCTGAAAGAGAAGATGGACTCAAACCCTTTATTAGATTTGTCTATTTTAACTGCAAAACAAAAGTAAGTTAGTCCAAAAACTTCTTTTTGTTGATGTCCCCGTAATTCTCCCGGGATAAAAAGAACTCGATTCTATCGAGTAAGAATCAATCTAACTCTAGTGATACTCTAGTTGGTCTGGTTGATTCTTTGTAGGACTTCTCAAGTAATCCATGAGTCTTTAGAATCAGGGCATCTTTACCAATGAACCAAGTAGCGTTGATAATCCCTGTTTCGGGTAGTGATAGTCTTATTCTCTAAGATTCGCTCAATCCTATCTTGCTGCTTTGGTAACTTGGCTGGTGGACACTCGAGGGTTGGCTCACTCTCAAAGATAGAATCAGGCTCGAAAGGCTCACTAGGTATCATTATTGGTTCCTTTACCCTCCTAGATATGAATTGTTGAAAGTGGAACTGATACCAAAGTCGAATGGTAAATCTAGCACATATTAGGTCCAAGTTTTTCTTACTATTTTGAAAATGACCTACACCATGGGCATATAACGTTCAGGTTTGGCCTTACCATGATATAGTCACCTTCCTGAAATTCTTTGACTCTTTTATGTGAGTTTATCATATGCTTGTTATTTCATTGCTCAATTTTTTTTACTAATCATGCTATGCATATGACTCTCTCAGTCATGGACACTTATGCATGGAAAGATCAAATGACATCAAATGATAAAACATAAATGACACCAAAACAAAACAAGCTCTGATGAACTTTATTATTATGAACTAAACTTTATTACTAGGAAAACAAAAGTTCCTAATTTTCAATATTTCTCTAAATAGCTTTGAAAACTCTGGCACACTACTTTAGGTAGGTGGCAGTGAATCTTAATTTGGTGCCCAATAAATGCCATAATGTCTTCCAAAAGTAACTGTTGAATATTACTGGGACTTGATCAATTGTATGGTGGATGTCCCAGCTGGGTGGATTAGGATTGGGGATGTTCCAGAAGGGTGAACCAGGCTTTGGGCAATTATCAGGGATTCAATTTCTACCTTCCTTCTCTTACACTTCTATCTTTCAATTCTTACCATCTCTTCACTTCTAATCTTCATGTTAAATTCTTTTACAGGTTCCATAATTTCTTGGGGTTGATCCTTTGGATTTGGTTCTAGATTTTTTTGATGGTCAATACCCCATTAGGTGATCCTTCATTAATCTTAGATGTAAATCCTTAACAGTGATTAATTTTGGATCCTCTATTACCTCCTCGAATTATTCTTCATGGCTTTGTTCTTGGATCTCATTTTGATCATTCCCGTTGTTGATTTCTTTAGGCTGCGTAATTTTTTATCTTCAAATAATTATTCTTGATCATATTCATCCATAAGGTTAGACCCAGCTTCATAAACTTCTTCCTTAAGTTCTTCAACGGGTTTAGTATTTTCTTTT